>CM042435.1:18437003-19084503 GCA_023631565.1 Gymnocephalus cernua
CACATCATTCAAACAGTCTTGGCAAGCTAAACATTTGTTTAGAAAGTTACTATTAAATGGCCTGGTTGGCTGGTGCATTTTGTGACGCTATCGATTGGATTTTCACAAGGTTCAACAAGTTCAGCCAGTCAGTCAGAGAGAACTGCCAGCACTGTTAGGTTGTAAATGTTGTAAACTGTAAGGTTCACAAATGACAGCAGATATAGGTTAAGAGCTTTAGGGCTATTGGAGAACACTGTTCTTACTGTGGTGTTTACTTGTTTATGTCTTTCCTGGTGTCTGCTCGAAAAGGGAATACAAAATTAAATAGAATTTTAAGGATTCACGGATTCAAAGTTTTACCTGTCACACAAAAACAACAGCCTAGGTGCAGGTACTCGAAGGGCTGTGTTAAAAAACAAGGGTGGCAATGAATAAGAATTATTAGGATACAAGTAAAGAATGTAGAATGAAGAATGTATTTGGCCCTGTGTGTAGGTGAGCCATACAATTTCTTTTGTATATAAAAAACATAAAATGTACATTATGTCACAATGGTAAGGCAAACTATACAATACTCTTTTATTTTACTTACTTTACTGCATACATTCAAACAAAGGGTAAGTTGCGGTTGATGCTTGATATTAAAAAAAAAATTATATCACAAGGTCTATTTAGTGGCTGCTTTCAACCATATCACATGGTCTTCTTCAGCAGGTGGAGTTTGCCCAGTTGTCATGTTCAAATGTATTCTTTTTTTCCCCTGAGCAGCTAATAAAGATAATATAATATGGTTGAAAGCTCCAGAACAGCCAATAAATGGACCTTGGGACTTGAATTTCCATCAGTAACATGCAATGTCAACATCAGGACAGTTTTCTGGATGAGTAGCAGAGCGGCTGTGTACATGTTCACGTGAATGTGTTTGCTACATGTGCTTGTTCATCCCCCTCTACCATTCCTGACAACTACAAAGGTCCCTTTCAACAAGGTTGCCCCTGCGCTTGGCCGTCCGTCCCACACAGCAAAAGAGTGACTCAGTTTATGTAGCTCTCAGCGACAGTATCAGTCCATGGCTTCACTTAAACCAAACTAAAAAAAAAGTGATTAACTTGCCTCGTAGTAACATATATTAAGGTGGGAGATAAACAAAGTCGGAGATATTGAGAAATACGTTTCTCACTAATATGACTAAGTAGAACTTGTTGGCAGCTGCGAATGTTATGTAACCTTGCCTTGGTGATATATAGAGGAATGATGTTATTATGGGCATAGGGCTGTTCAGATAGGATTCCATGGTTCATGCTAAATCAAGCTCTCAAACTCTTTGTGCATGAATTGTGTAAGAAACTCTTACTGCACTTCACTTTTAGCTGTTTACAGGATGCCATTAGCAGATCCCTTCATGGTAGCCATTAACTTGCTAAGTAACACTATTCAGGGCCCTTAAAAAGTCTCACTTTAATTAGTATTTATAAAGCAAAATAAGACGCACAGGGGGAACCTCTTAATTAGTGTTTTTTTTGGGGGAAAAAGGGCACAGGCTCTTTAGGCCTCACAGAGCTCTGCAGTGAGAGGTCTCAATAAAGGAGGTACAGTATGTGTTTGTACACCAGGTAGTGTGATACAACTTCCTCAAGGTCTAAAATCACATGCAAACACACACATTGGATTATTTTACCTTTAGGGATGAACTGATCTGACTTTCCCAAAATCAATTACGACACCTTGCATATAGTGATAAATAAGGCATTATTATGTACCAGGGATTGCACTAAAAATTGAGCAGACGGCATGAGGTGACTGAAAGAAAAGCATAAACAGAGAACACTTTAAAGGCACTGATAAAGAAACTGTATTTAATGTAATCGCATCTGGCAGATATCCGGCCTACTTACTAAGGTTGGTAACTATTGGACATTTTCTTGCTGAGCATTAGATGAGAAAATCAAAACTACTCTCTTATCTGTACAGTAAATATGAAGATAGAGCCAGTAAACGGTTTGCTTAGCTTAGCTTAGCATGAAGAATGTTCCCAGCCAGGAAAAACAGCTAGCCTGGCTGTGTTGAAACCATAGACTGTATAATATTAACAGACAGAGCATGTGTGACGTCACCCATTGGTTTGTGGAGATCTGCTATGAATTGTCAAGTTTGCCGTTACGGGCGCAGCCATCCTGGTTGCAGATGTGACGATTTTAGACGAAAGGGAGGAGTGAGGGAGGAGCCCTTACACTCTACCTTACATTACACACTTTCACTGGCAATCACATCATAGCCACGCCCTAAAACACCTCCTACTTTATCGCCGATTTTAAAATCAACGAGACCTTATTTTAAAAAAATGAACATAATTCTGTGTTGCAGAAGACTTAAAACTAGCGATTGAGACCATAAACTCATTATGAAAATGTTTACTAAGGTAATAAATCAAGTGAGAAGTGGGTCACTTTCTCATAAACTTCTACAGAAACCGACCTCCTTTTGCAACCACACGTGTCGCCCCCTGCTGGAATTCAGCTAGAATGCAGGTTTAAGGCACTTCCGCATTTGCAGCACTTCGCCAAACCAAATGCATTGTCTATTAATATTATAGAGTCTATGGTTGAAACAGAGTTATACAACACTAGGTCCACAGCCATGCTAGCTGTGAGGCTGTACTTATAGGCACAGTAGTGCTTTGAGCTAAGTGCTAATGTCAGCATGCCAACATGCTCACAATGACAATGCTAACATGCTGATGATTAGTGGGAATGTTGACCATGTTCACCATCTTAGTTTGATGTGTAAGCATGCTAGAATTTGCTACATTGCAGTAAACACAAAGTACAAAACTACCTGAAAAAGTCAGACTATCTTACCGGATGCAGCGACTCCCTGGAGTCTTGTTGTCACCGCGAGGTTGCCGGGCAAACAGCAGACTCAACAAGAGAGAAAATCAGCAGGCTGAACAATTCTTTTAAGGACTCTACATTGACTTACAGTACGCTCACTCAGTGTAGGCTGACCTTAACCATGACAAATAAAACTTTCAACAATGTCCAACTTCAACCATCCTCAAGTCTTAACTTTAGCTTTAATGAAAACAGAAACATGCAACTTTACTGAACTACTGAAACCAATTTGTCCACACAACAACATCCCATTACCTGGTTTATATGTAAAACTGTGTCCCCATAAGCGGCCTAGTTCAGAATCTCACACACACGCCCGCAAGCACACGCACGCACATCCATCCTGCTCTTCTGGTCGAGCACCTTGAAAGCACTATAAATATATATAGCCCAGATAAATATTCCAGCTAAAAATGGCTGACATGCAATTAGCTCTTGTGTGATTCTGTCTTTAAAGCAGAGCCACTTGGGTGAATTATGGTTGGCCTGAGAAGCTCTATCCTTCAACTTAACCCCTCGGCATGCTCCTGTGACTGAGGTGCCAGCTGATTAAGAACAGTACTGTGCGCTTTTTGCCTCGGCCGCAATCCTAGTGGCCATTAATTAAATTGGGATCTGATTCAATCACTGCTTCTCAGGTAATTACAGAAACTCATTTAATTACGTCATCAACCAATCAAGTCTGGTGGACGACAACAAATGCCACAAAACTCAGACATAATGACATTGATGTCTATTTGTCTTGTTTAGGAGGCCAGCGCCTGTAAAGTTGTGGATCATGTGGGGTCAAAACTCAAGGATCGGAGATAAAAAATCATTTAATTTTCTTTTTTAAACTAGATAAGAAAACACGTAAGGAGGAAGGAGCACACCACATCAAAGATGAAGCGTGTTCATGTTTTTCCCCCAATACTTCAAAGATTTATATTTCTAGCAACTTCTGTATGTCAATAAGTCCCTCGTACCGCTCCATATCTGCCCTCTCTCAAAGAGTGCCTTCACCACCACATGAAAAGGCAAGGAGCTGAGTACTGTCATGTGATGTCTGTTTCTCCAAGTTAGCTGACGCAGATGTGACGTCTCATGCTACTGAATGAGCGCCTTTGACAGTTTGGCGGGGATAGTTTGCTCCACAGAGCGTTTCAATAAAATCAATTGCTGTCCTTGCCAGCGGGACTAATAGCCCTATCTGGAGGTTGCATGGTCCTTACCTCGTGGAGAACCACAGGAACCTTTCCCACTGCCTCTTAATGGAGTTGGTGTTCCTAGATGACTGATGCTTGTTCAGAACGAGTTTCTGCCTATTACTCCAAAATTGTGGGTTTGCTGAGCTGCTGTTACCATACTTGTGTAATGATTCGTCCGGTTAATTTGGCGTTTTGCTGATAAGGATTGGAGTTGCTTAAATGTTGCACATGAGATTGTTTCCAGCATGGATTGTATTTATATTGCCTACAACTTTTTCTTTTGCATACATTTATCATACTCAACCTGAACTAAAGAAGAAAAGAAAAAACACTTTATTTGAAGGTATCTACATAAGAGTGACATGACACTGCCATGAACATGTCATAAACATTATGAACAAGTCATAAAGTTTATCACATAACGCTTCAGTGCCATTCGGTTTTTGTCATGACAAGTTGTGGTTATGGTTAGGGTTCATGTGTCATGACTGTCATGAC
Organism: Gymnocephalus cernua; assembly: GCA_023631565.1. Taxonomy (NCBI): domain Eukaryota; kingdom Metazoa; phylum Chordata; class Actinopteri; order Perciformes; family Percidae; genus Gymnocephalus; species Gymnocephalus cernua. The sequence continues at coordinate 18,441,562 of CM042435.1, forward strand.
AGTGTCATGTGTTCATTAGTATTTAAAAATGATATGCAGTGTTGTGAAAGTGAATAATTTATCTTGACTTCTCCACTTGAATTCAGGTTGAGCTCAGAGTGACACACTTTCAGGAATGAGGCTTTTTTATTCTCTGAGTATCACATAGAGGCCAGCCAGCCACTCCTTTAAGATTGCAAACTGTGGCTCCACCGTGTTCTTTAATTGGCTAATTACAAACTGTGTGGATCTAGCTTAGCTGCTCAGCCAAGGATTAAAACAACACATCCTGAACACGAATGTAGGGGCTCTTGGGCTACGGACTGAGTCAGATACTTCAGGGCTGCAAGGATATGTAACTGGGGCCCCTGCTGTCATTTGCATGATCCGTCAATCTCACTAATAAGTCTGTAGAGTAAAAAACTCAACAGCCTTACATTTTAAAAGAGAGCAAGGCTTAAGCCCTTCTTGGCAGAGCAACACAATGTCTAGCAAAGCACCTCATGGGACTGCGTGGTAACTTATTCACATTCAGCAGGCTGAAGATTCTCCACTAGCGGGCGCCATCCATAGAATAAGAAAGTTAAAGCAGACGTTTCATACCTGCAGAAGCAATGTGGCCACATAGACACAGAAAGTAAGCAGTACAGAACAGCACAGCACATACAGCATAGAAAGTCTGCTGCAGTTTTTATGCTTGCGCCACCTGCAGGCAATGCGTGTTACGGCTAATGTTTTTTTCATCTTTTTTACAGCTTCTATTTTGTGTGCGCAGTTGTACCCTATACTATGATCCTGCAATAAAGGAAGCTGCAGTTTAAGAACTGCATTTCTATGACCTTAGTTACCAAATAAAACTGGCACTTAAATTAGCAGCTAGCTAGCTATTAAGGGATAAGGTTAGGGTTATGTTATGTTAAAAGACATGGTTTGGGTTAGGGTTATGGTTATAGGTAACGAGATGTAACATCTACGCATAGGCAGAGGTGAAGAGATGAGTTTTGAGACGGGACTGGAAGATGGTGAGGGATTCAGAGGTGCGGATCTCTTGGGGAAGGGAGTTCCAGAGCCTGGGAGCTGCCCTGAAGAAGACTCCGACTCCCTCAGGTGGATCTGAGGGACCGTGAGGGTTGGTAGGGGGAGAGGAGGTCGGTGAGGTATGAGGGTGCCAGATGGTGGAGGGCTTTGTAGGTGAGGACCAGGATTTTGTAGGTGATCCGGTGGGAGATTAGGAAGCCAGTGGAGTCGTTTTAGGACTGGAGTGATGTGATGCCAGGATTTGGAGCGGGTGATGAGTCGGGCAGCTCCATTCTGGACCAGTTGGAGTCGGTTGATGTTGGTAGAGCTGATGCCGAGGAGAAGTGAGTTGCAGTAGTCCAGTCGGGAGGAGATGAAGGCGTGAATGAGTCTTTCAGCAGCGGGGGGTGTGAGAGACGGTCTGATTTTGGCGATGTTGCGGAGGTGAAAGAAGGAGGTTTTGATGACATGGCGGATGTGGGGCTCAAGGGAGAGGGTGGAATCAAAGGTCACGCCAAGGTTTTGGGCCTGGGGAGATGGGGAGACAATGGCGCCGTCTATGGTGAGAGTGGGGTTATTGGTTTTGCTGAGGTTATTTGGGGTGGTGATGGCGCAGTGGATATGACACATGCCTTTGGTGTGGGATACCTGGGTTCGATTCCCACTGCGATACATCAACCAATGTGTCCCTGAGCAAGGCACTTAACCCCTAGTTGCTCCAGAGGCGTGCAACCTCTGACATATATAGCAACTGTAAGTCGCTTTGGATAAAAGCGTCAGCTAAATGACATGTAATGTAATGTAATGAGTGGGGATTTGGGTGATGGGTTTGTAGTTGTGAGGCGACTATACGTTACAGGGTTTTAGACAGAAAGGGGAGGTTGGATATTGGGCGGTAGTTGTTGAGGGAGGAGGGATCCAGACCAGGTTTTTTAAGGATTGGGGTGACAGAGGCAGTTTTGAAGGCAGAGGGGACAGTTCCAAGGGACAACCAGGAGTTGAAAAGGTTAGTGAGGTAGGGGCATAGGACGGGGAGGCAGGACTTAAGGAGTATATATTTAAAAAGCTATTTAGTAACAAAGACAAAAACAATAAAGGACATATAAAGACAGAATAAACTGTGTATTATTCCCAGTATTGAGCAGATGTGTAGTTAACAAAACTTATTTTGGTGGTTTAAAGATCCCATGGCTTGAAAATTTCACTTTGAGGTTTTTCAACATTAACATGAGTTCCCCCAGCCTGACTATGGTCCCCAATTGGCTTGAAATGGTGACAGGTGTAAACCGAGCCCTGGGTATCCTGCTCCACCTTTGAGAAAAAGTAAGCTCAGATGGGCAAATCTGGAATCTTGCTTGTTATGACCTCATAACAAGCAAGGTTACCTCCCCTTTCTCTGCTTTGCCCACCCAGAGAATTTGGCCAACCCATGAGAGAGAGACATCATGGCTTTCAAACGAGCAAAGTGGCAGTTGGTCAAAGCCACACCCCCACCCACCACCTTGTCCCCCCCTCTCTCCTCCTCAATAGCTACAGACACAGAAATGGCACGTTCTGAGGAAAGCTCATTGTGGGAATGGCTCTAGTGGCTGTAATTCTGCACCAAGGCTGAATCTCGGGAAAGAGACATCAGAAATAGTATTAGGGGACCACTAAGGCCTATATAAAAGCATCCAAAGAGCACCATGTCATGGGACCTTTAAGATGTGACACAGATACACACAAACAGCAGCTGTGAAAAAGATAAACTAGCGCTTCAGTTACTTTCCTTGCTTAAAGGCGCCCCAGGTTGGACTATCGAACAGATGGTGCTGCAGACATGAATTTGATGATATTAGCTGAGTCTGATTTTAGGGACTTTGTACTGTATACATGATTGTGTGTGTCCTTTTAAACATACAAATTAAAAATGATTCACCACCACCTAGCATGCAGTAGCAGCTACCAATCCTTGTATATACACAAGTAGAGTAACGTATACAAGACTAGTGTCAAGTTCTGAAAAAGCCGCCACGAAGGAGGTGACTGCCTTCTAGTCAACATTAAAGAAAGAAAAGTCAGAGAGCTAAACCTGGAATAAGACGACTTAAATTATTCTGACAACCATACATACTAGAGGGTGTGTAATATATGTTTAAACTGTTATATGTAGTATGTTTTACATATATGTACCTGTTTGACCATGTAGATATGTTTGTAATACACAATTCTAAATTTGTCATCTTAACCACGTCAGCCCAAATGCATCTAATAATTCCACTATTAGTTACTTTAACATCACTTTCATGTATTATTGATCCTTTGTATTATTTCTGTTGAATAGTCTTGAAAAAAAATTAAGAAAAAACTATTTAACAAAGCCAAGATTTTGACATGTTAGACAACTATTTAAAATCTATTTTTTTCATGGAAATGCATTCATGATCACTATTTGTAAAGCCAAACGCTTAAAGCAAAATGTTCAACCATCGTGTTCAGTCAACCGCAAAACCAGAGTAGATTATCAACTGATGAAATGAATATAATTATACGTCTTCAAGAGAGACCTTTTTCTTACTGCACACAAATCGGTCTCCAACTTTACCATAACCTCACAGGATTTGCAAACCACCAGCACATGGATTCAGGCTTCAATTATGACTTTGCCAGTTCATGATGTTTCCTGTGCAGATAAAAACGCATGGCCAGTCCTATTTATTGGACAGATAGTGCTCATGGTAGCAGCTGCTTTAAATCAAATCAAAAGGGAGGAATCTCAGCTGCAGTAGCTGTCTTTGTGGCCATGAAGCCGTGTGCTTTATGTAAACAGGTACAACCCTACATTTATGAATTTTCAAAGATGGCTAGGTTTATAAATGATTATTCAGTGTCGTTCCCTGTGGCCAGAAACTGGAACAAAAAGGCCATAAGAGCACTGAAGCATGAGACTATTAATTTATTTGCTCATGGTCAAGGAAACAGCTCCAGTTTGTTCATCCTGCTGGAGGGTCTTTGGGTTGCATGGTGAAAGACTATGTCAATAGGCTCTGAAGTGGATGGATACATTTTGTTTAAGAGTTACTGTCTTTGATCTCAACATCAAGGCAGCGCTGCAATAGAAGGTAACTGAATTGATTTCTAAAGCTTCCAGCTGCTCTCCAAAAGCCACTAATGGCAACAATACACACATTAATTTCCTACTTTCTTTCTGCGTTGCATTTTTACTGCCTTACAGGATTGAAAGATGAAGTCACAGCAGAAGTGTGCGAGTGTCTGAGCTCACAGTCATTGTTTGTCTCCCTCTATTGGCTGACGCATCCATCGTTTGATAAATTAAAGCATTTTCTAATCACAGAAAACCGTAAAAACAACAGTGTAACTGGGACAATTAGTGTAGCGGTCATTCTTCAGTGTCTAACAGCACATAGTTGATTGACTCCTTTCCTTAAGAGTTTGGTGGTGGAAGAAGTATTCAGATCCTTTGTAAAAGTCAGAAAAGCAAGTGTAAAAGTAGTAAAAGTCCAGCATGGCTATCTATTATCAGCAAAATCTACTTAAAGTATCACAAGTAAAAGCATTCACTCCGATATATTATTATACATAAATCATTGATATTACGGCAGTATTTAGATGCATTAACATGCAAGCAGCATTTTAATTTAGTAGCTAATTGAGGTATGCTTTATATATATATATATATATATATATATATATAAACGTTTTTGGTCTAAAACAAATCATCTTTTATAAGTTGATCATAAGAAATATTTGAATCTGTAAATGGATCAGTAACTACACGTCAAATACAGTAAAAGTAGTAAATGTATAAAGTAGTGAAAATATTTAAGTACAATGGTGTCAAAATTGTAAATGCAGCACTTGCATAAATGTGATTACTGTCCATGACTGATTGAGTTAAAAAAAGAAGAGAAAAACACTCCTGTTATCATAAATCCTTTAATATATGAAAGAGGCATATTTTAACACAATGTACAGTGTAACAGACAATGTCCCACAGTTTTTATACAACATTTCTTTACAAGGCTACCCATCTGAGTGGACAGGTCTAAACTGAGAGAATGGATAGATAACATGGTTGTTTGTTGAACGGTGAAATCGAGACAACTAAAAACTGTACAATACAGACTATAAGTAAAACTTGAGAAAACTGTTCTTGTTGCCCAGCTGAACAAATGGATATTCATAGTGGTTTCTGTGTAACTAAAAGATCGTTAAATACTAAAACTGTAAACCCATCTTCAACTTAAAACGCTTTCTTGTTCCAGTCAGATCGCACTTGCGTCTTCTTGTTCAAATCACAACCTGGTATGGAAATATCAGTACTAACAACTGTGATATTGCTGTTAATATTATCAACTATGCTGCTCCTCTGCTCTGATAAGACCAGCGTCTGCACACAATGAAGATTGTGAATAGGGCTGTACCAAATATAATTCTTTTTTTAAGATTCAAAGCTTCTATTGACGTTTTGGAATGAAGCTTTGAATGTCTGTCGTCATATTTTGTGACATCACCCTAAAAAAAAAAAAAAAAAGAAGAAAAAAGAAATTCTCTAACAAAATCCTTTTATTAAATCAACTTTCTTTAATAAATATAACTCACCAGTTTCGTCAGGCAACGGGCTAATCCAACGAAATAATGCACCCTTAGGCTTATAGCAACATTATGCTACGACAGTAACACCACTCTGGAGTTATCGGAAATATTTGGATCACACAAGTAAGAAACAATCCTACGCAGACACCACTAGCATCTAATTCTACAAATGGTATAATACTCATAATATTAGTGTAGCCTCATCTTTATCTGCAACTGTGCAGACATACCAGGTTTAAAACAGAATGAATAGACAAGCAAAACTAACACAAAAAAGCTGCGCAGCATTCAAGTGTTACATTTAGAGTTTGCATTCTGATGATCGAGTTTGTACGATATTGTATGAATGCACAACAACGGGTATGATAACCTACCAAACTACTCATGTGACGACGTGAGTCGTCATTTGATGACCAGTTACGATAAACTGTCTTTACAGTTCAATTTAGCTGAGAAAATGTTACTGTGAGCCGGGAACCGAGCACAGTGAGGTCCGCTCGTTTAGCCGACAAAACGTGATGGTCATGCGCCGGCGAGTTTAGTTTAGGCACCAAAACGACTAGTTAAGATTAGAAATAAGAGTATTAAGTAGTACCCCTAGAAAACAAGACTTTCACCCAGGGAACTCGTGTAAGTGTTCCGATGAAAGTAAGTAAGTGTTCTTGTTTTCTTTTCCCGGCACACAACTCCACCCCCCGCTTAAAAGCCCTGTGGACCACATCGCTCCTATACAGCTGCAGTCAATGTAGCCCACGCAGCAATAAATATGTGGAATACAAGTTAGAGTGCGTTACTTTTCGTAGCTATATGTATGAATGGTTCATGAGAACCGCCTGGTCAACGTTATGAACGAAGCTTCGAACTATTCGGTACAGCCCTACAGATGTCTCATGTGCTGCTCCCTTGTGTAAGAAATAAACAGAAATTATTACATTAGCAGATGTCAAAAGCTTGAAAAGAGTCAGAGGATTGTGCCAATGACTTTGTATTTATATGCATAAAGGATTTTTTCTTTTTAAAGTTAAGTCAAACCATTCATAAATGCACATGTTGCAAAATGTAATATCAATAAAGAAGTATCAAAACCTGGACAAAAGCGATCTTCATCATCCACATTGTTTAAAGCTACTGAAGAAGAGAGTGAGAACCAAACAATTGTTTAACTGGTAGTTTCTGATGATTTAAATTCTTTGTGATTGCATATAAGGTCTGCACGCACACACAAACACACACACACACACACACACACACAAACAGAAGAAATGGAATGCTCATCTGCTGTCATGCTCACTAGAGCAAGTTAGAAAAAAGTAAAGACACTAAAGACACCATTTTATTTCACATTCCTAAGATTCACTTGTCTTGTGCGTTGCACTGTATGAGGGGACCAAAAATGTCTGACTGAGCATGGAGCAGTAGGTCCGTGCTGATACAGACTTATACATTCACCCCATGCATAAGGCTCCTCCTCGGGAATGATTAAACTGCCCACAGGGACAGCAGAGAAATTAAGAGGGCACTTCATAATGCAAGGCCATTACAATAAAGGACAAAGCATAATTAGCATTATTTTCTCCCTCCTCCTTTCCTTTGCATTAATACAGGAAAACAAAACCAGAATCACCCAAAGCTGTTAAAAACAAACATACTCCGGAAAGTCACCTTTGTAGAGTATGTATATTAAAGCCGCACTGTTACAACTGTAAATGTTATTATTGGCATATCCATCCAGACACAGTGGTGGCTGCAGAGATAGAGCAAGAGTGCTTTTTGTTTAAGAGCTGTAGCTCTGTACTGCAGCAGAACTGACACCCGCCCGCGGCAACCATCTGCCTTCAGCCAGATCCTCAGAATCACTCAAAAGGCAGCAGCCCACCATTTCATCATGCACAACGCATCATGCACAATGCAGAATCTAAGCAGAGGGGTTTATGTTTTTTTGTTTTTTTATGAGGGGAAAGGGGCGTCCAAGACCCTGAGCAAACACTTCCAATTAAGGGTGATTTAAGAAAAAATGTTAAACTTCAAAGATTTGTTGAACTAATTAATCACACATTATCTGTTTCAACCCACTTTTCAAAATATCAAGCTAGAAAGGTATGGAGAGAAAATAAACACTGGTTTCATCCTGATCCTCTAGAGCGGGACAGATTGATATACAACAGTTAGTGAGATCAAAGAAGCCCCCCCCCCCCCACACACACACACACACACACACACACACATTTAGAATAAACAGAGAGAAATCATGTTACTCATGTTTTCTCACACTGATTATATCTACAGCACTGAAAAGAATGAGCCTCGCCTATGGAAACTCACCCATTTCAGAGAGAACTCAATAAGACTGACTTCAGTCACTCCAGTACAGATGCGTTGTGCTCTTCCGCTGGATCTATTCGACTTGCACATTCGCGACACCTAAATTCAAATGATTGTGTTGCGTTTCTCAAAACAAGCCCTGCGTTTAAAAATACATAAAAGTGACAGGCTTTGAAAACGGTGCAGTCAGATCAGGTAGTGTTCTGAAGAGGGAGCATGTGGGTGAAAGCAACATGTGAGCACAGCAGATGATCATAAGGTGCTGTTACTGAACGAGCTCCATATATATATATATATATATATATATACATACATACATATATGCATGCATGATATTCTACAGACAGACTCAGTGAAGCAGGAACAGCTTCGGTGTTACTGCAACTTATGTGCATCGCAATTCAAGAAATTCTTTTTTGTTGTTGTTGGGCTGAGTATGTCTGTATATGGCCTGGTAAACACCACCCAAACCATGCCAATGCTGTGTATCTGAATGATACTGCTACAACCAGAAACAACTGTAGTGGTCAAATGCAGACAGAAATGTGCAAAAGTATCAAGTGAAACCAGTCATATGATCAGAAACTACATTGTGTCGCGAAGATCATGAACGAAGATGAAAAGCTGTGAGGGCGACATATAATGGGATCCAAAAGTATTTTTTTGGATAATTAACAACAAAAGGGCGACATGAGTACAAATTGTAAACTTGAGAAAGAACAAATAATCAGAATATGTTCTCAGCCTGGAAACGATAACAATATAGCAAATTGTTTAAATGCCATCACGTTAGACTTGTTGTTAGCTTGTTATCAATAATCTAGTCAACATTAAAGCAGCATTCATGTTATAGTGAGGCTTTTGCTAATATCAAAAAGGTAACTGCGTGTTTTTACTATTCTATTTAAAAACCAATCCAAACGACAGAAACAACATTAAATTAAAAGATAAAAGCGATATTATAACATTTTTAATTTTTGTTTTGACTTCTCATTTCAACTGGCATTTCCCACATAAAAGGGACAATAAATTCACATTTTGGCTATCTAGAAATGCTATTTCTTTCTTCCCGGCATTCCTAATAAAATCACAATTGTAGCCAGACAAAACCTTGGCAGTTCGCTTGTGGCCAGCTGATATTATTTGGTCAACAATAAGAGGCTATTTCGCAGTTGACTGTCCGAGGTAAAACTGGTGCCTGGTAAAGTCAAACAATGAACCCAGAATAAAAATGTGTGCCTATGAAAGGATAGGAAATAAAGGATGAATAAAGGACATCTATAAACAGACAAATATTCTTATTTCAATATGCAGAGGACAAAATATAAGACAAATGTGGTAACATAAGTCAAGTAAAAAAGGCCCAAAACCAGCAATCCCATGTGCCTGAGGGATGCTCAGAGATAAACGATAATCTCAACTATCATTAAACCCATTTCCCTGTATAGCATAGTCCTACGATCCTAACCCCACCAGGCCATCCCATATAATACAATACAACATCCTTCAGTAAATCAACGCATAATACAATCACTGCAGGGCACACAGGGTGACTTTTGAGGAACTGTCAAGTGTTTTCTGCATTAAGTTAGTCCATCTAAATTCAACAGACATGGATGGAAAAAAATAGATATGCTTTTAACCGGTGGCAGAAAGCATATCTTTTCGGCCAGGCCCTGAGGTATTGTGGGGCGGGGTGCAGAAATTCCATGTAAAGATCAGGAAGGAGACAAAAATAGCACAGGAAATTAATGGCACTTCTTACATTTGGAGTTCGAATTGAAATCCCCTGAAATGGTTTGAAGTTGCAGATTTGACCAGCCAGTGTTCAGAGTCTTTTCAGTGGTCATAAAAAGGTCACCATGGAGAGAAAAACGACACACAGAGGATTCAATGTATTTGTTGGCCGTCTGGCCAGCCACCCACGATTCCCTACAGCAGGAAGTGGGGACAAGCATGTTGTAGGCGGAGGTGTTCAACCCCTCACTGAGTGGTCAGAGGCTCTGTGACAATGTAATGCTTGACTTACTGTCTTTTTTTTGTTTTCTTTATTTTTTTTTTTGTTTCATCCATGGCTTCCAACCTCCCAGTTGACGGGAGTCCTTGCGCAACTGCGCCCCATACATACACTTGTCCAAAGAACAAAATCAGAAAAAGGAAAAAAAAAAAAAAAAAGAAAGAATCTAACTATGAAGTAGGCAGGACCGTCCTCTGTATATTTGGGTTAAAATCCCAGCTGAGTGGTAGACAAAGTGTTGACTGTTTGGTTTGTGTGGGATATTCTTTTCCTCATTCAAGTGTCACTGATAAACAGGGAAGTAAACTCTTAGTGTCTGCACGTATGCAAGTGTGAGAGTGTGAATGTGCTGCTTAGCTCGACGGCAAAGGAGACAGAGTTGAAGGTTGTCGGCTCTCCGTCCTCAGCCGGGCGAGACTCTTTGTGTGCTGTGTTCACCGGGCTGGGCCTAAGGGGGGCGGGTCTCCCTCACTTCACCTCTCCTATCACCAGTTGGCTTTGACAGCTTTGACATCACTCACCAGGTTTTGAGCAAGGCAGATACCAAAAATCTGCAGAGGAACACACAGGACAATAGGTGAAGTGTTGCTTAGAGAAAACGAGATCAGATGTTATAGTTGCAAAAAGAGCAGACTTCTGTATTGCAGGGGTTTGCTTGATGTTACCCGTTGTCACCATGAGATGGCAGTGATACAAATTCAGAACCCAGACATATTGCTACTTTTAGGTAAACATCTCATTTCAAATGCAATAGGTTTCCTCATGTAAATGTTTGCAGGAAAAAAAAAAACATCTACAAAAAAAGGATATCTTACCTGCAAAAGTGCAATACCAACAAAGATTCCAGCTACAATGATCAGGTTGTCCTGAAGCCATTTCTCAAACTGTCCCACACAGCCCTTGGTATAGATATATTTCTGCCGGTCCAGGTCCTTTTTTTAAGACAAAACAAAAAGATTAAATTAAAATTAAGAGTGAATATCATTGTTTTTCTTAAAACCACATAAGAATGATCAGACCCCAGAAAGGACATTGGCCTTTTGCATGATTTAAACAAACATCTGAATTCTTACCTATGACTAATGCTGAACAAAGCAAACAACACAGATAGCATTTTGCCCAGTGACTCCACTGCTGAGGAGGGCATGAGGAGAGCGTGATGGCTGAGTCAATCGTAGATTACAGCGCGTCAGTGTCTGGACATCATGGAGAATATCAAGGCAGTGTATTCACTAAGGACCCTGTCAGGGCTGAACAAACAGGCAGAAGCTGTTTCCTGTTACCGGACAGCTGGCTGTTTGTGTTGTCAGATTCAAACGATGTTGTACATGGTCTATTCAGAGATGGACATAAAATGGTGTAATTTAGAGCTGCAAGGGGACTAAAATGGGGAGAGAGAATGGGTGTGAACAGGACCCTATACAATGCTCTCTTTGTTACTCTTCAAGACAAGTCAACCAGACAAACCCTTTGTTCTCTTCGCAAAACCTGAAAGCTAGCTGTCAACCAATCGGAGGTAAAGGGAGCCCCTTGGCAGCCAATAAAAAAAGCAGGAAACACAACGTTGTTCTGGCTGTGAACTTCCCCTAAAGCTATTTCAGCCCTCTGCCTTTTTTGGCTGCTGTCCTCCCCATGTCTCTTCCTCTTCTCCAGCATGCACTCCATAAACAAGCTGGATAGAAACTTACTGCACATCCCTGACAGTTTCAGCAAAATGTCAACGGCCAGGGCGTTAGCAGAAGAGCACACAGAAAAAATGAATTCATACCAACTCAGTGGCAGGTGGTTCACTGTATTGCAGTGCGCCTAGCAACAGCAATCTTTCTGACTGCAGTGCAGTGAGTTGTAACCACCACACCCACACACAGAGGAAAAGGGAACGGACTGGCATAACCCACTGAGTCGCCAATTACAGAGTGTAGTAAGGCTGCCCTCTAGGCTATAACTGGAGCCTAATTATCCCTGTTAGAAGAACAATCTGTTATTAAGGCAAGAAGCACGAAGAGGAGCCTGTGTGCGACTTAACCCTATACATTCTCTGCGTCTGCTGCATTGGCCAAATGTTTCTAGGTACACTTCTATTTTGTGTGTTTTTTAAAAAGGAAACTTTTCCACATCCTTATCAAGAATATAAGTAAAGATGCTATAAAATCTCAATTTGACTGGTTCCATTCAATGTCATTTTATTTAAACCATGAATCCATTTTTACTGGGGGGTTTGAGACAAGCAATCAAGCCAATCAACAAATGAACCTGATCTCCACTCCACCCTCCACGAATGCTTAGATTGATTCAATCAAACAGGCTTGCAGCTTGTCAATCAGCCCGCCCTCACAAGTAATTCCACTCAGCAGCTTCACCGTCATTGCCATCATACTGTGAATTTATTTAAAAAAATAACACAATAGAGCTAGGTCTTAGAGAATAAGAATAACTGGAGAGCGAAGTAAAACAAATATAGGGTTAAGTATATAGAGAGCCCTAGAGATGAAGTGTTATAGTGCGTTCCATTTGTACTTGGAAGTCGGATTTTCCGAGACCAAAGTCGGAAACGAGCTCCCTGACCTTGGATTTCCGAGCTTGGAACTCAGACAATCACCGAGTACCCGGAGCTAAAAATCCAACATGGCTGCCTAGTGCATCAACAGTAATGAAAGCTAAAGGTAACATACAGATATAAGCACTGTCCTATTTGTGTCTCACTAAATCAGTCGTACACACAGTCCTGTCCAACCTTTCTCTGTGGACATGTTGTTACGCTGTTGGTATGTACAAAAAAACAGCGTAATGTGTTGTTATAAACTGGTATTGCTAACAATGGCTAACCTGGCTAGAGCTAACCCCACAACGAAAAATCCGACTTGTAAGTGGAACGCATTCAACTCGGGTGTGTCGTCTTTCCCAGATTCGGCTTCCGAGTTCCGAGGTAAATGGAACGCACTATTAGAGACCAGAGATACAAACCCCTTGAAGCCGAACATCATAACCACACTGCGTGTTGATGACATCCTCCTGTAAGAACAATACAAAATTGTGAGAATCCTCTCCATTTCAACAACTGCTCACAGTGTTTGAGATGTCGGAGTGACGAGAGGAGAAATAAATTAAGAACTGCCTGCTTCAAAAGGTAACTTTATAACAACGTATTGATAAGACAATGGGTCAACTGAGTATGGCTCCAGAATAATTGCTACAATAATTATATAGCTATATATTGGAGTCATTATTTGTCTGAAAAAGCCAATATGCTCTTTTGTACTCCATCATGTCAATTTTTCCGACTATTTTCTGAATTTAACTCTACAAGCCTTCAAAATGAATTAGAATGCTAAAAGAAATAAAAGAAATAGTTTAGGGCTACAACTTAGGTTTCTTCTCATTATCGGTTAATCTGCAGATTATTTATATTATTATTATATCTTTTTGTCTATAAAAAGCCAGAAAATAGTGAAAAATGTTTTTAAAAAATGATTTGATTATCAAGATAGTTGCCGATTCATTTTCTGTTGATCGACTAATCCTTACAGCTCTAGAATATGAATTCAAATAACGATATTAAATTATGCCTGATTAATCATGCATTACTATGTTTGAATGACTCACTGCAGGGTCTTTGACGCAGCAGGAGAAGGGGACTCCACAGCGTTCCCTACTGGGGTTCAGCTCAGTGCAGTTGAAGTAGATGTTCAGGTTCCAGTCGTCGGGCCCGTGAGCTCCACAGCATGACCACTGAGACATCAGCGACAACAGACAGAGATTAGGCAGCCAACTCCAGTTAACGGACAGACTTCTTTTCTCTGATCTGGTCTTGAAACCTGGCTCAAGTCAGCTTGGGTGGGTAGCCAGTTTACTGTGGCGGGTACAGACTACAGATAGTGAGAGACAAATGGCGAGACAGCAGCAGATCTAATCGCCTTTACAGTACGCCATGACAGAGCCCGGTGTTTACACCCGGGGGCCAATTATCTAAACTGTCTCATTCATGTAATTGGATAATCATTTGAGGGAAATACAATCACATTAATCACGAGATTTAATCCACAATTGCAGTGGCTGACTCAGTCTCCTCTCTGCCCAGAACTAATCTGATTCAACATCAGTGTTGAAACTCATCAACAACAACAAGCTTTCTAAAGAAGGGAGTGACTCCTTCCAGCTAAGAAACGTTCTACTGATAGTGACACACAAGTTATAGTCAGTAGGTGTGGACTCACATATTCCTGGGCAAAGTCAATGAGATTCTGCAAGTCTATGTCATCGCGGTAGGCCTTGACATTATTGTTGATAAAAAAGTTGAGCTGGTCTTTGATCCAGTCCTTAAAGACGAAGGCAAGGATCCCCGCAGTGAGCTCCAAGAAGAAGATCAAACCCAGGAACACAGAAAACTGGAAGGTACACGACACACACAAACATGAAACACACAAGCACTTAATAAGTCTGTCACTTCAAATCAGGGGATATGGGTGTGCCAAAGAGCATCCTGTTTTCTAAAGGATCAGAACAGTAATAACATTTTTCTGCATTCAAGCATTTCTTGTAAAATAATGAAAAAGCAACAACTCTGATGTAATGTCCCTGTGCAGGTCTGGTTGTAGGGCCTGTCCTGATTTGCTGAGCGAGAGCGTGGCAACAAAAACCGCAGTCCCAGAGGTGCCATTATATTTTCCCTTTACAGTAAATGTAGGAGGAGCCGGGGCTAATGATAAATGCACAAAAGCCACATTAGCTCCTCGCTCTGACGCCTGACTTACCGCTGCTAATGGACATCGGCTGGACTTAATAGCTACTCAGAATCGCAGCCAGCAACAAGACAAGTTTGTCTCCGTCAGTCACATGCAGTTATCAATACAGCTGAACCCAAACAGATCAGTGTTTCTGATCACTGCTTTCTGATGAAACAGGACTTGGTTTAGTGATGAGATAACACATATTTGTGCCATGCAACCAGCATTTGGCTTGGGTGAGACAAAGTGACACCTGCTGCTGTGACAGGCTCAGCTCTGGTGTGAACTGCAGAAATAGGGGTGTGTGAAGTGGGTGAAAACGGTGTCTGTGTTGGGGAAGTCGGGAGCTGGCTTACAAATTTGAGCAGGGAAGTGTTCTCTCTGAGCGCTCCAATACAGCCAGCAAAGCCCAGGATGAACATGACCCCTCCTACGACGATGAAGAGCCACACGGGGTCGAAGCCCCCTAGGTCTGTAATGGTTGACAGATTGGCCAGCACGCCCTGGAGGGAAAGGAAAGAAGACAAAAGAGAGTGGTTGAAATTCTGACTACAATACGTCCAAAATCAAACCTTACTATGTCTATTACAAGGTCCCATCAAAATCCCTCTCTCTTCAAAAAAAAAAAAAAACACAGTTAACCTTGAAAAGAGATTGTGGTATCAAAAAGAAATAGTGAGAATTTAACTAATCACACAGCCAAGAGGCCAGCTGGGGTTGGCCCTGTTCAGAGATGCAGAAGCACAGCATAACAATCTATTAAAAGGCAATACTGTTATTTGGTTAGAATGGTATCTACCAAAGTCTGTTGCTTCCTAAATACAATAACAGAGCCCCAGAGGGGTTTTTGATCAATTTATCTACAACACAATTTCACTCTCTGGCAGATCTCTGTCCAACCTATGAAACTAGTAACATGTATCAGAAGAGGCACAGTTCAGAGCCTTCACAAACGGACATCTGTCCTTCCTCTCTGCACATCCTGCCCTCACAGCCCCTGGGCCCGCAGTGTATCCAACATTCTTTCCTGTCAGTCTCCGGTCTTCATCATGCATGCCTCTCATTCACACAATTATCTTGTTTATGTTTACCTTGCTCAGCTTTGTTGTCCTTGTTTTTAGCCGTATGTCTATTTCTGTGCACGTACTTTTAGAACAACAAAAAGACGGGAGTCAAATTCCTTGCATGTGTGTCACACTTACTTGGCCATTAAAACTGATTCTGATTCAGAAATGACACCCTGACGTCAAAGAATGGGCTCCCTGGACGGTGAGTCAATGTCACAGGGTAGCACATTACAGCTGATTTATGCTTGACGCGTTGGAGGTGGCGCGCGCATTCGTGACATCAAAATGACGTAATTTTCGGCCGGCGCGTTCGATTTTCAGCGCGCGAGCGGAGGGCGCGCACCAGTCTATTTTTTTCAGCGGCGCTCGACAAACCGGAAACAAGAAGTCTGAACGAGCTCCTGGGAAACCGGATGCCAGGACTCGCCGACTGACTGCAAGTCTCTCCTGTAAACTTACTGGGTTAAGATGAGTTTTTTTTTGTGAATGAAAGGCTTGATCTGACCAAGTAGCTCACTGAATCAAATCGAAGCATTGATGGCACTGTTGCTGCCTGTTCTGCCATTGTTTCTTCTAGTCCTTAGAAAGAAAAACATCAGTAGCCTTTGCTGCTTAGCGCCACCACTGTTCAGGAGAAGACTGCAACTCGCGACCACCACGCGCGAGTATAAATACTCACGGCAGTCCCGTGACGTCACGATTTCCGCACGCACTTTTGGAAGCGCTAGTATATAACGGCCTTTAGAAGGAGGTGCAGTTTTGTGTGTAAAAAAAGCATGTTTCAGTGCGTTCCGTGTTCATGCATTTGATCCCACCAAGGTAAATGTGGGTGCCTGCTCATTCAGTTCTGACATCCTGTTTGCATGTCACATATAGTGCACGTCAAACACTTGCAGCTAAAGCCCAAGAAGCTGAAATATCATACCGCTTAACTTAAGCTTCACTTGCACTGAGCTAAGGGACAACTATAAGATAGAGGCATGACTGCATTTGTGTGTTTTTATGGCACTCATGCAGAGTGAAGTGCCTTCATTTGAATTTAAGCATGAAGCCCAAAAAACAATGCAGTCTGGCTGTTTTCTGGCTGAACGCAGCGGGCTAGAAACTAATCATCTTAGTCACCGAGACCCAAACTCACCATTATGCCTTTCCAGTACCCGCTATTCATCATTCAGCCTAATCCCTTTAAATTATTCATGCTGTTCCACCAAGGTACTCCGGTGCAGGCCTATTTGCACAAAGTTCATGACCAGACGTAACTAATCAGTACATGCTTCCACGCTGGTCCAGCATTTACTGAACAGACTGGTACAATTTCTAGCTAATTAATGAACAAATTGACTGTTAGAAGGAGTTTTAAATGTGGCCATGATCCACTGCACATGAGAGACTAATGGCAGCACCTGATCTTTGTAGATGGTATACTGTGTTAAATAAACAATAACTAGTTCCCATGCAAATTTGAGGCATTCATTTTGTGACGGGCAGAGGCCTTAAATTCCTGGTGACTATGCGTCAAATGAGTTTGTAACGTTGGCCTTATGGCTCCTTTTTTGTAGCTATGTCTATCACTAGCTTCAACAGTCACAAATCACACATAAGCTGCAGCAACATCATTCATTTCCTAAGGGTCAAGCATGACATGTTTACCAGGGCTATTATCATACAATATGCCTTTAAGTGCTACAAAGCATTACAGGAATAGTGCCTCTATTTTCCACTCCGCTTCTCTTAAAAGCCCTGTTTTCATCTAATCTCTCGCCTGCAAATTGTACTTCCATCTTATTCCCGCTGGAATATGGAGAAGATTTTTAGCTATGCTGTTGTACTTCAACAGTATGTGTTTGTGTGCATGTGTTAATACTTACCTTCTCCGCCCATGCCCACAGGCCTATGCCCAAGAATGCAGCTCCTAGTAACTGTAAAACAAAGCAAACAGAAGAGGCTTGACTGTCAGAAAGCAACTGTGAAATAATGAAGACATAAAATATTTGAGACTTAATAAGCATCAACTAAAGTTAAAGATAGAAAAAAAAACTTGTGACAAATAATAGAACTGTCTATCAGAAAAGAACGTGGTGTAGTCCCTTTTGATTTATAGTTGTGTCTCCCTGGCAACATATTATGCAAACAACCCAACAACAACCTGTCTGTTGTTAAACTCTGATTGATCCATAGTAATCCATGACGTCACCCTTTTCCAACAGCCTCACCCACATCAAACACACAAGAAGAGCAGTCAAATCTCTCAGTGAACATAACCAGTATTCTTCTAAAACAGGCAGATACAAGTGTGTTCATGTAGAACTCCATCATTTATAGGAAAAAGCTAATTGAGAACATTGGCTTTAGGAACCTTTAACAAAACTGAAATTGCTGTGAACAGAGTGAATCATTACATCTGTAGGTAAGAGTCATTGCACTGGGCCGCTTAAAAGGCTGGAGAATCTGATATCTTGAGAGTTAAGTAAAATCCCTTTGGCATTAGCCTAATGTCAGTGAAGGATGGATGCAGGACTCACAGATTAAAACATGCCAAATATAAGAGAACTTCAAAAGAGAACTGGGTGACTGCTTGAGATGGCCAGAGTACCGGACCACCCTATGTTAAGGAACAACATTGAAGAATACAACAGTACAGGCTTCAGAATTATACTAATTAGAAAGCATGTAAGTAAAGAAAATCATCCTTTCTGGGTAGTGTGGTTTTACTCAGGAGTAATGGTATTGTCTACTCAACTGCCACAAAATGTCATTCCTTAGAGATTTGGGGCGGTAATGAACTTAACTGAGGCGCACTATAATGGCAGAGCCAGAAATATAATAGCTCCGTTGAAATTGGATTAAATCATATTGTTGAGAAGCTGATTAAATCTGGGGAAGCAGGTAAACTGATGGCAATCCGTCAGCACACATAACAAGTCCAACAATGTGACAGTATGCAACACAACAGCAGCAACTGTGAAGGGTTGCTGCAGGGTTGGCCTGCTAGTTACATAAAATGTTGTAGTGAAGGGTGTGGTGGCTTCAGATGGAAAGTGACGTGCAGGAAGAATAAAGGTAAACATGTGGAGATCACGTAGGGAGAGACTGGATTGACAGAGTAGGAGTATTAAACCATTAAGCCTCTGACTTTAAATAATCCACGTAGATTAAAAAGAGGGGACAAAAACACAGAGAGAGAAAACAACTCTCACTCGAAAACGTACTACTACACAACTCCATCTAAAGTATAATGTTACACAACGGTTCTTTAGATATTCTGGATAATTACCAGTAGTGAATGCTTAAATCACAATTAATTATATAAACATGTAATAACTATTTTCATTTTAAACCAAAGAAAATCTGTAAATGTTGCCAATGTTCTTTGAAATCTTAACTGGGAAGATTAGAATAGGGATATAATTTACACTGCGCTATGAAGACTAGCTTCAGACAGACTTTGTCAACAGCAAATCAGGATGAGTTGATTACATTGGGTGGGTAATATCTGCCCACATAAAAGCGTGTCTTTCCTTAACAATGGTTAATATGATCAACCACCGATACACTTGGGAAACATTTAAATTTGTCATAATTAGCCAGAGATCATTAAGAATAGCTTGGGTGGGAACATTACCAGAATCTAGTGATGCCATCGAGGGCTTCAAAATTGATTGCTATAATGTGGGGAGAGCAGACATTTCTGGTTATATCTAAGTGGCAGAAATGCAACATATAGAGAACAAAGAGCACATAATCCATACTGACCGGTGGTAGGCTGTGTCATTACAGTTTATCATGCAGTAGTCTATGTTAATTATAGGTACTTAAAATACATACACAACTACTTATGGCTAATGCAAACATTTAATTACAAGATGCCCTGGTGGTTCAGTACGGACGCATTGCACCATCATTTCCCATCTCTCCTGTGAACTATCCAATAAGGCAGAAAGAAAAATGATCCCTATTCACTCTGGTGCTTTTAAAATGAATAAAAAAAAAAAACAGCCAGACACCAGAGAAGTACAAATCCAAATTCCAATGAAGTTGGGACGTTGTGTAAAACGTAAATAAAAACAGAATACAATGATTTGCACATCCTTTCCAACCTATATTCAATGGAATATACTACAAAGACAAGATATTTAATGTTCAAACTGATAAACTTTGTTTTTTTTTTCCAAATATTAACTCATTTTGAATTTGATGCCTGTAACACGTTCCAAAAAAGCTGGGACAGGGGCAACAAAAGACTGTGAAAGTTGAAGAATGCTAAAAAAACAAACAAAAAAAAACACCTGTTTGGAACATTCCACAGGTGAACAGGTTAACTGGAAACAGGTGAGTGTCATGATTGGGTATAGGGCTGGGCAATATATCGATATTATATCGATATCGTGACATGAGACTAGGTATCGTCTTGGACTTGGGATAATATTGTAATATGGCACAAGTGGTGTCTTTTCCTGTTTTTTTTGGCGAGGTTCACCGCTGCGTGAGCAAATAGTCCAACAGTTTAAGAACAAGGTTTCGCAACGTACAATTGCAAGGAATTTAGGGAATTCATAACCTATAGTCGATAATATTACCAATCTGGAGAAATCTCTGCACGTAAGCGGCAAGGCTGAAAACCAACATTGAATGCCCGTGACCTTCGATCCCTCAGGCATTAAAAACCAACATCATTATGTAAAGGATATTACCAAGTGGGCTCAGAACACTTTGGAAAACCATCGTTCGTGAACACATCTACAAGTTAAAAATCTACCATGCAAAGCGAAAGCCATCAACACCCAGAAACGCTGCCGGCTTCTCTGAGCCCGAGCTCATCTGAGATGGACTGACTCAAAGTGAGAAAGTGTGCTGTGGTCCGACGAGTCCACATTTTAATTAGATTTTGGAAATCGTGGACGTCGTGTCCTCCGGGCCAAAGAGGAAAAGGACCATCCAGATTGTTATCAGCGCAAAATGAGTCAATATTTGCAAAAAAAACACACAATAAAGTTTATCAGTTTGAACATTAAATAACTTGTCTTTGTAGTGTATTCAATTGAATATAGGTTGAAAAGGATTTGCAAATCATTGTATTCTGTTTTTATTGACGGTTTACACAACGCCCCAACTTCACTGGAATTGGGGTTTGTATTTCTACATGTATTATATGGCCAATTCTGTTATTAAAATACCTAAATGCACATCAAGTTGCATTTCCCACTGCTACAACTTGAGGCAACCTTGAAGGCAGCATTAAGTGAGACAGCTATGGAGGTATCCGTGCCTGGTACCTTGCCATTTTGGCTTACTATTTCTTCCACTATTTCGCAATGTGTTTCTCTCCCACTGAATAGCTCCATTAACTTTATTTATAAAACACACACACACTAATTGAGACCTTTTTTGGAAACTACTAGATAAGTAGAATGCAACACTCTTAAAATTCACAACTAAAATGTAGTCAATTTAAGCACAAAAGAAAAATGAAGCTCAACTAAATGCATTTTCATTTTGATCACACTATTAACAGAGACTAGACCTACCGTTACTTCAAAGTATCACACTAGGCTGTGTTGTTGTTGTTTTTTTAGCCTCACACACTATTTAACATGTAAGCATATTTGTACTGGTATTATGTCTTTTAAAGCCCTATCTGCAAACCAAACTTCCCTCATGAGACAAAGAGGTTTCGATCAAAGTGAATTTGACTGAATGAGTACACTGAAACTGAACTTAACCTGCCTTTGTACAGTGCTTGTGTTATTTCCTTTTATCCAACTTATCCCACAGTGTGGGTTGCCAGAGTCAAATTCAGGTCACTTGGTGGCATAGAAACACACTACTACCTGTGCTAAATTCTGTCAATGCTACCCTGAGACTAAAATGTTCTACAGATAATCAGTGCTTTTAAGTGAGCAGTAAATAAAAAAACTAACATAAAATGCTAATTTTATAGGGGTGTACGATTCAGAAAACAATCTTTTATTGTCAGTAATATTCATGTGGATTTCTTTGTGATTTGTTATTTTAACTTTAACTGTTATGATGAATGTGTATGTTGTGTGTGATGTCTGTAAGCTGCTGGGACCTTGAATTTTCCCTTGGGGATCAATAAAGTAATATATATATATATATATATATATATATATATATGTGTGTGTGTGTGTATATATATCTATCTTGTGATTGCAGTAGACATACAATTAAAAACATAAATACATTTAAATGTAATATATATATATATATATATATATATATATATATATATATATATATATATATATATATATATATATATATATATATATATATATGAATCAATTTTTGGAATTCTATGAATCGATTTTGAATTGGTAGAGCTTGAATCGCGATTTGAATCAATTTTTTTGCACACCCCTATAATTTTACATGAGATCCACATAATATTTATCTCCTTGTATCTCTCAGCAATTAAACAGTAAACCCAACAAAAGCACAGTACTGCATCTTCCTTCTTGCTTTGTTTACACTTCATTGCTTCTGTTTATTTGGAGACAAGATGTTTTAAAAGACCATCAGGATTTGTTTCTTTATACCTCACCTGCTCTAGTAAGTAGCCTAATTTGTTTCCCTTACTTCTGTACATGTGTATCATTCCATCTAATCTGTGTCCCTTTTATCCCTAAGCAAATAAACCAAGTCTGGAACTAGATGTCCCTGTATCCGCCTTGTTATTCAAATTAGACTTTGTTTTGTCAAGTGCTGCTGCAAGATGTGTGTGTGTCCCAGAGCGAGGGCTTCCTCTCCATGTGGACACAGAGAGATTATCAACACTTGAGAAGATGCCTCCCTAAGCCAGCTGATCCCATTAACCTCAACTAACTAGCAGACAAACCAAGCTCCACGCTGCCTGGACACACACAAATACACAGAGTAGACTTACTCAAGTGTGACTGCCCTTTCGCTGACTCGCTAAAAAGCTGACTCTCTAATGTGGCCGGCCGTGTGAACGCAGCCATTCTTGACGATATGATATCAATGGCAGTGGCAACAGGGTGAATAAAATGTGAAGCTTCCACATATAATCAATGTATCAATTTGGCTGATTAATTACAACAGCATGTAACTAAAACAAGTTTCAGGGCCAGAATGTATCTGACTGGAATGGACTGTGGATACTCGAGGCTGAGGCTATAATGGAAAGAAGGTTAGGTCCTATTGAAACTATTATCTTGTACTCAAATATATCAGATATTGTGTAGACCCAAATGAGACAGACTGTAGTTGCAACGTGACATCATGACTTTGCGTAAACATACACGGCACTTTCCTAAAGCCAAGTGGCGTGTTATCTGTACACATTTTGAGCTATGCTATCTGTGGGAAACAGCATATACTCCTAAACAGAAAAACACACACATTTGTCGTCAGACATGAGAAGAGAAAAGAGGAAAATAGCTGTGGGGCCGTATGATTTCCACCATGCGGAAAACATGGAAATAATTGGATACCAAAAAAAATTTAATCAACTGTAAAATGCGGAATGTCTTGGAATTTGCCACAATGTGGATGTAATTTTTAAAAAATTTGTGTTTTCCCTACCATTTTTTTTTACAGCGGCTATAAATGAACAGAAAAAAACTATGCTTCCATGTTTTGGAGGAAAACATGGAATTTGAGAAAAAATAAAATAAAGAGAATTTAAAAATATTATAGGGTCCTAGCCGTTATTTGGTGCTTTGTCTTGGATACAGACATCAACTAGAGGTTTAGCATGCTATACACTGGGGGGTGCAGGTGCAACTAGAACTGGGCTATATGGCCAAAATCTTCTCCTCTCTGATATGGGTCATTTCATATCTCAGCACAGTTCTGCCGCTGGTTCTTTGTCATCGCGATAGACACGATATAGAAAAATATTTACAATTTTTTTATATGATTTTGAGGAGATATATATATATATATATATATATATATATATATATATATATATATATATATATATATATATATATATATATATATCGTCATATCGCCCAGTCCTAGGTGCAACTAACAATGTCTTATTATTATTATCGATGAACCTGCCGATTATATTGGTTTTGCCAAGAAGTTGTCTGAAAAAAGTGAAAATGGCCATTCTGATTTCCCAGAGCCCAAGACGACATATTCAAATTCTTGTTTTGTTTGATCAAAAGTCCAAAACGCCAATATATTCACATAACAAATCCATTAGACAAAGAAAAATGCTCCCATTTGATAAGCTGTAACCAGCTAATTTAATTTATAGATCAACTAATTGAGTAATCATCTTATTATTTCAGCTCTACTATACGCACAGGCAAAAGTCTACTATGCTTTCTTCCATTGCAATCAGAGATGCATACTGCATATATGCAGCATGTGGAAACATGAATCCCTGTCAACCTCTAAATGTGGCTTGAGTGACGTGTCCTCAAATGGCTGCATTCACATTTTTCTTTCGTTCTTTACAGCTGTCCACCTGTGATGTGATAACCCAATGTTCCTTTTTAGACACTTATAACTGTAGCTGGCTACACACAGCCTGCATCCAACTAACTCAGCAACGTGGTTACAGCTTAACAAGCTCTTAATTACAGCATGCAGAGCTTCTAAACATGTCAGCAGCTCAGGCAAAAAATATCATTAATTAAGTGGATGTGAGGAAGGTGTCTATTGTGAGGACGAGAGAAGGTATGTCGTTCTTGGGTGAGAACGTCTGGCTGTCAACAGAGAGCTCGGGTGCTGGAGGAATTCACACAGAAAAGGAGGCACTAGGTTTTACTGCTCTATTTGGTTCACAAAATGTAGGGTCTTACAAGCATTCTGTCTCAATTTAGGCAGCATTTTCAAGCCTGACAAGATCACTATAGGAAAGACAAATGGGTTGATTTGTAGAGAATAAACCCCATCTCTCTGTATCTCGGCAATGCACTAGCTTGCCTGTCAAATCTTGTTTTGCGGCACCACAGACAAGAGAACATCTTCTAGCGGTTATTAACGGAAACAGCCAGCGAGCTGGAACTTGTTGTACAGTTTTATAGAGAGAGCTTAGACACAGGACTGTTAGCTTGGCCTGAGTGTCAAACCAGTCGGAAAGAACACAATATGAGTCAGACAACACTATAGCCCTATGACTCAATATTTCCTGTTTGATTGCTCAGTCATACTGAATGACAGAGAACTTTTCATTTGAAAGGCCAATTGTAAAATGAATTAGTGCATTGTTCTTTATAAAAAAATAATAAAAAAAAAAAATAAAAACTCTGGCCTGTGACATGTTTGGCAGTTCATATCACCTCGGTTTCACACAAAAAAACATGACAGATTATAGTGTGATACTCGTCCTACATTTTGAAGGGGAGTGTTGAGAAATGAAAGGGTGGTGACGAAAGGAGGAGGAATAGGAAGAGATCCAGTTGCATGTGGATCCCATGTGCCTGATGAGTCCGTCAGAACAAGCATATGAGGGGAGAAAACACAGAATCACACCCTGTCCCCTGTCACCCCCCCCCCCCTACAAGTCTTTGTTATCGCCATCCCTCTTTGTGCGTTAGTGGGTGTGTGAGTGAGAGAAACAATGCAGTCCCACAGAGCCGGAGGACTATAATGGTGGATGGAGTGAAAAGGGGTGCTTGACAAGAGCAGGGCTGGGTGGTATTCAGAGCCATGTAGCCTTTTCCTTCCAACAGTGTGTGGGAAGACCTTCTGGGGCACACATACACGCCATTCCTTCATCCACAGACATTATAATACACCAGCCGCACAGATGCAATGCAGACGGGTGAGGAGGGTGGGGTGAAGGAGACTGAACAGAGGAACTTTTCAGACTGTGGAGGGAAAAAAATGGGGGGGGGGGGGGGGGGGGGGGCATTGTGAAGGAGATGTGGGCTCACTTGCCACTGGTCTAACAATACAGAGGAGACATGTCATTTCTCAAACTCAAACACAATGGTACCAATCCTTACTGCCAAGTCAGAGCAGGGACAGAAACTAGCACCAGCCCAGCTTTTGTCTGTTGTGTCTCTCCACCAGCTACTCTTAAAGATAATACAGCCATCATACTCTTCTAGAAACTATAACGTTAGTTAGCCAATTAAGTATTTAAAGCGACTGGTTATATTTGTGACTTAGCTTCACGCCAAAAGTTATCAGAGATTCATCAAAGGAAAAGTTGCAGCTGCCCAAAGGCCAATAAAGAAAAACTCTTGGGGAAAAAGTGGACGTCTGCTAAAAGAAGCGAAATTTAATATTTTAAAGTCGTTACAAGAATAATAGCCCACCTGACTACTATCCTTCGCCAAAACGTTAATTAGCTTGTAACTTCCTTTAGGACACTGCAGTAAACAATCTGTTGTGCAGTTACCACACATAAACAACAACACATGGCAGGAGAAAAGCTGATGTAATACTTCTTTAGTAACTTAAATAATATTGATAGGTGTATTACTGACATCTCAGGGATCTTTTAAGTTAATATTCGCCAACATCAACAGTGCTAACGTTAAGCTAACTTTACCAGAGTATTGAGACTTTAAGTAAGCAACGTTACTTATGATATCGACAGACAAACCATACAAAGACTGTATATACTTACCCAGAATAAAATGTTGAATCCAAATAAAAAGTATTTTACGCAGCAGCTAACTTCGGCTCCTTTAAAGTGACGCTGTTTTCTACTCATTCTTCCGAAGATAGTGGTGGCTAACTGGCAAGCTAACTAGCTAGGTAACTAACTACTACGGTTGGTACTTTAAAAGCTTAACCAAAGCTGCAGTTCTTGAACAAATGAAGCCAAGGTTAGCTGGCTCCATCAGCTGCACAACGCCGAGTTTACTCGTCGGACAGCATTAAGTAAATCAAACATATGCGGCGAATTATCTTTTCCTCGCTTTAATTATTAGCTTGCTAGGCCAGCTAGCTCGCAACTTATATGGTTAGCATTAGCAGCTAACAACAACAAATGCAGGGGCACTTCAGGCACAGACATTCATCTGCAGTTGAGTCGATATTCAAATTGCCTGGCGTTAATTTCGGAGCGCACGCCGGGAGATAGAGATAAAACGGATAGCCTTTCAGCTAAACGTCTCCTCGATTATCTCTGTTGCCGCGTCGTCCATAGGAATCTTCATCCTTGTTGTTTTTTGCTGTAAAACAAGCCCCTGCTGTCAAACGAGGAAACCACTGCGCTGACTTTCGCCCTTTTCACCTCAAGAGCGGCCTCTTGTGTCTTAATGAAGACTTTCACTTTACTGGGTGAACAGCAAAATGAGGACTAGCAAAATCATCCTGAATTGAGCACAGAGAGGTTATACTCGCTATATTTCAAGTTAATAGATGCATAGGTGCAGCAGGGATCACCGAGGTTTATAATTGAATCCATGCAAAATAGAGGAAAAATGATCCAGAGTATCCAGTATCCAACAGTATTTTGACATGGTTCTCTGGCCACCTTGTTGTTAATTTTGCCATCCACCTCAAATTAGTTCCATTTAACAATACATGAATATTATACTATTCTTATATCTTATGGTGTAATTTACATTTGGCAACACAAATCCGTAAAAAAGAGAGGAGAAACTGCTCAGCTTTTGAATATGAGCTCCCAAACCTATTGTACATCTGCTGACTATATGCCACCTAATTTACAGTTCTCTTGCAAGCCTTTCACCTTTTGAGTTGAATGATCTGATATCTAACACAGCAGAATCACACTTTTTTTCCCTTCAACAAAGCAGCTGTGCAGAATCACATGAGTTGTAATGATGGGATGTAAGAAGTGAGCATCCAGGTTAGTAGGAGCCTACTGGACTGAAATTAATAAGATAAAAGTATTCTTAATGTGGACACTGACACTGGGAAAGTATAGCAGATGACAGAGTTTGATTTGTCATAGCAGGAAAAGCACAGGTGTTAATAATATTAACCATGACTGCATTTAGTTATTCCCTGTGGCTATGACATGTTAAAATGTCCACAGTGAAAAATCTCAGTTCGGAATTACATTCATTTCTTACTTTGATAAGGGGATACTGAAGTTAAACTGTATCTTTAATTTCTACTGTCCTATTTTTCTTGCCTCCTTTTAATTACTATGATACATTCTTTAAAAATATATAGATCACAAGATATGTGAAATGTTTATTTTTAGAAACAGTTGCATGTGTACTCAAACAGTTCAGTGTTGCCTCATTTGAACTTCTGTCTGGAGTCCTACAGATGGCAGTCTATGAACCTGTGATGAATGTGGCTTTAGTTTTCTTTTCACCCTGAGGAGTTGCTGTAAGGGACATTTCAGCCCTCTAACTATCACCTTGGCTATGTAGGATGTTGCACTGATAGGGAAGTATGACACAAGACTGTAAAACTAAAGAAATATGTCTACTAATGTGGTGGGTGATCCGGTACATATGTCAGTACTTACTTTAAGAACCTATTCAAAGGGTAATCCTCTAGTTATTATGTTGTAATTACAAGAAGTTTGTAGCTTTTTCTGTAATGTGACTGAAAATAGGCAATTCATAACATCTGAATCCAACATTTAAACATAAAAATATACTAACTAACTAACTATCAAACAGTTTTGATGGAGGGGCTGTGCATTAAGGAGTTATGTAAGGACCAGATGAAATATGAATACTTGTTTAGGTGGTACTGTACAGGATTACTGCAGTCCTAAATTTGTCACATATGTTTACCTTATTTACTCCAAGTACAATAAGGGTAAATGACTTAAATAAACAAAAGACTAATTCAACAGTATTCCTGTGTGGAGAAATATGTTGTAATTAATTCCATGAATTACCCAATTAATGTTTCATTTGGTACTGTATATTTAAAAAAGGGGAACAAAAATACTACTACAGCTTTCAATATTTTTCAATTGTACCAGTATTTTAAGCACAGGGTGTTATGAACTATATTAATAATAACACAAGAGACAAACATACATGTACATAATTTGAATTGGTGTGTCATCACTCTTTATTTAGCATTCATTTTCATACATCATACAGTTATGAATTGAGAGAAAAATTAGCTGTATTGAAAATAAAATGCAGGCATGCAATCACAGAACCCACCCCAGAAAAATCCTGCAATCCTTGCAAAACTCAAAGAATGCAATGATTATGTTCTGTGTTTGAGGATTTCAGCTGTGTTTGGTTTGTCCAGAGGAGACGCAGGTTGAAACCAATCCATGACAGTAATAGACTTAATCGTGCTGAAGGGGCCAGGTCACCATGGAGCAGGTGTCCCTGTCACTCAAAAGACACACAGAAGTAAATATTGAAAAATGTGCTGATGCTTTTGGCATGGATGTCAAGGAGTGAAGAAATAATCTGTTGTGTGTGCTGGTACAGGACTGGGGAAAATGAGAATGGTGTAAACAGAAAGCCAGATGTGGTTTGAAGGCTATAGCCAGATTTACAGCTAATTGCCACCATCAAGGTATTGAATTGTGTAAGAATTGTCTCATTGTTAACAGTAGGATAATTATTTGCTGGTTTTATTGTGAATGACACCTGTTTGAGCAAATCAAGTTTTAAACAATGCCAATTTAGCCATTGAAATGGAATGAACAGAAGTGCAAATCAAGTATAAAAAGAAACTTCAGAAGTTAAATAGAATGTACATTAGAGATATGTATTTAAAATACAATCCATTCCTCTTATCCTTTTCTCAAAAACACTTAATACTTAACAACATACAACATTCTTCTAACCTTTTTTCAACAATGTTTTGTTGTACCTTCTCTTACAGTACATACGCATTTGCTCCTAAACCTCATCCAAACAGGACATTTGTACAATAAGTACTGGCACAAAATATGTTAATCTGTTCCTCATGAAAGACATTACAGGTGGTCAGCGACAACACTTAGGCATACAAACATTAACCTCCAATATGAATACTACAATCAATATGCCATTTCATTTGCATGTTGACGGCTAATATTTCTTCTTTGAATTGTTCATCAATATTTAAACTTCAGCAAAAAAACCTTTGGAATCTTTTTTCTCCTGAATCATGGAAACAGTGTTTGAACAGATGCGTCAATGCCTCATCGAACCTCCACACACAACTCTTCATCTCATTCTCTGTCAATCTGTCTGTAAAGATTACATTCGTTTTAGCAAATGCAGTACATAAAGCAACATATAACATACATAACATAAACTGTGTTAAATTGAATATTGCACTGCGATAAGTATGCATATGATTTATTTCCCATTGATTAAAATGGATAATAAACGGTGGTGAATACTGTGACCATGTATAATAATGTGAATAGCATGTGCCCCATCTACCACTGTTTGTTTTTTTGTTATGGAAAAATAACTCACTTTACCCAGTATAATCTAAATCAATATTCCTTGAATTTGATCCTTTACTAATACAATGAGAATGCCAAATTACTGTACAGTCCAATGAGCTATATATACTTATACATTATTCATTCCATATGTCCCTTCTATGCCTTAACATTTTTAAGTCTCTTCCCATTTGGACTTGCGTCAGACCATGATGAATGATGATTCATTAATAACATTTAAAACAGATTTACTTAAACACTATTTAACCAGAACAGTGACTGTCAATGTATGTATGTATGTTGTAAAGGTGTAGAACGTGTAATATCTTTGGTTACTGTATTTTGAGTCTTTATGGTATGTAAGAAGCGTACAAGCCACAGCAACTGCGTTATGTAAAAAGCTTGTTCTTGTCAGTCCATGCTATGAATGTGAGTCATACAAAATGCTAATACTACCTTGATACAATGTTTACCATTGTCCAGGGTCGGTATTCAAAGTTACAGAAGGGTATCTTCTATTAGTCTGATAAAATGCCATCACAAACTCCTTTACTGGTTGATCAAATGCCCCAAAAGTCTATGAAACTGATTTCATGCTCGATTGCCATTCAGAAACACCCTCACAGGTCAGTGGAGATGGTGGTTCTCTTCACCCTCAGGCTACCGCCCCAGCCGCGGGGACAGGTGTTGTAGGAGTGCAGGCCAGGCGATCGGAGGCCTGAGTCTTCAGACTCAACAGAGGCATCAGAGTCAGTGAGGGAGCGAGTGTTGTAGAGCCTCACAGGGGAGCAGATCCTCTGCGTTGGGGTTGGAGGAGGGCTGGTGAAGGTAGGGGACTGAGCCCCAAATGCCCGTGACTGGAAAGGGCTGATGGGTGGTTTGTGACAGTCGTAGCCATGGTGGGAATTCCCCAGAGGGGAGATGGGGAGGCTGTGACCGCTCAGTGCTCCAGGGGAGGGGCTGTTTTTACGTTTGGCTGCATTGATGATGTTCTTGGCCAGGAGGCGATGGTTGGCTTTAGAGTCTGGGTTATTAACAATGGGGGACATGCATTTACTGTCTTTGGGTGCGGGAACAGGAGAGGTGGCAGAAGATGTGTACAGAGGTTTAGTGGCGGGGAAGGATAAACTGGTCTGAGAGAGTGCGGGAGACTGGGAACGTGAGCCCCAAGGAGGAGTGACAGGAGATGTGGCTGTAGATGTTTGGGTTGGTCTGGAAGTAGGAACAAAGGACATTTTGGAAGACTGGGTATTTGGGCTCACAATAGGGGACTGGCATCTTGATCCCCAAGGAGAGGGGGTTGTGGCTGTAGATGTTTGGGAGGGTCTGGACGTGGACATTGAGGTGACAGTGGAAAATTGGGTATGCTGGCTGACCATTGGGGACTGGCATCTTGAACCCCGAGGAGGAGAAAGAGGGGAAGTAGTCGTAAACGTTTGTGATGGCTTGGAACCAGGAATGGAGGAGATGCTGGAGGAATGGGTATTCTGGCTCACCATTGGGGACTGACATCTTGAACCCCAAGGAAGAGAGCGTGAAGAGTTGGTTGTAGATGTTTGAGAGGATCTGGATGCTGCAGTGGAGGTAACCGGGGAAAATTGGATATTCTGACTGACCATAGGGGATTGGCATCTTGCACCCCTGGGAGAGGATACAGGGGAAGTAACTGAGCGGCTAGAGATGGTGGTGGAGGGCCGATTAGTTTGGAGGCTCGGAGTCCAGGTCCCAGTGGCGGGGCCCTCTGGGCTGCTGAAACGTCTGGTGAGACTGGGCGTCCTGGTTGGCGTGGGAGTCTCACTGGGGCTTTCAACTGGGGAGGATTCCTTTGGTGTCTATTGGACCATGACAAATAATATTTGTTTTAGATTCTTGGAAACGTACATTTAAAAACACACGAAACACAAGATAAGATACATTTTTGTATAATGCTTGTACAACTTTGGTATAAATAAATGTCCTCATTAAGTAAATTCAAAGATTTTGATTTGACCATGACAAGATGTTTTGTTTTGCATTAACTCACAAAAGACCAATTTGACAGTAAATCAAACCATATCTCTATTCAATAAGACACATTTAAATTATACTAAATAAATCTGTTTTGGTAAAATAGTATTACTGTGTTCAATGTGAGCCCCAGTGGCATTCAGGTCATCTCTGTGTGTTCCCTTCTTCTTCTTCATTAAGCCTGACTGCCAGCACCCATAGGCCCAGTCTTTAGTGTCTCTCTCATGTTACTGTCATCTGGCCTTCCTGAGGTGGTTAACCTTTACAGGGATATGAAGTTACCCAACTGCAGCACAAGCAGCATTTCATCTTGTGCACATACCCTACTAATTAACACCACTCGTGATAATAATATGAAGACTTTAGTATTTAGTGTTAGACTGAACTGGATTTGGATTAGAGTGGCACCAAAAACATGGATGCAGCTGTCGCCGTGGTCCTGCTCCGAGTCCACGCCTCGCTACACCCTGCTACTCTTTACGGTGCCCTGCAGCGTCCTGCTGCGCCCTGCTACGTCCAGCTATGCTCTGCTGTGCCATGCTACATCCTGTAACACCCTGCAGTGCCCTGATATGACACGAACTACTACAACTACTTTTTCTAGTCACCAACCCATTATCTTTTTTGTGACTGTTATTGCCACTGTTCATAACACCCCCAACCGGCTCCGTCAGACACCGCCTACCAAGAGCCTGGGTCTGTCTTCTGTCTTCTTCCTAAAAGGGAGTTTTTCCTCACCACTGCTTTACTAGATTTACTAATTTACTAGAATTGTTGGGTCTTTGTAAATTATAGAGTGTGGTCTAGACCTACTCTATTTGTAAAGTGTCTTGAGATAATTCTTGTTATGATTTGATACTATAAATAACATTGAATTGAATTGAACTGCTGTGCTCAGTATCATGAAAAGTTATGGTCTTTTGAGGTTTAATGTTACTGGTCACATTTCAACAGTTCAGGGACTCTGTGAAAAAAAAACAAGGCCCAGGTCAAAGTTAATTCCATTTGTCTGAATGTCTGAGCCCCACAAGACCAAGGGTTAGGTCTTCTTATTAAAGTCCAAGATATCTTGCAATGCCAAGCTGAAATAATGATTTCTCTTGTGGCAAATTATCTGTGTACTTAACGGAGGCATGACGTTTATTGTGTTCCAAGTGTTTGCAGTGATTGCAAGGAAGGCAGGAAAGTGAAATCACAAACACTAAAGTGAAATGAATGGGTGACAGAAGCCAGTGAAGTGAGGAAATGAGAAAAAGGAGAAAGAGGTCACAGCAGTGTGTTAGCATAAAGTTTTAATCAGAGAAGGAAAGGCTCACGCTAACACAAAGAAATCAATCATACAGTAACAGACAGGATAACAGCGGAAGAGAGCAGTGAATCAGAGTTTAGGAAATGAAACAAACATAAACCCTGTAGTCTAAAACAACTGTGATTGATGACGTCCTGTAAATAAATACTCTTTTAAGTCACAAAAAACGATATCTATGTAGATCCATGATGCAAATTAGTATGCAGCCTGCAGATTTGAAACATTAAAGAATCCAGGTACACACCATATATTTAGGTAGAAAATGCTGAAAAGCAGAGTAAAAAACCCTGAAGACATAAAGACATAAAAGGAGTTCTCTCGCTGCGACTTTCATGTCAGTGAGCGGCATTAAACTGCAAATCATAGATCATAAAGCAGATGCCAGACCATCTGTTAAAGTGCTTTGTTGAGCAGCAGCATCACCCTGGTGCCCACAGAATTGAGAGACAAAGTGGAAAAAGTGTGAGGTTATTGCTCATCATATTTCAAAACGTATTTTAGAAAAATTAGAGTATTTTAGAACTGACGTGCTTAGCGGCTTCGCACGTCATCTGATTACATCAAGGCACATTTTTATTTAAACTGAGGGTAAATACTGCTCTTTATGTGTTTGTTACTGTGGAAAAAATACAATTAGAGATTCACTTAACAATTAGGATGTATTAGATAAGGTCTGGCCCTAACTGCAATTATCATTGTGTTCTTATACATTACATCAATTGCTTTCTGATACGTGAGGATAAAAACGGATTCCACACGTTAAAAGACTCCACTCTGTTATATACCTACAATACAAGAGATAGTATTAGAAGAAGGCACGAGTTGAACAGAAAAGTGCAACAAACTGTAGATTTTAGCCATACTAAAATCCGTTTCAGTTTTCCAACCATCCCTCTGATGTAAACACATTTTCTAAAAACGGTACAGAGAGGGTTTCCACACCTGTGGGGCAATCCCTGCCTTCTTGGCAGAAAACGTAGGCCTTGGTGCCTGGACCCCTGACCGAGGAGAGGACACTCGCTCTGGAGAAAAGGCCGACATAGGAGAGCTGATCCTTGGCTGCCCATAGACTGGATTTGGTGGATATTCTGCTTCTCTTGTGGGGCTGAGAGGCAGCTGTGGAGACATACACTGGGTACTGTAGTGAGAAGGAGCATTATTAGGCAAGGAAGTCTGTCTAGAGAAAGACTGGGTAGATATCAGGCTCTTGGACTGTGGTGCTCTTCTGGGTAGGGTACTAATGGGGTCCTTGACTGGGTTAAGGATGAAGAGGGAAGAGGAAATCTGGTAGGGCTGGTGCCTTGACAGGTCCATCTCTATCTTGGAGCAGCCATTTTCTAAAGGAGGCGGCTCTGGAATTGGCTCTGGTGCTGGAGCTTTTCCCCTTGGTTTTTGCTTGACTGCTTGTTGGGCCTTTAGGGTTTGTGAAAGCTGAGCACTCATGTCAGAGTTTTTAGCAATGGCCTTGACTCTGCCGGGCATGTTTGATGGAAACACCCAAGATGGTGGCAGAGACATGGTGGGAGAAGGAGACCTAATTTGTGCTGCATTTTGCTTCTCAACAACGTATTTTTCCATCCTGGACTGCCGCTTGGCAAACAGCTCAGCCCCCTTTCCTGATACATTGGTGAGGGTCTGCTCTGGTCTGTGCTCTGCCCTCGGACGAGTCCTGGAGGTCTTGAGGCAGGAAGCCCACTCTGGAGCTTTTGCCTCCTCTGCCCTGTCCTCTTCCTTGGCGAGGAAGTTGGAGGCCTCTGCACCCAGCGCCAGCAACTCTTCCTCGGATGCTGGCTCAGGCACAGATCTACATCCATGCTTCTTCCTTTCATCCGCCCCCTGCACCAGAGAGAGCAGCTCAGGGTTTGGAGCCACCACTGTCTTCTCTTTGAATGTGAACATTGCTTTCCTACTTCCCCTTCTAGCAGCACCCTCCTCAAGTATTCCTGTTTTGATTGGTGCTATCGGCATCCTCTCTCCAGCAGGCTGAGGAACGAAGGTGGAGGGCTTTGGGGCTGTGGGAGGGCCATAATGGGGCATGGGTGGGTACTGAGATACAGAAGACACAGGGAACTGAGATGGTGGAGGGGAGGAAGGAGACATGACAGGAGACATAGGAGGTGGACTGGTGTAGTAGGACTGCGCGGGTTGGCTTGTAAAGGCCGGCAGAGGAGGTGTGGGATATGATGGAGGCGGAGGTGGAGGTGAGAACACCGAAGGTTGAGGAGCAGTGAAAGCAGGGAGAGGAGGAGTGTTATAAGAAGGAGGAGGAGGAATGTCCATGACCGGGCTGACTGCCTCTGGAGACTGCACTGTCAGCGGTGAGAAAAAGGGCCTGGCAGTTCGATTGATGATGGTGCTTGTCTGCTTGGATGTGGTAACAGACACCCTCTCGGGTCCAGAGGTACCGTGGCAGCCATTATGAAGCTTTCCAGTGGGAAGTGGCCCTGTGTGGCCCCCATTTATCTCTGCTTCACCTTCAGTATGCCCCCTCAGAACTGGATTAGTATAATTACTTCCAGGGGGAATTTCATCCTTGACTTTGTCCTCCTCATGGATTTTATCTCTTGCATTATCCTCTTCCTCCTGCTCTTCCTTGACAGGGAGGAAATGTCTCTCTTGGATAACACGGTCCCCCATGTCGTCTTCCTTGTAGAAATCCTTACCTGGTTCCTCCATGATACCATCCACTGAATGTACTCTCCCAGGTGGTGACAAGACTGGCTTGGTAGCGCTATTCTTAAAGTTCAGGTCTCTATCCTTTTCCTCAGTGCTCCGCTCTGCCCATGTTAGTTTGTTAAATGAGGGGTTTGTTTTCACATTCTCAGCTCTGCTCTCCCCTGACCCCTCTCCACAGCTTTCGAGCGTGAAGGCGCTGACCCTTTGCTTGCGCCGGTTAAAGAGCTGCACGCCTCTGGAGGTGGAGTTGGAAGGGACGGTGAGCTGTGCAGCGATGATCTGACTCCTGACACGAGCCTCCTTTAGCTCCTTGTCTGATAAACTGGCGCTCCTGGTCAGATCTGGAGTGCGAAAGAGACAAGGAGAGAAAGTGGACAGCCTGATCAATGAGAGAAACAAGAGATCGATCGACTTTTCCCCCTTCACAACAGAGATGTTTGATTTATGATAAAAGGTACCATAACTTTGGGAGACTTAGCTGTGTGCTGCAACTGCTGTTCAAACAAAGACAACTCCCTCAACATCTTATTAAAGCTCACCAAACTGCTTTTATGTACCAATAGAGAAAACCAGCAAGGACACATTTTTAACAAGTCTGGGATTAAATATTCTCTTTAAAAACCCACATAATTGTTTATGTACCATATGGTTTTGATTTTTCTTTGTAGCGCTTTTGATTCCAAATAATCCAGTGAGAAAAATCGGCTTTGTGGACACTTGACTCAGCAGACAAAGAACTAACAGACGTAGGCGGAGAAAGGTTTTAATAAGCTTGTTGAATAAAGTTAATAAAAAGATGTAGGTCAGTGTCTCCTACAATACCAAAATAAATTGTTGTCAATCATGGCTTACACTGATGTTGCAGTTTTGCTGATTGCCTTGAAATGATGTCTATGTTCAAATTGACTGTTTGTTTTCTGAGCTTAAGAGCTCCACTCCAGGCAGCGGAGCTATTTCCTCTGCCATCTGCAGTAGTCCCTCCCTGAGCATTCCTCCACCGCTGAGAAAACTCCCTGCCTGAGCTTCCAACATGCCTTTGGTTTCTCTCTGTACTTAATTTGTGCAATACTGCAGTTCGAACCCTTAATAGACCATTTTTACAATCTACGGCTTCCAAAAATGGCATCTTTGGATGGCTGTCTATAAACATACTATACAATCAAGTGTTCCCACCTTAAATATAGGGACTAAATCATGCTTCGAAGTTCACAAGAGGAAAATCAAAGCTGCATCTTTGCCTTTTTATAAACAGAATAAAAAACGTAAGTTATAAGTCTCTGATTGCGATTTTAAAAGGAGAATAACTGGTTGTGGTGACACATCTGGTAGGTTATTCAGCTAATTTATGCAACTCTGACTGGTGGAATATATTCAACGTCTCTCCAGGAGGTTTGTTAGACAGCTGGCACAGCCATGACTTTTTCTTCATTATTAAGGTGACGGATCCAGACAGCAACATTATTTGATCTAATCATGTGCCAGTCACAATGATTATGAGTATATCAATCACTTGTAAAGCTTTCCTATAGAGCTCATTCTGCATGCAGTTTTTCCTGGCACAGAGTATAAAGCTAACATGATCTTTTCCCCAGTAAAAAGGAATAATATGCATATGTCATTGATTTTACAGACTTTCAGTCTGCTCTCACAGAAATGTAATTAACTCTCCGTAGGTGACCCACGGGTTCCTTTCACATGAACGCATCTAAAGTTCAATAGCATATGCTTATCATCTCATTGTTTTAATACATAAAGAGGGACGATAGGGCCAATTTGGATTATGAACATTTGCAGTGCATTTAAATGATACCCTTTGATGATGGCGGTGGTTATGGCTGCAGGAGAAATAAATCAATGTCAGCATCAACTGTGGTTAATCAATCAACCTGACACTGACAGAGGAAAGACAGACTGTGACACTATTAGAGGGAGATATATCAACCACCTTACATATTTGTGACAATAATATAATAAGTATGAAAGCATTATTAGACAACCCTTTAAACAAGCAGTCCTCTCACCACTATTGACATGAGCATAAATCACCTTCCTTTATAGACTGCTGCAGAGAACCATACCACACAGGTACTTACTGTATACTCAGCGCCTTTTATCAACAT
This sequence comes from Gymnocephalus cernua, assembly GCA_023631565.1. Taxonomy (NCBI): domain Eukaryota; kingdom Metazoa; phylum Chordata; class Actinopteri; order Perciformes; family Percidae; genus Gymnocephalus; species Gymnocephalus cernua. The sequence goes on from CM042435.1 coordinate 18,479,692, forward strand.
GGGTGGCTGTTCCACCACAGGCCCAACTGACATTTTTATTGGCTATTTCATTATTATAATTCAGACTACCTGTTTATACCAGAGCCGGAGCAGTGAGGCTTGAAATGCTCCCTCACTGTAAACACCTATAGTAGTCTACCTCTAGTGGGAGCCAGCCGGACTGGTTCAAGTAACACGCAGGTGCAAATCCTATCAGTGATTTATAGAATGATCGAAATAGTGAAAACAAGTGATGTCTTTTACTCTTTATGGAATGTGGCCTTTTGTTTAAGTTGAGTACATTTGTTCCGAAAACGTTTTTACGTCATTATCTGATTAAATGACAGCTTGGCATTCCCAGTAATATATTAACCAACAACCAATTAACGGAAATACATTTGGGTTGAAGAAATGAATTCATGTTCTTTAAGCTGCAGCGCATGTTACAGATCTCATAAGAAAATTATAACACAGAACAGTTCAAAAGTTCAATGACTTCGGTTATAAGTTTTTTTTTTTTTTTCATTTATGAGAAAACAAATCACCTGAAGTTTATAGACGGTAGCCGATGTCTTCAGTTACAAAAAAAACAAAAAAAAAACCCCCGCTGCTACTAACAAGTCACATCAGGCTATATTTTCACAAAACCGGCAAGCACAGGTTCTCCACTTTCCTCAAAGTTAACTGAACGTTGAATTTCTCTTGCTTAGTGCCTGATCCCTTACCTTTTTCGTGTTCAAATTCAGAGCTCCGCTGTTTTGTTGTACTTCCACAAGAGCTTTCAATTTAACTGCGTCTAATCGCTTCACACCCCCCCTTTCTGCTGCGAGACACGGGATCAGATTTCTTTTTCTCCGCAGTCCCCCGGCACACAGACAGGCACACAGGCGGAGAGGGAGGTGGTCTGTAGCTGGAGGCTGTGCTGTCTGTCATTCAGCCTCCAGCTCGGTTTCACTTTTTTCAAATGTGCACCTCCACCTCCACAGCGTTCCCAGTAATTATAAAAAACGGAGACATGCCTCTAAGGAAAGAGCTCAGGGCTTCCTAGTCGCACACACAGGTGTCCAATCAATGGCAAGTATTGAGCGGCTTATCTCTGTCTAATGACCTGTGATGGCAAAGAAGTGTCTGACCAAAGATACTTCAGTATGTATGGATTAGACCACTAAAGACTCCAGAGATCCAGCTCCTGTCCTCTGCTGCCCTCCGTGTCTGTCTGTCTGTCTGGATATTCCCATGTAAGTGTGTGTTTATTGTGCACTCTCCCCAACCAAGTCTGTCTGCCCTCTCTGAACCGTCTGGGCCCTAAGCTCCAACCTGCAAGCGCACAATAGGAATTTCCTGTCCTCCAGCAGAGACAAAACTTCAGCTCTCGGTAATGATGCAAGAGCCTCCACATCTCATTGTTCACCCCCTCTTTCCCTACCTCATCCCTCTGCCCTCTGTCTCATCCCCTCATCCCTGCGTGGGTGAGAGCGGACTGCAAACTGCCCCACAGCGGGAGGATTTAAATCAGGGGGCCAACCCTGCATTTGTGTATCAAAGGTCAGATTACCCTGTCGGATGTTATCTTTCTCCGGGCGATGGCTGTGGGGGTGAGCAGGATGACAGCAGCGGGCCCCGTGGGTGATGTGTGAAGCGGTATGGAAAGACAAGGATTAAAAGGGGTCCTGGGATTTTACCCGACTGAATGTGTCTTTAAACTCTCAGTGGGGAAATAAAAAAACCAAGCTCTGCTGCTCGTAGTGTTACTTTTGTGGGTTGCGAAATGTCTCTGCAGAGGTGTAGCCGACTGTTGACAGTGCTTCTGTGTTGTTTTTGGTTGATCTGTGTTCCATTTGAGGAAACCAATTGGTGAGTAATCAGTGATGGGAACAGTGTTGGAGGTACAGAGGCTATTAGATCTATATCAGGTTATCTGATGGCCATGACCTTTTTGTTATGCTTCCTCACAACACAATGTTTTTTAACTCTCTTTGAATATTATATCTGACAAGACTTGTCACAGCCCAGAGGTAATTATCTTTCCAGCTGAGTATTTGTTTGTGTTTTTCCATTTTGCCATTCAACAACACAATGTTGTTAGTGTTATTAAGAAGTGTGAACTCCTCTTTTCATACTAATTTGGGGGCTGACAGCTGTGAAAGTAAAAAGAAAAGTGTAAAGAAGTTTCCAAACAGCTTTTGCCCCAAGTTAGCCCATTATTGTCAGTGGCTGTGTTTTATATTAAGACTGGCCTTTAGCAGTGATGCATGATTGCATTTCCATTGCTGTTAGGGCAGCCTGTATTTTCACGGCATGGAAACAGATGTTTCATAGAGAGCTTCACTGTGTCAAGTTGCACTGAGGAGGCAGGGCTACCTGTTTTCTCTATTTGCTGTCTACTTACCCTTAGTTATAGGTTTTCTGATACGATGATATACTGCATTTCAAGCCACACTGTAGCATTAAGGCAGCACTGCAAACAAACCACCTGAAATGGATTTACAACTACATTTCTGTGTAATGAAGTAACAGAGTAACAATACACTTTCTTGCTGCTGCCTGGGCTCCCCGAATAAGGACGGCAAACGCCAGATAAACAAACACTTACTTGTTTTCCGGCTCATCTGTTCTTTGTTGAATCCTGTTGTCTCCCGTGATGCATTGCACTCTGTCCCAGGAGTATGCATGTTTTGTGTTGCCTGGAGAGGCTTTCTCAATCCTCCTGGACTCCAGCTCATTCCTCTCCTGATAGACGTATGTCCCTTCTCCATCTCCATCACCACGGTAAAATGCTTCTGCTGCAGCAAAAAAACAAAAGCCCTCGGCAGGGAGTTTTGTGAGTGTTTCCTTCCAGTCAGCTCAATCTTCTCTCCTGATAAGATGAAACTGTCGTTCCAGATGGAAGATGAAAGTTTTAGTCCTTGCTGGCAGGAAGTGAATATGTTTGGAAAAACAAGAACACACACAAAAATGGACAAGGAAAGGAGTAGATTAGCTTTCCAAGTTGCTGCTTCCGGTTGTGGCTCCCCTTTCAGCAATAATCCTTCCAAATGTTGTCCTGCAGTCAGCTGAAATTTGACGGAAAAAGTGCGCTCTTACTTCGGTGTTGATGAAGTATTATTCTCGATCTAACAGGACCTCCCAGGAGGGTCAGCTCCGATGTGCCTTGGATGAGCTCCCATGGACAACTGCCACGAAAATTGCACAAGTTTGTTGTGGTCTGTTGAAAATCTGGCAAAAAAGGGCTGAGAAACAGTACTCTCCAATACTCCTTTTTTTTCTTTCCCAGACGTTGCTCTTCCTCCTCGGCTATTTTGGTCACCAAAACATGCTTTTCGTCTGTGTCCCAATCTCCAGCCCGCAGATTATTTTTCTTTCAGAGAAAAGGATCTGCCCTTTATCTTGGAGATCATAACTCTACAGTGACGTGAAGGGGAACTGTGTATATGGCAGCTTCCTGCTGTTAGGTGCATGTGAGGAATAACATTGCACTCTGGAAATGTCATTCCAGAGACTGTTTTGTATTCAGAGCTCCAATATATTCAATTAAAGCTGCTTCATTCTGGTGTTCTGTGTTATTTCTTATACATTAAAGCCAGACACAGCCTCTTAAGGAAGGATAATCAATGTTGTCCCTTTGTTTATTCACCAAAACCACAATTGACAAGGAAAGTTCTTATTTCTTCTGGTGGTAGTTTTGATTAATACTGAAATGCATCTGCACACTACAACTAAGAATTCATCATGAATAAAGTAATTCTGCGGTCGGCAGCTCCACCATTCAGATAATCAGTTTGTTTGTTTTGCTCCTTGTAGGAAAGATTTGATGTCTGTGTTCTGATTGTTAACCCAGTCTGTAAAAAAAAACAATTTTAGTTTGGCGGACCAAACTTCAGCTGTAGATGATTATTAATAATAATTCCTCTCCGTGTCCATTTTCTGTCCAGAACCACCTGGAATAAAGAGACATGTGCAGGTTAAAATTCAGTTATGTACACTTTTCTTCAATTAGACCTATGCTATTTAAATGTGACATTTTGCAAAGACAAAAGCCGAATGTAACATCTACCCACAACTTTGGCAAGCTGCAGCTTTGGCAAACAACCGGTACAAGAATCCTACTCGATTTTCCATCATCACCCTTTTGTGTAATGACATGAGTTTCAACCTACTGCTTTGTACAGGATTTAAAGTATTATCTGTGATGATTTCAAGAAAGCAATCCAAATGACCTGACCTTTGTGCTGACAGAGAGTCTGCAGTCTTTTACAAATTGGATAGGGTGATTCCAAAAAGAAAGAACAGTGGCTTGAAGAACATTTTAATACACTCAGTTTGGCTCATCTGATACTTTTAGTGAACATTGGTTTACTTCCAAAATGCATACATCTCAACCTGTCCATTTTTGAGACAATGAAAGTCCAATTCTCTGTCTTCAAAGATGAAGATCAGCCTCCTCGCTTTGAACTGTAGTCAGACTAAAAGGGTGGAAAAGGAAGTGAGGAGACGCCTTTATAAATGTCTGAACGTGATAAACTCTGTTCTCTGTGATGTCTCCAGAAGAAGGCCACAAATTATTAATGCTTTAAGGTCAGAAATGTGCATTAAACCTGCCAAAAAAGAGAGCTTTTCTCTGCCTCTGGGTCTGGGATGAGATACAGAATGCTGAGAAAGTGAATGTGGATTAAAGATTTCCACGCAGCAAGGAGTAAAGAAAAAAACAAAGATTTTAATGTCCTACATTGACATCTGTGGCATCCATCCCTCTCATCTGATAAAGCATGTCATTAGCTCCACAGTGTCATGTTCTCCCTTCAAAGCTAATAATCCCCACTGGCAAAGTTTATTATGATAAGCCAGTGTTTGCACATCTCTTTCCTTGATCAGACTTGCCTCTCCTTGAAGCTGATGGCATTTGTTTTTGCTCCTGAGTCACCACTGTAACACTCAGGAGTGGGAGCGCTGTGCAGAGAACTACACACATAATCATTATTTTCCTGAGAGGCATAGCAGCTCACATTCACCTTTTCCCGAAAGGTGTGAACTTGTTTGCATCCCTTGAAGATTGTTTTGTGTCGACGCTCTCCCTCTGACATGACAGCTGAGTCATGACAGTCTGTAGGAGGAGTGCTGATGGGCCTCCTGAACACAATCAACCCAAACAAAACACTGCCCCACCTCCCTCCAGAAAAGAAACAACACTTACTGGCGTGATCGTGTCAAGTGAGAAGAGATGAAGGCCGGTATTGTTTAGACACACTGACAACCGCTCTTTGATTCCCCCAGATGTTGTTTGGATCTATCTGGATCTCATTCAGAGACTGACATTGTCTTTTTAGATTAGCACCTCATCATGCTACATTTTCTTAATTCACAGCTGTCTTTGTTGTTCCAAGATTTCATGTTTACCGTAATCGATGAGTACAGAGAGGTGAACATGTGTTGAGGGCGTGTCCTAACACTGCTGTACCGGATTGATTCAAATATGGTTTAATTACTTGTCTTTGATCCAGTCTGCAAATATTTATTAACTGCCTGACAAAGAACAGATGTAGGATACTTAACACAGACATGAGAAGAGATGCAGACTCAGCTCAAAACAACCTCTGAAATATGGACTTTTGAAATCCTGCCGAAATCCTGTTTTTTCATTGGTCCCAGCTTGTTAATAATATCCAGCTTGCTTGTTGTATTTGTCCTCTCCAACTGATTTTATCCACTTGCCATACCTGAGATCTGATGTCATCCCTTTTTCCTTTCACCCTCCAATTACCTTGAAGTTCATACTTTCTTTTTTACAGTGCACACCTGTCCCACCCCCACACAGCTTTCCTGTGCCACCCATTGACCTCCATGATTAGAGCCAGGGATATCATTTACAGTCTGGCCCCTTAGGCCACTTTGGTGTGTAATCACAGAGTTCCTGTACATCGTCAACGCATGATGGATCCATACGTGGACAGCAAATCTATCCCATCTCTCTGCAGCATGTCTCGCATAGTGATGACGCACAAAAGAAATGGCTTTGGTAGCCGTACAAACTGTAATCATTCATTTGTCCCTCATGGCCGTTGTCTTGTACATTTATTACACATCTGCATCAATAGCCAACTTGTAGACAGCATGTCAGCCACCGTATAACTCATATACTGCATGCATTTTCACCTCAGGTATGGAATCTGTACATCATCAGTTGCTCTGGGCATACATGTGTTGGTGTATGTGAGATATGTGGATGTCAGGTGAGTGTGCATTCCACCTACAGTAAGACTTAAAAGTGTTTCAGTTACAAAGCTTATAATGAGGCATCTGGTCACAACATTGACTGGCAAGCCTTTATGATTGAATGGCTTCAGAGCAGAGTCCTGTGCATCTGTTATCTCTTTCCTTTTTGCCCGGATCCTTTACAGTATGGCAAGCAAAAATCATTCAGCCGTAAATGCTTAAGGCTTTAGCAAGGCCCTTTGCTCTCTCTCGCTGTTGCTCAGACAAAGAACCATTCAAGGGCCCTCACAGCACTACAAAATCATTTTGGGTAGTGCTCCAAAATTGGCATTCCTGGTTCATAATTCCTCAGGAGGCTGTGATAGCCAACATGCCTCGGCTTGTGCTGGCTGATGACTGACATCTAATACACGCTGCAAGGCACAGACTCCTATAAAAGTCACAAATGTCTCTGTTTTCCTTTCCACTTTTAGGAATGGTGCAATCATAAATCATGCAGAGGAAAACCTTGTAATAAAGTGACTGCTTCATGTAGAGCTCATCCTAGTCTCAGAGTCACAGGTGGAGAACATCAAGAGGCAAAGATAAATACTGTAAGTAGATGTGTATGATCTGGTGCCAAGAGAGGGGGGAACCTTCTCAAACATCTAATCTGAACTGTTAGACATCAAAGGGGGAAAGTACAAGCACTTTTAAAAATGTAAAATGTGTGCAAACAATATAAATACTGCAGGAATGATTTCCTGGGTGGTACTGACTTTAAGCATTGTTATTCTCTTCACAGTAAGACATTTGGCAAAACAAGTTTTCTACAGGCACCTTCTGTCACAGCAAACTAAACGGGTATCATTAGTGAATATATCTATGGTTAACATATGGCTGAAGAAAACCTACAGTTGCCCCCCTGTAAAGCAGTTAATGGGCCTCACCTGTTGTGTTAACAGGAAACAATTACTTATATATGTAAGTCAATACAGCTCCAGCCAGGTATTTAATTGGATACACCATCTAATGTTACACAGTGCAGTTCAAGTCTATAACCTGGCTACACAGCAGGCTCCACACGGTCAGGACAATAGGCTCGGATATCAGTGACCACAGTGCTAATGTAGCCAGTCAACCTCCTTCTGCAAGTCTGCAGCCTGCACCGAGGGGGAAAAAAAACAGCGGCCACAGATGTTTGTCATCCACTCAAACAAAGACTTTCAAAGTTTCCCTCCTCTTCTGCTTCAGTTCACTGCATGTCCCCTGCACTCTCTCTCCCTCTCCAAACAAAGATAGTGTCTTACCCCGTAAAGCTAAATATAATGGGCTGCAGGTGACAAAGTCTGCAGCAATCACAGTTTCACAGCGACAGATAAAATTCCAGCATGCAGTGCTCCTTCCTGTTTGTTGTGTGTTGGTTTAGTCATGTTGCTCACCTGTACTCCGGTGGGTCTGGCTGTGTGAGGCAGCGAGTGTGTGTACTGCCCCTCTTCAGTTCCTACAACTCTGCACACAACTCCCCCTTTTCTCTCTCTCTCTCTCTCTCTCTCTCTCTCTCTCTCTCTCTCTCTCTCTCTCTCTCTCAGCAGACGAAGGATGAGGGTGGGAGGGGGTCAGTTGGAACACAGAAGGCTCTTTGTCTGGGATCTTTTCATATGGTTTCCTTCAAGCTTGCATACTGAACACATTATGCTATAATATATTTTCATATTCAGCACAGGGATGTTGAGGGACCAGAGCGCCCCCCCCCCCCCCCCCTTTTCCTTTCTTAACTCATTTTCCCGCCATGCACACCGGGAAGAGAAATCCAAATAAAGAGTGAAAACTATGCAAGAAAAACGTAGACGAGGTTCCTGCTAAACCCACAGAAATTGTGGATGCAGTCTCTGGCTGCTTTTGAATAATACAACTCAAACACAGACTTAAAATGAGAAACATCAGCTACAAAGGTACGGTACACAACTTTTAGCCACTCTGCAGGGATGTTAATCCTAAAACAGCCTGGTCTCACAGAACTCCGTGAAATGATCACGAACTGTTAACGCCGCATTACTTGGTGGAGGCACGGAATGTGTGAAAGTTCCATGTGGCCACCACGGAAAACAATACCAATGTAAAGTCAATGAGAAGATGACGTAGCATTAAGAGCGACTATGGTAGCGAGTAGTATTAAAGGACGAGGTTGGATGGGTCCAACAACACAGGACTTTCACCCAGGATACCGGGGATTGTGTCTTGCATGTCACGTTTCCTAAACCCAACTGTCGCTTTCTTCTTTTCCTAAATCCAACCATCCCGTTGTTGTCACGTGTCCCGTTATTGTTTTCCTGAACCCAACCGTCCCGCTGTTGTCCCGCATGTCATGGAAATGTAAGCCCACCCATAACCTTTTCCTTAACTTAAGGGGCCGTGTTCATTTCACGGAATTCTTCCGTGGGCCCATCACAGAATGTTCGGCGATTCTGTGAAACTGCCACATATTTTGAGTTAAGGGGCCATGTTCATTTCACAGAATTCTGTGAGATCAGGTTGCCCTAAATGATTATGATCCTCGCTAATGTAACTTCTGATCTCCAAACATTGATTTATTCAAAAGATCCCACAATAGCCATACAAATGTCAGTAACACCTGGCTTACTGTATAGTGTCTGAGGCTTAGAAATGTTTAGATCTTTAGACTTTTATATCTGCAGTTTTCTGCAGAGAAACATTTGGAAGTATTTCGCTCATCTTTCAGATCATTGAATCCTGAAGGACCTCAGATGAAGACTGGCTGTGGGCACTGGGTTGCACAGTGGAGACTGCATGGCTGAGTCATATAGTGGAACATTTTTATCTTGAACAGCTGCTGAGATTTAGGAGTATCATCTTAATCTCCTTTCAGACGTAGGATAAACTAACTTTATTTAATGGTGTAGTTACTCTGCTTGCAGTTCACCACTCTTTCAAACAGTAGGTCACACAGAGTTTACCAACCTCTACTTCCCAAATCAGTTTGGATCATTTTCAAAGCATTCTCCAGCATCTTTTATGACTCCGAAGATGTTTTTGGTGATGTTTTTGATGTCATATGTTTACCTGAACTTTTTCTTTCCTCACCCGATGGATGGTGCTGCTAAACTGCTCAGGCAATCCATCACCTCAAGGCTACTTTAAGTAACGTCTTAGCACGGCCTCTTCTCTTCCAACACTCCTTCCCTCTGCTCTCGCTCTCCCTCTCTGTATTCTTCTGTCATTTTCTTCTCTTTCCTCACACATCTGTCAGGCCAGATCGATTTTCCTTCTCCTCATATCTGTATTTCCTTTCTTCATAGTCTCACATTAGGCTACTTATTCCTACTTCCCCCTTCAATCTCCCTCTCTTCATCACCATTCCTGTGTACGCTCTCCTTTGCCCCAACATCTCCTGACTTGTTTATATGTGCAAGACCCCATGCAGCTGGGAGAGCAGCCATTAGCTGGTGTCTATCTTTCCTTTCCCCCTCTGCCTTTTCAGTGGCCTGTGCTCTTTTGGCGTGTCTCTCTGAAGGGCAGCTGTGTGTGTGGGAGAGCAGGGAGCGGAGGGGAAATGTAAGCGCACATTCCTTCAGAAGAGGGGCTTTTGCTGCAAAGAGAGTGTTGTGGAATTTCCTAAGAGATCTGGTTTGCATTCCCTCTCAAGTCGGATCCATCTACAGAAGTTATTAGAGAGCGTTTGCTACAGCCGAGGCCTGCATTGATTAGAATCATACACAGGCCCCTCTCTGCTTTCTTGCTCACCATACCAACCCTCAGCTCATCCCTCTGGATGTAATGGGATACAGCCATGGGGCTGTTCAAAGGCACAGCTTCAGTGTAAACACAGAGAGAGAGAGAGAAAGAGAGAATATTCACCATGCTTGTGGATGTTTTGATGGGTAGATGTTTCTCATTGATAATGCTGTGCAACTCAGTCAAGCTCACATCTCATAAGAGTACAACTGCATACCGACAGTGTTGATTACCAATCTTCTGGGATACGGTATGTATGCAGGACTAATTCGGTTAAGGCACACTCATGTTTCAGCGCTGCCTCTGTTTATTTTCAGTCGACATCTGTATTTCTCATAAACTACCTCAGAGGGTGTTGTGGTCTGAGGCACAGATGAATAAAGCCTGGTAAAATGAGGGTGTGTCCACTTGTGGTTTGATGATGTAAACTACTGTAAGGCTTCATTAGAAAGAGACACTCCAAAAGTCTAATTCCCAGTAGTGGAAAGTAACTAAGTACATTTACTCAAGTACTGTACTTATGTACATTACTAAGGTACTTTACCTGCAACATGACATTATGACTTTGCGTAAACATACACGCCACTTTCTAAAGCCAAGTGGCGTGTTATCTGTATGCATTTTGAGTGCCGTATACAGCGGACGGGTTGGGTTTAGGAAAAGAAGAACGGGGTTTGATTTAGTAAAAAAAGAAAGTGACGGTTGAGTTTAGGAAACGTGACACGCGGGTTGGGTTTAGGAAAAGAAGAACCGGTTGGGTTTAGGAAAAGAAGAACCGGTTGGGTTTAGGAAAAGAAGAACGGGGTTGGTTTAGGTAAAAGAAGAAAGCGACGGTTGAGTTTAGGAAACGTGACACGCGGGACATGATCCCTGGTCTCCTAGGTCAAAGTCCTGTGTTTGACCCATCCACCACCCCGAACAACCTCCCTACGTGGATTTTAGCCCTTTCATACTACTCGCTACGGCGTAAATTGACACGCAATCGCAAGTCAATGGAGGCCAAACAGCGTTGATAAACACGCCCCACCAACAGCTCAAAGTGATGTACACATTCATGCATCAAGGATTGTAACCCAATAATATAACATGAAAGGGGCGATTCTGCATGAGTAAATTTACTTTTGGTACTTTAAGTAAATGTTGACGCTAATCCTTTTGTACTTTTAGTCAAGTAAAAAAATGTAATGAATGACTTTTACTACTTTTAAGTACTCTTGTACTCTTAAGTACAAGATGTCTTCCACCTCTGCTAATTTCTAGCTTGGATGCCAGCCTGGCGCCAGCTAATATATTAAACCCACACGAACTCCCCAAATCCAATATATACACTAAATATACTCCATTGTGGCACAAGTCCCACTACGACATAGTTTAGTGGTCTAAATTGCTTCCACAGACTGGGCAGGGCATCTGAGCTGCAAGTGCACCCTGGAGTCCTTTTGTTGTTGTATGCTACATTGTGTGTGTGCGTTCATTTATGAACTGTATGTGTTTGGCAGAGTTAGACCCACAGCACCAGAAGCATACGGTGGGAGCCCCTGTGCACTAATACACAGACTGAGCCTGAGCCCAAACCACAATCAGCTGGCTCAGTCAGTCAGTCTGTCTGTCTGGGTAATGTTGCAACACAGGCAGAGCCAACGATGCCATTTACACATAACAAAAAAATCTAATCAGCTATATGGCAACATCACCTTCTTCCTAATATGTTCTTGGCAATAATGCTGCTCAGACATGAGGGAATCTGAAATAACTGCAAATGAATGTCATGGGCTTGCCCTGGACACAAACACCGTTTCCTTCACTGCCAGCTCGTCTGGTTTTGATTTGTAATATTTGAATGTAATAAATTTCTGGTTCTGATTCAGTTTAAAAATCACAATCATCGGTGTTCACATGGCTCCCGGCAGCCAAATCAAACAAACACCGGATGTGGCGAAAAAAAAGAAGTTTGGTGAGCTTGATTTAGTCTCAGTTTATTAGTGGAAGAACAAACATGCATTTTGATTCCTTGTTTCCAAATATGGACACCAAAAGACCATGTATGTCACATTTTAAAAGCTAAATGAGTATCTGTTAAGTTAAACTAAATTAATATGAAAGGTAGGCATCACATATCAGTGATTTGGGTGTGAGCAGCACTACACAACAAGAGGTCTTTCACATCCAGTCAAGGTTGTAATCTGTACAGGACATTACTTAATTCAATGGAATGTCCTGCAACATGTATTCCTTATTCACTCTATTGCAATGTTAAGTGTTAAAGAATAAATGGAAGTGGGTGGGAGCTCAAGTATTTTCAAAAAAAAAAAAAAATACTCACACTCACACATACTGTAACTTGTCACTTTGCTGAAGCCATGCTTTATCTTCTCTATGCTGCCTCCTTCCAGCCAATCAGGTTTCAGCACCCAAATTATTAAACCTGCACTTTTCACAGCAGCCCTTTATCCATCAAATCAGAATATGGATCAATAGATGTGACATTCCCGTCCGATTTGGTTCGGTTCAGCCCATTTCCATCTAAATGCCTTTCTGCTTAGTAGCCAGGCCACTCTGCAGATGGGATAGGAACAAGGCAGGAATTATTCTCCTAACAAGAGGCTCACTCTTTGTTTGGATCAACGCTCTGCAGAATGTAATCAAAATTTACCGGGAGACAAAAACAAAATGTCAAACACTGATCTGGTTCACTGCCATGCAAGCTAAGGATTTAATCTGTGTCACACAATGCAAGGTCCTGACAAAATATTTACTCGTCTTCCCTCCTGCAAATGACATTAGAGCATGAGCCCAAAATATCTGCCGCAGTCATTATGCATGTGTAATGTAGTGAAATGCCAGGAAATCATAGGCACCAGTGTGTGTGTGTGTGTGTGTGTGTGTGTGTGTGTGTGTGTGTGTGTGTGTGTGTGTGTGTGTGTTGTCCCATTTTTTATTGTAAATTACGTTCTACTGATGAGGTGAGGTTTCACTATAAGCCCCCACGGGTTTCTGATTTCTCCAGCACACACACTCTTTCTCTTTCTATATGAAAGACATATGTTGTGATTTATGTTGTATTGGTTTTTTATATGAATGTGTGAAAACCAATAAATAAATAAATAAAATGTATATCAAATGTGTTTTCTAAGTGGTAATTACTGTAACACATCACATAATAAAAACAAGTTGCACCACAGAAGCTAATTTTTAGATTGAGATTAGTTGTTGTTGAATATTTTACACTTTTTCACATATGAACTCCGGACAATGTCCGAGGGATAAAGTCCGGAGTTTTCCTTTTAGTATGTAGCACACAACAGGAGATTGTCTGTCAGATGCAGTCTCACTTACTGGAAATACTTAGTACTAATAGTTAAATACTTTGGTTTAGACGAGGGGTGGCTCTGGGTAGACCCTGCAGCAGACAGGACATAACGCAGATTACACCGGTCATGGAGCTGTTTGTAATTTGGTCATAAACAACATAGTCCCTTGCCGTTCCTTGAATTTCCTTTCATTAAAGTCTGACGATTTCAGCCCTTACCGACAGAAGTTCCCGACTCTCATTGTCTCTCCCGTTAGACTTTGTGTACATTACCCCTTCTTTTTTCTTTTCTTGCGGTTTTGCACCAGTTGCATAAAACATCATCAACTCGCACATTTGCTTGCTGTGAATTTGCACACTTTGGGCTTACATCCACACTAATGCGTTTTTGTTTAAAAACGTATCGCTTTTGCTACATTTATGCTTGCGTCCAGACTACTACAGCGTTTCACAGCCCGATCCAACTGATTTGGAAATTTGCGTTTTCACAGCTCCGCAGGTAATGTCTAGATCATTTCAGGTTTGCAGTGCATGTTTAAAGCGGCTTTAGAAACTGCTGTAACTGTTACTGACTTCTGACAAAGCTAACGTTAGCGTATATATCACGTTTGTATTGTATTAAGAGTAAAATACTGTTAAAATATGGTCGACACACCTGACACTGAACTAGGAAGATTTTAAATTACATTTGCCAAAAAGAACACAAAATACATCATATTGCAAAACATTGTGCTAATAACTTCACATTAAATATTACAGTAAGTAACTAAAGTTAGGTTAGGATAATCAGATAGTTCCCGCTCATGTGCATAAATATTACTAACTCTGAAACACATACATCTCCAATAAGATAATGCATACATTTTTCAAAAGTTTGATATATCATTTGACCAGCGAAAACTCTTATTTGCTATAATAACTTTCTGTTTACATAGTTGGTTGCTTTTGATTTGAAAATGCTACAGATGTGTGCAAGCAACCAATTGCACAATAAGATATTCAGTTTTAATGGTGCAATCCAATTTAGTAAATTACTAGTTTGAACTTGCTAGTACAGTAGTTACTAAGAATTGAGGAAGGAGTTCACACACAAATAGTTGTAGTAATGGATTTACGAATAAATAGTGAAACCCAGTCGTGGAGCTGTCATTTATGGTGACATCAGTAGAGGGCTGTCATCACGCTGCCACGTTTCATGTTGCTGAAGATCTAACCAAACTCATAGAGCAACTTTCAAGTCTCTCCTCTGTCTTGCTCTGACCTGATTTTGAAGAATTAAGACTTTGACCAGAGATTATGGGTCAGTGCTCAGTGGGATGGCGCTGCTTATGCCGACGCCACAACTAATTTCAGTAATTCCAGACATAGACTTGTAATAATATTCATCCCCATCAGAAATCTCTCAGGGTTTGTTTGTCCAGTTACAGTACCTTGTACCCCCCTCTGTTTGCATTGTGTCTGGAAGCAATTCAACTCATACCTTCATACCTCTTTCATGCCATTTGGGGTCTGCATGGGCCATGGCCTTCTCACTTTTTTACTCTCTGAATTAAGAGACTAGGTTGAATCTTTTTTTTTCCATTCTGTGGGCTCATATGTATTCTCAAGACACTAGAGGCTTTGTATGTTCAGTTTTTCTTAGCCTCTTCTACATTTCTCAGAGAAATAAGCCACTGGAAAAGGTTTCAATCTCTCACCCGGGAATAACTTACTGTAACAAGATTTACTGAGTTAATGTACAAATATCGCAGCTGCAAAAACAATCATGCTAAATGATGTTGTTAGGTGGTTCATAGTGAGCCATAGTCTTGATGAATGATTTCATTCATAATGTAAAATCAGTTCACAGGGCAGTTTAAAGAGAAACGTCATCAAAGAGCAAAAGCTCAGTGTCATTTCAGTTGCCAGGTAATGGCTCAAGGTTTGCCAGAAGGTGAGTCAGGCTGGAATAGGTGTTCCTGCTGTTCACATTTAGGCAGAGTCTCCACAGTATGCTCTGCTCATCACTGTCACGCCACGGGTTTAATGGTCTTTCACTGGCCTGCAGTGGATCCCATTACTTTGAGCTCAGTGCAGACACTGGCATGGACATGACTTTTCCATTAAGGAAAAACGTGCTAAAAGAGTCCATGGAGGCCTATGGATGAGCCATGCCATGGTGAAGCTGCTTCATCAGATGCTGGAGATGGTTGTTAATCCTCTTTGGACAGCTTCGAGAGACCACAGTGCCTAAAGAGGACCCCACTGAGCTGTCCACCAGCCGCCTGACAGATGGGACAAACAGCAAGAGACAGCCTCCCCTACATCCTGGAAAAAAAACACTCAGGAACTGATAATGAGCAGCAACATCTCCCATCTCACTCTTAACAGCTTCTCACTTCATGAACACCTTCATGAACATTTTATTTTTATTGTAGCTCTGCCCAACAGGAAGGTGTGAATTGCACAAGCCTTGACCAGAAAAATTGCAGATACCCACTTGTGTTATGCCTATTTAATAAGATTTTACATGATGCTTTAAATGCATTACAATTTGTACATATGGATGTGTGTTTAGGATTAACCCCCTTCTAAGTGTCATGGACGTTACCCACAAGCAGTGGGAGCTTGGTGACTCTTTTTATGGCCCTCAGGGATGGCCCTGTTTAACCACAATGACGTATTCAATAGTGGTTTGTGTCAGTAAAAAAGATTTTTAAAAATCCCCCAATTCAAACCCCAGGAAGTTTTAGGAAAGAATTTCCTCTGTAAAAGTTACAGGCAACTTGATCACAGTTGTATGTAATGGAAAGTTTTGACACATTCAGAAAAGTTCACATACAAAGTAAATCTGTGTGAACATCAATTTTAAAAGATTTTTTTGGGAATCCTACAAAGTAAAGGAATACTGGAGCTCATTGTGGAAGTGGTGGGGAGCCACACAAACAAAGTTTTGGCCATCACTTTGGGGTTCAGGGTATACGCACGTGTGTGTGTGTGTGTGTGTGTGTGTGTGTGTGTGTGTGTGTGTGTGTGTGTGTGTGTGTGTGTGTGTGTGTGTGTGTGTGTGTGTGTGTGTGTGTGTGTGTGTGTGTGTGTGATCAGATCTGAATCACCTGGTCAAAGTCTAACATAACTCACAAGGGCATAGTGAAAGGTGGTGTACCAAGTTCAAAGAGTTAATGTTTTTTGACTCCTCTTTTGTGCTTTCACAGACTGAATCATCCATCTGTGCAATTAAGCAATGTTTTCAGTCCTGTCTGGTATTTAGCTTCCCATGTGAGCCATTTTATGAGATATGTGTCATTTATTTGTGTGCGTGTGTGTGTGTGTGTGTGTGTGTGTGTGTGTGTGTGTGTGTGTGTGTGTGTGTGTGTGTGTGTGTGTGTGTGTGTGTGTGTGTGTGAGTGTGTAGGTGGTCACAACCTCTTTCATGTCTTTCATTTTGCAGGATGAGAATCAGCCCAAACTCTGAGAACTGGTCTGTTTGGACACATTTTAGTCATTAGTCAGTGATGACTAATCATAACCACGTATTAGTTGTAATGACTTTACTGAAGCCAAGTTTATTTGTATAGCACATTTTAACAACAATTCAAAGGGCTTTACACATGACAGAAAGGCATGAAGGAAAATTCTAATAAGGATGAAATCTTAAACTTAATTATTTTTTACAAAGAGTAAAAACAAAATAAAATTGAAGATAACAGTGTTCTGAACCAGCAGCTGTCTGATCAACTTTTTAGAGACCTGTATAGAGTGTTACAATAGTTAATACTGAACATGGACACGTTTTTTCTAAATCTTATTATGTCCTTTAATTCTCAATATTTTCTTACAGTTGCTTAATTTACCTGAACTGAACAGTTTCGGAGTCATTGGAATGGTTATATGACTTTTTTTGAGTTGAATGGTGGTCGTCTCGCTTCCCCCTAGCGCCTGTGAGCGGAAAAACCACGCTTGCAACTTTTGGCCGGCATGATATCAGGTCTTGCGATGTAACAAATTGCACTGCACACGCACACGCCCCAATCCAGGAACCGGCTAGCAAGAACAAGGTAGCGAAGGAGTTTTTCACACTATTGTCATGGCTGAGCCAGCAAAAAAAAAAAAAAAAAGCAGAAAGCTAGGAAAGCATTGACGGAGGAACAGAGAAAGAGGAAACGGCATACTGACCGAGCAAGTTGTTTTTTTAAATTTTTTTTTTTTTTTTTTTTGCCCTATAGAGAAAGCTGCGAGCAAAAAGCAAAGAAAATTGCCAAAACTGCATAGCGCCCCTTTAACTGGAGGACATTTAGGCACATTCAATAGCTGATTTGTTGAATGCACTCATTTAGTGCTTGTATGGGACCATCGTTATGTAAATCTGTGTATTGTCTGCATAATTATGGTAAGATATTTTGTTTTCCATAATCTGCATTATAGTGGGAACGTGTATATATTAAACCTAAATCATGGTTGCAGCTGCCGTTGTGGTCCTGCTCGGCGCCCTGCTACACCCTGCTATGCCCTGCAGTGCCCTGTTACACCATGAACTACAACTACTATTTCTAGTCATAGTTCCATCCACTTTATTGTGACTATAATTGCCACAGTTAATCGTACCCCCAACTGGCACCATCAGACAACCGCCCACCAAGAGCCTTGGGTCTGTCCGAGGTTTTTGCTTCAAAGGACGTTTTCCTCATCACTCAAGGTTTCTGCCTAAAAGGAAGTTTTTCCTCGCCACCGTTGCACTAAATGCTTGCTGTTGGGGGAATTATTGGAATTTTTGGGTGTTTGTAAATTACGGAGTGTGGTCTAGACCCACTCTATCTGTAAAGTGTCTTGAGATGACTCTTGTTATGATTTGATACTATAAATAAAATTGAATTGAAAAGAAAAGGCCTGAAAATCCTTCAAATAGGATTCAAACCAGTTGGTCGACCAAAGTTTTGAGCTGGTATTATCTACCAGCTCAAAACTTTACTCCACCGCCTGTGTTTAAGTAGATGTCATTTAAGGCTTTAACAAGAGCCGTCTCGGTGCTGTGGTGTGGTCCAAACATTGACTGGAAAACATCATGACAATTGTTTAGGGCCAAGAGGGTCTTGGAGGATTGATTCGGGCCTGTAACTGTTCATTAGTGAAGTGTCTAGATTGTTCTTTAAGAGTGGCTTAATGACTGCAGTTTTCAGGGCCTGTGGGAAATAACCTGAGAGTAGAGAAGTGTTGATTATTTGAGAAGATCTGATGCCATGCACCCTTATTGTGTGTGGGCTCCGTCCATAGTTATCCAGAATACAACACAGTTCATTAGCGCTGCTGTCCTGGGGGTTGTCAACATGAATGTTAAAATCCCCAACAATAGCTACACAATCAAAGTCAATGCAGATGATAGACAGCAGTTCAGCAAGTCATCAAAACAGTTTGTACAGTATTTAGGTGGCCTGTGGCCTTGGCATGAGGAATTCAAATTTGCAGAATTAGTTGCGTGCATCTTGTTTATTTTAATACTTCTCTAAACAGGAATAGGAACATGAAACCTTTGGTGACCTTGCTGGCCTTATCAGCGCAGACAGGAGAGAGTTGTTCTGTTTTTGTCGTCTTCATTATCAAGGTTGGTGTTACACAATGTGCTTGGCTGCGGTTGGGGTGGCAGTGACCAGGGATGAACGTAATTCCAGTGTTAACCAGCACTTCCATTTTTATCAAATCCCAAAAAGGGTGAGGCAGACGAGAGAGAATGAATTAGGAGACTAATTCATAAGATGGTTGTCAACATAGAAGCTGCTGTGTGGGTCATGGGGCATCATCATTAGGCCTGGCCAGTGGGTGTCACAGACTGAATGAAAAATGGTTCATCAGTACTTGAACTCCAGATCTGCTTGGGCAGAGGCCATATGCCCGGAAAAGATGCCT
Organism: Gymnocephalus cernua; assembly: GCA_023631565.1. Taxonomy (NCBI): domain Eukaryota; kingdom Metazoa; phylum Chordata; class Actinopteri; order Perciformes; family Percidae; genus Gymnocephalus; species Gymnocephalus cernua. The sequence continues at coordinate 18,498,806 of CM042435.1, forward strand.
GCGTTATAAGTGTAGTTGATCCCGTTGAGACCACAGGTTTTGATGAGCCATGTGTTGAGTGCTAAGAGTCTGCTGAACTGGTTCAACCCTCTGTTGACCATTGGCAGCAGTCCACTAATTAAAAACTGGGCTTCCAATCTGTCTCTCCCAAACCATGAGACTGTTTTTGCTTTTTTTTTTCCTGTCGGTTGGCATTCTCCATAATACTATGTCCAAACTCAGCAGTAGTCCTCTCCACTTCTGTCTCAGTAAGATTTATTAAAAGCTCAAACACGTTCTCCAATTATAATGTCGGGGTTGACTGTGGTCTGTGTTTATGTCCACTTTTGGTTGTCCGCCAGATGTCCGGGGAAAAAGTTGGCTGTGCTAAATCCATAAAAGTTGTCCTCCGTGGGAGTACAGTCTTGCATTTATCTCTAGCTTTAGCACCCAGATTATCCAAGCAGGTAGAACTCCCATTCACAGCACATGACTTCACTGGTTTCGATTCAGTGAGACTTGGGAAAGTTATGGTGTCATTTAGAAATAGCTGGCTGTTTTTAAAAGACTCCTCCAGGGTGAATATCCAATCTTCTGTAACAATTTATGACAGTCTGTGTGCTTCATCGATTCTGATGAGCAGAGAGCAGAGTGCACAGTTCTGTCTGTAGTCCATTAAGTTACTGTTTGGGTCATGTTAACATTGTATGTAGCAGAAGGCAGTTCAAAGTAGATAATCACAGCCCAGATTTGCTATAAATTACCCCACAAATTTGAGTTGTAATAGGAAACATCCTTAAATGTGTTGTGGTTTGAGACGAGCGGTAAAGCATAAAAAAAAAAAAAATGTTTTAATGTTTTGCTGACACAGTAAGGAAAAGAGAAGAGCGTCTGAACTGTAGCGATGCAGGAAGTGTACATCTGAAGTTAAGCCTGAGAAGATGTACTGCAGACTTTAATGACAACCTTCACATTTAAAAAACAAAACAAATATAATCACATTTTAATACCTTTATATTTTAAGGTTATGGGTAGAAAAAGTTAGAAAATTAGATTAGAAAACAGAAGTTACTGTGTGATGAATGAGTATACTGGTTCCACTGGGCAGCTGGACAGACATTTACATCCCCAGCAGAGGGGGGATATATTAAAATGAAGGTGATTATCCCTGCTTGTATCTGTTGGCTTATGGTCTATTATTTCATCCCAGAATGTCTCTCTGGTTATTCTGATTTATTAGCTAGCTAATCAGCTTTATATGCCCCAGTGTTTTGGGAGGCGATATTACTGTCAGCTCATACTGAGGACTCAGCATCCGTGGTGTTCAGAGTCCTCTCTGAACTCCTGTCAATGACAGTCTCAGCTCAGTGGTCATGTTAACACTGATGGCAGCGTAATTGTTTCTTAAAGATACAGTTCATTATTTATTTCACTCTGCACAAGTAGAATCTTTAAGAGGTTTACTTGTATAATCCTAATTATTATTATTATTATTATTATTATTATTAATAATAATAATAATAATAATAAGTTTTGGAAATTTCTTGGTCAAAAGACAATTCTGTTTCATTGTCAGACTGTTCTTTTTAACAGCATTCAATATAGTTATTTTTTAATAGTTGCTATTAATCACTATGGAACCAAAGCCAAAGCAAACCACAGCATGTGTTACTGTGCTGGAACGATGCATGACATTGTTCTCTACCATTGCTGTGTTTTACAGTTAAAGCTTACGGACGACAGCTTTAACTAAAGTCTGACATGTAGGAGTTGAGCCTGACAAGTCAGTACACACCGTTCACAGGACAAACCCAATGTAAGGAAAACCATGCTTTAATACAACGTTTTTTCTTTTCATTTTCCAGGCATCTGTTTTATTGAATGGTGATGGCATTGTACTCACCAAAATAATTGCTGAGATCTCAGAACCTGGAAATATGATGCGTATTAGTCTGGAACCTTTCAGTTCATTTTTGATTTCCATGGGGTGTTATCAACACTGCAGACCAAAATGCCTCTGGACACAATTGAATAGACCAATTCAAACCAATGAGAGCAATGAAACAACGTAGCTCTGAGCAACATATGCAAGTTGGGGGGCACTGCTTGGTCCGTTTTGAAGCAGGAAGAAAATGGCTGCCTGGTCACAAACTTTTTCAAATTACAGCTAAACGGTAGCCTACACTAAAATGTGCTTCTGAAAACATTTGAGGTGAGAAATAGGCAACACAGGAACAGAATCCTGATCCATATTTGATCAAAACCGCCTAGTTTGAGAGTTTTATCTGAGTTAGTGAGCCTGGTGCTCGCGCTGGATGCAGTATGCCAGTTACATTCGCTAACTACGTTCGGTAAGCATAACGCTCCTGTCAGTCAGCATCTTAAACCCGCCTCATGTGAGATAAGCAGTTGTGATTGGTCCGCCCAGGGCCTGGCCTGAATGTGAGGGGGGGGGGGTCAGACATATTTCCCAGAGCAGATGAAACATGAGCTTGCAGATTTGTCTGGTTTCCAAGCTAGTTCTAAAATCTCAGAAGTTACTTTTGTCTGTACAGTGTTACCAAAATGTATAGAACCTATGGCAGGAGTTACAAAAAAGAAAACAAAATTGTAATAAACTATAGTTTTACTTTAAATTAGGAAAGACCCCAGCCTTTGTTGGAAGGATGTAAGAAGGGCAAAGTCTCTGCATTTTATCCTTCCAACTATTGTTTTCTGATGCGTAATGATAATTACAGCGTCTTCTCCATCAACTGTGACTGCAAATATCTCATAAAATGGCTCACATTTGAAGCTAAATACCAGACAGGCATTGCACAGATGGATGATTCAGTCTGTGAAAGCATAAAATGAGGAGTCGAAAAACATTAACTCTTTGAACCACCCACCCACCCACACACACACACACACACCCACACACACCCACACACACACACACACTTAAATCAGCCTCAGGTGTATTCAGCCTTACTGACAGCAGACACCACCTCAACCGGATGTCTGAAGAAGACGGTGCCGCTCTGACATCATCGTCTCTTCCCATAAATACCAGATCCTCCATCATGTCTGCTCCTGCACCTGACCCCTGACAGGCACTTTGCAAGGCAGGACAATGTGGAATCAATACCCAAATTATTCACACAGCGTGCAGAGGAAGTGTCCTTTTCAATTTAAAGTGAACTAATTTGTTATTGTAAAGAGGAGGTTACACCTTAGGCCATCCAAGTTGTTTATCCATAACTGCCTGTGAATGCCGGTTAGGTTTAATCCCATCTGCTCAGCATATGTGTTTGAGAGAGAAGAAAACTCTCTTTGCTCTTTACAATGACCAATTAGGAAGACATGTTTTTTTTTTTTTACTAGATACAATTTTAATGGAAAAACTACGCCTCAAGAAAACCCCTCATCCACTGTAACCAGCCACCCACCTGGATGATGATACCGCTGTGGCCCTTCCGTGCAGCGCACTAAATAAAAACAGACACAGAGGCTCTTTTTAGGCATTCCACACAAGCATGTTTTTAAGCTTTTGTCCCACTGGCATGACTGAGGGAGAAATGTAATTCATGCAAACTGCCGAATACCCATAACCTCTCTTGTGTGGATGCCATAGCCTGCAGCTCTCTTGATTATTGCCCTTCCAGTCAAATGCAAGCATTCCAGACAGCAGCAATGAGTGTGTTGTAAATAGACAAAACATGCTTTGACAGGCTTCCTACATGGTCTCCTATTTTTGTGACAGTTGCTTTCTTTTACTTCCCTCTCTATTTTGGTTTTTCCTACTCCACCTGCTTTATTAGTACTCTTAAAACCACATATATTCTCTGTGAACCAAGCCGGTTTGGTTCTGAAAATAGAGTGCAATGAATTGTCCTTTTATAATCGAGCCAATGCCTTAGCAGTTGGAGGGGGCTAAAGTATCAATGCTGCTTTCCCATAAGCTCTTTGCGGATGACCTTGGGTTATTTTATTGGAGTTAAAGTCGCAGCCGTCACAGCTCTGTGGTTCGTCTGTCTGTGAGAGGCAGATGGATGCAAACAAAGCTTCAGAAACTGTTAAAGTCACCACAGAAGAGGGAGAACCTTATGGATTGGCAGATGAGTGACAAATTACATATACAGTACTTTCAAGTGGATGTTTTGGCGCAGAACGTTAATGTGTGTGAGTCTTTTGTGTTTTTTTTTATGTCTGTGGTGGCATTTGATTGTGTGCACTCATGAGCATGCAAGCACACAGTGCGTGCCTGTCTGTGTGCGAGTGTGTTTAGTCTACAGGCAGAGGAAAGGAGCTTGTGGTTTGACAAAGACAAATAGCTGAGTTTGTTCCTCTCCCGTGAACGTGTATCAGCACATGACATCATCACTTCCATTTTCATGCCGTCGCCTAACTGGGGGGGGGTCAATATGCAAAAAAAAAGTAAAAAGTAGGATGAATGATTGGAAAGCCGAGGGAGTGAGAGAAAAGACAGAGCGAGGTCGGGTGCAGTGGATGATTAGAGAGGCGGTATGCCATTGTCACAGGATAGAGAAAGCTACTGTGGCATTACCAGAGGGTTAACTACATGTGCAACATCAGCACAAAAATATACGCTGAGCAACAGTAACAGTTTCTTTTGGGGAGAGAAAATCATTATATTGAAAATCTGACACATACACTTGGAGGCGACTAAAGAGAAGCTGTGAATGCAATTAAAATCACTCAAAACTCAAGGTCAGTAATATTTATTATAGTTTTACATTATTGCTAGTACAGACAGTATTTTGTCATGCAATTGATTATTTTTCAATAGAAAAGATTTTCTTTTTCGATAGAAAATACATTATTTTGTCTTGCAATAGATTACTTTTCAATAGAGGCAGAAGTACAAGCAATGACACAATTGTTGGCTAGTTGGGGGCAGCAGAAAGTAAATTTAAAACACAACACGGACATATCACCTTTTAAGTCGATATGGCTAACTTGTCAATCAACTTACGTACTTAGCATCTATTTGGAGTCTTGCATTTACAACAACAAGTACAAGTTCTCCAACCCATATGGCCACATAGGTGGTTTGGTCCTACCCTCTAATACGAAATACAATACAAAATTAGTGCAGCAGATCAACAAGTCCTCCACCTTAGGAGATCACAGTTTTAAACATGTGGTTAACCGTGGGTAAAAAAAATTGTGGTTTGGCCCTGTATGGCCCTTAGCTGCTATATTTCAACTTTACTTGCCTAAAAGTGTAACAAAAATCTGTAAATGTTTTTTTAAAGACCGTGTTTACATGGTCAATGGGTCCTATTGTCCTTTTAGTATGATAATAAGGGAGCATAATAGGCTAGACAGACAGTATTGTGTGAATTTAGTGGAATGTGTAAATAGGATAAGGAAATAATTTGGGCTTTAAAGGGTTAAAATCAGTATTTTTTTTAATTTTTTTAATTTGTTACGTTACTTTACGTCTGTACATGAGTACTAAGTAATGAAGTATGATGTATTTGCGCACGTGACATAGAACGTGACATAGTTACGTTTGTTACTGAAAGTCAAAAATAGCTCTACCTTGGCTTTTAGTTTCAAAGGGGATATAACAGGTGTCTCCCAGGTCAAAGTTCTGCACTGATGAGAGTGGTGAGAGTGAAGTAAAATAGTGAAAGGTATGGGCCATAAAACCAAAACAATGAGCTGAAAGTTAAAATGTTCTGTAGATTTGAGGGGCAAGAGTCAGGTGATAATTCTCCATGGGATCATGACGACAAGCAACCCCCTCCCCTACATTACACATCTTCTGATCCATTGTGAAAATGTTGGCTATGTTAAATAAAATACCAAATATCAAGCTATACAAGGAAAATGAATTTGCATTGCTAATAATAATAATACAAAAATATGTAAGAATGCTAATATTGTAGCCACTATACAGTCTACAGCGTGTCACTGTTTTACAAGCTATTTTGTCTTTAGTCCCATAATGTACAGCACCTCATAAAATGGCATTTAACTCAATCATGTCACCATGTTCCCAGCAGAGAAAATAACAACTCAAGGCCTACAGTGAATTTGTTTGTTGGCTCTGAAGTTAAGAAGTGTAATTTGTTACTGTCTTATCACAGTCCTTGTAGTCCCATTTCTCCTTGCTTAGGCTCACTAACATTTCCCGCCATATTCCTTTGATTAGGAGCACATCTGACTCCCATTAAAACTTCCACATGCACATCCAGGGGCTGCCTCTGAGCTGGATGGAAAAGGATTTTTTTTTTTCTTCCTTTTTTCCTTTTTTTCATCCAACAAGCAGCCAACTCGAGCATTCAGGAAAGAGAGCAGTATGCCTCACAGTAAGTATTTACGTTAAGGGAATAAAGTGTTGAATCAACTGTTTTCTCATTAACACTTTCACATTTTAGTAATACACTCCAGGCTTTTATCACTCAAAAGCTGAACTTACCATCAAATGAGCAACTAAATCTATCTTTAATGTTTTAACCAACACCATATACGGGTATGGTTTTGAAATATTGTTGGATAAGTGCTGTCTGCCTTTGGCCACACAATAAAGTCCTTCGCCAAATGCCATTAAAAGCCTGGGAATTATAATGAAATGGATGACAGTTGCACTTTCCCCAACAGTTAAACGGGAAAGGAAAATCCAAAGCAAAGGAAATAATGTTTTTGACAGTTGTGGACATGTGCTGACCGTGGCACAACCATAAGGCCATAAAAGCAGCCATGGCCAAAGAAGAGCTGCAGCCAAGTGGGCCACTGCCGGGCAAGGACATTAGGAAGTGATATGACTAATCCACAGATTCCAGGGAGGAAATGACACACAGTAGAAAAGCCTCAGAGGCCTTGAATCCCACAGAACATCAGGCAAGGTGGAGTCCACCCCTGAAGGAGAGGAAGTTATCTCAACACATTATAATTCATGTGTTGCTGTCCCTCTGGCCAGCTTGTCACTCTGACAGCAGTACAATGTGTAATACAAGAGATGAATTCTGTCAACTGAGTCATCATGATGTGTCGTCTTCATGTCTTCCAGTCCATCAGAACTCTGCACCTCCCTGCTCTGTGTTTACTGTAAGGCATTACAGTATGAGTGTATTTTCCTCTATCATGTCTGTCTGTTGGTCAGTCAGTCCACCACTTGGTCTCAAACTGACATATCTCAACAACTATTGGCTGGATTGCCATGCCATTTTGTACAGACGATCACGGTTCCCAGATATGTATCCTACTGGCTTTGGTGATCCCTGTCACATTCATGTTCTTCTTAAGATTAATTGTAAACACTTTGGTGATTCCTTCCCTTTTTTGTCCAGCACAATCATCAGGTCAACATTTCAGTCTGTCCAATATTTTGGTTTATGACCAAATACCTGCAAAACTAATGGCATTCCCATCAGCCTCAGCTGTACTTTGTGTTTTTGTGCTAATGAACAATGTTAGCATGCTAACACTCTAAACTACGATGGTGAACATTGTAAACATTGCAGCTAAACACCATGTTCTGATGTTAGCATTTAATGCACCACTGTGCAACTGAACAAATGACATCTACACTTGTACATGTATTTTACAGGCTGATTCCAGTATTTGTATACTCAATACTTTAAAAATTGAGGCCAACAAATGGCAACTAAAGAAAATAAAGGATTAAGTATTTCCCTTCCCTGAATGAATTCCTGGCAATGTTGTAAAGACTGTGAAATACCATAGAAATTACAGAAACTATTAGTCAGTTGACTGAAAAATATGATAATATAATGAAATATATGAAAATAATTATTTATATGTGCACACGTCCATCACACATGCCTGTTTAATCAACCTGAACAGAAGTCTTGAAACATTTTGACTTCTCACTGCGTCGATTAAAGGGTGGAACGCCATATGGAATATATTACCATTCACACTCTGTTTCATATTGGCTACCAACCCCTCTATATCATAGTGGATTCATGGCACTGACAGACCAGCTATTTCAGGTCAGGCGCCCCATGCCACAACAGCCCAAGCATGTTGTAATTTGAGCCTGTAGCCAGGAATTAATTGTCTACTTTTTTTGCCAGAAAACATAAATCAGTTGTCTGCATCCTTTCAGTGTCAGCCCCCTTTTGCACAGTGAGAGGGAGCCAGGCCTGTGCACTTCTGACAAACAATGGGGTGGGCCATAACCAACTATGAAATCAGCCATTCAGGATGCCAAGACAACATCTAGGGATGTAAAGGTTGAGTTCAAAGCCCTTAAAATAAAATATGTATAGAAGGGAAATAGCAGGAAAAAAGTACTCAGAATTTATTATTTATTATCCCCTGTTATCAATCTTTTTGCTTCTTTTATTTTTTTATCTTAGTGTACTCAAAATGAAAACAAGATGTCTGATAACATCTGGACATGTAATCAACAGCAACATATTTTTAATGAATGAGTTCAACATAATAATGATGCCAAACAAAGTTGCTTGTTTTCATAAGTCCCTATTTCCTGCATGTCTGGCTCTTTTCTAGGATTAGCCAAGTGTTCGCAAGGTCCAACTAAAACAAAGATGACGTTGGTAGCTCGAGCACTGCCCTAAACCACCTATCTGCTGATCTCAGCCTAGATCCTGTCCAGACAATAACCGGCTTCCCCGTGCTGCACCAATGAAAACACATGCCATTATATGGCAGCTGGGTGAGAGGCCTGGAGACAAAAAAACGAGAACGGAAAGGTGACAGAAAGAGAAAAGAGGAGAGGAGGAGGAGGAGGAGGAGGAGGAGGAGGAGGAGGAGGAGGCATTTAGACAGAAATACCAGGGTAAGCTCTTACTGCTGAAAAGCCACAGTCATCAAATGAAGAGAGGCATTTGTGTAGTCTATTTAGACCACCCTCTCCGTCTTTGTTTAGTCTTTTGTAGTGTTTTCATACCCATGACTCTGCTGGCTGCATTGCCTCTACTCTCCAGTGCTCTCAAAGAAAACCCCTTCAGTGGGATAGAGAGCAGTCGCCCAGTAGCTGGCACTGTGCAGACCAGTGCTCTGATGAACTAAAAGGGACCGGGGCTGCAGGTCGGGGGCGGTGAACTCGGTCCTCCCCTGGTGCTCTCTGACAGAGTCTAATCCATTTAGGTTGAGTCCTGGCAGAGAATCTGAGGTTTAACAAAGCCCAGCTCTGTCTCTGTGATCCAGCCCACTGAGTTTTAAGCTTTTACAGATGTGTGGAGAAAGTGGGCATGGAGCAGGCCCAGGCTCGGTTGGCTGACTAACTGGACGCAGGGTGCTAAATCTGCCTTTCAACAACAGCCTGATGAATCCTTCGCATCTGCAGAGCGAGCTCAGAACTAACCAACACACATATGACCTCAGACAGCCAGTGCCTGGTGGGTATTTCCAAAACTGATATGGCAGAATTTGGCTTTTTTTGTTGTGTACAGGGCAGGCAGCCAAGCACCTTATCAGCCCTGATGTTGTCTTTCTTGGTTTGTGTCTCAATGCTCTCCGCAGGCTACGCTCTTTGACTCAAATTTCCCTTCAGATCACTCATGAGCGATCGTCACAGTGTTGCCGTCAAACAAACCACTGAAAAATCTGGAAAGATGTAACTTCTCTCCGATCAGACTAGTCATAGCAGGCATTACTGTACGCCAAAAGTGATATGGAGGACATCAAAGCAGACAGGCAAAGTTGACTTTGATGACAGACAGAACATCTAGATTATGCCATGGCAGCTGAACACAAAAACATTTATTTAACATGATGCCGAAACAGATGTCGGCAGCGTGCCATGTGAATGCCCCTTTGTTTCATTTTCCACTCAGGAAAATGAGTTACGGGGCCGTCATGGTGAAATCCAGCTTCTCTTTGCCCCCCCCCCCCAAAAAAAAATACTCATTGAATCAATTTCGTCTTGCTCTGATCAAGGCTAAAATGCAAACTAAGAAAGACACGGCACATCATGAATCGACTATATGGGTGAAGGTATGAAAACAGCATCCTCTATGTAGTGTACTACGGTGCAATAATGCTGATCAGAGATACATGAGCTAGAGTAGCAAATCATTATTTCACTAAAAGCTGTACCCATGAGCCAAGATACACACCTACTACAATGGAAGGTTATATGTGACAGAATATGACACACGATTTGTGTGACACAGGATAGACAGAGGGTGTGCAGGATGATAGACTGTGGGTGTGTGTGTGTTGAGAGATTTAGTGCATGAGGATGTGGTTGACTGAAAATAAAATAGGTTTGTTAGGTGTGATAGCAGCACTTTCCACGTTTCATTTCCTGGCCACCTGTTTGCCAGCGAGCATGAGGAGGACAGTACTGTGCTTCTGTAAGTTTGCGCTCCTCCTCCTCCTCCAACTCCTCCTCCTCCTCCTCCTAGCACGTAGAGCACAAGTTAGGTCAGACTCCCTTTGAGAAATGAGTAATTAACTATTCATTCTGACAAGCATTTCATGAGAAATGGAGCAAGGTTTAAATGTTGTGTGGGCTGTAATGTACAGTATATTTTCAGATTTCCGGCTGAGACCAGCACGTCTTATAAGCCTGAGCCTAATATTTCAAGCAGACCAAATAGTTGGGGAATGAATGTTGAGGAAGTTACTAGAAGAGGAGTGAAGGTCAGGAGCTGACAAACAAGTCACAGCTGGATGCTTAAAAGAAAAAGAAAATTCAACTGTGCTTATAAAAAAAAAGTGTAATAGTTTGACATTTGGGAAAAATGCTTACTCGCTTTCTTGCCGAGAGTTAGATGAGAAAATCAATACCACTCGAAAGCGGTATCGATCATCCCAGTTTACTCTTGACAAGAAAGCAAGAAAGCAAAACAAGCGTATTTTGACAAAATGTTGAGTTATATATATTTTAAAGATTTCTTTGTGCAAGGAACTTGAGAGCATCACGCGACAAAAAACTAACCGTACTGAATGCAGCCAATGTGAGCAATCAAGTCGACACAAGACTGAAAGCCCACACCAGTGTAACACAATGTTATTATTGTCTGTAGAATCAAAGAAAGAACCATTTCTTCTGGGATTAAATCCAAACCAGCATTCTGCCTCCTAAATCTGAGTCAGTACCATCGTGTGTGCTTTCCAATGGCATGCCCTAATTACTGGCTGCAGCCAAGGTTAACTGACAGTTTGGGTTCTACCATATTTCCCCTCATAAACCTTTAGTAACATGAGGCAACACCACACTACCAATTAAAAACAAGTATGTGACAAATACCTCTTTTTGCAGAAACTGCACACCCGATAGGTTGCAGAAGAGAAGAGCGCGTGAAAGAAATGGGTTCAGCTCAGGCTATTTGATTGCAAAAGTGAAATCATATTAGTCACATGCAGCTGAATATAATACTGTTGTTTTTTTTCTCACTAGCAAGGGACTAATGCCAGGGTACAATGTTTAACAGAGCAAACAGGGAAATAAAAAACACATTGGTGTGTAGAAACAGAGAAAATTCTAAATCTGAGAAAGTCCTCAGTCTATTAAAGTATAATGTGTAAAAAAATAAATAAAAAATAAAAGAAAAATGTCCATAAAGTGTCAAATCTTTGGCAATGCAGTGTTGTTTGTAAACTCATTGGGTATTGATATAACAGCCATGTAAGTTATGAGAGTATCCCTGGAGACACACCCAAATATAAACAGCCTGAAATACATGCTTGCCAATCCAGCCAGCGGCAGCCATCTGGGCCTCTCCAGTTACAGTGCTGAATAAGAAAATGTGAAAATAAATAGCCAGCAGTACCAAGTTCCTGTTCAGGCTGACTCAAGAAAACCACCTTCTCCTGTTCCAGCCCACAGGTGATCAAGCCAACGTAAAAGCTCACTAATAATTTCAGCACCACCGTCCCCGAGGTGTCTGGGATGTGGGGGTCTTGATTGAGGAAATGTTTGACCTTCTGGTCGGAGCTCATTCTCTCCAGACGGCTGTTTTAAGCACTAAAAAGTCGTGCCTGGGTTTCAGTTTCGTGACCCACTTAAATGCTATGTGCTGGCAAACGTGCCCGAAAGGTTTCTCGGCTGGCAGCAAACCTGCTTTGCTCGACTCGAGCTTAGCAACGCCACTCTTATTTTGACTCCCCTCTAATTAGGGGCCGGGTGGACCCAGGAGGAGAGAAAGAAGGAGGGATGGACAAATGGAAAAATGGCCAGAGAAACAAAGGAAAAAAAGGAGAAGAAAGTATAAGGCATCCATAAAAGCTGTGAATAACAAGGGAGAGAATGAAAATGGATGGGGAGCGATGTCGATGATTTCTATTGTGCGCAGAAGGAAGGAGAAGGAATGCTTTGCTTCACTTTTCATGAGGTCATGTTATGATAACCCTCAGCAAGAAAATATTTATGAACTCAGTGAAGTAAAGGGGAAGAAAATAACAGATCATGTTGGACATAAGTTGTTGCTAACAATGGTGTGCAAGCCACACCAGAAACATGAAGTCATTGCAGTCCTAAGGCTTACACCCACATGTTGTTTTACTGATTTAAAAAGGAATATCTCAGCAGCAACACAAAAGTCTCCATGTGACTCTAATCTGTATGAAACTACACCTCAGAGGTGGTCCCTCTTTCAACATGCAGCGAACGGAAAGCTTTTTAATGCTGAACAGAGTGATGTTGATACAGTGGGGAATGTGTTGCTCTTGCTTCAGGGTGAACAGGGTCAAGTAGTCAGGGGTCAAGCTCATCCATCCTCTGGCAATTGGAAAGATGTCAGGGATGTATTACTACTGCACGGCCTGCACTGCAGTCCCATATACCTGTAGCTGTGGGTGAGCTGCTGTGTGCGCACACAAACACTTTCCATTTCGTAGCCCTGCTAATGATCGCATTATTGTAGATCTTGTTTCAAAACCAAACTAATAGTTTACAGAAACACATGTGCAAGAAGACCAATGTGAATTCAAATGAGCGGCTGAAGAACTGAGAGCCTATGAGGAGCCACTGTTGCTAGGTCTCAACCATTACCACAGGAAAGGAGTGACAGATGCTTCTGATTGGTCCCAGACCAAAATATTCCCCTCCTTTGAAGGCATATTTTCTTCCCTCAGGACTCCTCGCTCCCTCCCCGTCCTCAATCTTCATTAGGAGTCTCGGTAGGAGTCATTTTCTTTATTAAAAAAAAAATAATAAAAAATCTCTGATTCCAGCTTCTTAAATGTAAATGTTTTCTAGTGTCGTAACTCCTCTATGAAACTATAACTGAATATATTTCAGTTGTGGACAAAAAGATATTTGTGGACGTCATCTTGGGCTTTGGAAAACCCTGATCGACATTTTACAGACAATACAGCTAATTGATTACTACATCATCTAATTGACAGATTAATTGACAATGAAAATAACCGTTAGTTGCAGCCCTAGTATAATGTATTATACTGTATATACCTACACTGGCTCTCTCTCATTTTCATTCTCTCCAATTTACACTCTCCCACCAAGTCTTATCAAAAGTAAATTATGAAATTACACATAACAGCGAGGCCTATCTTCCAACAGTGAAGGTGGTCTCAGATAAAGTCGCTGTGGCTCACTGAAGTGAAATTCTCCCCCACCAAAAAGTCAGCGGATTGGCAGCAAGATTATCTTTCCCGCGTAGGCAGGAAATCAGATCTGTGAGCCCCATCAACAGGAAATTAAAGAGAACAACATGGTTTAGACAAGAGCCAACAAACCCCGGTCTACCCTGATCCTCTCAGCAGCCACTTTAACCACTGACTAGGCCTGTCAATGCCTGGGGACGTCCTGACAGTGAAACACTCCTCAGTCCAATCTGTAGATAAACAGCAGCCAGAGTACTCAGACAGCAGATATCTTTATGTAAATAATAAATGTTTGGAAGTTCAGTCTATGTCCTCTTGTCAAGCTTATCTGGGCTCCTTTCTTTCTTTCCTTCTTTCTGCTTTTAAAAAAAGCTCGGTTAATACGGCCTCTTACATTTATGTTTTCTGCTTTTCAAACACCCTCTCTGACTACAATTAGCTATCCCTCATCACACAAACTGTGTGCCATGATGATCTCAATATATGTTCCTTGTGTTACTGTTTCAGTGGGGATTGCAAAGTATAATCTAGTCTTACATTCCTTCTGTTCTCTGCCGATAGTCCCTGTGGGATCTTTACTTTGACTTTGTTTCCACAGCTGAGCTTGAGTATCTATAAAACTCTTTTACAGATGGTGCTCTCAATAATTCAGTGGGTGCAAGTTTAGAGTTAGTAGGCCTAGTGTGTGCAGGTGGAAAACAAGATCACTTTGGACTTAAAGATAAAGAATAGTGATTCAAAATGCATCCTCCAACATCTGTGGCTGCATCATCTGCTAGATAATTTGTTATGCAGGAAATGTAATGAAACCTTACACTCCAAATAGGTTTGGCAAACATAACCTACAAGAATCATACCATATGTCCACATATAAATGTGCAATTAAATGCTTCATGTATGAACGCGCAGTATGTGTAGGTTTTGTCTTGCATGGTTATGGCCATGTTACAATATTACAATTATATTATGTAGTTTTGTATATAGTAGTTCAGACATAAGTCTTCTGCCCTCACTATGTGTATAGTTGCACATGTAAACACACCTCCAATAAAGGCTGAAGACAAGGAGCTGGACTTTCAAGTCTTCACTGGAAGCAATATACAGCAAAGCAGACAACAAATAACAATGACAAAAGGTGTTATACATATAACATTCGTTGGATTGTCCCTCATGCCAGGAAGTAACAAATATTAAGTTCTCAAAGGGAAGAAAATGGTATCAATGGAATAAATGGTTATTTATAATGTTGTATTAGCAAAACAAGACAGCTAGCATACTGGCAGGGTCAGCCCTATGTTCCCACAGCCCAATGGTCCCACAGCTCTATGTTCCCACATTTCAATGATTTTTCTTAAAATTAGGCCCTATGTTCCCACATTTCTAGGACATTTTCAAAATTAGGTCTTGTGTTCCTACGTTTCCCTTCAATTTAAGCCCTATTCTCCAACAACATTTTTTATGGTTGGGGTTAGGGGTTAGGGTTAGGGGGATAACATCTGATACAAACTTATGAAAAAGGAAATGTGGGAACATAAGGGCCTAATTTTGAAAAACATCATAGAAATGTGGGAACATAGGGCTGTGGGAACATAGGCACGCTCCCTATACTGGCTAGCTTGGTTGGCAGTAAACTAAACTCAGTAAATTACCATACAGAAATCAATCACAAAGCGACTAAAATAATAAAGAGTACCTTCAGATAATAGTGCTAGGGCATTTGAGGAAAAGATAAAAGATTTCTGTCAGTATTTGCTTGCTGACAAAATGGTGGATATAACAATAGGTTAGCTAAACTGGAAGTCCAACATTGCCAGACCGATCTCCACAGCGCTGGGGATTAAGGTCAGGCTACCCCAAACACAAATTTGGGGATAGGAGAAAAAAAAACTTTTGGCTTGTTTGCATTTCTTTAAACCAATCACAATCATCTTAGGTGGCGCTACGGTGCCTCTTCAAAATAGTCTTGAGAAGGAACATTTGCATGTAGGCGAGCTCTGTAATGGCCAATTCCCCGCAAAAGAAAACACCACATGCAATATTAACTGAAGTTACTGTTCACACAATACAGTAATGTTAGCCATTTAAACTAGCCGGATACATAGTTAAACTTTATTTGCTCTTACCAGTGTATCGCCATGTGTCCACAGCAGTCTCCACCAATCAGTCCCGCTTCAGAACGTTGGCATTTGCACGATGGCTCGGTTTCTATAGTTGCCAACGAATGTTTCTGGTGATCCGTATACGATGGAGAACTGGCCAGCAGCAATTCTTTCATCCGTGTCTTTATCTTGACTGGCGGAATAAGCTGCTGCTACCCCCCTTGACTGCAGGGTATTCAACTGGTCCTCCATCCACTAACTGCTGGTGACAGTATACAGCGTATATGCCACTGAAATAGTGTTTTACAGTTGTAATTAGTGGTTCTCAAACCTTTTGGTTTGTGAACTACTTGTGACCTTTCATCACAGGTTATGGCATGTAGTCATGGGATGGGAGTAGTGATTTTCTTGCTTCCTGGATTTGTCTCATTTGATGTATTGTTCAAAGGCTTGAAAAGCTTAAAGTATCCAATATTCCAGAAGGAGGATTTGTCTTGGGATACTTTGAGGGGTCCCAAGCCAAAGGTTGGGAACTTCTCAATACATCTTATATTATACATCTCTGATTCATAAAACAAAGTATAAGCTTTAATCATGCACTAATTGACACCTTTCAGTTCAAAAAGAGGACCCAAAAGCACAACACCAGGCAGGCAGGATGACTGAACAAAAAGCTATCTTAAATGTAAAAGCTGGTTGCCGAGAACAAAACAGGCATGCAACAAAACTGAAGGCACATACTAAGTAAATTGAAGTACAAACAAAAAACACAAAAACTAAATTGAGAACAAACCTGGCACGATGAACACAGGGAGTAAATCCAACAAGGAACCAAGGACATAGGACAAACTTCTGGGCCCTATAGAAAGGCATTCTCTATGGCCCCCTCCCCGCATCCACAGCTATTCATTTTAGCATCTTTTTGGGCCCTCCTCACACGAGGGACCTGGGTACTCAGTTCCCTTTCCCTACGCAGTCAAACACCCCCGCAAGGAACACAAGCGAGTGACTAATGCAGAACTGACAAAAGACAAGGGGAGCACAAGGACTTAATACAGGAAAAGGTGATAACGAGGGACATGTGACAGCAGGGTTGATGAGGAACAGGTAGGAAGCAAGGTGTCTGAAATGAGAAGGAAATGAGTATTTCAAAGTAAAACAGGAAACAAAGAATAATTGACAAGAACCAATGAAAACATGAACGTAGAGCAAAACGGGACATAACACGAATACTGTATGTGGATATAAAAGCTTTAAAATCTGTTGTTTACTCCTCAAGTCCAACTACAGTGGATTTTTAGGGCCTCTTCAGCCTGCGAAATATGCCACTGATAGAGTCTACAATAAATCTCCATCTACACTTTGACATTTCATATTCCTGCACAGTAAATCCAATGAAGCTCTCATTGATTCCCTACATTGATTTAACTTAGCCTCTCCTGGGTGAAATACGGCACTGCTCAGTGATGAGAACTTGTGTGTGTATGTATATACTGGATGTGGATATACAATATTTGTGGTGTGGTGGTGGGTCATGTATGGGCTGGGCTTCTGTGGGTTTGGCTGCACGTCCCTGGGATGGCTGCACAGCGGAAACCAGCCGCCTTTGTGTTCAACATCTATCCACAAGTTCTCAGCTGCCAACACACTTTCAGCAAGACCTTATGGAGCTAAGCTGCCTGAGGAGCCTCCGGTTATACCGTCCACGATGAGACAACAATAGTGCTTCTTACAAGTGTTGCCCTAATTGAAATCCTCTATTTATTGAACTTGCATTATTGCTAGCGTGTGGCTGGATTTCTTTGGGGCATGTAGTTCATTTTGGCAATTATTGAACCTTGTTTGGGTGGATACTGGTAGACGACAGAGCATTATCTTGTGCTCGGCATCATTGAATTAAGATCTTAGTGTGGCAAATGCATGATTCTTTTCTATAAATGTCAGAGGAGCTCTGTTTGCTAATATAGGCAAATAAATAAGTGTCAATGACTCATTGGTGTTTCAGGGTGAAATATCCTAGAATGACGTGCAAAGAGACCCAAAGCCTCTAGGAAAATTCAGGCCTAGGATTATGGTGTCGACACATAAGTACTACATATACTACATACTATAGTGGAAATTAACTCTAATTCAATTTGGGAAAAGCAGAGTATGAAGCTACAGCTAGCAGCCGTTTAACTTAGCATGATTTAGCTCCAGCTCACACAATTTAGGGGATGAGTCAAAATGTTATTTTTAATCCAGAAGCAGATTACATCTTCCAGGGTTATTTTGTGATCTGAATACTTTTTTTCCACAAACTGCGCCGCTTTGTTCCGTTCTTTACTCTTAGCTGTAATGAAGAAGGCTATGTTAAATCTGCTATAGTCTAGAAATATTGTGTTTAAATGTTTTGCTTAAAACTGGGAAAACATCTGTGGGATCACAAAAATACCTTTGAAGGTAAAAGAAAATGGCGTTTTGAATTCTCATTCGCTCATAACGTTTGCAAAGAGAACACTGTGTGACCAAAAAATGGAGTTATCTAATTTCCTTCACTAAATTAGACTAATCCTGATGGTCTGATTGTCTCTCCATTGAGAGGGAAGATGTGGAGCAAACAGCAGACTTTCAGCCCTCCCGTTACTTCGGTGATTCCCCCGAGGGCCCCAATCTGCGGCACTGGCCTTAGCTCAGGGTCCTGACACACTTGTGCCCTAACACACGTAATGCACCTGGGGAACAATTGAGCAAATAATAAATGAAAGCAAAGAGCGAGCCTGCAGTCTGACAGGGGTTCAGAGGGAGTGTCGAAGGTCAGCTGCTTTCTCAGAGCGATCTTTTTCAACCAGGCGTCCAAAGTCAACATTCCAACTAACCTACAGCCATCAGAATGCAGACTGAATGAAAGCGAGAGGAAATGGAGGGAGATGGAGAGAAAATGACAAAAAGAGGACCGTGGAGAGTTTTTTTTTCCCCCTCCTGAAAAGCTAATGTTTCACAGGTTTGGCTTTCCCAGCTTTGGAAGCCCACATGCCTACAGTTATTTGTCTGGGTAGACATCATCCATTACCTCTAATTAACCAGATGATGGTCTGGTGAGCAGAAAATGAAGGAGGCGATTAATCACTCACAGCACCTCTAGGCCTACTGCACACCCTAACAAAAAGGGGGAAATGATCGAAAAGCCCATGAAGCCCAGAAACAGGACATGTCCAAATTATTCTGGAAAGTAGAGACTCCTTTGAGGATTAGCAATAGCCATGCACCTGACAGATCTAATGAAGAAAGCACATCATATACTCATACATATTGTACACACTGTACAGTTGATCCGTGAGAGGGGTAATACAAAGAGAAATGGTAGTCGTGCTGGCTTCTATATGCCATCTTTTTATTAGATGGAGGGAATTTACTGCCTCTGTTGAGGTGTAGTTTTTCTCCTCTTCCGCTCGTTTGTGTCATGCTTCTTCTGCGGGTGAGTTACTGGCGGTTTGGGCGATGACGTAATTGTGGAAAGGTCCTGGGTGCAGTCAAACTTGTAATTCAGAGAGGAATTTCTCATCTGGTCAAGGCTGGCCGGGTCTGTCTTTATAAATAAAGATGTTAGTCTTCAAAAGACGAAAAACAGAGTTAGAGGAGAGCAAAGGAGAGACATGAAAGCCTTTTACTAAACCACACACATACTCAACACTGCTGGAGAACTAGGATATTCATTTCTAATCCCCATAACATGGTCACAGGTCAGATTTCTGTGCTGTTTACAGTATGAGGTTCTACAAATAAGAACACGCTGATGCTGAGCATGAAATAATTGGAGTCTTGATCCAGGAAAATATTATCCTGACCAGAGGAATCCAAAATTTGTCTTCCAGACAGTTTCGGGGGATTGTTCAAGGTCTGTTCATAACTCATAAATCTCCACTGCCATATGCAATATGAGTAATTTTCAATCACTGTCTTCTTTGTTTATCTGAATTAAATTAAGGCCATGACTATATACAGTAAGTTTAGCATAGCAAGCATTCATCTTTTTCAATAGCAGGAAAGCGACCTCCCAGCATGTGGTACAGCAGGTACAGCACATCACTGCTGTGTGCATTGAAAGTCAGCTACTGCTATCATCAGCTGTGTTTGAAGTGGGAGTCTGGGCTGTTCCAATGGTACGGTCTCGCCCCATGAGTGCTTTATTACCTCATCTTCAGTGGTGATTTATGGCTCTCACGCAGGCCACTCTTCTGAGCCGTTTAGATCCGCCGAAGATAAAAGAAAATCATGGCTTTATTACCCAGACGGAGTGGGTCTGTTTACACAGAAGACAGGCCGCAATTGGAGAGCTGCAACAGGCCTGCATGCACATATCTGGTCTGCCTTTTCAGAGGCCATAAACTGTGCAAAGCATTACTGAACGGGACTGATATGTGTTAAATAGAAAACGTTATCTGTTGGAACACACATTCCATTATTATCTACTCCCTAATGTTGACAAGTAGACATTTTATCCTCATGACTCACATCCTGGAAATAAACAACATCCAGCTTTGCTAGGACTGTTATACAAATGCTTCTGTTTGGATCAGTGTCTTGTACCTTCTCAGTCAATCATAATTATAATTAGACATGCATAGTATTTCATTTTGTAGGGAAATTCAAGATCATACTAAAGAGCACATGTCCCTGTATGCTCTTGAGTCTTTCCAAAGCCCTCTGACATGCTGCTAGCTATCTGTTTGCCTGCAGTGCCATCCAGTGGTGAGAATTAAAAGTAATATCACAAAGCATTGTTTAGATTCAACTTTATTGTCATGGTGCAGAGTACAAGTACAAGGACAACAAAGTGCAAAAAAAAAGTGCAGTGTGATATGCAAAGTATAGACAGGTGGTGCATAGGCAGGACAAGAAATATCTTGCAGTGTTATAAGAGCAGAATAAATACAGTTAGGTCCAGAAATATTTGGACAGTGACACAATTTTCATAATTTTGGCCCTGTGCGCTAACACAATGGATTTGAAATGAAATAAAAATTGGAGGTTTAGGTTTAGGAATTACACATATTTTCATACATAGTCCCCTTATTTCAAGGGACCTAAAGTAATTGGACAAGTTAATATAATCATAAATAAAATGTCCATTCTTAATACTTTGTTGAGAATCCTTTGCAGGCAATGACTGCCTGTAGTCTGGAACCCATAGACATCACCAAACGTTGGGTTTCCTCCTTTGTGATGCTTTGCCAGACCTTGACTGCAGCTGTCTTCAGCTGTTGTTTGTTTGCAGGTCTTTGTGCCTTAAGTTTTGTCTTAAGCAAGTGGAATGCATGCTCGATCGGATTGAGATCAGGTAATTGACTCGGCCATTGTAGAATATTCTGCTTCTTTACCTTGAAAAATGCCTGGGTTGCTTTTGCAGTGTGTTTTGGGTCACTGTCCATCTGTACTGTGAAGTGCCGTCCAATCAGCTTTGTTGAATTTGGCTGAATATGAACAGACAGAATGTTCCTTCATGCGGCTGCTTCCATCTTCTGTCATATCATCTATAAACACTAGTGACCCAGTGCCACTGGAAGCCATGCATGCCCATGCCATTACACTGCCTCCACCGTGTTTTATAGATGATGAGGTGTGCTTCGAATCAAGAGCCAAGCATTCTCCATACTTTTCTCTTCCCATCATTCTGGTACAGGTTGATCTTAGTTTCATCAGTCCAAAGAATGCTGTTCCAGAACTGGGCTGGCTTTTTTACATGTCTTCTGGCAAACTCTAATCTGGCTTTTCTATTCTTGAGGCTTATGAATGGTTTGCACCTTGTGGTGAACCCTCTGTATTTGCTCTTGTGAAGTCTTCTCTTTATGATAGACTTGGATAATGATATGCCTACTTCCTGGAGAGTCTTCTTCACTTCACTAGATGTTGTGAAGGGGTTCTTCTTTACCATGGAAAGGATCCTGCGATCATCAACCACTGTTGTCTTCCGTGGACGTCAGGGCCTTTTTGTATTGCTGAGCTCACCGGTGCGTTCCTTCTTTCTCAGAATGTACCAAACTGTTGATTTGGCCACTCCTAATGTTTCTGCCATCTCTCTGATGGATTTTTCCTTTTTCTGCAGCCTAAGGATGGCCTGCTTTACTTGCATTGAAAGCTCCTTTGACCGCATGTTGTGGATTCGCAGCAACAGCTTCTAAATGAGAATGTCACACCTGAAATCAACTCCAGACCTTTTATCTGTCTAATGGATGATGAAATAATGAGGGAACAGCCCATACCTGCTCATGAAACAGCTTTTGACTCAATTGTTCAATTACTTTAGGTCCCTTGAAATTAGGGGACTATGTATGAAAATGTGTGTAATTCCTAAACCCTTCCTCCAATATTGATGTAAATACCCTCAAAATAAAGCTGACAGTCTGCACTACAATTTCATCTCGATGATTTCATTCCAAATCCATTGTGTTGGCGCACGGGGCTAAAATTATGAAAATTGTGTCACTGTCCAAATATTTCCGGACCTAACTGTATGGCTATGTAATATGAACAATGTATGACCATGTACAGATATGTGCAATGTAGTAGCAGTGACATTATACTAGTAGTAAGAATAATATAGATATATGCAGTGTTATCAGAATATATAAGAAAAACAGAATATGGATATTCTAAATGAACCATATAGACAGATATTGACAGTATGTACAGCTATGTGCAGTTTAAGAGTAGTAAGAATAACTGTACAGACAGGTGGACCTTCTTGAGTCTCCTCAGAAAGAAGAGACGCTGGTGAGCCTTCTTGATCCGGGTAGGGTCTTTGTGATTCAAAGAGCCACAATTCATGACAAAAAAAACTTTCACCTGCTTTAAAAGTTACGTCAGCCCTCAAAAAAAGAAGAAAAGTCAAGAGGTCTGTTACAGTATCACATTATTTTATTACAGCCGGTACAGAATTAAGATTAACTGTGTTGTGAGGCTATGCTTTACTAACACACTTGAGACTAAAAATAACAGCAGCTTACGATATGCACTGCCACAGAGGTCAGTGACTTCTACAAACCAGGAGGATACGTTTTTAAATCAGAAAAAAAAAAAAAATTATAGTGTCTCAATACATTTAAATAATGAACACTTTGTATTTCATGTAATTTACAGAGCTTTGTATACGGTACATCCTCTCCATAGTGCTAGTGAAGGTTACCGTTTGACTTCAGACAAAAGTAAAAGTACGGGCAGGTCTCACCTTCAACCAAAGAACCTTTCTGCTCAGGATCAGTAACTGTGATGACTTGTCTAACGTGTGCGATATTTACTATAGTTGAAGCATGCGAGTTAATACGATATTACTGTCTGCAGAAAAGAACGTTGACGAGGATACATAAGCTGAACTCGCAGTGTGTGTGTGCTGCTGCACGGTCGGGGATTGTTTGGATTGTTCTCAATTATGATTTCTGATTCTGCTCATTTATTCTCTACCATTTCTATAATCTCGATACCGTTATATTCACGTATAACCTCTCCTATTTGAACATAAACGGCTATTTTTCTACAAACTATAAAGACTTAATATTTCACTCCAAACATCCACAGCTAATACTTTGAAAAAGACATACTTTATAGTTGCTTTGCCATTTAAGAAAATACTGTATGTAGCACAACAAGCAAAGTAAGCACGTCAGTGGAATTTCTCAACAAAACGTAACATGTCTTAACAAGTAATTGTATGCATATATAAGGTTCTGTTTCCTGTAGGTAACCTCACACTAAAAGTGCTTTTTACCGATAGATGCTATAGTGTTTAAGCTGAGGAGAATGATGATGTTGTGAAACACTATATATCGCCATGTTTTTGGCTAACAAAAACAAACAAAAAAAATCTGTAAGTCAAGTTAAACGTGATGCACTTATCAGTCGGCAGTCAGTCATGGTTTCCTGCAGTCTTATAAACTGGGCTATGATGCAATCACTCTATGTTCTACAATGTATCTGGTGGCGCAGCTTGAGCTAAAACTCTGAAACAACTGTATGTCAGGCAGATCATAAATAGTTCTTACCTATCAATGAGCAGAATCAGAAATCATTTTTGTAAATTAAATTCACCCCACGGGTTTACAGAAATTAGTTAAAAGAACTCAACAGTAGGACTGTTTGAGTAAAAAACCAAGTATTCATGTTCAGGGAGCGAGTGGTCCCAGACTCAGCTCCACGTGGTGCGTGAGCCAAATGGCCTCAGCGGTGGTTTCCGCTCCCTCCTCGCTCTGCCTGACGGGAGCTGCCAGGTTGCGGAAGTCGTGTCGGATCTTAAATGAAACGGTGACGTCCGCGTCCTCTTCTTTCTGAGGGATCACTTTGATGAAGAAACCAATCTTGTTGGATTTCCTGAAGGCAACAACACTGTGGAAAGAACAAAAGGGGGTCAGGTCAAGAGTTACCTGGCGCTATTCATTTTTGTGTGTCTGTGTGTGTCTGTGTCTGTGTGTCTGTTTTAACTTACTCAGGGTCATCTTGGAAGTCCTGAGGTTCAGCCAGTTCATCGTACTCAGCAGCAGCATCCTTTCCTGCCAAGACCAGTTCTTTGCTGGGTACCATAACCTAGAGAAGACAGTTCCAACAGTCAGTGATTTTTCAGACTATTTGGATGAGTCAACCTAGATTTTAAAACATCATATATCGTCTCTGTTTTGAGGCAAGCCAATGTCAATTTATGTGTTTTGGAAGAGGAAAAATAAATAAAAAATCCCCCTCCACTCAAAAAATGTGTTTTGCTTACTGTTGCATCACTTGGAAGTTTCACCTTCACTGTGCAGAATGATGGATGTGCAGACTTTGTCACTAGAAGGCTGTTTTACAATTCATCTGCTGAAGGAGGAAAGTTTTTCTGTGCTCACCTTAAAACTGAGTTTAAGACGTGTGCTGTTTGTACGATCATAATTTTGTGACGTCAAGAAGTCCCAGTAGTTCAACTTTTGAAGCAAACTTTAGTTGCATATTCACAGATTATAGATTACTTTTTTCAATGAGACAGAAGTGGCAGATGTAATTGAAAAAAATTAAAAAAGAAATAATATTTATTACACGTCTGGAAAGAAAATGGGTTGCTAAAAATTTGAATGATTAGACTAGAATGATTACAACAATTTAAAGAATTTATTCAGGAATGGCCGACCCCGGATTAGCGGACGAAGATGGATGGATTCAGGAATGGGCAGATGTACGGCAAATTGCCCAAACATGAAATAAACAATCAGGTTACGGTCAAAATACTGACAAATAATCACTTTAAAATGTCTGGCTCTGGACCTATCTTTGAGTCCCTATGACAACAGCTTGGGCTCTATGGATGACCACTTTAGGTTTCCACTTTAAGTTTCTAAGAGTTCCACTTTCAGCTCTTTAAAGTGGTGCAGTCCCAAAATGTGATTTATGTTTGCATTGCTCAGAAAACAAGTCAGTAATATTAGTGCTGTGTGTGACTTTGGATCAGATTTACCTGTAAAATGAATATACTGTACCCTTATAGTCATCAGCAAACGTAAACATACTATAATATCACACATAATATTTATATTTAAGAGGTGAGCGCAGTCAGCCTGGGAAAAAGCTGGTCGATAAAATCAACCAAGCATGGCTCGCCGTGGCTCACGCTGCCCTCCAGGTGTTTGAATATCAGATCAAGCAGAATGACAGGACTGCACTCCGTTTGGCCACTATGTGAATGGAAATGGGTCATGAAGATGCTCTGTTTTGGCCGGGAGCTCTTCCTTACCCCAGTCTGGCCCATGACTTCATCGCTTAAGTGGCCAAGACAAACAGCCTGTAGTCACCGAGAGCCTCGCAGCAGCTGCTGGCCGCTCGGCAGACCGTTTACCACAGGAACACGGCACACTTAGCCGTGTGTGACAGCTGACAGATGGAGGTAAAAATGGGACCCAATTGCTCTGCATATAAGATGATGACAAGGCTACCTACTCCATAAGGAACAGGCTGTGTGAAGGAGCAGACCACCCCACGCTCTCTGGAGCTGGCTGGTAAGACTTGATAGAATATGCCATATTTAAGAGTAGGCAGGTGGTAAACAACTGCCACAATCTGTGACTTTGCACTTTTGTTATACTCTGTATTTGAGCCATGACGCTCTTTCCAGCTCCATTTATTGATGTTTGGCCACCATGTGGGGCAGAAGTACTCCCAAACAAGCTGATAAACACACAGCCCTGACATATTATTGCCTCATAAAGTGGTTTGGTATAAACAACTGCGCACACAGCAGAGAGCACAATTATCATCCCAGTGAAATGTGTCTGCTCAGTCTCAACATATCTGGGTTTTAGCTGTTAAGACTGCAGAGCTGGGTTATCATTCTCTATAGATTTGTCATGAGAGACCACTTTCAGATTTAACATATTCTTTAGATTCAGTATGGATTCACACCATTAATGTTTAAATCACAGTGTCAATGTTTAGTAGTAGCTGGGACAGTAATTAGTATACACAGTCATTCTCACGACTTGAAACATTCTGATACTTTCTGTGACTACAGTTTGTTTCAACAAATAAAAAGGAGAACATAGAGTTAAATACCTTCGCGGTGCTATTGATATCATCAGGATCGTTGTCCTCACAGGCAGCCAATGTGACGTGGGTGATGTTCTCCACCGGGTTGGTCAGGGTCAGCAGCACTTGGCTCTCCTAAATAGACAGGATGAGGAAAAAGACAAAAGTTGAACCCAAATTACCTTTCAAAGCTAAGTTCACTTATAAGGCCGGGTCTTCTTTTGATCAATAGAGTCGACCATCTAACTCAGTAAATGTAGAACTAGGAACTCTAATGGACTAATGGGAACAACACTGCAGCCAGCAGCCGTGAACCGGGCTGTAATGTAATCCTATGGGGCAACAGCGACCGTCATTGTACGTCCACTGAAAGTGCTTGTTTTTGCCACTGACAGGCTCAGATTGTTATTGTAAGTGTCGGACTACATTATGGAAATATGGTGAAGTTTCCTTTAAACTGCCATGCTGCCGTGTGTAACTTACTGTTGCCAGGTCAACACAAAAACTAGCCAATAGCGTTAGCTTACCTCCGCTCTGTCTGCAGCTCTCCACTCTTGCAACTGAGTTTTTCTTTAGGAAAATGTGCTTTGATATAGGATTTCTTCTAAAAAATGGTCACCGTACCGTCTATAAAAGCTGCACAAAGTGTAGCTCGAGAATTTCGGAAAATGTGAAATTGCAAATCTTTTAAATAACAAAAAGCTCTGCTTTCTGTAAGCCAACACAACAAACTCTACCCAGCACTGCTAACCCAACTCTCTCACTCACGTTCCACACCCGCTGTCTTTTCCGGCAACAAGTCACCTCGCGAGATTTCCGATCAAGACTTCACCATCTTTCCATAATGTTTTCAGACACTTGTAAATAACAATCTGAGCAAAACAAGCGCTTTTAGTGGACGTACAGTACATTGATAGTTTGTAATTTCCCCATAGGATTACATTGCAACCCGTTTCGCAGCTGTTGGCTGAACAAAAATTGCTGTTCCCATTTGTCACTTAGACACAAATACATGGGAAATTAAGGTCCAGGTTGAAAAATACAGAAATGCCCCTTTAAAGATTACGAACAGAATGAATATGACATGAAAAATATATATATATTCAACGTGCCAGAACCAGCATACACACTGACCTTCAGGTTCCGGAGATTTGGAATGGACATAATTCTCACTTCAGGGATGTAACTCCTGTGGGAGGAACAACACAAGGCCAATCAATAGCCAATGAATCACAGCTACGCTCAAACACACTGGCCTTGTTCAACACAGCATTCAGCCGCACTCACTAAAAGCTGAGAATTGATCGTTGGTGCTACCAGCTAAAACGCAACCATTCACAATGTGAACCTGAGAACAACAACATGCTATTTGTGCCGTATGGATTGCCCCAAATCAGTCAATTGGACTTATTTTCCAGGGACACCATTTTGCATCATGTATAATCTTTGATTATTTTCCCATTAACAATAACAAAATGTGTTTTAAGATGGAGCTACTTCTGCATGGATAATTTCCTGAACAGGTGACTATAGTTGATCTTGGCTACAATGTAACTTTAGGACCTCAATCTAATTAAACTACATCAGGCTTCAGGCTGACATATATTTTTTAATAATAACAAAAAGAAGGAAAAAAGAAAAGAAAAGGATCAGCATCATCATGAAGACACATGTTTAGGACATAATCTGATATAACCAGTACTCACACAGCCACCAGCTGGATTTTAAACTTGATTGAAGTAGGATTAAACTCTGGCTTGCTCAAGTTGTGCTCACATTTCTGGAGGAGGAAATTAAGGAAAACAAAATGTTTATCTAAATGTGATCTACATAAAAAACAGCAGCCACTGATTGATTACAGGAGAGTAAAACACTGAAGAGGTACCGACCCTGCAGCGCAGTGAGCGCTTCATCAGGAGGTGTTTGTGTCTGGGGTGGAGCTGAGACGCCACCGCAGGCTGGAAGTCTGGCTGCAGAAGCCGCTGGCGCAGCGTGGTCACTGGAAGGACACAACACAGCTTAGATTCAACTCTACCGCAATTAGAGAGACACAAACTTATCAGTATTGTTTAATGAGCCCCAAACAAACTCTTACCCTCCGGTAAGCTGATGGGCCTGGTATAACAGTCTTCAGGCAGGGGTTCCACTTCATCAAGGGCCTGGGCAGGTTCGATGGTGATCTCCTTCTGGTCCTCACCCTCTTTAAGGCTGGTGAAGTTACACAAATACTGCTATCAACATTCTGTTGTATCTAATATATTTATTATAAGATGGCAAATTTAATGTAAACTGAAAAGGTGTAAAGCATACTGAGATGTTCTAATGTTTACACTAGGGGTGCATGATATATCGACTCAATATCGTTATCGCAAGATCACGTTGCGCAATATTATATCAAAAGGGGTTGCAATATTTTGTTTGTTTTGTGGAGCGCTGCGTCCCGTCCGATTTAGAGCCCGCTTGAAACGCTGTAATGATCATCATGTCATTGGCCAGTTACCGTGCCACTTGCACGTTAGTACACGTCAGCGTTACGGGTTCACTACATGACAATGGCGTACCACGTGTGTGCATATTTCAACAGAGTGACAGTGTAAGTGAAGAAATTGATGACATTTATTCATGTTGTACCAGACCAATATGACTGTCAGTTGAAAATAAAAAATAAAAATAAAAACTTGTGTTGAAAGAACACTTGTTTTATTTGTTATGATTCTATTTTGATGCATTTTCCCATAACTTTTGTAATTTTACATATGTTTAAAAAATATCAAAATGAATATCTATATCGCAATATTCATAATCGATATCGCAATATCACATTTTGTCAATATCGTGCAACCCTAGTTTACACCAATCAGACCACATACATGTTACAACAAATATACTAAAAGTGTAGGTGTTTTTTTTTTTTTTTTAAGTTTAAGCACATTAACTACTAATAACCTATGCTAAATCTTAAATTGCCAGCATACTTTCCCAGCATAAAGTAAGGCTTTAAATTTCTTTTGTACTTTCTTGGTAGCCACTGGTTTAACAACTTGCAAAGACTTGACACAATATGTCAGGTAGGTAATGTAGTTAGCAGTCCAGACCAGCAGCTATTTTTTTAGTCAAGTTTAAATTAAAGTTGCATGGTTATGCAGTTGAGAAAAGAGACTTCTGAGAATTCAGTGTTGTTGCCTGCTAGGACACTATACAATCTGAGATGTTAGACTTGGCTACAGAACGGCAACCTTTTCAGACAAGAGACCAACTTCACATAATTACTTTCATGTTTTACGCGTCTCCTGGATCTGACAGCAAACTTTGTCAATAAATTGCCTTTTGTCAGCCAATTATTAATTTCCAGACGTTAAGCAGGGTCCTTAGAATGCATCCCGGTGGTGGAATATAAAGATGGTGATCACTCACAACTGTATTGGTGATGACGTAACTTTGAGAAAAAAAAATAAGGGTGACGAACTGTTCACTGTGATGGATTACCTATGAATCTCATGCCAAGTTTCTTTCAAGGCTCTACACATTAAATTAACTGAAATTAATAAAACAATGGCTGCTGGATGGTAAGAAATCAATTCATCTAAAGGCGCTTTTCCATTACATGGTACCTGCTCGACTCGCCTCGACTCGCCTATTTTGGTTTTCCATTACAAAAAAAAGTCTCTTGGTACCTGCTAACAGGTACTTTTTTTTTAGTACCACCTCAGTCGAGGTTCCAAGCGAGCTGAGGCGATACCAAAAGGTGACGTGAAAGCGACAGACGGGGGCGTCCTGAACAAAGCCGCCATTTTTAAATAGTTTAGCCAGCGGTGTTTTGTTTTTGCTGCCTCCAGCTTCATTTGAAACAAAATGTGTCTTCTGGCTGTGGCAACAACAACACACCTTCGACGTTCGGTGTGTGGGTGTGTGTGTCACGTTAGGTCACGGCAGTTTACGGCGGCTCCGCTATACGACCAGCCACGCTGAGGCGGTACTAAAATCTGCAATGGAAAAAAGACGCACAGTGCGTTGAGTCGAGGCGGGTAGAGTCGAGGCGAGTTGAGCAGGTACCATGTAATGGAAAAACGCCATAAGTCACCAATAATATGTACTATACTATGAAAATAAATGTTCCATGTGTTGAGTCGAAAGCAGCAGTAATTCCCTATATACGACAAAAGGCCACTCACGAAAGGCCAGACAGGCTTGATATGGGAGCTCCAGGTCTCTGCCTCTGCAGTCTGGTTCCAAGGCCATATTTTTCCTGAGTGAATTAAGGAAGGGGGGGGGGGGGGGGGGACACACAAGATCAGGCATTTTCCCCGTTGAAAATAAAGGAGAACTCAAGACAATTTATAAAATTACATTTTTCTACATGACTACTTTTAACACAGAGTCTTGACCCCTAAAAGGGTCACGTCACTTTAAAAAACAAAAATGGAAAGAAATGGTATTTGTCATTTAAATAAACAAATAAGCCAAAAACAATTCCATTTGTCTTGTGGTAAGAGACCAAACGAGAGCCTTTCTGCCCAGGATAGTGGGAGAGACCCTCAGACAACTCTGACAAGACTCAGGGTGCAGGACTTAATTAGTCTAACAAATATCTTGATCTGGTTACACAGACTTCGACAAAGTCTTATATTTCTTCTCTCCCTCTAACCGCTAGAAAGGCTCCCATTGTGTGGATCTCGGTCTCATTTACCCACGGAGACGTTCATGTGATCTGTGAGGTTACTCGGTAAGGGATTAGACACAAACAGAGGTAAAAAAAAGAGAAGACAGTGCTACTCTAAAGAAGACTATCCAAGTTGTGAAAAATACAACTCACCACCACATGAATAGTGTGTTGCTGGGGAGCAAAACTCAAAATGTCAGAGTGCATTAGCAAAAGGAAAAAAAAAGGAGAGAATAAAGAACAAGGTGAAACCAAAGCAGTTTAGCAAACATTAGTGGCATTTGGTGACATGCAACAGCAACAGAAATGCATCAGTGATGGAAAACAACTGCGGGACATCACAGCGTTAAGTGTTTCAAACGGTTCCATTACACAATAGGAAAGACGGGTTTGCATTATTGAATGTGAATTATTGTAGAAGCAGAATGCAGGAGGTGTAAAACCATGAGCCAACAAGCTCAAGAAGCACGAAGACCATGTCCACACCAGGGCAACCAAATTCCTTTGCCCTATAGACGGACTAAGCTGACTTCTTGCTGTTGTTTTGGAATTTCAATGTGGATGGAGAACGTTTTGAAAGCAACCCCAAAATGTTGATGTTGTGTCCACAAGTAAACAGCATTTTCATACTTCTCCGCCTTACTATAGACATGGCGTAAATCTTGCACTCCAACCAAGCACTACAGCAGCTGATATAGATCCTGCTTTGATTAAAGGTGAGCTAATCATATAATATTCTCAATGGCACATACTTTGAGTGTAGCTTTGATAATGTTATTGAGATTAAGGTAGAACCTCTGTATCAAATAAATCTCTTAAATGCAAAGAATTGTTGATATAAATTCTGCTCAGACAGTACCGGCACACATTGTTAAGAGATTACAGTGAGACAACAGCTGTTTGACATTTTAAAAAAAGGTTAAGAATTTTTGAAAAGGCTGAACTGGGCTCAGACAGAGTAGAGTACCGAGAACGCCAGAGGCATGCACTGTCGTCTCCGGGCCAGCTTCTTCCTATCTCTCTCCTGCTTCTCTCTGTGGGCCAGCTGCTGGTAATACTCGATCAGCTTGTTGATCTGTAGGAAACAAATATTTTCATTCAGAGACTGGTCATCAATGCATCAATGTATTTCTTTTTACCCAGTGTCCTAGCACTACATATTGTCCGGTTACACAACAGTTTGCGGGGTTTGAGGTAAGTAAATATAATTTAAAAGGGAGCACACGTTGACCACCTGTGCAATAGACGTCTCTGTTACATGTTTGCATTGTGAAGCAACCGATTGTAGAACTATGCCCAATACAAATTTCGCCTCGGGGACAATAAAGTGTTTTCTATTCTAACTGTAAAATACAGCACACCAGGATTTTACATCTGTGATGTACTTTTATGTCACACAATAATCCAGGAGGTATCGTTTAATTGGTTGACAGACTTTAACTTGTAAAATGTGGGGCAGAATAATGATCAACTCCTATTACAATCACTAAAGCACTAAAAATGATTTTGTACAACTGAAGGTGTATAAATAAATAAAAAAACGCACAAAATTACTAGATCATTTGCTTGTCTAGATAACTACTTGAATTATTAAAATTGAAAAGGGGGCATTTATGATTTGCTATTTGCGGCGCATTTGTGCCCTCAGCAACTAAGCAACCACTTAGCTTGCTTTTGCCTCTGGACAACTTTATGTCACTTATTCAGAGACATATCTATTCAAAGACAAGTAATGCATGATCAGGAAGCATGTGAGAAACTTGTGAGAATTTAAATGACTACAGGCGAAAACTTACCCGCTGAGTATGAGGGTTCTCTGGCTCCTGCCATCCACCGCTGGCTGCAGTGAACAAAATTAACCAAAGCATGAGACTTAAGACAGCCATAACAAACAAATACAACGAATAACAGCTTTCTTCATGAGCTGAGTTAATGAACAAATGTAGACGTATAGCAGGACTTGGACACATGGTGGTATTACTGTAACGTTGATGCTTCTTACTGGTATTTGAAGTTGAAATTGTGGAAATACTGTAAATATGACCACATGCACGTGTCTACATTATATCAGCACCCACCAACTGATTTGTCAGCCATTCCCACGTCCCTGGAGGTCCAGCGACAGAAGCCGCAGGCCAGGTAGTAGGCCTTTTTCATGGCCGTCTTGGTAGGATCATCAGGCAGAGGAGCTGGGATGTTTGTGGCTCGTGTAGACAGTGTGTGCATGCAACTCGGGCAGTCGAAACAATTTGCACACCTACAGCAGAGCACAGATAATCAGGAATGAGTGAAAGGGCATTAATGACATAAATATGATGAAGTATGGAGAGCAGTCAGGTCAACAGTGACCTGATCGAGTGCTGTATTTATGTATGTAGCTTTTTTTTAATGTGTGTGCATGTCAGTCTCACCTGTTCTTTTTAAGCTTAGCCTCTGCAGATGGCATGTTCTCCAGACAGCTTGGACAATAGTGGGAGTCCACCTGATCACCAAAAACAGGGGTACAAGAGACGAGTCAGTCAAACTGTGCAGCCACATACTAAAGTTATTGTGAGTGACACAGTGGCTTCCTAACTAGGATCATCAAAGACTAGCATCAAACATCGTTAGCATGTATTTGGGCAGTGTGGTACAATGACGAAGATGGGAGCTGAATGTTGTTTTCAGAAGGCAAGCTTGGTGTTTTTTTTATTCTCTGTTACGTTAAGCAATCCCACGTTTACAAAGAAAAGTCACTGATGTGATCTGAAGTTGAAATAGGTGCTAAATCTAAAGCACTCTGGGTGTGGTGTCCATAACTGTGAGCCACGTTAACAATATGGATTTTGATAGCGAGGACGGTAGCTAGGGTGGAATTATGTTGTTAACAAATAGATTTACTTCTCGAACATATTTTTTGTGTATGAGCTAAGCGAACACTTGAACGTTGAGCTCAAAAATGGCAAGTTGTTCGCTCATTTATGCATTGCTCGAACATAACGCTAAGACCCACGGAAGTTAAACCGTCGCTTGCAGCCAATGAGATGAGTAGACTGTTGTAAAAAAACTTGATTGACATGCGGCGTAGCCATACAGTGCGCGAGTTGGTTGGACTAATCCCACCTACCTGTCAAAGCTACTAGCAAGCCGGCTAACAACAAAGTAGCTGCTGACTAAATTAAGCTAACGGCTAGCCTGAGCATAGTGAGGGAAAAACGTTAACGTACCTCGTGAGACACACATTCCAGAGACCGTAGCTCACTACAGTAGCGACAGAAATAAAGTTGAGATAAAGGGGCTCTAATCCTTTTCTCTCCACGAACCAGATAGACAACTCTATCTGGCTGCAGAAGGGACGCCATCTCTGAGCAGCCGAGTCCGTGAGCTCACTGTCTGACTCTGCACTGCTAGCTAGTATTGATGTCACCGCTAGTTGTCTGGCCCTTGAGGAAACAGAAACTGTGTGCTCAATGTTGACCTCATGTGGTCATTACTGAAACTGCCAGGCCAGCCCAATCAGAGCCCAATGGGTCAGCCCCACACCAAAGAATAGACCGGCTTTGCCCACACCCAGGAAGAGATGAACTAGCTAGCTACTAATGGACGCATGGCTGTGTAGCCTAGCGTTATGGTTTCAGCTTTCAACCAACAGCAGCAGCCATTCTTGCTCACACCAGACTAGTTTTTGTAGATTATTATATGCTAAAAAGTTATAGGTGTGATACATAAATGAATAGACCAGCATCTCCATAAGAGATTATGATTGATAGTGTTTTGTGCTCATTGCAACAGAGTTGTGTGCAGTTATAGAGGTGTTGGTTAACAGTTCTCCAGGCAAGACACGATCTGCATTCCCAACAAAGGAAACTGGTTTAGCTTAAAGGGATACGCCACCGTTTGTTGAAATAGGGCTTATCACGGTCTCCCCTAGCTGTAGATAGGTGGGCCAACGCATTTTTTGTCTCAGTGCAAGTAATTAGGTTGTTTTTTTTTGTCTTTTGTTGGCTCACTTTTACTCACAACATGCTAACTGGCAACATACGATTCCATTCACTACGCTAAGCTAACTAGCTAACTAGTTGCACCCATAGACAGTATATAAAATGGACACAGCGATCCCGCTGTTTTCAACGGAGACAAGTGAAGCCTCTTTCCAGCACTTTTCCGGTGATGGGAAAGTGTTACTGAGCGTTACTGCGCAGCTGCAAACTTAGCTTCCCGCCGCCGATGTGACGTGAACAACGTCTCTGAACGTTGTAAGTCTTCTGGTAGCTGTGCCAAGACAAATCTCAATCATTCCCAATCTATCAGAGACGGAGAGCATAGGTATATGTAAGGAGATAACATAGGCACAGGCTAATTATTGCTAACTAAAATGCTAGTTAACATTAGTAATTAAACTAAACAGCTAATGTACGTCGAAACTGCCTGCGAGCTTCTCCTGTACTATACTGTAATTCCTGTACTATGCGACAGTAAGTCGCGTGGTTATGACACAATCGTTAGCCTATTTTTACAAAAACGTCTGCTACGGAGCCATAACGTGAGGTACAAGGTAACGGAGCCTTTTATACATTGTCGTGTTTCTTTAGAAATAAACAAGGGACAAATGAAGTCTTGAAACGCTTCAGATGTAAAGTCATTGGCTGTCAAAGTGACGCCAAAATGAATGTCAGTGAATGGGATGCTAACGGGGGGTGATGGCTTATTAGCATCAAAATGGCGCCATAGGAGGCTTCACTCTGAGGAGAGAAGCCTGGCCCCTTGGTTGCACCGGACTAAAACAATGCATGCACAAAAAATGCGTTGGCCCACCTATCTACAGCTAGGGGAGACAGTGATAAGCCCTATTTCAACAAACGGTGGTGTATCCCTTTAAGCTGTAAATATAAGATAAGGTCACAGTGGCCCCAAGAAAAGAACAACAAGTAGAATCAGGAACAGAATGTCCTACAGCTCGTGTGAGCAGAAGAAAGAAAAATATTTTGGCCGGCGTTTTGTTTCTGTTACCCACCATTGGTAGATAAGGCAACGGTTAACAAAATTGTATGTGTGGTAGGATGCCTGCCTGCAGGTGGCAAAATGACTTGGCCTAATTTCGGTTGCCACGACTTAGCCGATGCGCTGCAGGTTTTACAAGCGGCCCGCTCCTAATTGCTAGCTGGGAAGAAGCAACACAGTGGCCCGTCCCTGGCGCGTGTGCCTATATTTCATTAAAAATAATCACTGCTGTAATAGTGTCCTATAGCATATGAGTTTTTTTTTTCCAATATCTGCTGTCTAACGTAAGCTAGCAGCTCCAGGGCCCGTCACTCTGGGATCATAACGTAAGCCTATCTGAAATATATATTTTGAAATCCCTCAAAGCGACTGGACAAATTTACAAATGTATTATGACTTCATGTTGCTCTGCTGCAAATTGAATGCATGTGGCCTTATCTAAACTGAACCCTGTGTGAAAGGCCTGTCAGCCACTCACAGGGCATATGGCTAAGTAGCTCACCATGGCAACAGCTAAACCTTACAGAGAAGAAATTATCCCTGAATAAAAATCAAACCAACAGTAGTTCTCTTTTCAGGAAGGTGATGTTTATAATCTTGTATACTATAGCATATCTAGTATACTATATATACATTATAAGATTCAGTTCAAATTGCCACTCCAATAGACTCTTTTATTCAATTGTATCTTATATATTTTTAATTTTTTGTCTCACTGAATGCTTTTTATGGGCAGCTCACACACAGAGACCTAGTCGATTATGTGTGCTTTGTTTTTGGCAGATTCAATTAATTATGGGAAGGGAGAACTTCATTCAGTTAAAGTAGCAGTAGGTAAGACTTAAGGTGTGTCCCAAATCGCGCACTTCTGTACTTATACTAACTTGAGTGCACTCAAAGTGTCACTCGTCGAAGTGTGGTAAATGCAGTGCACTACAAGTACCCGGATGGTGCACTCATAACGGTCAGAAAGTTGAGTGTGGATCGATGCACACTTTCCACAGTCAACGGTTGCCATCTTGGCTACGTAGCGGAAGGGGCGGAGCTAACAAAAAGTGAAAAACTTTGGATGGCAGCCTTATACGCGACAGCGAGACCGACCGAACAATACAAATGTAAGTTGAACATTCATCTTTTTGCTGTACTTGTATAAAATATAAGCCACCTGTTTATGTATATTTGGTTAATTTTGCAGTCGTTGATGATTTTTGTACCGCGAATTATAACATTTATTTGTACCGTAATTTGACGTGCTATCAAGCTAGCTTTAGCTAACCTTAGCTAGCTAACAGCGGCTCAGTTTAACCAACGAGTATAGAAGTTACCGGTACGCTTTGGTTTAACCACTGGCTAATAAGTGATAACGTTACATGTGTTGTGGTATACTGTTGTTTACTGTGTTTAACTATCGTCCTCACTGTAGACATTTTAGCGTTAGATGTGTGATCTTGTATACATGTGTATACAATATACATTAGCTAAGCTGCGAGCGTTAGCAGTAATGTTACAGTACGTTAATGTATGCTATGTTATAACGTATTAACAGTGCTGTTTCTGTCCTGATCTGACTTATATAATCGTTAGGGACAGGGACGTGGCAGCCGTCAATGCTGCCAACTTGAGGGAAGTCCTCCTCTGCTGGAAGGCGAACGACCTGGAGGAGGAGAGAGGATTTCCCTGCTGGTCTTGTGGACAGCACGGTGCACAGTGGCCTGGGGCATAGCAAAGGCTCTGGCTAAACCACGATAAGAGGTACCACTGGCTAGCCAAAAGAGGAAGACAAGGGCCTCGATGACGGGTCCCCAGCCATGGTCACACGCCGTGCCGAGGATGTACCGTTACAGGATCCCCTGGAGAGTCTGAAGTCCACCCTCATATCACTTTTCTCCATCAAAGTACAGGCCAAGGAATGGCACCGTCTTTTAAAATAAAATGTTATTGAATGTATTTAATGGTATGTGATATCTTTAGCGTTGCATGACTGTAGCAAGCATACGTGAAATGAATGAATAGAACCATAGGATCTATTGAAATGTCTATTGGGTTGCCTCTGCTTTCACTCTTGTATTGTCACTGTAATGAATAGCTATTGCAATAAACACCCTTATATAAACATATAATATGACTATTTTCTATGTTAACGTTATATGTCAGTTATATGCCATTTTAATTGCTCCAATTTTGCTAAAATAACTCAAAATGGCCATTTTTGGTTTCTTACAATGAATTAAGAGCAAAAGTATGAATATCATCATACCGGTATGTTTATGGTTGCATAAAACAGAGGTCAAATACAAGCAACAATAAAAACAATCACATTCATTTTGATAAACAAAGCAGAAATGTATT
Source organism: Gymnocephalus cernua (assembly GCA_023631565.1). NCBI lineage: Eukaryota > Metazoa > Chordata > Actinopteri > Perciformes > Percidae > Gymnocephalus > Gymnocephalus cernua. The sequence continues at coordinate 18,536,909 of CM042435.1, forward strand.
TTCCACGAGTGACAATAGGTGGTGGGAATGCTCTGCCCTGGGTACAATCTTTTTATATACTGTCATTGGGTACAATTCACAATTTCGCAGAAGTAGAAGAAGAAGAAGAAGAAGGAGGACTGAGATGTGATCGTCACTTCCGGTAAGTACATGAGGCAGTCATGGATGTATTAAGAGAACAGTGCGTGATTTGAGACAACACTCCCCCGTCAAATTTTACACTCCCCCGTCAAATTTTACGCACTATGCAAGTAAGTACATAGTGCCCGAAGTGCACTTCTCTGAGTGCACTAAGGGAAGTGCGCGATTTGGGACACATTATTATAAAACTAACTTTCATATTTGCTGAAACTGACCCTATATGTTCCAGTAGAACTACATGAAGCAGGTAATTAAAAAAAAAAATCCAGCTCCTCTGGCACCACCTCCAGCCTGTAGTGCGATTTGCAAAAATCCCAGATGCAGATACACCAATCAGGGCCAGGTGTGTATGTGTCAGTCATTGCTCATGCACACACATTCATTTTACCTTGTGGGGGCAGGGGCTTAGAAGACCGTTTGGCCTCTAGCAGAAAGGTGGAAAGGGACTGAGAAGTTGTTGATGTTCAAATTCTTTGGCTAAGTCCTGGAACTTCACAATCCTACCTACAGCACCTTTAAATAATCATTGGGCTACTATAGAAATATAGATTGCCCCATGAGAGCTCTCAAACAGTGGCTCCTCCTCGTTTGAATGCTGTGAAACCAGAAGAGTTATCTATCTACTACTACTACTAACCCTAACTTTCCGCCTAGCGTACCTGATAACTAGCTAGATGCATTTATTATTGGGCCTATGACTGCATGGTACACCGTTACGTCAGCAGGGGGCGTCATCTTAGCCAGCTGTGCGCCACCTTCGCCCCTATTATATATAGGTCTATGCTTCGCCCCCTTTCCAGAGGAGTTATTTATCCTGAGGGAGAAGCGGACAGTGAGCAGTCGAGTCTGGGGGGAAGGACATGATGCAGCACTTCTTACCGCTGCTGTTGCTCGGTCTGCTGCGACCCTGCACCGCCGAAGCACCATTAACACAGGTAGGCTACCTGTTGATATCCACACAGACACGCACAGCAATTTCATTTTATCAATCCAGATAGATATAGCTAGGCTAGTCAGACGTGACAAATTGACTCCAGATGACATCACCTATTTTCTAATAATGCACCGTTCACACCTGCGCTGTTAAACTGAAGCAGGAAAAAGTATGTATTTTTAAATGTATGGTGTGACCTATTAATAGTACTAGGCTAAGTAGGCTAGCTGTAACCTGTATGCAAGTTGTGTAATAATTTGATTTAGGACCTAAATGTTGAAACAAGATGGTAGGGAATGTATAAAACACTAAATCACAATCCAACTTCTACATAGCCTATTTCGCTTGGTATTTAACAGCACCTGTCATTTCTTATATTCCATGTAGGCCTAGTGTTGACATTGTTGTGACTGTATCTGGGCTTGCCAGGTATTCTCTCAGCAACATATGGAGCAATCAGCCACAACAAAAAGTTAGTTAATCCACATTGAGTGATTACAACTGTTTTCTGCAGTTTGTTTTTAAGTGTATCAACTACAAGTAATGTTAAATAGTGGCAAATGTTGGCCTCAGTGGTTTACATGCTTGTACAAATTACATATAAAGCAAACATAACAAGGACACCCATGTTACAGCTTCTCTTTTCCACCTCTTATACTGTATACAATTATGTTTGTTATGGTTTATTGCAAGATATAGAGGGCATTATTTACCATTGGGTATAAATAAACTGAGATATGTGAGTGTTAATGTGCCTCTGGTTCTTTGATAGCAATGTTCTGTGGCTCTGTTGACACTGGGCTTGTGTTTTGCAGTTTGGTTAAGGCGGTGGGATCCATTTGGTAAATAAGCCCCTGACATTTGCATTGCAACAGGTCACACACACCTGTAAACCGTCAACAGTGGTTGATCTTCACAGTGCATTACAAATATGATTTGTTTTCAATATACAATATATAAATATATTTGGGACACATGTAGGGCTGCAACTAACTATATATATTATTAATGTTTTTTGTTGTTTTAAAAGTTCAATGAAATTTACTCAGGTGAAAAAAATCATTAAAAGGAGTAGGTGATTGAAATGTTGAAAACGGCGCACCACCCATAATCAAACATTTGTGTGAAGGGAGAGAGATCAAGGCCTGCCATTGGCTAGAAAATGGGCGTTGTAGAGAATAATAAACTAAGACAAATAATGGACATATCATCCAGTCCATATGCAAGAAATGCATACATACAGAAAGCATATTTAATAAGCAAAAATTCTACACTAAAGAAATACTGATGGATGATTGCGTTAGCTGTTGGCCAATTAAAACAAATACATAACCTGCTTTGATGTGTGTATGTACTTCCAGCGGTGTGAATCCACAGATGGCACCATTTACAAATACCAGGCAAAGACTTTAAACCAGAGTCGCACTGTGAACTTCAGTGAGTACACGGGCAAGAGTGTCCTCTTCATCAACGTGGCCACGTACTGAGGATACACCTTCCAGTATGTGGGTAAGAAACGGCACGACTGGCATCATTATTTTGTTTTGCAGTATAAAAAACAAAACAAGTTTCTCTACCTGAATACATTTAACTTTTTTTATTATGCAGAACTGAATGCACTACACGAGGAGATGAAATCTCTTGGACTCACCATTCTTGGCTTCCCTTGCAACCAATTTGGGAAACAGGAACCAGGGACAAACCATGAAATTCTGCCAGGTTTAAAGTGAGAAATGTTTCTCTTTACATGCAAATGAATATCAGATCAACCGCAACTCACTGAATGAAAACACTATAAACATAACCATAACGTAACAAGTAGGTTAAAGCCATATATAATTTGAGTTAGGTAAAAGAAAATGTCATATTTTTGGAAACTTAAAAGGCCTCTTTATACTGGAATGTTTTTCAGCTTGCAGAAGTAAAAATCTGAAAACGTGAGCATCCCCTAACTTCGACTCACAAGCTTTTCACAAGACAGTATACATATTGTAATGTTCTGTAACGTAAAACCTTCAAAGCTGGATGTAGAGAGGAATTTGCAAAATTTGTAAATCCTCCGTCAATCAGCAAAGCCTCATTTAATCAGGTAAAACATTCTTTGGCAATAAGATCAGTTTCTGTTGGAGGCCTCTTAGAATGTATGTCTCAGGTTCCGTCAGTCATCTTCTATCCATAGCAAAGCCATTGCAATAGACTTGTGTGGAGTTTTCTCCGCTTGTAGTGAATCTAGGGCAGATGGCAAGCCACAAAGTGCTCAGAGGCCCATCCACTGATAAGCTGCCCTCTTTCTGGATTCCAGGCATGTTAGACCGGGCAAGGGATTTGTTCCAAACTTCCTGTTGTTCGAGAAGGGTGATGTAAATGGAAAAGACGAGCAAGAGGTTTTCACTTTCCTTAAGGTACGTTATGGTCTCTCTGTGTGTGTGTGTGTGTGAATAAAAACTTGAATGTATACTGTAATGGAGGTAGCCTGCTTATAGTTTATATCCGCATATATTTGTGTATTATGAATGCTCAGAGGTGGAATGTAACTACCGGTAAGTACATTTACTCAAGTACTGTACTTTAGTACAATTATGAGGTACTCGTACTTTACTTGAGTAGTTCCCTTTTTATGCTATTTCATACTTTTACTCCATTTTGAAGGCCAATGTTGTACTTTTTACTCCACTACATTTATTTAATATTAGTTACTCGTTACTTTACATATTCAAAATATAAACTAATAAATGATGATGTAATATTATTAAGCTAACCGTCAGTATATAAAGTAGATGAAATGAGCCCTGCCTTTACCAGCTTCAACATGAGCAATGTATACACATAAATGCATCACTAATTATAATCCAGTAATATGATATATATTATTTTGAAATGATCCATTCTGCATAATGCGTACTTTTACTTCTGGTACTTTAAGTATATTTTGATGTTAATACTTTTGTACTTTTTCTTGTTTTTACTTTGGACTGCAGGACTTGTAATAGAGTATTTTTACACTGTGGTATTGCTACTTTTACTGAAGTAAAATATCTGAATACTTCTTCCACCACTGCTAATGCTATACAGTACTCCAGCTGTGCACATACTCTTCAGACAAACATCTCATTACTACTACAGATAATGAACAGGTCTTTGATTTTGATGTATGATCCACTGGAAAACATTCCCGCTAGGTTTCCTGTAATGGATGAAGAGTTAGGAGTTATTATTATTATTATTATTATTATTGTATTCTGCACCGTGGGTCCGAGAGGACTGACATTTAATTTGTGCTGTATGTCATGCATGTATAGCACATCTGACAATAAAGCTGACTTTGACTTTTTGACTTATAGCATCATGAAAATTATTAATTTACTTAACAAAATATATGTAATTTGCAAATCCAAGACATTTCTGGGCCCATACAGCTCTATAAGGTGGTTGGTCACTTGACCACAGTGCACAGACTTTGCTGCTGTCATTATAACCTTGTGCTTTATGCCGTGCAGAACTCCTGCCCTCCAGTTGGAGACCTCTTGGGTAGCCCCTCCAGAATGTTCTGGGACCCTGTGAAGCTCAGCGACATCAAGTGGAACTTTGAAAAGTTTCTGGTGGGACCAGACGGAAAGCCAGCAATGAGGTGGCATCCAAGTGTCAACATTTCTGTGGTCCACGCTGACATTCGCAAATACCTGCTCCAACTATACACACAGGATATGTTTAATTAGAGCTCCGATTCAACATATGGTATTGTCCATCTAATGAAGTACCTGTAATGATATAGACAGGATAAGTAGAGCAAACGTAGAATGAAAAAAGACTAAATGTTAACAGATTCTGATACACGAAGATGGCATGTTTAATGAAGAGGAGGCTTGAAAACAGGAACTCTGTGGTGCCTCTTCTGAGTCTGGGGTCCAGGCCAGCTCTTTAGTGCATTCGGGCTACCCTGAAATCCCACAGCATCATGTCATCTTCTCACCCCAGGACCTGTTAGTCATTACAGCCTAAATGTTATTTACTTCTAATAAATCATAGAGAACACACACTGATGACCTGGCCTTTTTTTTTTCTTCTCTTTTACGAGAAACAGATCATTTGGGTGTCATGTCATGGAAAGGGGAACGTGATGTAGCAAATCTGTGGCGTGACATTTCTATTGTGCAATAAAAAAAATAAACATGAATAAGCAGGGTTACATGCTTATAGACATTTAGAATAGATTTATTAAGCCAGTCAAATACAAAAAGTCTCACATGTGCTTTTGCCTACAGCAAAAAAGAAAAAGGGGCTACAAACCAAGAAAATACAACTGCCAGTAATTACAGCATACCTTTCAAAGTGCAATTCCTCTGGTTTCAGCTCTGACCCATCAGGTATTTGTTCCCTGTAGCTTGTTTGATAAACTGGAGCCTTTTCTAATTCATCTGCACACATTTTGAAGCCCTTCGTCTGACTACCTGACATACACTATACTAAAGGAAATGTAATGGGTATTCAGTTAAAACAATGGCCTGATTTGAGATTGGATCTTCCTTTTTAAAATGGCAACACACATCTTGATGTGTGGATCTTTTGTCTGTTATCAGGGCTTTTGACTTAATGTTACAGCAGTACACGGGACAGCCGGCACGGCATGGATTTCTGGTTGTTAAAGTGGCAATAACGCAGAACCAGATATCCTGGCAGAGGTTTTCCTCTGAGGAGCGGCTATACTGCTGCAACACTAGATCTAGGGCCTCCAAATACCGATTCAAATCTTCCCCTTTCTGTTGCTTGAGCAGTACTAGGTGTACTAGTTGCACTGATTACAACTCAGTAAGTAAACATGGAATGTATGAAGAGGAAGCCCTTCATCGCTGCTGCCTAAAGGTTTTGGTGCTGTAACTTCTGGATACTCTGTTGGGGCTAAACTGTGGGCAATAGTACAGGATGCAGTAAAATGAGTGTATGAATGAGTGGTCAAATCATCAAATCAATTGTGGTCAAGTCGAAGTGTTGTGTTTAATGAGATTAGGTCCATCATCATGGGGGGAAAAAAAGGTTGTGTATGTGCTGTGCATTGTGTATTGTGTCTGATACAAACATACAATGTCAATAGCTCCAATATATTGGGATTACACTAACAACATAGAAAGAACAGCATTACTAAAGACAATGATTTACACTTAAGTCAACGCAACTATCAAAACAGCAGGTTATAAATAAATTATCAATCACAATCATGTTTTTGGTATGAAACCGTCAAAACTCATTTCCCAAATTTTTTTGTTTGTTTTTCCAACAACCACTTTTGAACAGATACACGTATGGGACATTTCTATAACATCGATGGTACGGAAGCAATCTTCATAAATCAATCAACATTCACATTGTAAATTCTATGATTCAATGTACCTATATATTCATTCATTGTTGGAATGAGTATATGTCATATTGGGGAATGGCTTCCTGTAACCCTACAAGTAACAAACTAAGTGTCAAGTTGTCACACACTTGCAGAGATACAAGCACATAGGTATATTTCCTGGAAAAAAAATGAACAATGTTAATTATTCCAACCTACAAATGACTTTAATTCCTGATAAAAAAAAAAAGAAGAAAATCTAAATAATATTTCATGTACATATATTCAGAATAGCGAAGTGTTTCACAAATAGCCTTATAAAACGCAAGTATAAACAACATTACAATAGGATATCTACAGTTCAGTAGGAAAATTATAGATCAAATCACACCTTGTCAACTCAAAAACAAACTGATTTCATGCTACTACTCAGACTCCATTTGGTGGGTACGGTGATGTATTAGTGCTTTCCAGGGTCAATGTTCTGTCTTTCCCTTTTTCCAAATCCTGCTGCAGCTGCTGCAGCTGCTGCAGCTGCCGCCGCCGCTGCTGCTGCGGACTGATCTGCAGACACACAAAAAAGGAACAAGACTGCATTATCTTCACAGTCACAAACTTTGCCGCTACACACTTTTCATGTGAAACGACTACAGTAAACATTTAACCATTTTTTGGTGTAATCTCATGAGTCAATGACGATTTGCAAGAAAGGATAATGATGGCAATATTCTATATTTTTCTTATCTATAAATGTAAAATGTGTAGCCACAGATGGGAACTCAAAGTATTGACAGATGGACTACTACTACAAAACACACTGTTGGTTCTGGTCTTTTGGCATTTTACAATAAGGAAGAATACAGGAGTAACACCACCATTATTTTTATTTTTTTTAGCAATGAAACATTACAAAAATGTGATTTATAACAAAAATTAAGAACAAAATGTTGTACTTTGCTGGCTGTACCATACCTGCATTCTCTGGTGGTGGTCTTGAACTCTCTCCTACTGCTCTGGCCCCTCTCGGCTGCGGGAATGACGACTGCCAAGGAAAACCCTGACCAAAGAGAAAGCACCACCTTAGTTGAAATCACTAAATACACCCATTCATCACAACCAGCAGCCCTCAAAGTCTTTGCCTTAACCTAACAATGGTTATTGAATGTAAGCGTGGCTAGGTTGAGCTACTAGGTAGACCTAATTACAACTGCTTGTTAAGGGGAGCAGAGGTAAGAGAGAAAGTAGCCTTGTTTCCTCAGTGAACCAGAGTCACTCCAGAGACAGAGACAGAGGGGCCTAAGGAGGACCCTTACCGGGGTAAGAGGCTGGAAGTCTCGTACAGGGGGCGGTGCTGCGGCGGCTGCGGCTGCGGCGCCTGCTGCATTGGGCATCCGGGGAGGGAAGTGTATGGGCCAGCCCTCAAGGCCCTGCGGTCCCACCTGCACAAAGGGACCACAGTAGGGAGGGCTCAGCGGGCCGTTCACTGAGCCTGACGTGGGGTCTGAGGTACGTCTTTCCTGCTGCTGCCCCTACGAGGGATCACAAGTACACACGTGATCCCCAATCAGTGCACGGCTGCTACTCTCAGCGAGTGCAGTGGCCCTGTCATGGCATGAGCCACTGCTAACCTTCAACCCTGCTGCAGCTGCCTCCCACTGAGGAGTGGGACTGTTCCACCTGCTGATCCCGAATGCACTGACAAAAAACCTAGCCGGAGTGAGGCTCTTGTGCTGGAGTATTATTTGTTCAGTATGAACTCATTACAGTCAACATCTATGCGACTGCATTCTATCACTAGGGGGGCGCTGGTCTGCAAGATTGACAATAACTTATTCCTACTGCAAGATGCATCCCGAAGGCTTGTAGAGCAACCTTCACTGAATTCCTTGGCCCTAATTAATTACTTGAAAGCATGGCCAAAATGGCCGTATCACCTATGCAGGCTGACGGCACCATTTCATTTAAGATTTGTCTGCAACACTACCAGGCTCAGACCTGAGCTGCAGCCAGTACCTGTTTGTGATGCTGCATCTGCAGTCTCTCCAGTTTACATCTTTCCGTACGTTCTCTCTGACACTCGTTCTGTGCCTGATGAAGCTGAATAACAAAAACATACATATCCCACATTAGAGAGCACTTCAGTTACATTTGTAATTCAATGCAAGAAACAAAAACTAAAGCGTCACCATGCCACATATACAGAAAAGTATGCTGTAAACACAGCTTACCTGATTGGTCAAATTAGTAATCTGACCCTGGAGTCTCTCAACTTGCCGCCTCAAGTCCTCTTTTTCCTCATTCATCCGCTCCCTGTCACTCCTCTCTTTTCTGAAGTCCTCTTCAAAGATCTTTACCTGAAGTAAAAAAAAAATTAAAAATCAAAAAGCAGTTGATGGAATATTTGTATAATTGCAAAAGAATGCATGTATGCGATTTTGTTGCTTGTCTGACCTGTTCTTTTAGTACAGCAATTTGAGTGAGCAGTTCCTGTTTCTTCAGGTTATTAGCTGCATCGGCAAAGTTCCCCTGACCAGGTGGTTGTTGGGAGGATGAAGGGGTGTGCAGGTTTAAGGCTTCCTCTAAAGCCTGGAGTAAGACAAAACCAGTATTACACAGAAGGAAATGTATCGGTGGAAGAGCTACAGAAAGAGAGAGACAGATGAAGTACACTCACTCTGTTGAGGCGTTGGATCTCCTTCTCCTGGTACTCCCTCTGTTTGCTGAGGGGCAGCAGCTGATCTTGTAGGTAGCGAATCTTCTGCTTCAGCTCAGTGGTCTCAGAGTTGAGGCACTCCTTCTCCCCCTGACATATACACACACCCAAAACATTGAAAACGCCTTTCATAAAAAGTATCCTGAAGTTGTCTTTTTTTCTCCCCCATGATTCTGTGTCCTGGGTTTTCATTGCATTTACCTTTATTTTACCAGAAAATAATCCCATTGAGATTCAGAATCTCTTTTTCAAGGGAGTCCTGGCCAAGACAGCAGTATAATAGTTCCACGTTTAAAATATACAGTGAAAAACAGACAACATAAAACAGAAAAAGACAGTTGGCAATTTAACATCATCTCAACATAATCACCAGCAGCGCCCAGTAACAGCACATGTGCATTTAGTACTCAAAGTCCTTTATCCTAATTTTTTAAATCCTAAAAAGTTTTAAAAGGCGACACATTATGCTTTCCGTATTTTGTCATATCTATAATGTTACGTCGGATTTTCATGTTAAAACGTGGCCAATACCTAGTTGGCCTTCTATGATTGGTCATCTGCTCCAGGTAGAACTACTGGAGTGTTTTCCTTTCTTTAAAGCTAGTGCGGTGTTAATATTGTTGCATGTAGCTACATGCTAACGGCAGTAAAATATGTAATCTTGGCTGCCAATGTTAAATTCTCCCAAATTCTGGGTCACATTACTCTGGAAACACTTCCCATTATGTAGTAGTTGGTTCAGAAGCCTCTCTTTTTTTGACTGTAGATAGTGCTGCTATATTCTATTACTGCCCACTGCTAACTATAGTAGCTGCGTGCTAACGCCAGGGAAACCTGTAATCTTGGCTCCCATTGTTGTTAAATTCTCCCCAATTTTGGGTCACATTACTTTTTAAACATGCCGGTTGGGTAGTATTTGGTTCAGAAGCCTTATTATTTTTGATGGTAGAAAGCGCTGCTCCATTCCATTATAAACTAACATTAGCCTACTGCCAACTATTAAGTAGCTGCATGCTGTCGGCAGATAGCAGTAATCTTGGTGACCAATGTTGGTCATTTCTCCCCAATTTCGGGTCACATTTCTGCTGGTACATGTCCGATTGTGTAGGATTTTGTTTAGAAGCCTTTAGACAAACATTTGTACAAAGTCCTGCTGTATACTCTGCTGCAGTTAGTCTCCAGCTACAAAGAGTGCAAAGACAGTGGAGATTCCAGGAGACTCAGAGATGCGTAAACCCGCTGACCAATCAGAGCAGACTAAGCCCCCCTCCTGAAAGAGCCCAAAGAGACGGACGCACCAACAGAGTGTCTCATACAGAGGGTGAATACAGGAGCACTAGCCATGGGCAGTATGAGAAACAAAGTGTTTTTGAACATTGAACAATGTCAACATGTTTCTATTTGAAACACAAAATACAAGTATGAACCTGAAACAGCTATGTAATGGGTCACCTTTAAAATGTTAGACCAATTTCACCTGAGCTATGTGTCCTTGCACTCTCACCTGTACGTTTTCAATTTTGGACTTGGCCAGCAGCAGCTTCTTGTCGTAGTCGCGCTGCCTCTGCTCTCGCTCTGCCTCCAGCTCAAGCACAGTTTTCTGGGACTCAGCCAGCCGTTGTCTGAGGTCTGTGATCTGAGGGACAATGTAAACCATTTAGTTTAGGACAGCATTTACCGAGTCCACTAATCACAGTTCTAAGAGACAATTCTCATAAACACAAACCAAAAAAAAAAAAAAAAAAAAAAAAAAAAAAAAAAAAAGAGATCAGTGATAACTCTCTGGTTAAGATAAACATCAGCTGTTGCATGTTTTAGGATACGGCCTTAGATATGCGTGTTGTGAAATTATAAACTAAACCACAGCAACAAGGACACATTTGCAAACACACGCAGTTCTGTTTTTGTGTAAAATATGAACAAACCTAGTGACGCAAATGGATATATCTAGGGTTCTGTGGTCTAAACCCAAGGCTGCATGGTGTCCCCGTCTCAACAAAGTGTGAATGTAGGTCTGTTCATGATTGCGGGCGTGCACACGCAGAGGTGTGTGAGTACGAGTGAGAGAGTGTGTACGTGTGTGTCTGTGCTGCCCTCTGACTGCACCACAGGAGGAAGTCAGCGGGTACCAGAGAGGTGAGGGGAATTCTTACTGAGGTGTGACAGAGGCCTTGTGGTAAGTATGCTCAGATAGCGAGCTATTGCAAGATTGCACCTTTCCACTGGACAAGCATATAGAAAACACACACACACGCAGCTGCTTCACTGCCAACTGATGCTCACTAACATCAGAGTCCCCTGTTCTTTAAAGATATTCCCGAATTACAAAATCCCTGCCATCTGTCATTTCACTTCTTTAAAAAAAAGACATTAATGGTAAAGGAAAAGTAATTATTATTTCACTGGCATAACTGAAAATGTGTTAGAGTTCTTTTTTAACTATGGTTGCGGCGGTACACCGGTTTCACAGAATACCGTGGTAAGAAAATTGACGGTTATCATACCATGTACATTTGCTCATCTACAGGTATTGAAAAAATTATTTGATTTATTTTCAAATGGCAGACTTTTTACACATACTTCCTTTGAAAAATGGTTTCAAGTTTTAATTTTAAAAAAGTGCATGCCACAAAGCCCCTGTTTTAATTCCTCTAAGGATCATTGTAACTGATAATGTTAATACTAATAATTGTGTAATACCGTACAGTATACTGCAACATTTTCTTTTACTGTTGCAACCCTATTTTCAACCTATGGCAACAGATAAAGAACTGTCCATTCTAAGGACATACATTATTTATATTGTGTGAGGACAGTTTCATAAAAAATGCAGAATAAATACTTCCATGTACTTTTGTACTGTACATGTAGATGGATTTCTGTACAGTTTATAAGTGCTTTGAATATATTTGCTTTGAGTCTAATAAGAACCGTGGCGTGACGAAGAGGTCCTAAAAATGTAACTATTCAAATGATGTGATTTCATAAAAACAAACAAACAAATGTTTGGAGGTGAGATTTTGAAATGACAACAATGTCAATGTTTTTCAGAAGAATTTGGAGAGTACATTTTGTACTGTACATGTAGATGGATTTCTGTACAGCTTATAAGTGCTTTGAATATATTTGCTTTGAATATATTTGCTTTGAATCTAATAAGAACCGTGGCATGCTGAAGAGGTCCTAAAAATGTAACCATTCAAATAAACAAAAAAAATAAACAAATGTTTGAGGTGAGATTTTGAAATGACAAAAATGTTAATGCTTTTCAGAAGAATTTGGAGAGAATCAAGTATTCGTTCTCCTTCAGCAGCTCTATATCAGTCGAGGAGACAGTAATGTCTTTCCACAGCCTTCACAACAGCTGTAAAGTCATTACTGTACCTTCTGTTCAAACTGTGACTTCATGGAGTTCCACTGAATGTCCCACTGCTTGTTCACCTCCAGTACCTGTAAGCGACAAAGTGAAACAAATGACATTGAACATATAGGAAACTAAATACACACAGACTTTCCCTTATGGCAAAAGAGGATGAGCAGTAATGAGCAAAAAAAAGACTCACATCCTTTCTCTGCTTCTCCAAAAGCTTGATTTTCTTTTCATACACCTCTACATCACAAGGTTTAGTTGGGGTTTTCTCTGCAGCTTTTCCACTCTGGGGGCACACAACACATTTCCTAATCCACAACATTCCTCCATTACTCTGGTACGAGTTAATGAGCAGAGGACTTTTAAATCACACGTTCATTGAGAAGAACCATTGCTAAAAAGAGAAAAAGTTTAAAATAAAAATGTATTTGTTAAGATAGATACTTTATTCATCCTGAGGGAAATTTTAGGCATCCAGTAGCTTAGACAACCATGACACAACAAACACACACACACACACACATATCTCACATACATATACAAAAAAAAAAAAAAAAAAAAAAAAAAAAAAAAAAAAATAATGAATCACTCACAGAAAATTAAAGTTATAAAAATCACTCACAGAAAATTAAAGAGTTAAAAAGTGCTAATGTAGACAGTGTGCAATGGTGGTAGTGCAAAAGAGAACAGTGTAGGGATTGATCAGTGCAATAGCTTATTATTAATAGTAACTATGACTATGAAATAGGGCTGGGCGATAGGGAGAAAATCAGATATCACGATATTCTTGACCAAATACCTCAATATCGATATTGCGGCGATATTCTAGGGTTGACAATTTGTGCTTTAACAAAATATCTTCACACTTAGATTTTAGATAAATAATCATCAGCAATGTGGACATAATGTCTAAGTGGGGAAAAGGAAAATGATAGAACAGCTAGAACAGTCCGGTAAGTTCAGAAAAGTACATCGCTTTACTGTCATGCAGCCTTTAAAACCAGGATAAGACAACACTTATGTCATATCACGATATTACGATATCCAAAATCTAAGACGATATCTAGTCTCATATCACGATATCGATATAATATCAATATACTGCCCAGCCCTACTATGAAAAGACAAGAATGTAAACCTAATAGAATTAGAATTGCTTGACAGAAAAGAAATAACATACGTTATGTAAAAGTCACAGATGTATTAATATGGAGGCAAAGTGTGTCTGTACATAGCAGCAAAAAAATTATTTACTATGTAATTGAATTTAAACTACCTTCTGCGGTGTGGTGGCCTCCATCTTGGGTCTTACAGCGGCTGATTCCTCCTTCACAGACTCCTCTTTGGCCTCCGGAGCTTCGGTGTCAGATGGCGCTACAGACGATACTGCTGCTGCTGCTGCTGCTCCCGTGACCAGCTCCTTAAGTTTCTGATTCTCCTGTCTGAATTGGCAAGAAAGTGAAAATGATAGTGTTTGTGAGCAATGTCCCTTCCCAGAGTTTGTTGAAGTTTTCACACAGCTTCAGGATGTCATTTGGGAAGAACCTACGATACCCGCTGGGCACAATGACGCCAACAGAAAGCAGTGGAATAATTCCCCCATCAATAGCGAAAGCATTGTCACCGGTCCAGGACAAAGTAAAAGTTGTGTGGGGTTTTGTCATCCAAAACATTAATGGCGGATTGATTCCCGTTGCATTAAAAAGGTCATGACAAACTAAATTGTCCCACAGTTAAAAAAGGTGCTCTAAAGCTATGTCACGGCAACAAAAACAAACTGCGCCAACCTGCACCACGAAACATAACAGTCTTCCAGCCAGTAACCGACAAGAAGGATTTGGGGGTGGGGGTTGGGGGGGTTAGTGCACGGAAGAGAGGGGGAGGGGATGGGATGGGATGAGGAGGAGGGAGGGGCGAGCTAGCCTCGGTTTGACAATACTTTCGGCGTTTTTCCATTACATGGTACCTGCTCGACTCGCCTCTACTCTACTTTTTTGGTTTTCCATTATGAAAAAAAGTCCCCAGTACCTGCTAACAGGTACTTTTTTTAGTACCACCCTCAGTCGAGGTTCAGAGTGAGCTGAGCCGATACCAAAAGGTGGCGCGAAAGCGACAGATGGGGGTGTCCTGAACAAACCCACCATTTTTAAATAGTTTAGCCAGCGGTGTTTGGTTTTTGCTGCCTCCAGCTTCATTTGAAACAAAATGTGTCTTCTGGCTGTGGCAACAACAACACACCTTTGACGTTCTGTGTGTGTGTGTGTGTGTGTGTGTGTGTGTGTGTGTGTGTGTGTCGCTTTAGGTCACGGCAGTTTACCGCGCCGCCGCTATAACAACCAGCCACGCTCGCCTCGCGCATGAGGCGATACTAATGGAAACAGGAGGACGGGGCAACGCGGCCAAGTCGAGCCGAGTAGAGCTGGTACTAGCAATGGAAAAACGCCTTCTGAACGTCAAGAAGTGACATCACCCAACATCGCTTAGAGCACCTTTAAAAAAAAAATTGTATTATCTGAAGGGCCTATATTGCAGAGCTCGCGTTTTCTCTTTGACCTTACTAACAATACGGTTTCTGCTCCAGCAGAAGAAACAAAGCCCAGTCAAATGTAAAAGAGAAGGAAACGCATTACCTCAGCTGTTCCAAATCTCGATTCCTGATATGATGATCCTCTTCCATTTTCTTTCGAAGCTCATTGTTCTCCTGTCTGAGCTGCTCACAGAGAGTCTATAAAACCAACACAAATTTATTTTTACATCTGTATGCCCAACACAGAAGCAATTACCTTTAACACAATGCTACAATGCAAAAGTTACTTGAGTGAAATTATGTTGGATACTGTACATGTGTATGAGCAGATTCGTGAGGAAATACCTCCCACCTCTAAAAAAGGCACAAGCTACTCTGTTTTTCAGACATATGGTCCTATATTTCAGTGCACATATTGAAAACCATGACTTTTCTCTATAGACCAAATCCCTGTAAATACTGCTTTACTTTTGTATATTAAAATTAGGCCGTAATTCGTTTCAGAAGCTCCAAGTAGTGATGCACTTCCAGTGGTACTGGTTACGAATCCACAATCTCCTCTTTATGCAAACATCTATTTAACAAGAAAGTGTTTTTGTTTTTTTCATCTTATACTGTTGCTTATGTTGTAAAGCACTTTGTAAAATTGTTTAGAAATGTGCTATAGCAATTAAGTCATTACAGCGATACGACAATTTGTTCAAATAAAGAAAGCTTGTGTTGTGTGCCAGTAGTAGTAGTTGTTCCAAGCCCACACGGACTGTGTAAGACAACAAAACTACGTTTAAGGTGGGAAAATAACATTTGCCAGAAAAGAATCAAATACAAAATATATATGTCATTACATTAAAAACAAATAAGGATGTCCTCCATCTACACATACAGACACAGCTCACATCTTTTACAGTTTGCAGAGATTAAGTACATTTTACTATAAAATGTAGCCCTTAAAATGATCATATAATCATATCTATGAATCCGTAATGTCATTAAAAGTCAATGTGTAGTATTTCACGTAAATCAGCCTGTAAATGGTTATAGTCAATACATTACATTTTATGAAATTCAATGAAAACATGATAAAATCATTCTGTATCCACTAACTACTCTTAGGAACTAGCTTGAATCTAAGGAGTGTGATGGTTGCGTTGGCATGCATTCATTTCTGTCATACGGTCGTCGTGTGGCGTTGTGTACCTGTAGGAGGGAAGTCCTCTGCTCATTCTTCTGGACCTTAGAGGAAAGATGGTGAAACTCCACAGCCATGCGACCGAGGTGAGCCAACAGCTGGTTCGGGTTGGACTCCTCTGCGAATATGCTGAAGGAGCTCTCTAGTCTCTTCAGCTGGCTGGCTAGCTCGATGTTCTCCTGGGGCAGGACAGGGATTACGGCTGCCACCGACCCGGCCTGGAGATAACCACGCAGGTAAACAGTCAGTCCTCCCTCTCAAGCCGACTCAGTATGCAAGCTAACAATTACAGAAGTATTTCAACCCGCACAAGACTGAAAGATCAAAACGCTGTAAGAGTCATCGTGCTACTATTTCTATCAAGTGCAACAGCTGATTTATCTAAAGTCAAACCAGTTTATCCTGTTGGATCTAAATTTAGATCTCACAGAATATGGTTGCCTGTGGTAACACTTTGACCAAAGATATTCTGTTCAGATGTGAAACTGTGCTGAAGTAAAGCTACAGAATTTTACAATATGCCACGCTAGCCAATTACATTAGTTTGGGCAACGTGTGCTTCAAATATACTGGTCCTATTAACACATCCTCTAGGATGTAGTGTTGTGAGTGAATCAGCAGTGTAATTCTAGTCAGTAATAATCCTGGACTTTCCCCTGGCTGACTCAGGCTGGAGCTACCAGTATTGAGTTTGTTTGTGAGTCACCACCCCAAGGATATGTTCCTAATAGGAAATGGCAAAAAAAAAAAAAAAAGGCAAGCTTGAATATATCCTAAATGAATAACGCAAAAATAATTACTTTTGGGAGTCAGCATCAAGAGCATTGCGATATCTCAACATAACAGATAACATACCAAAACGTTTGGTCAAATTAAAGATTCTTTGGAACTACAAAAAAAAAAAAAAAAGTGAGTTACTGTGCTAGGTGGATTATTATTCATTGTTTGCGTCACAAAAAGTCCGATACGTACATTCAAGGCTTCTGAAGTCTTCCCATCTACATTCACAACCTCAAACTCTGCTGACGCCTCCTGTCAAGACCAAAAAGTAGCATCATAGTACACACAGTGACTGCAATGGTATCAATGAACTTGTAAGAATAAAGTAAACGTCCTCCAGTTCAGAGCTGCCAGGTGTCATAGTCTTATAATGTCGGCATCTAATGTTATTTACAATTCTGCAAATCATCATAAAGTTGTTCCTGCCTGTACCAAAAGCTCTCACTCGCAGTACAAATGACTTACATTGGGCTTCTCAGGCTGAAGGGTCTTCCCTAAACAGCTTGTTTGCTCCTCCTTCTGCTCTGCAGTGGGGTGTAAACAGGGTCTACCTGAAATAAGCCATACCAAAACCAAGGTTAATGCAAAGTTTCAGTAAAGTACAACAGCATGCCGTTTGATTGTAACACTGTCCAGAGTAATAATCCACAAATATGAAAATATGTCTACAAGTTTAATTCACAATTACCACTGAGTATGTGAGACCTACTTTGTGTTTCAGCATGAATGTGCCCTCCCATACACAGACTGGCAGCAAAGCTGGAGGACTTAAGGGCCTCGTTGTCTCTCACAAGTTCCTCCACTCGCTGCCGAAGCCTTGATGCCTCTGACTGAGACTCTTCCAGCAAATCACCTGCAAGTTTCAGAGAGATCTTGTCTCTGTCCAGTAGCCCTTCCATTTGAATTTCACTTGATCCAACTTAATTCTTTCAACAAAACTTAGCTAAGACTAGATCTATCAGCATGACCAGTCATCGAATGTGACATGATAGAAGTATAGTCAGAAATTACGTGCAGTAGCACTCCTTTGGTGAGTCACAAAAAGGAGCAATCAGGCTGTTCACCTCACATGCAAGCTTTTCAACAAACTACCAATGAAGATCATCAGGTTGAACTGCATTCCACGTAATTTGCGGCACGACAGTTTCCCTCCTGCATGTGCAAATTTTGACTGGAAATTCAGTCATGTAATCTGTTATGGAAGGCGTCTTTGTGGGTGCACCAAGGTAAGATCAAATCATGATTAATTTAGTGCTGCTACAAAATGCAAGCTGGACACCGTTTCTGTTATATACTTAAGTTACAATCAAAAATGTAATGCTATATATATATATATATATATATATATATATATATATATATATATATATATATATATATATAGATATAGATATATATATATATATATATATATATATATACACACACACACACACATACATACATATACACACACTTTATAGTATACTACTTTATTGATCCCTGAGGGGAAATTCAATTCTTTCACTCTATACACATGCATTAAATGAAGAGATGTCAGAGCGAGGGGGCTGCTGCTGCCCATGGACAGCCCCCCGATCAGCCCTCCATCCACAGCTTTGAAGTAACCATACTGTCTTTAGGAACCTACCTAAACTCTTAAGTCCCTTCATTCGCTCCCGCAGTATGCTGTTCTCCTCCAGTAGCTGTCGATAGCTGCTTCCCCCTCCGGCCTCCTCCCTGGCCCTGACCTCACTCCCACCTGGATCATAGATGCGATACGGGCCTTTCCCTTCCATTGCCGTCGCTCACTTCCTAGACATGGTCCTCTGAACTGTGGAGAGAAGAGGAAAAACTGTTATTTTGAGCTTAATTAAAAACAAAGCGCCAGAAAGTACTCGGCAGAAGATGACACAGATTTTCTTTTCAGCTGACAAAAAAAGTGCTGATAGTAACACCTTTAAAACATAGAGGACTGAGGACTTGTGGTCCTCCACCCTTTGTAATAAGAGAAGCAACTTTAGCATTGAAAACAAATGACATTTGAATCCTAAGTTAAACGTGTACTGCTTATATAGAGGCAATTTGAAAGTAGAGCAAGTAAAGCATGAGAGCAAACAGCAAATGTCGACACCCAACGGTTTATGTTGAGGAAGGAAACAGTTGAACAGAAACATTAGCTGCAACGTTACATTACGAGAGAAAATAACCTAAACATGAACGTTACCTCTTGGTTCTCATAGAACTAACGTTACACTAAAAATCCCCTTAAACCACAATTCATGGTGTAGCAATATTACAACAACTCAGAAATATAACAAATTGTGTTCCCTTTACTTATGATCGTAGATTAAATAAATACCACCCACTCAGACATGCTACTGTATGTCACGCAACGTTAACGTTACTGTGAGTTACCCAGCTAGAAAAAAAAAAAAAAACCTTTGCTGCCCTTCTGTCAGTTTATAATTTAACGTTATAGCAGGACGAATACACTATCGGGGAAGCCTGGTGAAGAAATTAAATACCAACCGACAGCAGAGAGGACAAAAGCTGCAACAATACATCCGTGACGTTAGATCTAACCCTGCCAGAGTGATGTGCTAGTGTTTGTAATAGCTAAATATGACAACTACAACCTTCATATCCGAGAGTATAAAGGACAAAAGCTGAGAAAAATATACTAAATGTTACGTAAACTCCGCTAACAAACATATACACAACAGACGAGAGTGAAATACAGCACAATCTAGCAAATGATAGCTACCTTGATTGGCTGAAGAAGGCTAATATTAGTTTTCGCTGTTGTCATGCAAATTGCTAGCAACATCTTCGTTAGCTCTCGGCTAGCTAACACTAGATGACAGTGCGGGACAGGAAGCCAATAGCTCTTCCTTTTTTACCCACTACAGATACTTTTATCGATGCAGTAATTCAGTCGGAAAGCGGAGTTTAATGACAAACAAAAGATCAAAGAGGTGTCTTTTGTCTGGATACCTTTCAGCTCGCAGTGGCCTCGTCTCTCTGCCCAGACATCTATTGCGGAAGTGGTCTACTGGTCTATGCTGTAACCCGGGAATTTCCACCTCGTTTGATGTAAACAGCGATTGATTGACAGCCCGGCGGACCAATCAGGGCACAGTTCTCTGTCAGCGGGGCACCAACAGGAACCACTGACCGTAATGTAAACAATGGAGCAAAATTCTTCACATAATCATATTTTTCGGTCGAGATTTTACTAGAATAACACAAGATGGACTTTTTAATATGTAAATGACTATTCATATATAGCAAGAATGGTTCATATGACACAATGGCACGAGCGTGAGTAAAACTGATCATCAAAACAAGCCTGATGTTTCTCTTGAGTTGTAATGATTTTAATAAAACAACTTCTTATTCGTCTTTTTACCTCTGGAAACTCATCCCTACACCCCCATAGTGCAGGGACAAACCCGACCATTTTCACAGAATAACTTTTTTCTTCATTGATAAATTTAGAGAAGGGGCTGGTGGGGGTTTCTGTGATTGCATCACACATTTCCTCTGAAGGCCTACTTCAAGTTGCACGTAGCTTTTTAAGTCCACACTATAGGTTAACAAGAAATATTTGCTGTGAGATTTATACTAATAAGTAATGTTCATATTGTGATTTGGGCAACACATTTTTATTTTCATTATTGATTAATCTGACGATTATTTTTCTTGATCAATTAATTGTTCAGTCTATGACATATAAAACAAAAATAGTAAAAAAAAAAAAAAATGTTCATGAAACTTAAGTTGACGTTTTTAAACTGATTGCTTTGTCTAAAAAAAACAGTCTGAAACCTAAAGGCACTCCTATTACTATCAAAGCAATAACACACTATACACTAAATATTCATATTTAAGGATTAAAAAATGATGCTAACCAATGAATCCATTATCAAAATAGTTACTTATTAGTTTTCTGTCAATCGACTAATTGATTAATTAACTAATCATTTCAGCTTTGACTGTGATACGTTAATATTACATGGGATTTTGGTTACTTGAAAATAAACCACAATTAAGTTTAAATGTCATGTTTTCCTGGTCTTGAAGTCAAATGTAATATTTTTTGTCTGTCACAGGTTAGGACAGGTTTGTTGAGGAGCCCTGTGCCACAGTTGTCAGAACTTAGTTTCAGGCTCCTGACTGACCAAACATGAATGATTTAGAGCAATAGTGACATCTTGTGGGAATAAACAAACAGATAATCTGCAGTCATATTTAAGATCATTATTCTCAGTTAACTGGAAGCACAAACTATTTCTGATGCAATTCATTTAATGACTGCACACAATTAGACTAATCCATTCTAGGGTATTTAGTAATCCCAACTCAGTAGTGCATGTTTTTAAAGATCAAATTTATTAATTTAACTACCAAAAAGTATTATATTAATTACAAGTAAAAACATACTGCTACGTGTCCACAAAGACAATTAGGACAAACACCCTCCATAATGACTTAAAAGCATCAGCCTTGAAGGTCTTATCGGGAAGAATGCTGTGTTGACAGGAAACACCCAGTTTGCAAATTATGTTACACTAAACATGACATGATTTATGATGAATAAATCTAAACTAATCTGAATCACACCCTTGTTTTTCTCTTTATTTGCCCACCATTATTACTTTCTATAGGGCAAAAAAGTGCTAATATTGAGGTACAGCTAATGTTAAAACTCCTGTGACAGAGAAATAGCTTATCTAATTAAATTAAATAGCGTATGCTACCTTCCACAGTTTAACATTTAAAATAGGATTTAATATACTATTACTGTACTCACTAAAAGAAAGAGTATAAGTGAATTAGTGAGAATACAAGAAAGTGGGTCGACAGCCTGTAATGTGTGTACGCTGTAATGTGTGTGCTTTAATAACATTTATGAATTCCTTTCATAAATAACAATGCAGCTTAAACCGCTTTAGATTCAATTGAAGATTCCCCTGCTTGCAATAAAAACCACATACAACGACTAAAACGACCGACATTAACATTTTAGACCATGTGATAATGTGTTCCCAAAAGAGTTATCAGCTCACAACAGGAAAAAGCAAACATTCAGTTCACACGGCGTGCCACCAAACCAAACACCTTATCCTCGTTTATAGGTACACAATGTTCCAATCTCATGCTGCTGAAATAATAAACAGGTCTGCCAGCACAGAAACAAAAGCCAGAGGATATAGGAAATCAATGTCACAGATCATTTAGTCCTCCTGGGTAACAAACTTTGTTTCCTCCTCCCACCTACTTTTTCCAAAATATTTAAAAGCATTTTCTTCATTGTATAAAGACAGAAGAGTGCGCAGCTGACATGTGAGAAGGGGTAATCAGATTGAAGTCCACAGTGTCACAAGTGCAGAGTATACACCCCACCCTGCTGAGACACAAGGACAGTCCAGTCTCCCATCTCCTTACAGCAGAAATCAGCAGCTGATAGTCATTAGCTCTGTGCTGCTTAATACAAAATGTCCTTTTGTTTACTAGTGACTAACGCTGTCCTCTCGAGGCCAATGTTAACTCTAACAGGCTCTTCATATCACTTTTTAATTTACAGTAATTCTAGACTTTAACAAAAAAAAACAGTGTGACAAATTGCCAAATACATTTATCTCAGGCTTATGTATAAATAAAAATAAAATGTATTCATTATCATTATTATTTTTAAGCTAAAAAAAACATGGATTTGACAACATGTCCATATTTATGTTGTAATTCATTTTCAAAATCACATTTACCACAGAGTATTTGCTTAGGCAAGCAATACAGTACCCCCTTAGACAGAAAATAGCATGCAAATATAGCTTATGGCATTTTTTTCTGGCATATAAGGCAGAAATCATTATGTTGACTCCCATGTAATGTTCTAATAGAACAACACCACTTGTTTCAGTGACAACATAAAGTTATTCAACGTGCTCTGAATAAACAATGTGACAAAAATGATTATATATCTAATATGCTCCGTTACTGCACCTAAAATGTTAAAACAAATAAACAACAACTCACCCACACATTCAGCTTGTGTCGGAGAGAGGCACTTTTTAAGGAAACTGGTGAATGGGGGGGAAGCAATTTCAGTGAGACTTGGGGAATTCCCATAACCCAGTAAAATGCTAAAAGCCTGAACACAACCTGGTGTTTGTCCAACTGTGTGGCCCGCCTTTATTCAGTAACACACCAAAATGTTTTAATGCATTTAATTAATCTTTGTACAGGTGCTTGCTGCACGTATGCCATGCTGCATACGTTCAATAATGCATGTCAACAAAACTGAATGAATAGACAAGGCCACAAAACTATCACATCATGATGCCACTATAATCTTGGAGACTGCAGATAAAAAAAAGTCCAAGGCCAAAGCAACAAACCAAAACTCTCTTGGAAGACGCAACAGCTTCTATCTACCTGCTGTGCAAGCTGCTCTGAAAAACACCACAGTACAAACTTCCCCCAGCTGTCAAAAGGGAAATTCAAAATTGTATATTTTGACATTGGCTGCATTTAACAATGTGCTATTGAAGTGATCTTTTAATCTCTCTTAATTATCATCAAATGGAGCAATTTCAGGTTGGGTGTGCCATTAAAACCAGAGTGTGAATTACTGCTGCAGACTCTATTTGTTGCCTTGGTTTTTTTGGCGTACTGCAGGGGATTTCCTCGCCACATACGTCTTTTTTCTTCTTTCCTCTTTTAACTCAAAGATGGCCTGACACCAGCTGCGCTCACACATACGCAATGAACTGAGACATTGACAAGAACAGAGACAGCTGTCTTGTACTTTTAGTTTACTGCACTTTCAAGTAAACAAGTCCAACTGAGACACATGAAATGAAATGTTGAGTGTAAATTACTTTTTTTTTTCTTTTTGCTCATTTAAATATGTAGGAGTACAGATAACTGTTCAGTCATGGTAGTCAGGTAACCAAGGAAGTCACGTTATACTTCTACAGTGTGTTTGAAAGGGCTAACAAGAGCCTGATTTGTTCAGAATTAGGCCTAACACCTTTAGCTCCTATCAAAATATCAGTTTGAATGAATTATTATTCTGTAAATGCCACCCTTTACTTCACATAGTTAACCTTTATGAACAACAATAACATATGGATATTTTTGAGTTTGTTAAGGAGAAGAGGCATTGAATTAGAGTGGGAGTTTCCTGATGTTAAATATTCTAGTTCTCATTCTGCTCAGCCCATTGCTGTTGCCAGTATCAACACAGCTAATCATTGAACTGCCCTGCCAAACACAAACCAGGGCACCCCACCCCGAACACATACTGTAAAAAAGGGCAGCGAGTTTGAGTTAGCATCATTTACATTTATGAATCTAATTTATACAATAAAATGTACTCAAATGTTTTCCAAGAAGAAGAGCGATTAAACACATTTCTTTGTATTTTTAATCATTTTATTCTACATGATACCTTAAAATCCCAGTAATCATTGGACGGCCTGCAATCTGAAGGCACTATTCAACTGGCTAATTTCATATATGATGTTCATGTGAAGCACCTTACTACACGGACGTGAACATCTTCATGTTACATATGACTGTGTAAAAAAAGAAAAACATCATCCTGACGGACAGGACGATCAGACACGAGAGCAGAGAACTGGCTTGGAAGGCTGGGAGGTCATAGGTCACTTGGTTTGGCTGAGGAGTGGCAGCATTGACAACAGATACTGACATTAACCACTGCAGTTTCATTGTGTGATCAGGCTGAGTCTCGTGGTTTTTCATGATTGTTTGTCTGTGAACGGAGCTGCAGAGACTTGACAAGTTTAATCTTCCCCTCCACAGAGCACCAGCAGGGTCTTACGGTAGTCTCCTGAGGTATCACCCTGAACAATGATAAAGAACACACACAAAAGGAGCTTGAATTAATGGGGAGAGCTAAAATTGGAAAGCAGGGTCTCACAAAAAAAAAAAGCAAAACACTGTTTATCTTTCACTAATGTTGAATGAATGTGATTCATGGGGACAAACAGAACTCACAAGCCACAAGTCAAGAAATCAACTCAAATCAACAAGGGAGTTAAAAGTGGAATTACCCTTTATATCAGTTGACACTCATGCATACAGATTTATATCTTTATACTCAACCTCACGATTATTAAGACTACATCTTTTCAAAGGACTAGCTCCTCATTTTGGGAACTACGGTCATTGGATTTCTTGCAAAGAGTTAAATGAAAAGTTTGATACCACTCTCATGTTTGTATGGCAACTGTGAAGCTACAGTCAGCAGCCAGTTAGCTTAGCTTAGCACAAAGACTGAAAACAAGGATAAACTGCTAGCCTGGCTCTATACGAACAAAGTCCACCTACCAGCACTTCTAAAGTTGGAGCTGGTAGCTTTAGAGCTGCTGTTATATAATAATAATAATAATAAATTGAATTTATATAGCGCTTTTCATAGACTCAAAGTCGCTTTACAGGGAAGAATTACAAGTAAGGAAAATACAGCATAACATGAGGAAAGGGGAGGAACACCTCAGCAGTAAGCACATACAACACGATTCAACACATGACTTGCAACAGGGGAGGGAAATAGGGGGAAATGGGGGGGAATGGGGGGGTGGAGGTAACCCAGACATCGGCAAGCACAGAGCCATAGAGATAGTGTCTTTCTCTATCACTCTGGGCAAGCAGCCATCAGAGCAGGCAGAGAAGCGGCGAATAAACAGCGCCAGCTTTACTGGACTGATTGGTATGGATCTCCTCATCTCAGTCTCAGTAAGAAAGCGAATAAGCATAAAATATCCCATAACGTCAAAGTTAATGTTTCAAATGCAGCTGCTTGCACTGGGATGTCAGTGACACAACCCTTTCTGTTCTGCACATCTCTAAAAAAATAAAATCATTTACAAAAGATTGTAATTTTTGTTCACTAAATACACACTTTAGAATAAACAATATATAGCAACCCTTGCTGTTGCATAATCTGATAATATTTCTGACAAAGCCAATCCAGGGCACCCTACTTGCTTATTGGTGTCACGCAGATTTCATCTGTAAGTTAATATAGAACTGCATCTGGGTACTTCCTGTCTCTGTGGCTCTCAGCCAATCACACAGCGGATATAGAGGAAGTTAGGCATACAAGGGAAATTCCTAAACAGCTGTGCAATAGCCACAGACCCATAGTCCACCACAGGAAGCTATAGATTACCGTACCCCCCCTCCCCACCACCACAGCAGCAGAAGAAGGACACACACTCAAACAGAGATGGGATGAGAACACAACAAACCAGACAGGAGTGTTAGTTGACAAAGACTCCGACTTACAATCATAGTTTCTACCTGGATGAATTCATGGAGGGAGACATCATGTGTATCCTTGAATTCTTTGCGAATGTTGAAAAGGTCGACCTCGCTACGGGACACCATGATGCGGATCAGCGCTCTGTCGTCTGTACCAAGGCCCTGCAGCGGAGATCAATAACTACTTATGTATCTATGTTCTATTTACTGTTTATTCTGATTTTGTTACAGTAAGTGCTACTGTCTGGGAGCACTCAGCAGCATTATTACCAAGAAAGTATGAAGAAAAAGACCCAAAACCTAAATATATTACATTCATTAACAAATATGAACTTATCACTATCTGGCATCCACTGCCCTTATGGTGTACTGCAGACTTGCAGTTAGAATTATACAACTGCATATTCACCTGCCATATTATTGTGAATAAATACCTTCATGGCTTTGTACAGACGGTCTGCAAAGTAAGAGGGCTGGTTCTTTACACTGCGAACTGTAAAGAAAAGAGAGAGCAAAAAAGGGCTGAGGAGGAGTCACAGAATTGTTGTCAGCAGTGACAGTTGTCAGCAGTATACACTCTTGACACACACAAAAGTAAAATAAAGTCAAAAGATTACCTATGGCACAAAAGGCATTTTTGACATCTCCTGACATCTCCTTCCTGATAACCTGTTCAATGTCCTTGTTGGAGCATCTGACAAACTCCTGGAATACTGTGAATAGCAAGGAGTACGATCAGTTATCATGAGCTGGATCGATTATTTATATATATTATTTTTAGAGAAACACATACATTTAGATTTGTAATTGACCACTGTGTTCTATATGTCTTGACCTTTACCTTTCCTTAGATGGGGGAAGCTTCTGGTGCACAGAATACTCATGAACTTCATCTCCATTTCATCAGATTCGGCATTACATGCATCAGCAAGTTCCTGATGAGTTCAGGAAGAACAAAAATGTAAACCCATTCTTTAATTTCTTATTTTAGCACAGTAAAATGTTATAAATTCATACACTATATCACCTGGGCATCAGCAGTAGCTCTTTCCTCATCTGCAGGGCCCTCCTCCCTTGCACCCTGAACAGAGTAAAGACGGTTAAATGCTCAACTTTGATCTATTACATTTCAGTGGTTCACTGAGAACATTTGGTTTTCCTTTAATATGTAACAGAAGACCGTGTGAAAGAAAACCTTTAAATTGTTCTCTTGCTACAGCCAGCAAACAGACTGCAACCAGTGAGTGGGCGTGGAAACAAAACACAGTCTGAGTTCTCATGATGATGAACATTACCTGCACGAGAGAAACAAGGATGCGGCAGAAGAGGCCTGATGTTTCTGAATGAAGGGCTTCCTCCATAGACTTCTTATAGGCTGGGATGTAAAAGGTTTGCATGTAAAAAGTTTCCAGAACAAGAAAGTGATGTGAATGCCTTTTTTTTTTTTTGGTTATAAAACTCACCATTGTGATAAGCAGCATTCATGGCAAGTATTTCCTCATTGCTCCTGGTGACCAGGATCTCAATCAGAGAATGTTCATCTGTCCCAGCCCCCTGTTCAAAATATTAAGATTATTTAGAACAAAAAAAGGCAGGGGAGTTTCACAAATGCAACAACAAAAAGAACAACCTTATCCTAACCCTAACCACATAAACAAGAACCACACCACACTGCTAAGGAAGAGAGTGCGTGTGAACTGTGCCTCTTCGTATCTACTGACAAAAATCCATGTTTAGCTATTTTTGTTCCGTTTTCTAATCTCCATTTGTACTTTAATGACAGATCTTCCTGAAACTGTTTTGATTGACAATTCAGTGTTTGTGACAAATCAAGACTTAGAAATATAGCAAAGTGTTGATATATATTTAGTCCTAGTATTGATTCATATTTTCCTATATGTTCAGAGTAAAGGATGAGCCAGGTTTCTAAACAAGGCAATTCAGTCAGTGTTTGATAAGTTATAAATACCTAAAATGCAAAGTTATTTGACTTCCAAATACATTCTGTGTAAATGTCATGCCATCCAAGCATCTACTATACCTCTCTGGACCTGACATCAACCATCACAGACTTGGAAAATAATTAACAGTGTATTTATGAAGGTGTAAATTCCAACCACAAGCTTCTCTTTTTACTGTACTGTAAATAAAAAATAAAACAAATCATTTGTTGACTTGGATCAACTGTACCTCCATTGCCTTCCTCATCATTTTGGCATCAAACTCTGCAGGTGTCAACATGAGCCCAATGATCAGCCTCTCTAAGTTCTTTGATAGCTCAGACTTCAGGTCCTTCATCAGATCCTGAGGACAAAACATCAAAACACACTAAGATACATGTGCAGGAAACAGCTTAAAGCAAATAACCAATGAGATTGGGTTGAGTTTGAGATGTTGAGTTTAACATGAAGAGGTAAGACATAGGTTCCAGCTTGATTATGTCGGTGCCATGTCATTTCTCTGACGCTCCATTGTTCCGACCTCTCAATAACCCGAAAAATTCCCTTTGGTCCTACAGCCCACTAGTCCGACGTATTACAAATCCCACTATGGCCACGCCAAGACCCGCCCTTCAATAGCATTTATTGGCCAGGCGTCCATGCTTACGCAAGGTAACGTAACCCCATTTGTACAGGTCCTATCCCCTGACCAATCGGCTATCCTAACCTTAAACACTCAAGGTCAAATGCCTAACCCCAACCAATCGTAGGGCGGGTCTTGGCGTGGCCATAGTGAGATTCGTAATTTGTAATGGACTAGTGGGCTGTAGGACCAAAGGAAATTTTTTGGGTTATTGAGAGGTCGGAACAATGGAGCGTAGGAGAAATGGGCAGTCCCCAATTATGCCAATTATTTTTGTTGAGGTTTTGATTTTCAACAGTTCATTTCCCTCACCCTTCCCAGTAGGGATTTGAAGGCCTGTCTGATCTCTTGCCTCTGGGCATTGCTTCTCTGTGCAACAATGTCAATGATTGCATCTTCGTCTGTTCCTGTAGGAAGTAATAGGCAGTAACAATTGTAAAACTTGTTTTGTAAAAGTTGTAGCAGTTTAAATGTGCCTTTCAGAGTTGCATACCGAATCCTTTCATAGCTTTCCTCAGAGCTTGTGCGTCAGGAGCAGGGTCAAAACTGGGTGCAGGGCGGACTGTTGGCCTCAGCTAAGGTAGTGGGATGACACGATTAGAAGTGTGAGATTCAATCATTACATATTTACATAATGTGGAGTGGCAAAGTGAGACAGTTTCACTTGATACATTCATATTAAATTAAATATGATAAATACCCCAGCTGTGTAAGTTTAAAGTAGGCCTAGTTGCAAAACTCTCCAACATGTGCAAAAGAGAAAAGAGTTTGTTGAGGGGGAGTGTGCCCTCTCGAGGTCAGAAGCCATGACACCACCAACAATGAAAAGGTGGGTAGGCTGAAAACCATCTATGTTTTATAGAGCGTTAGTGAGACGAGCTTTTGTTGCAAAATGCTGAGATCTATTTGACATTCACTCCAAGGACAAAGCAATGCAAACGGTGGTTTGGAGAGCGCATTATAACAAAATCAAATTGTATTTGAGTAAACAGCATTCTGATCTTATCCACAGTTACACAAAGCCTTCGCTGTGTCGACATGGCAGAAAGTTCGTGCAGAACTGCACAACTCTCAACACTGCACTACAAGAAGCAGGTCATTGCTGGGCCAGCAGGTAATTAGGATGCATGCCACTGCCAAGCTAAACATGCAATGACACATCTAAAGTGGGAGCAGATGGGGCCCAAACCTGGACTTTGGTCATGGCACTTGTTTCCCACATCTTGTAGGCTATCTGAGCAGCTTCAGGGAAGAACTCTCCAGCTAAACTGCAATGATCAGTTTGACACAAGACAACACGGTCAGCAAAGCCAAAACTTTAAGTGGTACAGAGTGAGTGCATTTTCTGGGGACAGGGATCTATTATTAAATACACTGCTGCTTTACTTTCAGACAATCTTTGGATATCAACTTCAGCATGTAGTTCTCACATGTCTCTTCACTGTTCCGATCTTCTCCCATATGTCAATAAACATAGTTATACTCCCCTCAGAAAACAAGAATTCCTGAAAAGTGATGCTCTATCACCACCATCTGGTTGCTGCTGATGCTTGCAGCCATACTGTAACTTACTCGTCATCTCCTCCACACAGATTAAGGAGAGTCCTCTTGTAATCCCCCGATGTGTCATCCTGAAAGGTTTAAACATACACAGAATCAGGATATAGGTGTTTGATCTTCTGATGCTATTTCATTCAATTTAAAAAAGAACAGTTTTAATGTTTAACCAACCTTAATCATGTTATAAAGTGACTTCTCATATGCTAAACGGAAACACTCTCGAATGTCCAACATGTCTATTTCAGAGCGAGAAATCATGATCCTGATCAGGGTGTTGTCAGCTGTACCGAGACCCTGGAAATGAAGGAGAGGGCAAGTGTTCAGGGTCAGGACACTAAGGCAACTATAAGTAGTCCTGATCAATGTTAATATCATATCAAAATATCTGCCACTGAGAAGAAAAATGTGTCTGACTGTGTTACCAAGGCATATCTGTCTACAAATAGTTTGGAACTAGACTGAATGGCTACTTTACTTTTTGTTTACCTTCATTGACTTGTAAAGGCGCTTGGCAAAGAACATGGGGACATTCCTTATGCACTGGACTGTGAGAAAAACCAAGAAGAGAGAGAGAGAGCACTGTGTTAAATTGACAACTTGACACCCCGCATGTCAAAAAGTGTAACTTTCAGTGTTTCTTACCAACGGCCAGCATCAGCCTCTCAAAGTCCCCAGACAACTCATTCTTTATGCTGTCCTCTATGGACATCTCAGCAATCTTCTCGTATGCATCAAAAACTAAACAAACAAAAGACAACATTTTATAATGTTATTTATCTCATGCTAAGAGAGTTATCTTAATGTTCTGAGAATAATGATACCAAGGTTCCACTAAGATGGTGAGCCTGGTTAATATTATCTTCTAAACATCAGCATGTTAGCATGATCATTGTGAGCATATTAGCATGCTGATGTTAGCTTAAAGCACCACTGTGCCTAGTTTAGCCTATTTGCTATGAACAGATGCTACAATTTGCTTCCACTTCTGCCATATTTCTTCTTTGTCTTTTATGACTTCATCTCTGTGATGCACATGTTTTAATTTCAGTTCTGAACAGCAGGCCTCAGACAGTTGTCTTGGCATTAGACAGTGGTAGAGGACAACAACTAAAGTGCCATTAACTCCTGAGAGATTTGTGGTCACAGTGGGAATGTGTGGATGCCTCACTGTTGTGTTAGTTATCCTGAGAGCTGTGCTTACCCATTCGGAGGTGGGTCACACTGCGGCTTCCCAGGATCATGATGAATTTGGCCTCATCAGTCCCCCACTGCTCTTCTCCGGCTGCATACAGATCCTACGCAGAGGTAAGAAAGCAAAGGAGGATAATGTAAAAGAAAAAAAATAGTTACCTAATCGTACATTGCAAATTAATATCATAAATGGGTACTAATTTGGTTTCATTTGGTGAGACAGTTTTTTAGCTATGCTACAACACAGGCTTTAGGCATTGGAATGTTGGTCAGGGTGGTTGGTTGGTCGGCCCACAACCTGGGTTTAAACTAAAATATCTCACCCACTGTTGGATGGATGCAGACAGTCATGATCCCTAAAGGATTAAATCTACTGACTTTCACAATCCCCTGACTTTTCATTTAGCATCATCATCAGGTCAAAATGTCTCTTTGCAAAATCAATGCTATTCCCCAACTGTACTTTTGGGTTTCGTGCTAATTAACAAATGTTATGCCTCAACATAACAACTGCTAGCATTGTCATTGCCTGCATGTTAGCATGCTGTTGTTAGCATTTAGCTCAAAGCACCCAGCACCAGTGTCGAAGAACAGCCTTTACAGAGACGCTACAGTAGCATGGCTGCAGGGTCTTAGTCAAATGCTACAATTGGCATCCAGTAGGCTATAGACTCTTAGTCTTGTTGATATATATGTTTCAACAATGTGTTGAATAACAGGTACTAAAAGTGACAATGTGTTATAATGAGGCCATTCAACTGTCATGCTACTTTAAACGATTTTTAAGACAATTATGCACGCAAAGGTAAAACAATTCAATTACTTTTTGGATAAAGTAAATAAGCCCAATCATGCTGCATTTCTCTACTAATCATAAAGTGTTCAAATTCTCACTTGCGCATCCTGCTCCACCAGGTCTGCGTCCACCACTCCTGACTCGTCTCTGGTCCCCTGGAACCATCACACCAAAACAATCTGTCAGCGGTTAAAGCTACTTTGGCTAAGACAGTAAGTGCATGGTTGACTGGATACTTCCCTGGTGATTACATCAACTCCTCAGTGAACTGACCTGAAGTAAAACAACCAGCATCTTCTTAAAGTGACCTGATGTGTCTGCGATTACATCCTCCTCCATGTCGCTGCCATAGGCTGGAGACACAGACGTCAATGTCAAATGTTGAGAGATGCTAAACAAATAACATGTTGATTTAAAATGACATCTTTTTTTAACAGGCCTTACCGTCCTTGTATGCTGCAACCATCTCAAGAGTCTGTCTGTTGTTTCTAGATGCCAGGATTTCAATGAGGCATCTCTCATTTGTTCCTACTCCCTTGAAAAAGAGCATTAAGTTAAGTTAAATATGAAGTAGCTTCTGCTTTATTAGATGTGGCTGAAGTATTCCAAAGAATCTAAACTAAAGAAACTATGAGGTAAATATCTTACTTTGAGTGCATCATGGATTTCTTTGGCATCATGGTAGGCTGAGGTTTTCATCAGACTGACAATGAGACGCTCAAATTTGCCCGTCAGCTCATACTTCAGATCTGCAATCAGATCCTGTCGAAACAACAAAAACATAATGGAGTTTTAACTACTGTCTAAATGTATATGTACAGTATGTACTTTTTTTTTAATTTCTGAAAAAATTGTTTCTATTTTAGCAAACAAAAATCAGAGATGAGATGACCTGTCCAAAGCTGCATTTGTATGCTGCAACAACTTCCTGCCTCTGTGCATTGCTCCTTGAGGTGACCAGTTCCAATATGGCCTCTTTATCGCTACCTGAGGAACACAAGGACACATTTTCTTTTTGACTGCATCGTTGTCATGACTGCTGTGTGAAATTCTTTGGGAGATCATTCCTACGAGTGGAGAAGATGAAAGATGACCTTTTCCCCTCCGCGACCAAAAAGCACAGAG
This sequence comes from Gymnocephalus cernua, assembly GCA_023631565.1. Taxonomy (NCBI): domain Eukaryota; kingdom Metazoa; phylum Chordata; class Actinopteri; order Perciformes; family Percidae; genus Gymnocephalus; species Gymnocephalus cernua. Next base: position 18,570,432 of record CM042435.1, read on the forward strand.
GAGTGAGGCACTCACCGATGCCTTTCATAGCATTGTAAAGGGCCTCAGCGTCAGTGGTGGGATCAAAGTCCGGAGCATCTGTTATTGTGCCTCTAAACACCTGGGGGAAAAAAAAGTTCAACTTGATTTCAGAAGTGAGATATTTTTATTTGTGATGATTCAAAAACAAAGTTTAAACACTACTGTGTATCTGTAACAGCAGGATATGTAATGATGTTTGGGAATGAGTTTTAACTGTGGGTGTGTTATATTGGAGTTGACAGCGGCCAGCTGGGTTGTGGCTATTGAGTCGATAATAGCAGGCAGGGTTTAAAATTAGCACAATTTACCAGCCAAATGCTGGTAAAATATGTGGCTGGTAGATTTGCTTCACTCACCAGCCAAAATAGCAATGTTTATTGAGTGGCTGGTAAAATGTGAACATTCACTATCCATTTGGCTGGTAAATAAAAAAGTTAATTTTGAACCCTGATGGCAGGACAAAGTTACAAAAACCCAAAACAGTACAGCCGGGGGAAACAACACTGTCCGCTTGAAGGTATACATCTGTAATTCTTGGTATAGCATTCATTTGAATTATATTATATTATATATCAATATTCTTTTTTTCTCTAGGAATGGCAATATTTAAAATTTAGTTCAAACATTCATGTTCCCCTTAAGAACATTTTCAATGACTTTGCCGATATATTAACTTTTCATGTAGTGCTATCATCAGGTCAAAACCTTAATGTGTCCAATACTTTGGTTTATGACCCAAAACCTGCAAAATAAATGCCATTCCCATCAGCCTCAGTCGTACTTTGTGTTTAGTGCTAAGGAAATGTTAGTATGCTAACCCATTAAACTAAGACTGTGAACATTATTTCCGCTAAACATCAGCATGTCATCATTATGATTGTGTCATTTGTCAGCATGTTTACATGCTGTCATTAGCATTTAGCTCAATGCATTGCTGTGCAGAAGTACAGCCTCACAGAGCCGCTGGCATGGCTGTAGTCGCAACGACTGCGTCGCTTTCTCACCCAGCTTCTTATATTAGAGGTGTGTGTGTGTGTGTGTGTGTGTGTGTGTGTGTGTGTGTGTGTGTGTGTGTGTGTGTGTGTGTGTGTGTGTGTGTGTGTGTGTGTGTGTGTGTGTGTGTGTGTGTGTGTGTGTGTGTGTGTGTGTAGCCTATGTGGCATGGGTGTGGGGGTGGGACAGTGGCCTTGTAGCAGCAGCAGCAGGGAGTCAGGTTGCAAGAGCTAGCTCTCTTTGAAGGGGTCTGTCATACAGCAGCTCAAAATGTCAGAGTATGCAAACAAACTCCACTGGGCATGCAAGGAAAATATAAAGATCTGGGACATATTGTTTTTAAAATGAAAGCTACAGCGCACACTTGAAAATGATCATTGCTCTATCATTTTGGCCATGTGAAGTTGTGATGTTCATTCACTGTGGGAAATAAGAAAGCTTGGCCTGCATTTTGAAAGCTCAAACTGCAGCTGCTGCCGTAGAGATTACTGCTGCATTGAGGCACTCAGCCAAAATATGCTATCCACACTGGTGAGGGGCCACTGCACATGCTCTGATCCTCTGCTTCACTGCGGCGACCATCACTCTTCACGACAGCTGGAGAGCTTCACCCACATAGCAACAGGTCCACAAATATCAGCCCTATAGCAACAGGCCTTTAACTAAACTAATCGCATTTCTTATGATGGATCTTATGCGTAAATAGTCCTAAAGTGGATTAAATGTTAAGAGCTAAATTTCTTCCCCTTCCTTCCTCGCTGGGTGCTGGGTTGCCAAGGCCCCAACTGTGCAGAGTATAATTAAGAGGATGTGTGTGTTTCACCTCAAGTAAGGTCAGAATGACAAGACACTGACTGACGAAGCCTTTGAAAAGATGCTGGCAACTCAGATGTGCAGGTGCCACAGGTAGCAGTGACACCCTACACTGCTGCCTTTCTGATGGGGAGGTGACTTGCATGATTGCAGAAAAATGACCTCACTCTGCCCACACCTCATTCAATGGTAGACAAAACCATCCATGTTCCACTGACACAAGATCTGCTCAGCAGTATGATACAATCCACATTATACGTACATAATGCAAGATGAGAAAGGTCCGGTCCACTTACCATCTCTATATTTGGTCTTCTGTGTCAATGCTATGCAGTAATCAATTGTTTCAGGCTAGAGAGAGAGAGAGAGAGAGAGAGAGAGAGAGAGAGAGAGAGAGAGAGAGAGAGAGAGAGAAATGCTGATGTAGGGCTGGATAGCAGCATTGCAAAAGAAAACTGTCCTTGGTGCCATTACCCTCCAATGTGCAGGAAATTATGTCGCAAAGACATGTTATGCATGATGATGATTCCTCCTTTTCCTGATCTAATGAGGTGGTCTGTTCAGTGTGCTGCCTGGTTACTAAAGTGATCACCACATGCAGTCATTCTGAGCAAGAGCACAGCCGAACAGCACAAGGAACAGAACAGGGAGACACGTTTCTATCATGTTACTATAAGACCTCATATTCACCTAAATGACACAATGGCGGATGGAATTTGCATTAAGCCAATTGGCAGGGAAAGTATTTAGTCACATTTTCCGTGCTGCCATACTCCAACAAATAATGCAGCCATTCAGTATAGCATATATGGAGGCAGCTGCTATAGAAAAACTACTCCTGCTAACTTTTCTTGACAGACTAATATCTAATCACAGTGCTAAATTATAATACATTTCTACAGATAAGATCAAACTAAAGAAAGGACAAATGTAAACTAATACCAGTTTAGCTTTTCTACTGAGACAAAGGGATTTAAATACTGCTGTTTGTTTAAGACCGAAGTGAAGCTCTCCCAAAATAGCATGCACAGTTTAAGTTAATGTCAGAATCCAGGTCTGGGGAGTATGAGAGTGGGCCTCTATGCAGAGCCCCACCCTTCTCTGTACCCCACTATTAAATCAACTTTGGAGGCTTTGTATTAATATGGGTCTCTGACTTGAGACTTTTCTCTGCAACGATACAAAGACGTTGTAGTTGTAGGCTATATTATATCGCTTTTATATCCTCTAATTCACTAAATGAAATTCTTTCAGGGAAATCTTGCTGTCTAGCCTACTGCAATTCTGACATATTAAATAATGACAGCAGATCGTTCGAGAAAACAGTTTGGCTTAAGACTTAAGAGGTTTCTAAATAACAATGAAAATGGCTTACCTTCTGTGTGCATGAAGTATCCAGTGGTCCTGGTCCTGCTGTCTCTGCTCTGTGCCAGCTGTCCGTCTCCTCCGGTCAGGCAGTCCGTTACGGGTTACCGGGTCTGTGACGCAACGACTGCGTCGCTTTCTCGCGCAGCTTCTTATAGCTTCTTATATTAGAGGCGTGTGTGTGTGTGTGTGTGTGTGTGTGTGTGTGTGTGTGTGTGTGTGTGTGTGTGTGTGTGTGTGTGTGTGTGTGTGTGTGTGTGTGTGTGTGTGTGTGTGTGTGTGTGTGTGTGTGTGTTTGAGAGAGAGGCTGAATGTAGCGGGGCAATGTTTTCTGCGCAATTTTACGCACATCTTTTTTTTCCGCATTCTCCTATTTATTTTGCTGCAAAACGTGTACCTCTTTTTAAAAACACTTAAAGGCTATTTAAATACGTCAAGCGTCGGCAACACGCAAACCTTCCTGCACGTTGTGCTTGGAACAGGACAGCTTTCACTTTAAACTCTTTTGTCGGAATTTCTGAACTTTGTCTCATGACTGCAGAGTTCAAATGTGATTTTAACAGAGGGGAGCGGAGTGCTTGCCTGCTCTATTTCTGTCCTGTCAGGCGTCTGTTCCAGTAAGAGGTAGAGAGATACCGATGGGGGGCGGGGGGGGGTCAGGGATAAGGGGATAGAGGCCATGTCAGCATTGTGGACTACAGAATAACGTGAAACAAATAGTTCAGTTTCCCATAAACTCTCAGTGGTTATGGGGCACAGACGTTGATACTAACTTGTTTTATGTAGCCTATATGTACTATATATATGGCATCAGAAATTATTTTTATTTATAGCCACCAGATTTAATTGAAACTTGCATTTAAAACAGAAAAGGCCATTTTGAGCAAGCTGTGGGGCCTGATAACTAGCATACAAAACAATAACACACACACACACACACACACACACAAGTTGAATAATCTGCAGAATAGTGTAGTGTTTATTTTTTATATTATTTATAATATGAGCCAATTTCCCAATCTCAGTATAAACATAATGGTTTTTAAGGACCAAATAGTTTTAGGACCTGGTGCAGTAGAAATGATTTGTCATTAAAAAGATATATAAGATTATGTCCTATATGTGTGTGTAGCTTACGTTATGTTTTATGCAAAGAGTTCTGTATCTACCGCTTTAATTATTGATAAGAATTGTATGGAGTTTGGTAAAAGAGATGTTGCGAGAGGAGAGGTGACTCCCAGGAAGCCCACAGACTTACAGAGAGTCCAGTGGCACACATAGCAGAAGCATGACTCAGTATGTTTCATCCTGACTGGAAGTCAATCTCAGTGTCATTGGCCACCTGACCTTAGCTTACTGTATAAACATGAAGAACACTATTTCATTCATGCCTTTACTTGAACAGGTCCTGTTGTACACAGCCTATCAGGAAAACATATGGTTGATTCTGACTTGCTTTCCCTTATTTTATCATATCATATCATCCTGGAGCTTCTTTAAATTTCTCTCTGCCAGTGTCCAGAGGGAGAGGGGCCCATATAAGGTGATGGGGGAGATGGAGGTGGAAGGCACCAGTGATGAAATGTAATTGTTGTATACTGACCTCTTCTGCTTTGAAAATACATTACATGAGAACCTGACCGTGACTCAGACAGAGCTGGAAGAACTTGCCAGCCCAAATGCAATCTAGTACAGACAACAATTGGGCTCAATAACATCGGGACACTAAATAAGGTTCATAAGGTTGTTATAATGTACAAAAAAATGTGTGTATGTATTTAAGCTTTTGAAATATGTTATGATTCATTGCACCATGATTTCACAATCTATGTTGTCTTTTTTCCCTTTTAGATATGTTTACCCAAACCAACAGTTGTTTATTATATCAATGACAAAATCTATTTATCCATCACCCACAGCCACAAAAAAATGGAATAAAAACTTGTGAAAACAAAACAACAAATGAAGTGAGCACAAAAGCATTTTTGACATTCTGAATGGGATTTGCTGCTCACAATTCTCACCCTGTGCCTTCCATGCAATAATGAGCACATTATGATCCAAACTGGACGGGAGTGAGAAAGGCTACTTTGTAAGTAATTCCATTGAGTGGGAGGGTCACGCAGGCCAGTCGTGTATATATCGCAGTAAAAAATCATGTTTCCTTCATCCAAGTCAACAGCACGGATATTTTTGCTTCACTGCGCTGTTTTGACCACACAGTCACCAGTCACTCCTCGTGGGACTGAAGACAAGGTAAACAACTTGTGTATCTGCTGAAGAAAGTGACCAGTCAGATTTAAATCTCTGACCTCTGCTTTAACTTCTGTGAATTTGAATGCTGGACTGCAATATTTGTCTGTAACACTTTATCTCAAGATATTTTTTTTACATCAACCTTCTCATCATAAAGCTGCACATCACGTGCATAGTAGATGTTATTTAGTTAAGCATTACCACATTGTCCTTCTGGAAACCGTATCTCAACCTGTGAGATCTGCAGATAGGAAGCCTGAGCTTTAAGTTTGTCATAAGGTACTTTGACCGTCCACACAGGCTGCTTTCCTACTCACTTCCTGCCTGCTGAAGTGGATGCCAGGAGGGATTAGGTGATCTGAAATCCCCTGATGGGAGATGAGAAGGCGAAAGCTACCTTTCAAAGAGTAAGTGTGTAGCCTGCCTGCTGCATGCATAAGCCATGAAAGCTGCTTTGTCCTCCTCTGTTTTATTAACTCTCAGAGCAGTTAGTCTGGCCAGCTCACACCTCCAGGTAGAGATGGGGACACGGCTCGTATAAACAGTAAATCTCCAACATAGCTGCAGTGATACGGTCACAGGCTGTTTCTAAGCAACACATGCATATAAACACAATTTTAGAACATACAGTGTAGTTTTGTGGGCAATGACGTAGCCTACCGTCTGAAAAGCAACAACACTATAATAAATAACCATGTTTTATTGATGAGTGCCAGAAACTGGAAATTTAAGCCAAATTTTACTCAGTTTTTACTGTGGCCACATTCAGACGTTTCTTTTTTTTTTATTATTGGTTCTTGTTTGCGAAGGACAAAACTCAAAGTCAAAGACGAATGTGTACCTTAATGCCTTGGATTATCTTGAAAGCATAATCATGAAAAGATTAACACAGCCACCGCTCTCTCTTACATTACAAGCACGAGAAGCATTTATCATCATCAGCACCAGATATTGTAAATATGGGTTAAATAACCAAATTACTTCAGGTTTAGATGCTTAAAAGCAGTAATAAAAACAGTTACCAACGGTCCAGCAGGTGTAATCATATATAATAAGTAAAGAAAAATGCTTTTTTTCATGCAAAACAAGCATGTCAACACAGGTAATGTAAACACGGAGAGGAGGGATTATCTCTGAGTATCTATGGTACTACTCTGGTGAGGTGAGAACACACTTTGCAAATTATAAAATATATATATTTTTTATTGCCAGGGGAAGAACATATTACACATTACACATTAATCGCCTGCATTCCGCAGAAATGTTCAAGGAAGTCATTTCAAAAAGGTTGAGTAAAAGGGCGGTGCTTTTGTAGTGTGGGTGGCAACAAAAACTCCAGGCATCAGCACTATCATATCAGGGTGGTGATAAAGAAGGGCATGTATAAAAGAATAATGGGATTTAGAGGAATGACAGATCATATTAACATAATTGACTCTCCTAAGAACACCTGTGAGGCAAGGGATTACACAGCGAGTGAGTGAATTCAGTCTTTTTTGTCCTTAATATGAATTCAGTAAAATATTAATTGAGCATTTGAGTTACATTTTATCATGTAATCACAATTAAGCTTTAATAAAAAATGGAATATGTCAAAGTCTCTATAGTTACACTAGCAATAGATAAGATAATAATGTTTCTTTGAAGAGGAAATGTTCTACTGTGAGGCTCACCTGACAATTATTTACTGGAAAGTTCACCCTTTCTCCCCCTCTCCTCTCCCCTCCCTCTTTCTCCGCAACATCAAACTGCACTCCCACCTGTCTGTTCCTTTATCATTCCCACATCTTTCCATCCTGATCCAAACCAATAGAAGCATGCCGTGTGGTGTGGTGAAGTCCTTTCTGGTGAGCCTGTCTCGGAGGAAGCCCCTGGAGCCAGAGGGGGAGCAGTCCACGTTTAACCGATGCCTGACCACTCTGGACCTGGTGGCCCTTGGTGTGGGCAGCACCCTGGGGGCCGGGGTCTACGTCCTCTCCGGAGAGGTGGCCAGAGACACTGCTGGACCCAGCATCATCATCTCGTTCTTCATCGCCGCCATGGCATCCATATTCGCCGGGCTGTGCTATGCAGAGTTTGGGTCTCGGGTTCCCAAAACAGGCTCAGCATACCTCTACAGCTATGTGACTGTTGGAGAGCTGCTGGCTTTTATCACTGGGTGGAATCTATTACTCTCCTACGTCATAGGCAAGTGTGATACACAGGATTTGTTTCATACATTATCAATTACAATATATGATCATGTATATTATTCAGTGATGTAGGTTTTTTTTTTCTCCTCTTAGTTATTTTTGAAAAGGTTGCCAACAATGTACAGAAAATAACAGAATTTTAATTTAATCTCTGTCTTTCTATTAATCTCTGGCTCAAATTTGTGATTTTCCTCTCCTTAACAGATATTTCCCTCTTATGAAACATGTTTGGCTCACTGAGAACCCATAAATGATCAACTATCAACATGAGACTCTTAAACACTCTGTGACCTTTCACATGCTGCACAGGCTTTTCTTAATGGCTCTTTTAACAGTAACAATTTTCACACCACTTGTAAAATTCATTGCTTGCTCTTCAGTATGGCCATAAACCAGCATTATGGCTTGAAATAACTGAGTCATGAAGTGTAAAAGACACAGAGAGGAATTATCACCATTAGTATTTTCTGTTTATGACAAGTAGATTGTGGCTAAATTAATTTATTGCATCTTTCTCCCACTATCTGCTTAGGGACATCTAGTGTTGCACTGGCATGGAGTGGGACATTTGATGACCTTATAGGGGGCCACATATCGAAATACTTAGAAGAACATGCAGCCATGGGCCTCCCTGGCCTGGCACCTTACCCAGATGTCTTTGCTGCTGCTCTTGTCATGATACTGTCAGGTAAAATGATGAAACTGGTGTAGTTTTGCTGGCGGCAGTAATGTATACAAACAAAAATAACATTCACCATGTTTCCCATTAAGGTGTGCTGGCATTTGGAGTGAAAGAGTCAACGACAATCAACAAGATCTTCACAGCAATCAATGTCGTGGTGCTGCTGTTTGTGGCCATCTCTGGATTTATCATGGGGGACATTTCCAACTGGGAAATCAGTGAAGAGGCTCTGATAAACGCCACAGCAGAACTCCGGTAATGTTAAAGAGCAATATAAGCCTGTCTATGTTTGGGTGTGTGCAGGATCCTGTAAATACAGTAGCATTGTTCTCCTGGTTATCTCACTGTAAATAAACACAACATAATGCTCTTGCCCCACTGCAGAAACTTGAGCTCTACTGCCAATGTGACAAGTGTGTATGGAGTGGGTGGATTTTTCCCTTATGGCTTAAGTGGAACGGTGGCCGGAGCTGCAACATGTTTCTACGCTTTTGTTGGATTTGACTGCATCGCTACAACAGGTAAGAGGGTCTCCCTTTATCAGTATCATTGTGATTATATTTGGTTACATTTTTACCATTAGATCTCTTTCTAAACAAATACAAGATAAAATACAAATGTCATATTGTGATACTGTATGTACAGTGACAAAGCAGAAATATGTGCCAAACGTTGCAGTGTAGCAACAGATTTCAATAGGTTTGCTGTATTATTTCTGAAATATGATATGAATTGTAAAAATTTTACGATTCCTCCAGTGAAATGCAGCATTATGTATTGTTCAATTATGTAAATGTAAAAAGTGTCTAGATTTGACCAAAAAAATAAACCCTGGCACTTACACAACCTTTTTCTAGAGCTTTGATCCATATCTTGTGTGGCCATCATCTGATGGAGTTTGCTCACTTATGTTGGAGATGATTCAGCTGTTATCATGTGACCTGATAACAACTGAACCATCTATGTGACAAATTCCATCTGATGACGGTTATCAATCAATCAGTTTTTATTTGACAGTAACACAGTAAAATGTTACCCAATCAGCTTTTTTTAATGAGATGTGGCTAATCTCAAATTCCAAACTCGAGTTTGTCCCTTATGATAAATATTTACCTAAACTCAGGGGTCAGTGTTGGCTAGCTATAATTGAACTGAATATGAGAATGTCGTTCTACTCCAAAAGAAATATGGTAGGCACAAGCACATAATCCAAAGTAAATTTAATTTAAGGTCTGGTTCAAATTGATTCAGATTTTGAAGATAGACTGATGGTCAAATCTATTCTCTAGAACAAGTTGCGCATCGCTCAGTGTCCAGTGGGTTTTTCCTGTAAAATGTAAAATGAATGTTGATCTCCTCCTCTTCAATAACCATAAATTCAGCAATTGTCTTATGTTTCCCAATTTCTTTTCACTTTTAAGAGACTGGTATGGGCCCCTTAAAACATTCTCAGGAAAATGGTTACTAAGGACCTTCTAGCAACACATATAGGAATACTTAAGTATTGGGACAAACACTTAAGATCAGAAGGTTATTTTTTCCCTTACAACATCCTAAGGAAATCCTTATGGTGATTTTACGCAACTCATTTTTTTCTAAGGGATCCGTAGATGAAAATTTCAGGGCAGACGTATTCAAAGTGGTTTTATGCAACCGGGTACTGGACATTTTCCAATAATTGGACCTTTGAAATTTGTTTGTCAAACTGCTATGTACATGACAGTCTTGAAGCTGGTTATCAAATTATTACAGGTTTTGTCCTATTTGTGGGATATTCCTCTTTCATTACATGTAACCCAAAACAGCTGAAAGAGGAATATCATTAAAAGTGTCACTGACTTTTTTTTTTCTTCATAGGTGAGGAGGTGAAGAACCCTCAGAAGTCCATCCCTCTGGGCATTGTGGCTTCACTACTTATCTGTTTCCTGGCCTACTTTGCGGTTTCTGCTGCTCTCACCCTGATGATGCCCTACTACTTGCTCAATGAAAAAAGCCCCCTGCCAGTGGCCTTTGATTATATCGGCTGGGGTCCTGCCAAATATGTTGTGGCAGTGGGATCACTGTGTGCCCTGTCCACCAGGTAAGAAACCACTGGTAGTACAGTTGTGGTCATGGGATGTGACTGTCATTGGAGAAAACATGTGGGGTAAAAATATTTAACTTTTAGCCACGCTAGCAGCAGGGTCATTTGGTCGTTTCAACACCTTGGTCCAGACTGAACTATCTCAACAACTATTGGATGGATTGCCATTAACTTTAGTACAGACATTCATGTCAACAGAGGACGTATCGTAATGACTTTGTTAATCCCCTGACTCTTTCGGACATTTGTGGTTTTGAGTGAAATGTCTCCAGAACTATAGATAGAATAGATTGCCATAAACATTATTTTCCATTCAGGATGAATTGTCATTGGATTTCTATTTATCCAATTACTTTGGTTTAAGACTTAAAGCCAGGGTTGGTAATGTTGAAAAGATAGCAAGATATGAAAGTAGCATCTCCTCGGGGCTCCGTCTAACGGTTAGACGAGGGCAGAAGGAGGGGGTTAGACTCTAACTCCTCCTTCTGCCCTCGGGGTTCCGACCCACACACAGACGTGCACGAACACCGCCGCGTCGCTGCTTCAGAGCAGAGCGGAGAAAGGGGTTGAGTATGCGCAACGTGACAAGGAGGCATGTCATTGGTTCTTTCAAGTGGGACTGCGAGGCAATGATTGGTGGGCGTTCTTAGAGGATTAGAGCAGCTACAGATGTCTTTTTCTCTCCTTTTTCAAAGCCCATAAGTTATTTATTGCTATCGGGGTGTAAAGACCATTTCAAGCAAGATATAAAAAAGTGTATATTGAAAATAGTTACCAACCCTGCCTTTAATACCTGCAAAACTAATGACTTTCCAATCAGCCTCAGCTGTACTTTGTGTTTAGTGCTAATTAGCCAATGTTAGTATGCTAACACTAAACCAAGTAAAACATCAACATATTAAGTAATTGTGTCATTGTGAGCATGTTAGCATGCTGTTAGCATTTAGCTCAAAGCACCACTGGGTCTAAGTACAACTTTACAGACCCGCTAGCATGGCTGTGGTCATCTTTATAGCTATACATTATTTGTATGCGTTATCCACAGATTCATTATCTTTGAATGTTAACAGTGTTTATCTACTGGTAGCCTGTGTTAAAGGGAGTGGAGGGGTCGTCACACAGGGTGAAACAAGACAAGATATATATGATAAAAAGAGTGAATAATCACAAATATCAGATTGGCATTAAGGTCACTGTACTGGGTTAAACAAGCTGACTTTTCTTTAATAATACCCATTCATTAACCAGAAAAGGGTAGGGCCTTATATAACCTTACATTAGCAAACACTTCCTAAACGTCGTCATGTCATTCAACAAAGAAATTTTGGGGTAGGATTAACAAATCTGCATAGAAATGTTGAAGGGAAATCTGTTATTCTACATTAAAGAGAATGTATAGTGGTCGTTGACCCTGTTTGTGTTTTGTTTCTCCAGCCTGCTGGGTTCAATGTTCCCAATGCCCCGTGTGCTCTTCGCCATGGCAAGAGACGGCCTGCTTTTCCAACCCCTGACCAAAGTCACCTCAAAGGGCAGTCCTGCTATAGCTACCATATCGTCTGGAACTGTGTCAGGTACAGATGTTCCAGCTGTTCATCAGCTTCTATGTGCATGTGGTGAGGTTTAAGGACTTAAAGTGACTCTGTATTCCCTGGTTGTCATCTTTAGCCATAATGGCTCTACTGTTTGACCTGGAAGCCTTGGTGGAAATGATGTCCATCGGCACTCTGTTTGCTTACACACTCGTGGCCATATGCATCTTAATACTGAGGTATATTCATTTCACGTTTCTTCTCCCACTGTGCTTTACCTAGAATGCTGTGCAAAACTCAATGTATGTGACACATTTTGTTTTTCAATCAAGGTACCAAGAAGGTCCATCTAAAGACACAGACTTACAGATCAGAGAATCAAACACCAAGTTTGGCTTCCTGAAGCCTCCGTCATCTCCCAATTCATCCACCTCAAGAACAGTCACAACCTTGACTATAGTCACTGGTACGCAAGGCAAACATAACTGAAGCACTTGTGGCTTTTTATTTCTTAAGCACTCTAGTACCATTTGTTGACCACTAATTTCTTTGTCTCTCTGGTCCACAAACCGACCTCTCTCATAAATCTTTTCTTTTTCTGCAGTTGCATTTGTAATCGCACTGTGTGTCACCCTGAGTCAAGCCCTAGATGCTCTGTCCCGTATGGAAGCATGGAGTCTGGCGGTTGTCTGCATCCTCGCCTTCATTGTGCTGCTCAACACGTTCCTCATCTGGAGGCACCCACAAAACAGCACCAAGGCATCTTTCATGGTGAGAATGTTTTAATGGTGTTTCTGAGAAAGTAGAGCATTTAAGAACATTTTGTGCGTATATGTTGACTTAATAAACATCAACAAGAAAATCCTTTCACATCTTCTATTGTCTATTCACAGGTGCCCTTACTCCCTGCTCTGCCGTTACTGAGTACATTCATCAATGTCTACCTAATGGTCCAGTTAGGTGGGGAAACATGGGTGCGATATGCTATTTGGATGCTAGTGGGTAAGAACATATTACAGCTTGAAAGGTTTGCAGGGCTTTTATCAAGTTAGTTGCTGAACTGTAATGATCCCCCTCTCTGTAATGATTCTCTCTCCAGGGTTACTCATCTATTTTGGCTACGGTGTCCGTCACAGTGTTCAGAGGAAGCGTCTCATGGCCAACCAGATACAGATTGAAACCGTCAGCGGCAAAACAGACAAGGACATCGTTAAAGAAGAAAAGTTCTGAGCTCTGCTGGAGCGGAGAGAAATAGATTGCCTTGTTACACTGAGGAACTGCAAGTGTGTAACTATACTGCTTTACATGCACCGACTGTTGCTGATCTGTTCCTACGGCGTCTAACATCTGAGAGTGGAACAGGTGTTTACTGTTGAAATGCAGTCACGTGGGCCAACTTGTTAACTTTATTCCACATTATGATGGAGTTTGTAGTATATCTAAATATTCTCGATGCCTGACGTATTTTTTGACCTGTATATGTTGCCTGTATTAATGTCAGAGCTGTGTCCTGGGCACCTGTTTATAAAGGAAAAAGGCCTCTAGCTATTTTCTGTTGTTAATTTCTATTTTATTACACTTAAATAACAACTTTACACTTTTCATATCAATTGTGAAATGTAGAAATACATTTTAATTTTATACAATTCTAATTATGATTATAAATAACAAGAGAATTGCTTTTTTTACATATCAAAATATGGAGTAAGACTGTACAAAATGAAGTACAATGTAGATACAGAAAATCTTGTGAAATGTCAAATCTTAGCCTGTTTAAAGTTTCAATTTATTGTTTTTTGTTTCAAAGTGTAAATATGGAAACTGTACATGTTTTATAATTATATATTGAAAATGTATTCCTAAATTAAAAAGAAAGAATCCAGTTTTTAAGACGACTACAATCTGGAGTTCATTTTCTGCAGGGAACGTTAATAAAAAGTCCAGTTCCACTCGTGATCTTTAATAGAGCACCAGAGCCGACTCACTAACCAGAGTTCCCTGAGAACAAAAGGACCTTTCATAGAAGCTTACCTGTGTGTCATGGTCAACATGGTGGCTTAGCTAGTCACTGAAAAAATTGTTCTCACTGGGTTCAGCATGCTATGGATTTAATCAAATGTCCAAAACCTGAATTTATTTTCCTGTTGGGAAACTATTGAATGGGAATTATTGAGTACATAAATATTATCAATATTTCTATTTTTATTTTTAAAGCCTAAAATATCAAGTTCTTCTCAGAGGGCATTACAATCTGTGCTGCAGGTTATTGATTGAAGTTGATGGATTTTCACAATAAAATACAGTTTTATTAGAATTATTTCACAATAGAAATGATGCATTACACCAAACATACCAACACATTAAAAGCAACAGATAAATAGATGTAAAAATGATAAATATCAACTTGTAAAATAAGTTGATAAAAAAAAATGTATGTGTGATTTTGTGCATTTTCTATGGGCCTAAAGCCGGCCAAGCCTGTGATTTGTTTTACCACTGCAAAGGCAATCAGTGAATGTCATACAAAAGGTTTATTGGGTGCCAAATGCTTTTTAATACCCTTGCCAAACAGTCTTCGTCTGGGCTGTGTGGTGTGTTTCGGAGGGCCAGACACTTCCAGTCCAGCAGCTAAGCAAACAGGCTGTGTGATTCCACACGGAGGGGCCTCTGTCTCTGGACCCTTATTGGTCCGGACAGGGTTGAAAGCCTCCATTGAGCCAGTCAGAAGGAATTTGGGGTACTAATGCCACTCTCAGGAGAAGGAATTTGTGTGATTCTGGTAAACAGCTGACCGCTCACTTTGCAGGCTCTGCCCTCCTCCTCTTCTTTCTGGTTTCTGCAGTACGTTCTCTGTGTTCAACTGCATGAACTAACAATGCACAGACTTTAATTTTATTCCACTGATCAATCATGCCTTTGGTGAACTTGTTTGGATCAAAGGGGAAGCTTGTGCTTAGCGCTCTCCTTTTTTGTGTCGTAATCTTCGAGTTAGGTAAGTGACTTTATCCACTTGATGAGGAGTTCTGTGAATATGTGTTCCTAGAATCACTAAAGAGGGGAGATTTATGTTGGCTTAAAGTAGGATGCAGCTTACCATGATACCATGACCAACCTTTTCTTAGTTATTAACTACTTATTAGTCAATTCATATCATCAAATATGTGCCTGCATCTTATGAACTATTAGTGCATCATGTGCTATTTATGCTGTGTAGCTCATTGTCAAAAAGACGCCCAAGAACAGAGGACTACTCCAGGGAGGAAGCCCAAGCCAAGCAAACCCAAACTTGGGAAATCAACAAATAAAGGGCCCAGAGCTGTAACAGCCAAACCCAAAATCAAAACTACGTCTGCACGGACCTTCCTCACACAGGTATTTCATCTAGGACACAAGAAGTTTGTTCAAGGAACATTCATTAAGCACAGAACAATGACTGTATCAGTGAATAACCGTGTGATTGTATATCTGACACATACAGGTGTTTAACAAAGGGAAGTTTAAGAAGGTGGGAGAAACTATAAGTGTGCAGACAGGAGACACTCTGGAGCTGAGGTGCAGGGGCAAACCTGTGCAGTGGAGCGTCCCCACGTACCTGGAGGAGGATGATGATGGACGGCTCAGGTAAGCTATAAGCTGTTGATACTTCTTTATTATGCATGATGTACAATTTATTCTTCTAAATATAGAATCATACAATCTGTTGAAGAGTCAGTGTGTTCTTTGGCTGTTTCCTGTTTTGGCTCTGCAGGACTGTGCAACATGAGCACTATGGCGTACTGACATTAGTCAACACTACTGGTGCGGACACAGGGGAATACAGCTGTTATCCTATGTACTGTGAAGACACAGACTGCAGGAAGGAGTATGACAAAGCTGTAAAAGTCTTCGTCTTCTTTCCCGGTGCAGTGAATCAACTTTATTGATGCTTACATGTGCACTTCTCAGAAGCCTTTTTCATAACTCTACCTTATCTTACCGTCAGTCTAGCCATATCTTCTCACTGTACCAATCAGACCCACAGGAGCTATTTGTTCCGTCGTCTGACTACTACGAGGTGATTCAGCTGAGAACCAACTGGCCGACACTCCTCCCCTGCCAGGTGACGTCACCTGAGGCTAAAGTGACTCTGCACCGCGAGTTTCCACCAGCGGAGGTGGCGGTGGACGGGACTGAGATCTCCTTTAACGTCAAGAGGGGCTTCACCATTCATCGACCCCGGCCTTATCATGCTGGAGCTTTGTATTGTGTCGCCAGCCTGGGCAACCTGAGGCAGAGCTCCACCAAGTACATGCTCATCTATGTTAACTGTGAGTGCTGCCACTAAGTCATCCTTTCCTTTAATCGCAAATGAATTTGTCGCCTATTACTGATCAGGGACAAAGCGTCTCCCAGCATGCATCAGACAGGAGGACAGAGAAATACTATGTACAAGTAGACAAATCAGCACAGGGCTGACAAATGTTCTTTATGTACTTTGGGGTTTTGACTGTTGACTGGTCAAAACAACCAACTGACATTTCAAATCCTTTCAAACCTTCTACATCGACTGACAAACTCTTTCAGGTCTCAGCTCTTCACATTTTGAACAACCACTCTGACTCCCACAACTTCCACTGCCCATTCTCAATTTACTTCAACTGCTTTCAGAAGAAATCCTTGTTAATTGCAGCACTAGAAGTGAATATATGTATTAACACTCTTGTTATTGCTCGCGGAGGGCATTGTAGACCTCCATATCTATGTGCATTTTTAAGATTGCAGGACAAAACCAGACTAAACATGCAAACTCCACACAAAAAATTGCCGGTCACAGACAAAGTTTCATTATGCTGACTAATGCAAGTCACTGCTAAATTATTTTTTGCTTACTTATCACTTAAACAGTAACTGAAATTCGGAAACATTTGCCATCAGACCCCATGGCTCCTCCTGCTCCGGTGATCCAGGCCTCGTCAGGCTCGTTGACTGTGGGGGGGGATCTGCGTGTCAGCTGCTCTGTGGTGGGGGAACAGGACGTGCTCGTAGAGTTTAACTGGGAATACCCAGGACAGCAGGTCAGACACTCAAGGACAATATGGCATACTTACTAAAGTACTACTAAACTATACATTTGAGGTTGGTTGTGAGACAAAGTAAATGAAGGATCTGTGTCATTACCATGCTTTTTTTATATATCTAGTTTGTTATTAGTTAAGAGGCATCTAACCTATGGACTGCAGAGCATCCAGGCCTATAACCATCTATTAATTATGTATTAACATATTAACTTATTATAAAGGGGTCCATTTCTCCCATGATGTATGTGTTTAATGCAAACTGAAGTGAGCGCCTGTACTGGTTTCAGATCGGGAGGCCTTTGAACACACAGGAGAGCATCACTCCAGTCGGCGGAGGAACGGCTCGACAGCAGTCTCAGTCTGTCCTCCTGGTGGAAGAGGTGAGGGACGTGGACCAGGGAACATACACCTGCACCGCCAACAATCTGCTAGGAGCCAAATCTGTGTCCACCACTGTGAAAGTGGTCCCCAAAGCCAAACCTAAGAAACCATGAATCATCAAAACTGGATGATATCACTGGAGTGGTGGCGATCAGGTCCAACATTCTGCTCCGTCACAGTATTAAACAGTATTTTATCAGTCACATATGAATATATAAAAATAACAAAAGATCTTCTTCTGTAGCTAGTGTAAGTGTAGTGGAAACACTTCAGCATCACAATGACAACAGAGATTATGTTGTTTAGATGAATGTATGTGAATTGTTGTGCATTCGATTTGTGTATTGAAAGCTTTATTGTTTTATTGCATGTCTTTTTCTACTTATTTCTTATTGTGCATGCCCCCGCCTAACATGAGGGCATAGAAAATAAAATAAAATAAACTGTTGTGATGATATAATTATTATAAGGACAATTGTTTATTTTTCTTTGAGTGAGGTATTGTATCAATAAATACATAGCTTGACATTTAATGTCTCAATGTTCCGATACATTAAGTAATGATTATATTGCTAATTATTTTTATAATTATTTTCCATAATTACCATCATTATTAATCTAAATTTCAGAATTTTGACAATTACAAGAAAAAGAGAAATGATGTTATACAAAGAAACAAAGCAAACATTTTGAGTGAATATTTTTGATCTTGACAAAAATGTAAGCCAGCTAGTGGCCTAAATCAACAACAACAAAATGACCTGAAACAATACTAATTATTTTAAATATTAAATCATCCTTTGCAATTTTTAAGCAAAAATGTAAAACATTTCCTCTTTCCATTTTTGTGTCATTTCATTAGTTTTTATAATTTGAATATATTTGGGCTCCTCACTGTTGGTCAGACAAAACAAGACATTTGATGACACGTTGGGCTTTAGGAAATTGTGGTGTACATTTTTCAATATTTTGTGACTAAAGAATAGATTGGAAAACATTTAAAATGAATCAATATTGAAAATAATAGTTAGTCTTATAGTTAGTTAGTTGGTTAGTTAGTTAGTTAGTTACACAAGATAATGATGTTTTCCTGGTAAATGGCTGCATTAGTCTGTTAGGGTTAGTAGGGTAGTAGTCTACACATGGCTGCTTCATTATTATCTCAATTAGTTTGTGGTAAAATATTATTTAGGAATTTGCACCATATGAGTAGAATATGAACTAGTCTTACAAAATGTGGACACAGGGCCCCTCTCGAAGACAGGCTGACAACATTAGCTAATAATGCAGGACCTGCCTTAGTTTATATTTACGGAAGAGGATTAGGGCCACCGTCCACGTGAAAAATGTACTTGAGTTCTGTTAAAGTTAGAAGAGTTAGAGTTAGAAGTTAGAAGATTTATTTATTTATTTATTATTCATTTTTTATTTATTTATTATTTATTTTTTATTTTGTATAATTCTTTTAAGAAATAATCTCAGAATTCTGAGATTAAATTTAGAACTCAAATAACATTTTCACATGGCCCTTTCCGTAATTTACTGTACGTGATGTGAATGACCAAAAACCAATCGACAGATGAGCTGGGTGGGTGTTTCTCTTTGGTGCTCCTGCTTTTTTTGTTTGTTTATGTGGCACATGCACCTACTTGCCTGGTCGCTAGAGGGCGTCGCCCCCCTTCACAACTTGAAGTGTGTCTGTGTCCAGCCACCAGGCAGGCACATGTCTCCCTGCCTCTCATGTTTCCTCTCACTCTGTTCAAACCTCCGAGAGGGAAAAGAGACCGTCCCAGTCTGCGCTCCTCTCTCCGCACGCCGCCAGCAGGCTGATCGCTGTGTGCTGCTCCGCACTAAGTCCTGGAAAATATCCTGCGGGGCCACGTAAACGACGTTTCTTTCATTATATAACCAGCGAGAGACAAAACTGCAGCAGACTTCCAGTGCTGGTCCAGGAGATGTCCTGCAAGCAGAATATGGTGAGCGCCAATTTTTCTAATCTTTTCGTTATCCCCCCTCCCCTGCACATGCAGCACTGCAGCCCGAATCTGTGTCAGTATTAGGGCATGGCTTATTGTGGTCCATTATGATGGCATGTGTAAAACTTTCTCCTGACCATACTTAAAAAGATCAACTTGAAGAGATGCTTGACTGTGTAGATTAAAAGCCTGTAAAGTATAGACACAGTGCTGCTCTCATATCATTTTTGTCCCTAAATCAGGGTTAATCCTTACAGTTTGTTTTCACTGTTGACTGGCAACTGGCAGTGTATTTGTGTCTGTGTGTGAGAGACAAAAGAGGAGAAGAAGGAGACTGATGTATGAACAATTATTTTATTTTTTTGTCATTTATTTCCTGTCACTTTGCAGCTATGGTGGTCTCCACTGCAATGCACTGAATAGTGTTTGGCCTGCACGGCTGTAAATGTTTGGGTTGAAGCTCACCTCCCAGTCTCTTTTGATGCACAGGAGTTTGGGGACAAAAGCTGTTTCTGTGTGTGAGAGAGCCTGAGTGAGTGACTGAGTGTGTGAGTGAGTGAGAGAGAGAGTGTGTGTGTGTGTGTGTGTGTGTGTGTGTGTGTGTGTGTGTGTGTGTGTGTGTGTGTGTGTGTGTGTGTGTGTGGAGGGGGAGACACCGGCCCAGTCTAAGGGACTGCCAGGCTGTTGTCGTGGAGACCAGAGGCCACAGGTGACCTCTGACCTGAGGACTCATGGAGCGTTGCAGGAAGAGTCCTTTGATTGTGGTGGCTGTGGGTGCGCGCTGACGTAAGTGAAGGAGCAGGTCTGACAATAGAGAGACAATAGATGTGTGATCCGTTGTTGGGAGACTACGTGGAAACCATTCCTGTCATTAAGGAATGGATTATAGGATAATTCAAAGAGGTGATAGTGGGTGATAAACTGCTGTCTGCTGCTGGTGTGAACGGCTGATGACTGCATGACAACCACTGAGACAGCTTAAGTATTGTTTAAGTCATCGCCCAAAAATGCATTTCTCCATCTTAGCCAGCCCACTTCTTTATGACACAGAGCTGACTGAGGGATGAGATTTTGCAATCAGTTCTCCGTTCAACTGCAAAAACAAATCTAATAGTGCAGTGTTAGCTAGAGTTGTGTGAGGTCAGGATTGACTGCGAGATTACAGTTTTGAGGGTCAGTTCTCCCAAATCCCACACAGTTTGTTTTTACCTCAGTGGTATCTATCCATGCAGATATCTTTAGGTTTTTTTGAGCAGAAGTTTTGAGTTACTAGTGTCTGGAACTTCTGCCACCAACCCCAGAAAATAGAGATAAGTGGAATTAAATTTGTGCTGCTGAAGAAATTGACATGTGACTCAACAGCAAAAACTACTCATGGCTAGATAACACTACGGTCATGTGACTAAATGTAGTTGTTTCTGTGATCTGGGTGAACTGATCCTTAAAGGCTGCATTAAAATAAAGTGTTCTGGCAGTTTTGGCATCTACTTGCTTAGCCAATTACTCGATCAGTGAATCTACAGAAAACTAATTTCCGATCATTTTGATCATCAATTGATTGTTTAGGTAATTTATCAAGCAAATATAGCAATAAGTCGAGCCAAAACCACGCACCGCCCACTGGCCAACCGGCCGGAAGCAAAATGTAACAGAACGCTAAAATATGCTTCTGAAAACACAAAATAAGCAATGCAGTAACAGAATCTTTATTCATATTTGATCAGCGCAGCATAGTTTGACAATTTGATCGGAGGCTGAGGAACGTGATTTTTGCACAGATGATCTGATTCATGAACTACTGTCAGAATACAGTGACCATTTCAGCAAATATTATGTTTTTATTAAAGTTAGCAACTGTAGCTTTAAAAGAAAAATCCCCCAAAAAAATGTATCTTAAAAAAAAAAAAAAAAGAGGTGACAATGATTATTGCCATATTATCAACATTGGGATATTTGATCGAAAGTAGCATGATGCTTGATTTGATCAATATTGCAAAGCCCATCTGTTAGCTAAAAGCTCATCGGGAGATTTTTGACGACAACCTATTAGCACAGTCTGTCTCTCTTCTGCTCTTCTCTCAGTAGAATCAGCCAGACAGCTGATGTGATGTCTTCGTTCAGCTGTTTGAGCTCCCAGGGGGCTGACACTCCCCTGTGTGTGTGTGTGTGTGTGTGTGTGTGTGTGTGTGTGTGTGTGTGTGTGTGTGTGTGTGTGTGTGTGTGTGTGTGTGTGTGTGTGTGCGTGTGCGTGTGTGTGTGTGTGTGTGCGTGTGTGTGTGTGTGTGTGCGTATGTGTCTCTTTTAAAGTACTGGCAGCTGATGAAACACTAATTCTGCTGATCGGTCAGATGTCTGCTGACCATTTGCTTCTTGTTGCCTAACCTAAAGAGAGGAGGATACAAACTCCTCTCCATCAAGCACAGTATGTTTGAATAAACTCTGTCTTCCCACAGTATGATGTTAGTCCTGATGTAAAGCTTAAATAAAGGGTGCAGCTAAATACTTGTCAAGTCAGAGCCCAATAAACCCAATGAACTACAGCACAATACACTGCTAGGCTTTTACTCGTTGTGTAGCGTGTAAGTGCATAGCAGGTCAGTCATGCATACTACAGTCTAGCAGATGGTGTAGCAGGGAGAGCTTAGCCATAATGGCACTGTGTTGGTTGACAGAGATTTCCCCTCAGGCCAGCCTGCTAATCAAACACTAATCAGCCCTTCTTCCACAGATTGAGTTCGGTCTGTCTCCCCTCCTCAACTCAATTTTCCTCAGATTCTCCTCCCCTTGCTTCCCATTTTCTCATTGTTTGCTCTTAATCTTGGGCTCATCCTATTACCCTATTCTGTCCCTCCTGTCTGCCCTCATCTCATAGACTCTTTATAGACAAGGCCATGCCTGATCGCTCTGAAGAGAAAGTGTCATGCTCTTACACTTAGAGCTTTCACTCCTTGGTCATCCCTCTGCCTGTGGCTAGCCTGATCCGCTCTCTGGGCCGTCTGTCGCTGCGATTAAAGCCTAGCCGGGTTAAGAAAATCACTGTGGGGCTTGGCCAGGGTGTGAAAGGCCGCCTGTCTACATTCTGCCGCTGTTGGATATAAGGCTGTTTAGCTCAAAGTTGTCACAGTAAATTGTAATAGTTTGCATGGCATTCATTTCAGTATAATCAAAAGAAATTGTTTGTCTGTGTTAGGGATTGGCAGAAAATATACTTCTTCTTCTTCTTCTAAAATGTGATACAACTACAACTACTTGTCCTAGAGACACCGAAAAGACACCGAAAAACTAATCAGTATTTTTATATTAATAGTTGCTCAGTTGACTGTGTGTAATGTGAATAGAGTTGCTTGTAGTGATGAGCCCACTGAGAATTATCACCCAGCTGAGCTCTGCCGTTCTCTTCAGCTCTACAGAGCTTTTAAGCATCTTTCAGCTCATTGTTTTGGGTTTAACAGTCTGCAACTTTACAGCTTTGGTTTTGTCAGGCAGCGTTTTTCGAAAAAACAGCCACTGTACTCTACCTGCCCAGCTCCCAATGCCAGACACAAAGTTAGCGACTAGCACGTTAGTGCAGCAGTTGGAGGAGACCAAACCAGAGCCAAAGGGAGAGTGAATACTGAAATGTTTGCTAACACCTTAGCCATAACAACTTTATCTGGTGATAATATGTTAGTGTTTGCAGCTTGTTCCGATGGCCCCAAGTGGCCAAAATAAATTCTAGTTCTAAACAAGTAAGCATACATTTAGTGGGGTATTTTTAATACATGTGGGTCAAATATAGATATTGTCAAGTTCTATGGGTGTCAATGTCTAAATAAGCAGTAGATAAGGCATGTTAATGCAGGAAAACCAAGTCTACTAAAGTACCACGATCACAAAATAACACCTGAAATGCAAACATCACAGATCCCTGTTATGGGACAGTGTGCAGGCATCTTAGCAAAAGTACATTTTCTCTGCTTTCCTTGTCTAATCCAAAGAGGCCAGAGCTTTCTCAAGACACTTTAAATATAAAGAACTCCGTCCACTTTCTGCAACCATCATACCTGCAGTCTACATCAATTAGATGAGCATTGTGATTGTGTAGCCATACCTTTGATTTCTACAGTCATTTTTAGATATCTGCCAGAAAACTTTTCACAACACAACACTTACAGAAAGCACAGAACATCACAGATTGATGAGATATAAGTGTGAGTGTGAGTATGCATGGGTGGATTTGGCATAATGAGGAGCTTGCTTGGTGGCCCACATGCTTATTTCTATCAATCAAAATCTCTTCTGCTGCCAGATGAACCTGGCATAAATAAAAAATTCAAGCATGGCAAAATACTCTGTGTCCTGTATTTCCTGGGTTATTACTGACTGCATGGTTGGTTGACCCGCCACCTGACTGCTGAACAATAGTGTAATTGTCATGGGACAAGCGGGACCCCCTGACCTTCGGAGGTGAGAGGTCTGAGAGTGTAGGAGGGTGGGCAGACCCCATGCTGTGGCCTTTGTCTGTAAATGTCACCAACTCCGAGGGCACACGGAAATAGCCGCTAACTGTGGCAGCATCTCATCCTGGGGCTATTGTCTTGTTAACGAATGTAGCCTCTATTCCCTGTGAGTCAGGCCAGCCTTATCGTTTCCTTGTGTTTTTATCGATCAGGCTTATCTCCCAGTGAGGAGAAGTGCCCGCGTTCACCTGCCTTCTACAGAGATCAGCAGAAATGGTTACCCTGTGTGTGTGTGTGTGTGTGTGTGTGTGTGTGTGTGTGTGTGTGTGTGTGTGTGTGTGTGTGTGTGTGTGTGTGTGTGTGTGTGTGTGTGTGTGTGTGTGTGTGTTTTTTGTTATGAATTGTGTGCATGCAGAGTACTTGGCCCTTGGTCTCTTATTTAGTCTGAAGAGTTGTAGCATTGCAGAACAAAAGTCCATAAAGTCGAAGCCCTCCTCTGCGAGTGGGCATTGTTCTTTATTTATAGCTGCGTGTACAAGTAGCAGTCGTCAAGGCAGCCGCAGCTTTGTTCTCTTCGACAGCATTTCAGTTTGCTGTCACATCCTGTTCTTTTACATGAAATCAATACGGTGGATTTAAAGGTTACATTTGGTTACCGTGACCTGCACCTCACTCAGGTCACACAGGGAGTAAAGTGGAACAGTGGACTCATTGGCACTGTGATTTTACCTCTATCTCTGCGCCCAAGCAGCAGTGCTTTGGCTGTAGCCTACTTCCACCCAATATAGTCCCAAGTCAATATCTGCCTAGGAAATTGTCTAGTCTTAATCTACATTGCTATTTGTACTCGTTGTGAATACGCATGCTACAAGAAGTAATTAGGTTTTGTTGTTGGGTCACTTTTACTCACGGCATGCTAACCGGCAACATAGGATTCCATTCACTACGCTAAGCTAAGCTAGCGGCGGCGCTGCC
This sequence comes from Gymnocephalus cernua, assembly GCA_023631565.1. Taxonomy (NCBI): domain Eukaryota; kingdom Metazoa; phylum Chordata; class Actinopteri; order Perciformes; family Percidae; genus Gymnocephalus; species Gymnocephalus cernua. The sequence goes on from CM042435.1 coordinate 18,595,194, forward strand.
GGACTAAGACAATGATGCGTTTGCCCACTTATATAAATATAGAGCAGACAGTGAATTACCCTATTTCAACAGACGGTGGCATATTCTTTTAAGAATGGAATGTTTATTTTGTGTGAACTCTGTGAAATAAGATAGTCCTGCTATCTTCTTGAAATCGCAACTGACAGAATTTGAAAATATCATGTCATGTCTTTCTAAAAGAAATGACGGACACACCGAGCTCAGGGGCGTGTCTTACCAAGGATTATGTTATTTCTCAAGAGCCAGACATCCCGCGTGCCTCCCATAGTTGATTCCTGTAATGTTATTGTCCAGAGAGCTTAGGCAGAGGAAATTAGTCTAGCTTGGGTTGTTGTCTCGTCTAGTTGACTGGTCAGACAGGTACAGTATCGCAAGCAGGCCCTGACTCGTCCCTCTTTGTTGTGTCTGCTTGTTTTTCCATCTATGGACCTCCACATTCCTATTCTCTTTTTGCCCTGTCCTCCCCTTTTTCTGCTGCAGCCATTTTTCCATCCATACACACACACACACACACACACACACGCACACGCACACACACACACACGCACCACCTTTACACCTCCTCCAGGTTCCCAGATCATTCTTGTTGGCACTGCTCTGCTGGCCAACTCAGAGACTTACAACTGAGAATCTGTGGAATCTGAGACTGGATATGCCTGCGGGGCCCAGAGGTAATGACAGGGGTAAAGCCAGCGGCACCTGCTGAAGTGTTAGACTGGGGTTATCCCCTCCTTTCATTTTCCAGCAGATTTTCTTCAAATTGCATTTAGCAGGCCGAAGGGCACCACAAAACATCACATTCTTGCTTTGGAATTCCCTTAATAGCGCGCCAATCGCTACATTGTGCATCTCTGGTTGGCAAGGTGCTTTATTAGCTGGGATTCCTGTGTGCCCACCTATTGGTGCCAGCTTTAGGAAGTCCAGATACCTCCTTCACTCCCCTCAGCTCTGCGGCCTGCATCACATGGCAAAGAAAGGAGTGGATCTCTCCTGGTAAAGGAGCAGTGAACAATGTCCTCTTTTTTCCCCTCCCTCAGATGTGATCGTCTCCAGTTTGAGTTATGTAACTTGATACGATGCAGAAACAGAATTAGTAAGGGGGACTTACACTCAGACTATTGTCCAGACAGTCCACGCTGAGACAACCCCCGCATGCTCTCATTTTCCATTCCTTCCTCATCTACACTCTCTTATTTTTTGCGACCCTCATCCCTCTTTCTCTGTGTTCCTGCTGTCTTGTGTCTCTTAACGCAAGTCCTATCCCTCAATGTTGTCTTATTATCTGTGAGCAAACAAGACACATTGTATTGTTGGTATTTGTCTGGTGAAGTTGGCTCTTGAATGTCACTACAGGGTCTGGATTGACCGCCTCAAAGCTGGTTCACATTCAGGGCTTTTGTTTGTGAAACTGGGAGAACAAGTCCAGCCACAATGGCATCTGAGAGGGCTGTAAGAGCACAAAGAGATGAGCAGGTGAGGAGGGTAAGAGGAGGGAAAAGGGAGAGGGTGTAGGGTGAGCAGGAAAGTACCAGGTTCTCTCAGGGGAGTCGAAACTGACTTATATAGCTGCTGCAGAGGTCGACCTAGTGATTACTCCCAGTTTCCTATATAAAACACACACATACACAGGTATATCTCCAGTGATGCTGCTGTCTGTATTGAACCTACCCCTCACGTACAGCTTAAGATCAGCTTAGTCTTCTGTTTAGATCAGAGAAAAGTCACCGTGTCGTGGCCTGCAGGTCAGTGGTTAGGTCCAGGCAGCTCCCTCCCATCCACACACCTCCCAACTGCCATCACAGACTAGAAACAGGAAGTCATGTGGCGAGATAATGAGTAGCGCGAGCATGAGACAGAAAGAGAGAGATATAGAGTGAGCATTTTATCAGGAGCAGAGAAGTGAAGTTTCAGGTGGACAAACAGACAAGGTAAATAGGTGACATTTTTCCTACCTTTTCTTTTTATCTCTAGTATTTGGGTTTTTATATGCTTACAAAAGTCAGTCTTCTAATACTGAAAGTACCTAAACTCCAAAGTCTACTGTGTCACACTAGGCTTCAGATAACAGCAAGAACTCACCTAACCTGTGTGTGTATATATTTATACAATCGTGAGCTCGCTTCTGGGAAAGTTGGACTTATTTACATGCCAGCAGGCTCAAGATGCTCTGAACGCACTGTGATTTAAGGCTGCATTTTCAGAAGAACAGAGTAAGCTGCAGAGAGAAGAGGAAAGCAGTCTGATTGTTAATTACTCATCCCTCAAGGCATGCTTGTTTGCAGCAGAGTTGAAATGGAGTTAGCTAACTTTTTAACTGAATCTTCTCTCCTGGGTGAATGACGTCACACTGAGCAGCAGCCTCAGCCTCCCCATTCACTTCCAGCACAGAACAAATATATGCTAATTAACTGTTGGTTATTGAATGTCCCAAAATGGAGCCACATGGTGTTGAAAGAAACAATATATTGGATTATCTGCTCCGCTGAGCTGTGCACCTTGATTACTTCAGTAAAACCTCTTTTCATTACGTACTTTTTCTGTGTGTTTTTGATGATTGTCGGTCTGATGGTCTATTTGTGTCCCTGGAATTCCCCCTGAGGAATAACCATGTCTCAATGGTGTACCCAAGCAGTGTAACAAGATTGCACTGGGCTGACTTGTATTATTATTATTTCCTGTTGCTTTGTTGTCATTGTTAACAGTAAAGTTGTGTCCCATGTCGGCTTAACAAGGGGATTTTCAGTAGTTCCCACTGTGCTGCTTCTCACCACTAACAAACGGCAAGCACCTTTATTTACAGAGAAACTCCACAGGAGGAAAAAGTGCTGATCCTCTGACTCTGCATCAGCATGCGTCAGCATCAGTGTCCACTACCTGACACGCAGCCTGCTCGGCTCGTCCTCTGGTGTTGAGTGCAGATGGATCAAAGAAAAAGTTTGTAGGAATATGATCAGTAAAGCTTTTTGTCTTTGTGGTTTATTTAGGCTTGGATTGCAAAGCATTAACATTAAAGCAGTCATACTGTGGGTAAATCCATATCTGTGTATTCCTCTGAATCAAATTTTCAAGTGCAGTCCACACATCTCCCTGTTTGTGTTTGTGCTAAGTGTGTGGTCTAACATTGAGGGTGTGTGTGTGGATGGATGCACGCACGGTCGCTGCGGCTGTTAAGTGGAACTGGTTCAGGTGTGGGTCGATGTGGGAACCACTCGATTTCTATCTCTGTAATCACAGAACGGTGACTCCTACATGAACCGCTCCAGGAAACAAAGAAGCCACAGAGAGAAAAGAGAAAGAGAGTTTCTGCTCATGTCCCCCCTATCCTCGCTCTAATGAATTTAATAAGAAGCTATCTCTCATGCTTTTGTCTCTATCAGCTCAATTTAACACTGTATGGCTCCCCCGCTCTGATTACGTGGTAGAATTATTCGTTATTAAATGTCTGCTATTACCAACTTAGCTCTCATGGGAACTAAGGTGCTTTGGATAATAGACATTTTATTTTTTTTAAACAACCCACAACACTTCAGGGCCCCAAGCAGAGAAACAGGTCCTTATCTACGTTCACCATTTCAGTGCTGATGTGAAGGCACATTAATAATTACCTGGTGAGAAATGTAAGGAATGTGAGTTTGTTTCCTCACATGGCTCTCTCCCTTTACATTCTTCCCTCTGAACTTGAGCTCTGTGGCGAACACACTGCTGATAGCAGCAGTTGGCAAACACTGTACAGGCATTGCTTGTTAACAGGCTGAACAGAAACCAGAGAACTTGTACTGGATTCAAGATAAGAGGAAATAAATAGCATGCCACTGTTGTTTGCTTTCTCACAAATTCCATGGAAGTTAGTGAGGAAATATTTCTGTATGGTGCTGTTTTTTTTAGTTTTTTGTTTTTTTTATAGTTGTTGACCTCCTTGATGACATCATGGAAAGACTGGAAATCTGTGTTTAGTTCAGTTAGTTAGCTATAGGGCTGGTGTCGAAAAATGCCATTCAATGCCAAATTTCACTACCTAAGGAGTAAATCTCGTTCAAGAACCTGTATCACGTTAGTCACAGCATTGGTATCGGAATTTTTTTTTTTAACGATACCCAGCCCTAGTTAGCTAGCTAGCAAGTAACGCAGGACATGACGCAGATATTTTGCAGTCACATAGCCGGTGCTTAATTTGGTCAAAAACAACGAGTCTCTTGCTGTTTCTGGCGTCTTTGTGTAAATGAACCTTTCCTCTTTACCCTCGGACGTTTGTTGTCTCCAGGTTTCATGTGACCGGTCCGGCATGATAGAAACATCAACATGCTCACTCGCTCGCTGTGAATTCTCCGGACAGTGACCTGCTCTATTCACACATGGGCTCAAACGGACATTACACAGACTATGTACTAGGAAACTGGCAGGCTAAAGTCCGTTTAACGTCCCGTCCAACTGATTCAGACATTTGCGTTCTCTCACATGCAGCTTCTTCAGGTAATGTCTAGATAAGTACGGGCTAGCAACAACAGTAACTAATGCATGACTCACTAGTTCTTGTGATGGTGGAGCAGGTGGATAGTGTGAGACATGCAGTTGCTGCTGGATACATATAAAATTAGAAATTCTATTTTAGTGAAGGAACACAGTGTGTTTTTAAATGATATTTGCCTTTATCAGATTTACCTCTAGTATCAGATGTATTTGGTTAGCATGTTGTTTTTACCACTCAAGGTGATTGATAGATTAGTAGTGTTTACGTGTGTGTGTGTGTGTGGGGGGGGGGGATGAGTGAAGGGCAAGTGATGATGTCATTTAAAACAACACTGAGGTCAGGTACTTATCCTTATGCTTCTACTACTAATCTCTCTTTAACACAGACACACACACACACACACACACACACACACACACACACACACACACACACACACACACACACTCATCAATAGAGGTTGAACTTGTAACCTCACTGGGGGGATCAACACAGGCATTCATCTAAACCAAATAATGGATTATGCAACCAAGCCTTTTTCACACTACGAATTGAAGACTCTTTGATATTTTAACAAAACAGACTCTTTGTACTGTTGGAAGAGAACATGGTTGTTGTTGTTGTTGTTGAATAGATTAAGTCCCCATACATTAATACACTAATAACGCATTTGGAGGTAAAAGGTGGCCCTGTGTGAGCACACTCCCTCGGGTGCCATCTCCTCACACTGAAGCAACATTATATAACATCGGTCAGATCCAGATCAAAAAGGTTCCATGAAACACCAGTCCAACCAGTCACCCTAGATAACCCTAACAACGCTACAGTAGTCAGAGCCAGTATTTGAATACTGTAACGTCAGCAGAGGCAGTAAAGGCCAACGCACGGCAGACCGCCATCACTACGCTTATAGATGCAAAGCAGGCTACCCACCTCAGCTGGTCCGCCTCAGAGGAGGTCCTGACAGCTGGTTTCATCGAGTGAGTCCAGGTCAAAGCCAGCCAGTCATGATCAGGATGGTGAGATTTTTAAACAGAGTTGTGGAGCTCATAAAAATAGTGTAACTGCAAATCCTCTCAGGAAGCCATTGTTTTCCCAATTTGTCCCAAATTTTAAGTGTTCAAGGTTTTCTCTTCTGGATCAGTAATAATAGAGGCTGCTGGGGAAATTATTAATGAGAGTTTGATAGCATTTTGTTTCATCTATCTACTCGGCACAGAGAGCAATTTGAAGAGGGAGCCAGCTCAGATCCATTAAACCACTAACATGTTAAATATAGATAGTATGTTGAAATAATAAGACGGATGAGAAAGGATTTATCTTTCAATTGGTCCAATATACTTACTGGACAGACTACCTTTACATTTTCAGTCATATTTAGGGATAAACCTTAAGATTTGTCCACAAAAGTGGTGAAACACAGTGAAATAGAGACTAAGGCACAGTGAAAACGTGCAACATGAAACTCAGAGGTTGAGGATGTGCTCCGAAATCACATGAGCACGGCCTCGTGATTTCGGAAATGGTGTTTAAAATATTACCATAAACCATAAAAAAAGTGTTCTAAAATGGATTACTATTACAGTATTGATCATAAAGCATTTAGAAAAGTATCAAAATGTCTGCAACTACCAGTATTGGACAAGAACAGTATTTTAATCAATCCAGCTGTCTATGCCTCACTTTTCACTCATAACTACGACCCACAGTGTATTTTTACACTTCAAGTCTTTTTTTTTCGTTTTTGTTGTTTTTGTTGTTAAATTTAAGATTATACGCACATGTATGTAAGATTGTTTAGCAACTGCGTTTATATTAAGACTCTTATTAAATTGTGTGATTATAATATTGCTCAAAAAACATATCAATGCAACTGCCAGAAAAATTGTTTGGTGGTGTAGTATGGTATACAAGCTGCTCCAGTGTTCCCTAAAATGTGTCAGTGAGTGTCAGAACTCAGAATAAAACGTCTGCTCTGAACTGTCTGTGTGCTCAATAGCGCCTTGTATCTACAGCCATGTCCAAATACGACCCGTTGACCTATGTAAAGACTCAAGTATCGCTCATCAATAGAGACAGTGTGAGACTGAACACTGGGCCTTCAGCTTAAGCACCACCACGTCTAACCACCAGTGAATTATGTCCCATGTTTCAAAGAGACTGCTCATTATCTTCAGTGTCATGAAATGAAAGTCGACATTTTACTCAAAGTTCTGTCTGCCCTCTCATTCAGAAAACCGAAGACAAGAATCACCTCAAGGCAGTTTAGTTTGAGGCATTTGACTACATTTCTATGAATGACTGTAGCTACCAGATTTTACAGATGTATGACACTACATGACATACAAACTACCAAGGAACATTGCACAACCCTGCTTTTCAATGTCTTGGCTCCCCTAAAAGGCCTGAGGGTCTGGGGACAGGAACGAGGTCTGTCTGCATGATTGTCTCCCATCCATAATGAATAACCTGCTAACAATTAGAGACTACTGCTGAGCACTCCTCTACTGTCATGGCCCAGAGCCAGAGACACTCTCACACTCACTCATTACACACTAGCATGTAATAGTCAATCAGAGAGTGAAGCACTCCTTTGCTTCACGTGTAGGATAGTTCCTTCCTAGTTGGCCTCCGGCATAGTTCACCCTGCTGCTGGCTGACAGATTTAGAAAGTCGAAACAGATATAATATACACTTGAATTTACATGAATTTCATTTTGTGCTCTCAGTGGTAGAAACGGGTCATCTAGAATATCCAGTATGGTAATTGATGAGATCCTTGTTTTAGAAAGGTGCACTTGTTTGATTAGTATGAAAATAATTTCTCCTGATGTTCCCACAGATGCCCAGAAATCACTGGGCAGGTAATGTGCATAATAAGTCTTGGTTGTGAAAGGCATACATTGCCAATTTTAAACCAGCTCTGTGTCATCTTTGTATGGGCAGTGTGTTTAGATGAATTGTGTTTTGCTTCCCTACTTTGCCCTAGTGTACAGAGATCCCAGCAGAGCAGAACAGTGGCGGTCTGCCGAGATCTGCCAGATGACGCGAAACGCGTCAAGCCAAACACCGTTTATCTAAACACACTGCCCACACAAAGATGACACAGAGCTAGATTGTAAACAGCTAAATATCTCTTCAAATGTGGCAGAAGCATCTCTCTTAGCATGATACATCAAACCTTTGACACTGCAACAAACCACCATGATATCCTCATGGCACAGTAGGAGTTAAATATAACACTCCAGTTCTCTTAAGAATAAATGAAATAAGGCCAGTGGCTGATTTGGTAATCACTCAATTGTGTTTTACACAACCAACAGCTGTGAAAACTAACAAGCACAGCTTTAATAGAGCTTATATAATGTAACAGTGTGCGCTGTGTGGGAGTTTTAGATGTAACCTGCAAAGTTACCCCATAAAAGGTAAACAAACTTTGATCATAGATCAGGGGAGAGAGAGTGGTGAGGGAAGAGGGCAGAGGATCCGGAGCTGCGAGCCGTGCACATGCTTTTTTCGGGGCTGTGTTGAGTGACCTGCGCACACACAAATGTGTGAGTGAGTATTCGTGGGAGTGAGCACTTTGTGCATCAAAAGCTGACGAGCCCGAGCTTGTGTTGTGCAAAGCATTTTTGGAATTTGGCTTCCTTGTCCTTCTCTTCTCTGTCTCAGTCCCAGTCCCTGACCCTTGTGTCTCCCAGGGTTTGAAATGTCCCCTCTTCACGCTCAAGCATTTCAATGCAAGCTTTGTTTTCCCCTCAGGACACCTGATTACAATATTTTAGGAGAGAGTCCTTGAAACACTCCTCTTGAAGGCTGCATGTTTTGTTCTCTTTGTGGTTATAGTTAAGTGGCAGTTGTATGGTTTTCTTGAAGAGTTAAGGTATCACCCTGAGAAAACTTGAGCCAAAACCTCACTGAAAGGCATTAGAGACTCACACCTCTCAGCAGCATGTTCACATATTTACTCTTTAGTATGCATTTCTCTATATCACAAGGACTGTACAGTATTGACAAAAATAATGTGATTGTATACCTCAGTCCCACTTTGGGAATTGCAGTATTCAGTATCACCCTTTCCCTGTTTCAAGATAAACTGTGCAGTCCCACACACACAGTAATTATGCTAATGCTCAGATAGCTCAGGCTGACAATGACCAGATATAGTCAGTAAATGAGTTTCATTCATGTACTTTAGAGCTCCAGTTTACAGCATTTCATTTTTTGAAGCAGGCCACTAAAAACAAGCGTAGCAGCAGCAGATGCAGGTAAAGGTGAGCAGCATCAGAGGAATAAAGATCTGTTACCTACACAGCACTTTGATACACTGATTTAGCTTTTGATCAAAGTTAGCAGCTTTTGAAAAAGCCCATCACTGCTTTGAAAGATGCATAAATCAAGAACAGAGCACTTTTCAATTAAACCATAACTGTTCAAGGCTGTCAGGAAGCACTGCTTTGATCCGTGTGTGTGTGTGTGTGTGTGTGTGTGTGTGAGAGTGTGTGTGTGTGTGTGTGTGTGTGTGTGTGTGTGTGTGTGTGTGTGTGTGTGTGTGTGTGTGTGTGTGTGTGTGTGTGTGTGTGTGTGTGTGTGTGTGTAATTTAAAGCTGTGCATTTCTGGGGCCCATGGTTAGTTGGGGCTGGGCTGTAAATCTTGCTGTGTCTCCTGGTTTACTCGGGCCCATAAGCTAGAAGGCAATTATGGAAAACAACTGGATGCAAGATTTCTTCAGTCCTGCCAGATTTGTGGTTGCAGCCTAAAAGGATTTTTACCTTCCTATCTACCCTAAAGGAATTGCTTTGCCTCACCTCATCCCCCAGCTTCCCGTCAAGCATCGATTGGCCTCTCATGTCTTTGGCAGATACAAGACACAAACAGAGTAAAATACCGTACCTAAAAATACTGTCAGACCTTGGCTAGTGGCCATTAGGTTTGGCACACTCATGATTTATTCATAATGGTGTCAGACCCATACACACTCATCATGACCTGCAGTGACTCAAGTCCATCATGTCTTACTCCGACCCGAGACACAGAAAGACTTCCTGGTTGGACAGCACCAGAGAAGTACCTAGTTGTCACATGATACTTGATTATATTCATCATAATTGGTTATCAGGTTTCTTTCCTCAGCTTGAGTTCAGCATGCATTATATTCGCTTATTAGGAGCTGGATGCTTTAGTGGAAAGTTTTACATTGGGAAAAATCGTACTTCATGAATATAAACATGAGCAGCTTGGGCTGCTTTGATCTGGGACTGGCTGAGAGCCCTGAGTGGAGTGGAGTGGGCTGGAGCTGCCGTTGCACAGCTCTCTCTGCCTATTTTAACCATTTGCATAATTGTTAAAACTGTCGAAGCCAGCAGTGCAAATACTTGATGAATGTGGCTTGTATTAGAAGCAAGAGGATATCCCAGAGTGTCACTGCGGGTGTATGTGCTCTTACATAGTATTTTTCTGTGTGACCGCGAGAGAGAGAAATTGCTTTAAGGTATACGAGTGTGTCATGACTGTGTACTAAGTGAGAACTGATGGTCAGGCAGCATGATGGCCCAGTCATTAATCTGGATGAACCTAGGTTTGATGCCCCAAGCAGCCATGCCCCCTGCCAAAGCACTGTAGAGCAACCACCATACTGTATGTGCATGTTTCATTCAAAAGAATCCTGTTGATAATGAACATTTTACGTAAAACGAGTTTCCAAAGCTTGCTTTCTTAATTTCTAGGCACTTGGATCAACTAATTTCACTATTTTATAAAAGAAAAAACTTGCTTAAACTTGCTTAAACTTGCCTGAGATATGTGATCAATCCATCATCAATCCACCATTTTCTGCTTTATGTTTCTGTTAAGTTCTGTTATTGCTTCATATTAAATGTAGATGCCAGCAGGAACCAGTTTGAAAGCTCATCTTGTTGTTGTGTTTAAGGACACTCTGATATCTGAGGCTAACCTGTCAAACGTCACCCTTTCTTATGCAAGAACAAAAACAGCATTCATATTTTCTTATTGGTGATCCTTCAGGTTGGATCTTGCGACAACATACCTTTACAGTCAAGTAGCTTTTGGCAGCCATATCTCAAATATCAGATGTCTTTGAATCGACGAAGGAAGGAAAGTTAGGAGCTACAAGTTTGGAAATGAATCTTAATATGTGTTGTGTGGTTTGAAAAATGGTTAGCAGTAATGTTAAGTATTCAAGATTGGTAGTTAATGGGCTGAAACAAGTAAACGTCCAATATGGCGCTTTAAACTCTACCTGTTCTGTGAGTACTACATGAGCTGGCTGAGCACAAAAGGTGAGATTGCCTCCCTCTGGTCCTGTTTATAGTCAGAGGGACTGTGGCAGGTTTGTGTGTTTTATGGTCTGGAGAATGTTTTATGGCTGCAGGGGGTGTTTATGCACGGGAAGAGAGAGGGTCAAAGGGTGAAATCAATAGTGAGCCTTAATGAGGTTGTCTGAAAAGAAGGAAGGTAGGAATGGGGTATGTGGGTGATTTGACAGACAATGTTGAGAAAAGATTTGCTGCGTAGAGCTGAAGAGGCTCAAACTCAAATTGACAAAACAGTAGTGTCTCTAAGGTAGGTGTTGAGGTAGCTTGGCAACTGGTTTAGTTCTGTCAAAGTCGAGAGAACATGTTAGTCATTGTATTGGTTCTTTTCTCTACAAAATGTTGACTACAGTGACTGACAGGAAACTAAATCTCTCACAGACAGCCATCATATCTGTGGGGAACATAATCAGGCCATGCTAGACATATGAAGACACACTGTATGATTGGTACATTTGGATACACATGCTTTTCATGAGAGACAAGAACATTTGCAAACCAAATAAGTTTTGAGGCAGGTTTGTGATGTGATGCTGACCTACCGCAGAAAAACCACCTCCCTGATTCACATGACACTGTAGTCTTTTGATTTGCCTGTTGTGAAAGGATAACATGAGCTTCTGCGAGGCACAACATATGCTGTAACAACTGCATTATGAAATAGACATTTTCATTTCGGATGTATCGTCTTTGTAAAGACATCCTTTTGCATGCATTGTTCTAGGGGTTTGGTGGAGGTCAGTTTTGTGTTTGTGTTCCTAGTGAAGTGCTACGCTGTGATGTTGTGAGAAGCGGAGTTGTTCTAGCTGTGCTCTGAGACAGCTGTCTGAACAGAGAAACACAGCTGATGAAACGTCCGTCACTTCATGCTCTTCCTCCAGAGATCAACATCAACCCAGGGTCGCAATGGGGCAAGAGGTGGAGTTTATTTCAGTAAAGGAGCAAAGACACAGAGCTTCACTTTGGTCCAGACCAAAATAGCTCAACAACTATTCCAACTACGATGGATTGTACAAATAGCCATGGTCCCTAGAGGTTAAAGTATGACTTTGTTGATCCCTTGACTTTTCATCTAGAGCCACTGTGTGGTTGACGTTTCGTGTTTTTAGTGAAGTCATTCAATTCAATGTTATTCATAGTATCAAATCATAACAAGAGTTATCTCAAGACACTTTACAGATTAGAGTAGAGTAGAGTAGGTCTAGACCATTTATTGGTGTTTTAAGCCCCCAACGTGTCCTTCCAGGCAGTGCTGCCTGGAAGGCACTAGGATTAGGCAATGGTTAGGGTTAGGGTTAGGTGCCTTGAAGTCAACGGTCGCAGCACTGCCTGGAAGGAGACGTTGGGGGCTTAAAACACCATTGAGCATCTAGGCCACACTATAATTTATAAAGACAAAGACCTAGAATATCCAGTGAAGTGCAGATATTCCAGATGCATCCTAAATATTGTGGCTTTTGTTCTGTTTAGTCCTAACATATTAAAATAAAATAGCTACATGTTAAACATTATATGTGCTAAAAATGTTACCATTGTTAGTGTGAGCTTGTTAGCATGCAGATATTAGCATTTAGCTCAAAGCACAACTGTGCCTAATAGCAACCTCAAAGAGCAGCTAGCATGGATGTAGACTCTTAGTCTTGTTAAAGTGATTGTGTTTAAAGCCCTAGAGCTGCAACGATTAGTCGATCAGTTGATCCACAGAAAATGAATCAGCAACTATTTTGATAATCGATTTATGGTTTTGAGTCATTTTTTAAAGAATGCCAAAATTCTCCTGGTTCATCCTCTCAAATGTGTATATTTTCTGGCTTCCTTAGTCCTCTATGACAGTAGACTGAAGGTTTTTGGGTTTTGGACTGTTGGTCGGACAAAAAAGGACATTTGAAGATGTCACCTTGCGTGTTGAGAATTTGTGATGGGCATTTTATTTGCCATTTCCTGACATTTAAGAGACAAACAACTAATCAATTAATTGAGAAAATAACTACCAGATCAATCCATAATGAACATAATTTGCAGCCCTAAAAAGCCCAGAATGAACAGTTAGCTGACATTTGAAATGTTAAATATGCTAGACAGTTTGCCAAGAAGCAGGGAATATCTTAAACAGTAAGCCTATAATGATACGTTGACCAGAGCATGGTCATCTTGGTCATTAGCTTATTATTTACTTAACAGGTCTACATACTTCACCTTTGACTTTTTCTCATTTTTTCACAGAGCACCTTACCCCCACACAGAGCCCTGTAACTAATGGCAACCTCAGTCCAGACTCTTCCTCTGACCCGTGGCCCCAACAAAAACTTCCGTAACCCGTTGCCCCTCTCGTCCCGTTGCGGCATGGGAAGTGTAGGCAGTCTGGTGGAAAGGCCAGATGTGTCTCCGACTAAAGGCAGCCACGCAGTGCCCCAGGTGAGACCCAAACAGACCAACGGCCTCCTGAAGAAAGGCTTCACCCAAAGAGAGCTACTCAACTACCTCAACATCACTAGGTGAGTGCTGCTCTAAAGAAGCAGATGCTTCCGTACAACATTTCACACACTGCAACTTTGAAGGCAAAGTATTCTGCAAGGTCCTATAAAACGTGACAGGACTTGACCCCAGTTGACCTACTGTGCTTCCAAACAGAAAAGAGCCTAAAGCAAACGCAAGCAGTGACGGTAAGAAGGACGTTGTCTCTGGCCTCAGCTCTGCCGGTGGCCGCGAGGAGGAAAACTTATACGCCAAGGTTTACCATAAAGACGGCACAGAAGTAGATTTGACAAAGAACTCACTGCCAAGTGGGGGCAAGTATGGAAAGGTGAATAATGTTATTTTTGATGATTAAATCTAATGCTTTGTCAAAGAAACATAATTTTGTTAGATTATCAAACTCTATTACTATTTGAGTAAAATAGATAAATGAATCGGGGTAATCTTGAAAGTATTACATTTGAAAGGTACTACAAAGCATCCTCTAAAGCAGTAGGTATGAGAAGGGCTGAGTATTATTCACCAATTCATGCACAGATGCAGCTGAATGCTGCATCCATTGTGTTCTTTTATGAATGATATACAGCCAGCGAGTGGCTGCTGGGGCTGTTAGATTGATCAGTATCACATTTATACATCTCTGGCAGCGTGGTGCAACATAGCCTGTTACCAGCATAAATCAACCTTAAATCACCTCCTGCTCACCAGCATAGATTGAGAATCTGCCACTTGCTGTGTTGCTGAATTTATTGCAGCAATCAAATCTAACTGTTTTTGGCTTGAATTGATCAACTCTAACAACACAGAGGGTGGGACAGCATTGATTTAATAGAAACATTGTGATTTATTGTTCCTTAGTTCAGCCCCGTTTGCTGTAAGGTCTCTCTCTCACCTTTAGCCTTCACTCTGCTACTTTCTACTATGTTTGCATCCTCTAAAAGTGCCCTGAACTTTGCCGACTCTTGGTTCTTTTTCTCCAGGGTCGTTTAAGGTCTGCCTTCAAGCCCGTCACCCCCAAAAATTTCAGCTCCATGCAAAACCTCTATCCATCTTCCAAGTCGGAGGATGTGGAACATGGCCTTTCCAACGGGCTGCACAGAGCCTACGCCCACGTTCCCAAAGCTGTCTCCACCTCTTCCTCCTCTTCCACACCCTCCCGTCATGGAGTACAGACATCCAGTGGTAACAAGGTATCTTAACATGTGATCGTAACTTTAAGCCTTGATCCAGTTCCCGTGAATCGCTGTCCATGCCCAGTTATTGCCTCTGCAAAGGAGGTGGCTAGTCTATTTATCTGGCTGTTTACTTATCAAAAGCTTTTTTTGTCACTTTATTCAGCCATTATTTGGGACTAAAATTAATCTTTTCTCAACCTATTAATGTTACATTGATGAATAACTGTATAATTGTGACTGTGTAGGCCCTCTCCTCGGTGCGTGGGATGAGCCAGGAGGATGATAACCTGTCAGACTCGGGCCATAACTCCATGAGCAGCCTGCCGCCATACCGGCCTCCCTTCCGCCCACACCTGTCTCACATCAGGTCTCCCGCAGCATTATTGTCTACTTTTTATTCAAGAGTGTTGCTATAATTGATTTTTTTTTTTTTTAGACATAATGACTGTGTGGGTGGTGATAATAGAAGAGACTTTAATGGCCATGGGGGGGTTTCTTTTTTTACTCTAGTGCATCTATGGGCCACATCAACACCATCGGCTCCCTGGACCGCACCGCTCTGGGCCCGAAGGCTGTAGGGCCAGGGGGCGGGGTCATAGGGGAGATGGCGTGTCGGAGCATGGCAACCCTGAGCCGTCTGGCTCCATGTGGAGGGGAGGCTCCACCTCCTTATGAATGGACACTCTCCCTGTCTGTTGAGGAAGTGGTGAGCACTGGATGGATGGAGGGATGGATGGAGGGATGGAGGGATGGATGGATGATTTACAGACTGGTAAGTCATTCATGTTGTCTTTTCCAGGTCCGGGATCTGGAGGAGCGCCTGGTGGAGAAAGAACATGAGCTGAAACAGATGAAAAGAAACCTGGATGAGAGTGAGGGCGCCATCGCTCAGGTGAATCTCATTGTCTGTTCTTCACCATCAATCTATGCATCCATCTAACTGCCTTTCTTTTGAAGTTTGACCCTCCATCTGCTCGCCACATGCAGGTGTTTGAAGGGAAACAGCGTCTGTGGGAGAAGGAGGTGGAGGAGCTGAAACTCCTGTATGCCGCCAAGCTGCGTCAGGTTTCCCAGCATGCCCAGCGCTCCCAGCGCAGCCTGCAGTTGCAGCTGTTCAAGGCCCAGCAGGAGAAGAATCGACTGCAAGAGGAGCTCAACAGCCTGAGTAGGGAAAGGAGTCAGGAGGCTGGAGCCATGGCAAAGCGAACCAGTCCCACTCTGGAGGAGACGCAGTGGGAGGTATGGCCTTGGAGAGATGGGGGGGGGGGGGGGGGCACTTTATTGCAGGGAGAAGCACGTAGAAAGTAGTAATTACAGGGGACAGTGGAGATAACTGAATTCCTTTCTTGTTTGTCCTGTTAAAATGATCACAACATGGTCCGCAGAGTCAGTAAAAATGTTTCTTCTGCTCCTATCCCTTGTTTTCCTCTCAGGTTTGTCAGAAGTCAGGGGAGATCTCCTTGTTGAAGCAGCAGCTGAGGGACTCCCAGGCGGAGGTGACCCAGAAGCTGAGTGAGATCTTCCAGCTGAAGACGCAGCTCAGGGAGACCCGCACAGATCTGCGCAACAGGGAGGGCCAGATAGATGCACTGAAGCTAGTCGTGCAGGGGACACAGCGTCGCAGGTGCCCCTCTCAGACTGCATATGAGGATGGAAAAGTAGCAGAAGAGAGTCCTTCAGCTGGGGCAACAGGTAGATATATGGATCTCTCTCATACCTGTGTGTACATATTGCCACTGCCGGTGTTTAGACTACGTGCTTTGATGGTTAAAAGGAATACGCCTTACTTTAGTCATGCTGAGGCGACACAAGCGCAGATAAGAGTTGAAGCTCATTTGTTGACACGGCACTTTATTAAAAACAAGTCTCAAAGGACTTTACATAAAAGTAACTAGATCGAACTGATCAACATTCAACCACAAAAAAAAAAATAACATAAGTATTTCAAACCTATTTAAGCCTGCAAATGCCAAGCTAACATACTGTACATAAGGGAAAAAAGTTTTTAAAAAGCAAGATAATTATACGCCACAGATGTCTGTTTACTATCTTAGGAAGTGAGGCATCCAAACTGTGTGTTTCTTATCAAAGCAGCTGGAGCTTGTCTGGGTTATTTTTGAGTTACGATATGCTTGGACCCAAAATCAGGTTATTTGACTAACCAGGTCAAGAGCAGAGTTCTGTGCACATTTCAAAGCAGCCAAGGTCTTTCATTATGTGTCCCCCGTGGCTCTGCTGGACCGTAGTTGAAGCCATGTGAACCTTTGTGTTGCAGGAGGGTGCGGGGGCACTACGGAGGAGCGCCTGCGCGCAGAGCTCCTGCTGGAGCGACGCCAGAGCGAGGCCCAGGCCACGGCTTTCGAGGAAGAGAGGCAGACATGGCAGGCAGAAAAGGACAAGGTTATTCGCTACCAGAAGGAGCTGCAGGCCAGCTACTTAGAGATGTATCACCGCAATGAAGCGCTGGAGAGGGAACTGCACCAGCTGAGGGCAGGCAGAGAGAGAGGAGGAGAAGGAGGTGGAGGCAGCGGCAGCAGAAATGGGACATTGGAAAGAGAAGTACCAGAGCTGAGGAGTGAGAGAGCGGGTGAAAAACAAGAGGACAGACCTTCCTCTGGTTTGCCGTGGATAGAGAGAATAGAATCATCTGAAATTTGAATGTGACAGACTTACCGGCATTCGCAAAGGCAAACGGTTTTATCCAGGAAGTATGTTTTCTACGGAAGTCCAAAAATAGACAAAGTTAGTAATGTAATATAAGTTACATTTTGACTTACTAAGACTTACTAAACATTTTAAGAAAGAAGTTTTGACCTAAGTCAGAAATGATTAAAGATACCAAGTTAGTAATTATGACTAAATCATTGACATTTTCAATTACCAAGTCAAAATGCTTTATTGAACACATTTCTTAAACAAAATGATGAGGTCCTGAGTCAAAATGTTGATCTGCTCTGTAAAAATGATGAGATACTCAGTCAAAATGATGAGACATTAAGTCAAGACTGAGATTGTAGTATCTCAAAAGTTTGACTAATTATCTCATCATTTGGACTTTGATGAGTATTCGTATTTTTATCATGCGTGACTTTTCATCTATTTTTCTTCTTCTGCCGGCAAAAACATGGGCTTCCGTAGTTTCCTGTCCGTTTGCCATTCTCTGCCCATGTACCCTTGTTGATTGTTTAATGCCCTGATCCTGCAAAGACAGGACCAACAACCCCTACGGAACACACTAAGAAATACTGTCTGAGCCTCATATGTCCTTGGCAGAAGAATCGAGTCAACTCTGTAAAAAAAGAATACAGCCAAACACCTAGACAATTGATATCCTGATTGTTACTATTTTGTGTTCATTTGGTAGTTACTTGATGGTTTGGACTGCTTGACAGTAACCAAAGGATTCAAAGGGATTTAGTGTGGCCCAGTAACATCTCAGCACCTGTTCGGTCTGTGCAGAAGGTTCTGTGGATTCAGGGTTCACCTGGGTTCTGTGAGGAAAGCTGCATCTCTGGGTTAAGTACAGGTATCGGGGATTAAGGTATCTGGTGCCATAGTACTAATGCTATTTCTTTGCCATCAGGAAAGCGGTGTACCATACTTAAGAAACTGGAAATGTTGGACTTTTTCCAGCTGCTGTCAGGTGATATCAGATCAATATATTTTGTACATAATGTCGTTTTGATTTGATTGGCCTTTTGTCATTGTATTTCAAGCACACTGTTGTCTTAAATGGACATATTTCCACATCTTTTGATTGCAATGGAAGCAATCAGCAGATTAGGATACTGAACATAACTGCCCAGATTATTGGTGCACATACCCAGCCAACAACAATTCAATGCATGACATAGGTGAAGTTGTTCTCTTGTATTGTTTATTAGTAATATATGAACATTCAGAAGCCAGCTCTCAACCGACATTTCAACATACTGTGACTCTTGTCTATTTACTGGAATTAAAACTGTACAGTAGAAATATATGTTTGTTTTGGATTCATAATAAACCTTCTGAAGCGGTGTAAAAGCCATTTAGTTGGCGCTTACCCTGATGCCATTTTCTGGTGTAAATCAAGGCTGCAAAATGCTTTATAATAGGCATTTCTATCCACCGTTGTATGAATTAAACTCCCCAGAAATCACTTGTCGAAATGTTAGTGGTGTAACTGATGACATTCACCCGAGGGCTCAGACCCCTGTCTGCTCTGAAGGGGCTTAAAATCCCCACAGAGCGTGCCAATAAAACCCAAGGACAGGAGATTTATGACAGAATGAACAACCGAGTGGTGGAGGCTTTTGGGACTAATGTGGCTTTTAGAGGTTGAGCCTTGAATCCTTATCTCAGCCTCTCCCTTAGGCCCTCCTGCTCTACCCCAGCCAGTCCTCACATACCATCTCCTGCAGTACAGACAGCGGGGAGCTGGAAGGTCAGCTGACATGGAAACACAGGACGATCCCCGTTTGTTCCAGAAAATAAGCATTAATATGGAAACCACCAAACTAGAACGGGGTGCCAAGGATATCATGGCCGAGATGAGAGCTTAACACTTGGCTCTTTTTAAATTCCTGCTTTATGTAAATGGCTATGCATGAGTAAAAGCATATCTATAAAATAGCGTGAAATGTGAGGGATAGCACATGCAAGTCCATAGCGTAGGTTTATTTTTTATACACGATCATAATCTGAATAGCTATGAGCTGTGGCTGACTCACAAGGCCCTTACCTTGGCATTTAAACATTACATAAACTGGGGCTGAATATAACTGCACGGGTCAGGAGTGGTGTACTGTAGTGGGATGAGAAAGGATTCTTACCTCACGTTACCACTCTGTAGGAGGGTTGCAGTGCTGAATGCCATCAGTACTGTTTATCTGATGAGTTCCCATGATTATTAAACAGTGTATAATTCATGTAGGGGACAACTGGATCCTTGTGTGAAACTCATTTCGAATTGAAACCGCTAGTCCGAGATCTAATAGATTTGAAGGCTATTTAGTCCGGAGTATGGATATTACAGCAATAGCGCCACCAAGTGGTGATGAAAGGAGGGCCTATCAGCTGTAAAATCATGAAGGAAAATGGTCAGTGAGTTATGGGTTAGGAGCAGGCCACCACCGAACGCCATCACACGCCTCCAAAACTGACTTGGAGTATAAATTTTATTTTAATTTCAGATGCAAGTATATGAAACATGTTAGAGGATAAATATGTACAATAAAAGTTGCATAACACACAGAAAGCAGGAAATGCAAACATTCAAACAAAAATCGTTACGACAGAAGTACAGAGCGCTAGCGGTCTATCTGAAGGAACACTCAAAGAAGCAATGAAGGATTGTCAACCAAAGAAAGAAAAACAGAGGAAATTCAGTGAAAGTCCACACAAAACATGTGCTTTAACCCATTTCCAAAATAAAACCCAAGATTTAATAAAAAAAAAAAAAAAAAATGTGTATCTTAAACTCTTAAAACTACGTGTAATGTTGCATTGTCAGCGTGAGCTATGCTGGTGCGGTGCTTGCTGAACAAATTAGCCTCACTAGAGCGTGAGGTGACATCACCATTTTCAAGAGGACATCGGGAACTTGCACTAATAGTATTAATCATCTAAACATACTGTATCGAACATCCAAACGCCTTGGACCTCGTGATACGCTTTCCCCCTGGAGGATGCTTGCACATCACCAGCTTAACAATACATACAAACTTTAAATCACACCCACACTATCAGCCTCACCCGTGAAATATGTGTCATCTTTGTTCAAGACTCCTTATATAAATGTACAACTTTAATACTAACTGCAAAGTGTGGTATGACCCGTTACAATGAGCCCTGAGGAAATGTATGGTTTTTAAATGTTTCTGTTCTGACTCCATCTCAAATGAAAAAAAAAAGCTATGCAGCAGAGGCATTTTTTCTTCAGTATATATTAAACAGCCACAATGATCAGAGAGGACTTCCCCACCCACGACGAGTAAAGCTGAATCACAAGCCTAGTCACTTCAAGTCAGACCATACGGCTACCATCACACCACTTTACATCTCCAAATCACATGGCTTGCAAGCTTAGGATACACAATGCAGGGCAGAGTGGGGCGATGGCACCACCGTGATGTGAACTGTTGAGTCAATAGTTCCGTTAGTTACGCAGTAGTGTTGATTATGCATGTTGCCGTTCAGTTCAATTTACTACTTTACATGAGTCGTTGTCGCGGTTGCAATGAAAAATAGAAACAAAGCACATTTCACAGTAGTATATATATTTTTTGTTTCCTTTTTGTCACTTGTTTGTTAAATACATACATAGAACAAGACAAATGGCTTCTACAATGAGGAAAATCTTGCTGGTGCAGTCAGTCACAAAAAAAAAACAAAATTGCTGTTCCACCATTGTGAGTTAATTGTTTTACTGATCAAACAGATACATCAGCCAACAGTGACTTTCAAGCTACGTGAGGCCTTTATTACATTATGGAGGAGCAATGGGTCACAATCAAGAGTTCAATTCAAGAGAGACCTCCACAGTTCCCTTCACCAGCAAATAATAAACCTTCAACACAGTTTGTTCTTCTGTGGTTTTTTCTCATATATAATAGAAGTTTATTACCATTCTGAAATCAGAAACTGCCTATCTATACCATTTACCCACACTCACCCATCCATAGTCATTCAACTGCTTCAGTCACAAAAAAAAAAGGAAGAAAAAAAATAAAGAAGCAGTCATCCAACTCAAACAGTCGATATAGCAGAGAAAAACAAACACTATAAAGTATTACTTACTTTAAAAAGATAAGCCTATAACTCTGCAGGCATTTGCAAATGAGTTTCAATGAATGAACCTTTTTAAGAGGTGCTTCTTCGTGAGGATGTTCTCATTACTGACAGACTCCTCACTCTACTACAGGTTGTAGTTGGACCATCCTCGCTGGACTCTGTATACTACGCAAAGTTGGAGGGTCCGAGGTGGGTTACGGGATGGCCAAGGCTGTCCAAAGGAGCACTGGGATAAAACCTTAATGCTTACAATAACAGGCCAAGAGGCCAGGGACAGAGGAAAAAAGGGCCAGAGCAAATGGTCCTGGAAATGCAAAGAGCTCCAGGGAACTTCATCCTTACTCGTGAAGAAAGTGTAGCGGTATCAAAAGTAGATCTGCTTGGCATGTGACGGATTCTGCTCCATGGGGCAGTACGGACATTTCAACCTGAGGACGAGACAGGGGAGGGAGGGAGAGGAGAGCAGGAGGTTACACTGTGTGGTTTCTTAGTTTAATAGACCATATCAGTTATTTTGGCTGATAACTCTTGTACACTTTATACAGCTGCCCATTTTCTAAAATGAAATGAACTAACGTTTTTGGATTGACTTCCTAATTTATAGAAAGCCATTGGTTTCCATTCATTTCACCACATTACTGTTGGCTTAAAAACGTGCTCGTCTTTTCTGCCAGAGTTGTATTATCGCTGTGGGACTGTTTTGAAAAGTGTCCCTTCCTAGAAACTGTGAAGTCGCTTGGCTGTTAATGCAAGAAACCACCAGTAATCGTTTCACGGCGGCCATGTTTTGCTATCCCTCCTATAAGTGTGACTTTCTAACAATATACACAACCGTATCCTGCACACATCTATCAATCGACTGGCCTGTATTGCTGACTTACTTTCCAGCATTAGTCAGTTTGTTGAGGGCATCTCTGGAGATGACGTGGCCACAGATGAGCTTCATGGGAGGATTGCTCTCTGAGGTCTGCTGCCTGAGGATCGGGCAGGCGAACACAGAGTGGTACCAGCACTTCTTCCCGAGGTCGATTTCAATCTACAGGAACAGACGTGACGGAAATCATGAAACGGTGAATAAGAATGGAAAGGGGCGACAGACGTCGTCTGGAAATTCAGAGGGACTTACAGGCAGCTCATCTTTGTGCGTCCAGACTCCGCTGCACTGTCTCTGCTCGATCACCTGCTTGATGTTCATCAGCACTGGCAAGGCCATACAGCCTGACGCAAAACTGCAGAGAAATAGACATGACAGCATTGATCGAGTTTGACTGTAGTTGAAATCTTTTAAGCATACAAGGCTTAAATAAGACAACAAGGTGATGACAATGCAATGGCACAGTTTAAACTTCATCCTGAACTGAAAAAACAAACATACTAGTATATTGTTTTAACTTTAGTCTTAACTTTGGTAAAAATGTAAAAGAATTTTAAAAGGAACTCCGAGAAGATGTTTTGTGCGTTGTCCATGGTTTTCTAACCTAACACTGAGTGGAGACTCTACAGAGAGACCCAGTAAAGCGCAGGCATCCCTGGTGAAGATGTTACAGATCTCGGCCCACTGATTTGTCTCCAGCAGACTGCGGTACGGAGAGTTATCAATGCCATGACGCAGGTACACCAGACTACCCATCAGAATCTGAATATCTGCAGGGACAAAAAGTACAGGTGTGGAACAGGTAAGCCTCAGAATAGCCATGTCTTTGCCTTGAGAACACTTCCACTCCTTCTTGGTTTGCAATTTTACAATTCCCAAAGTGATGCCGGGACTCTCCTTAAAAAGAGTGAGAGCCTCAAATTCTTGCAAATTTAAGAAAAACAGTGAAACACAGCCCAAGTTTAGCATCTTTGTGTCAGGAACGTCACAATGATGCCACTGTATACTGCCTACCTCTCTGGTGCTGAGAGGCGAAGGGCTGGAAGTGCCTGGCATACTGCAGGGCCTCCATTTGGTTGCCGATTCCCCCACTGAGCAGGCTGATGAAGTACAAGCGGTGCAACTTGAACTCTAGACTGCTGTTCAGGTCCAAAAGGCGCTGCCGATTCGTCACAGCCCACCTAAGAAAGCACAGACATGAATAAGTACAGTCAACTATGTTGACACTGACAATAATATAGCGATCAACACCCTAGAGGGAGTTTTTTTTTTATCATCATCATCATCATTATCTTTTCAAAAGTGACATGTCAAACCAAAGTAAACCTAATCCCAATAGAAACAGACATTTTTTCAGCAGATTTGGGCTTTATAAAACGTGCTAACTTCTACTAAGTGCCCAGAGAGTTCCCCAACAGTTGGATGAGTCAGCCAGATGGGAAAAGTATTTTTGCAACTATGAAACAAATTTTCTCGTGTATGCTCATGTTTCCCGTGCTACGTTGTATTGATAAAAAGGTTTTTGTACTTCTTGTAGTGAATTTTTAACGTAAAGCTAAAATGTCAATCTCTGTGTGTGAAAATAGTCACGTTATTCTCTTTACAAAGACGATGACGGTCTACATACTCTAGTGCCGGCCTGAGGTCCTGCATCCTCAGAGCTTCAAGGATTCTGTTCAGCTCCAGGAAAGGCTGCTTCATACTCATATCTATAACTACACCAGACTCCTAGAAAACAGACAGGTATTTTAAGTTATCAAGAGGTCTTATATTAATTGTCCTGTCACAAAAAAACAAAAAAAACAATAGGATTACACTAGATTTAAAGTCATATAATGTTGCTTTAATTCATTCGCATTGCTACATTTCAGAAAGTGATCTTTAGGTTACGGTTAGGTTGCGTTCACACCAAAAACATTTTGAAGGCTTCCCGGTTACTTACCTGACAAAGGTCCTCTGCTACACTGAGCATCCCTTGTCTGTACAGGTGTTCCACAATGGTCTCACTCAGGTATTTCTGTCTCTCTGGGGTGTCCCACACCGTCTCTGCCACCACGGCACTGATCTCTGCGTCAAAATTCTGCAGAGAAGCATATCATGTAGAGTATATGTAGGCCAACTGATAAAATGTTGAAGAACGTTGCCACCTGTCCTTACCCTGTCAATGGCTTTGCCCACTTTTGACACACTGCCATGGATGTCCTTATGTCGGGAGGCTAGCATCTGAACTGTTTCTTTGATATTCTTACAACACTGTGCCATAGTCTGGGATAGGACTGATAAGTCTGCATCTTGTACTCCTGCAAGAGGGAAAAAGAAAAAAAAGTCTTCACTCTGCATGGCTACAATAATATGTGCCTGATGATCAATTATGATACAGCACGGATAAAGCAAACTAACAAAGCATCATTTTAATTTAAATACAAAGAAATTAAAAAACGGCTATGAACATAAAATGTGTGTGTCTTCATATTGTTCAGTCTTTGTGTGCATCAGTTTTTTTTTTCTTACCAAAAGCAACTAGCTGTCCTCGTATCTCACAGACACTGTGCAGGAGCTCGTCTAGCCTCTCCTCAGACTGGTGGCCGTACATTACAAAGCGATGAAGCACTTTCTCCAGCTCCCGCTCAACACAAGCACACTGTTCCATGGTTCGGACTGGAACACTCACACACAAAACAACAACACCTAGATTTAAGGATAAAAACAGAGACCGATACAAGTCAAAGTCAGTGAACTGGTAAACAATAAAACAAACAATAAAACATATGTTAATTTGAAATTGTTTAGGGCTGCAACTAACATTTGCAGATTAATGTACCAATTATTTTCTCAATTAGTCGTTTCATCAAAGAATGTTGAAAAATGTTGATCTCAATTTCCTAAAGCCCAAGGTGATGGCTTTTTTTTTTTTTTTTGCTTTTCTTATCCGACCAGCAGCTCAAAACCCAAAGATATGCTGTTTACGATTACAAAAAAACAGCAAGTCCTCACATCTGACAAGCTGTAACTAGGTTATGTCAATCAACTAATCGATCCAGTTCTTTTTTTTACCCAAATACAAAAGCATATACTTTTTTTTTTTAGAACAATCCCTTTAAATTAGTTTTTTTTAAGAATTGTGACCAAAATGTACTAGATGGGACCCCCTTAATGTTGAAAAATAAACTTGTCAGTGCAATGTAATGGCAAAACTGTTTCTAAACTACCAACCGGCCAACAGACGTCAATATCAATAGTGATTTATTAGCCCAGGTGATGTATTAGTCAGTCTCACACAATTTCATATTTTTGTTTTCTCTGTAGTTTGCTGCAGTGGATTCAACACAACATAAAATCCTACAAATTTGGATTGTGAACCTATAGTAAGATGTAGGATCACATTCCATTATTTCAATATCACATACCTGCAGCATTTGACAAAACTGATATCATACTGACAGACCCAAGATTGTCACACAGCTGACAGCCCAAGCGCTGAGGTACAATGTTTCAAAAAGGACCTTTGACAGCTGGTAGACATTCATTTTTTTTTTAATCAAGAGAAGAAAAAGGCAAACCGTCCCAGTACTGCCCTGATTAAAAGTTTGGCCTGGTGTTAACACTGCAAACAACTAGCAAGGCCTTAACAACGTTAAACGTAGGCGCACAGTGCACTCTGCGGCCTGGTGTTTACTACAGTAGCTAACGTTAGTCGCCACTAGAGTCTCAACAATACGAAGGTATAATTTAAGAATCAGGCAACGAAAGAAAATGTGGATCAGGGATTTTGTTTGAGCAGCTGGTCTGCACTCAGATAGTACTACTTTCTTGTTAGAATAACATCAAATTATTGATAGGTAGCTATAGCTTTGCTGTAACTCACTGCTGGATACAGAAAATGTCCACCTAGCAGTAACGTTACCGCAATACAGCTAACGTTAACCAACATGAACGCTAGCTACATTTATATTCCAATAGTGAAATACCACATTTCGTATTTGTATCACTTACGAACAATGATAAATACGAAGTGTCTAAAACTACTAACCATGCATTTTGATTCGATGCGGTAATTTAGAAAATCAAGGTGTCGCACAGCTAACATAAACAAACGGTATCACAGTGGCTGGCTAGCTAGCTACAGAAGCTCGCTATTGCTAGCAGCTACTAAGCTAGCTAGTTGATGTTAGCCAGCTGCTGACTGACATGGCCGGAATAATTTCAGGAGAGAATGACAACCCGCTTGTCTACATTATTTTGCATTACCCCAACACTTAAAACATCTATCGCCCCTTAACTGAATTATAAGATATGTTTGAATAAACGCCACTCACCTATCCTGCTAATTAGTTAGCAAACATTAGCGTTAGCCACTTGCCTGTTATGGCAACACTTCACCAGCAGTCGTAATGCGGATCTTCCTGTGTCGCATTCTGCCTTAACGGAACATTTCACAATAAAAGTAATTTTCTCTGCGACATCAAACAATGACACCTCTTAGCATACAGTATGATTTTCACTTGAATCCGATTTCTCTCTTGCACACAGGCGTTTTGAAGCTGTCACGACGTATACTTTAAAGTTTGGCAGAGTAAGGATAGTTATGCGTCACCATGTAAACAACATTTTAATGTTATGGTCAATGTAGAGCTATTTCATATGGTATTGGGTAGTTCCATCTCTAGCAATGCATTATATTATTTAAGCCAATCATATAAATGTATGTAAAGTCTTGATCCGCAAAATAACTAGTAAGTAAAAGCAGTCAACTCTATTTAGTGTAGTAAAACATCATTATGAAATGTAGTGGACTGAAAATATAGTATACAAATATAAATATTGCTAATATTAGCAGTGGTGGAGGAAGTATTCAGATCATTTACTTAAGTAGAAATACTCCATAAAGTAAAAAGCCTGCATTGAAAATGAAAAAATGTGCTTAAAGGATCAAAATTAAAAGTATTAAATTGCCCCTGTGAGTGTATATAGTATTAATGTCATACCATAGTATAATATATTATTATTATAAAATATGTGTAGATAATAATAGTATAATAATAATTACTATTATAAAGTATAGCATTAGATTATTATTACTCATGCATTATGTTTAAGCAGCATTTTATTCTTGTAGTTGGTTGATATGGAGCTGATATTTTTTTAATAGGGCTGACACTAATGGTTATTTTCAATATGAATAAAGAATAAATGTATTTAATACACTGTTCTTGAAGTAATACTGTCATAAAGGAAAATGAACAATATTAATATAAACAAATTAATTTGTTAGTAGTGATAAGTATCCTAATGTTTTATATTTTCTGTCTCCCCACCATGAGGAATTCTAGTAATAACAACAAAACTGTCGGTGCATCCACCTGATACAAGCCTTCCGTGATCGCGCAACACCCCCACCCCTCCTTCACGCAGTTGCTAGTAGCCAAGGAGGACAATAAAACATGATGAACTCTTCAGAAGAGGTAATAATCTTCACTTGAGATAGTTGCCGGACAACACCAGTTTCTGAACATAGCCATACTGAGAAATACAGAGAGAGTTTTGTGGAGCAGATAGTCTTAATTAGCTTTGTATCAACTCATTTGGCAATGGCTTGAATGTAATGGACGTTAAAAAGTTACGCACTAAAGCTTTAACTTAAAGTGCTCATATTATGCTTTTTTTGGCTTTTTCCCTTTCCTTTATTGTGTTATATATCTTTTTTGTGCACGGCACGTTATAGGTTTACAAAGTGAAAAAGCTCAAAGTCCACACCAAAGGCACTTACCATCTCCAACAGAAACCACTGTTCACAAACTGCTCCAAACAGCTCTGTTGTAGTCCAGCCTTTACTTCCGTGATGAACGTGCGTCACTTTGTAACACACGTTATAATGCTTGCCAGCTGCTAGCATGGCACTCCCTCATACTCTGCTTCTGTCCTTAACTACCTACTGCACAAATGCAACTCCCAACAAAGATGGAATAAAGTGTGATGCCTCACTCTGTAGCATGTAAACCTATTCTGATAAAACCTTTAAATACAATTATGAACCTGAAAAAGAGCATAATATGAGCACTTTAACATGCTTATTTTAGACAACATGACTAATAATTTATGTTTACTAATGATTTTTAGTAATGACTACTGATGTAAACTGGATTTGTCTACTGCATCAATTTACCGCTCTGGGTTAATACAACTTGACCTGATAAGGTTCACCTTTTGTAAAAACTTGGTTTAATGCAGCGGGTTTCCACGCACATTTCACACAAGTCAACTAATTTGGGATAACAGTGCATTTGCTCCACATGTGGATGCTGAGCATCAGCCTCTCTGCCAAGCCCCTTGATTTAGAAGGTTATTATATGTTTGTCCGCTTATAGATGCCCACACAGCATATTGTTTATTCACAGCTTAATGGTATGTGTTGCATTGCTGAGGATGGGTGAGGTCTTTGGACTTGAGCAAGCTGGTGTGACTAATCTATCAGTGATGTAGACAAAGCTCCCCATTGCTGACGTGCTCATCATTCTTTCCCTCTGACTCCTTCTACAGTCTACTGTGCTGCCATAGCCACATAGGTTCAAATTTATCAGCACACACATGCATGCATGTTGTCTTTTCCAACCTTTAAAACTTTGTTTTACACTTTCACTCTGTTTTTCAAGTGATCTTTGTGTTTATTTATAACACATAATGAAATAGTGTATGCCAGTTTACTGTATGAGTTCTAATCATATCATCCATCCTCTCTTTATTGCCTCATAAGAGTTCAGAGGGATGATAATGTATGTTTGTCATGCCATTAGAGCCACTAGTGAAATATGAAATCATTTACAAGATATATCTGAAAGGTCTATAAACAATAATGAGTTTATACAGAGTTAATTATGTAAAAAAAAAATGCTATTAATGTTATAGCTCTGTGAATAGAGCCAAGGTCATTGCATCAGTTCCCATTTTGGCTAGCCACACCTATAATGTGTGCACTTGAGGCAATGGTACTTCAGACAGAAAAGGGGGGCCAAATTACATTATGTATGATGCCATACATATAATGGATAGTTGCCTTGTCAGTGTTAAGA
The DNA here is from genome assembly GCA_023631565.1 of Gymnocephalus cernua. Classification (NCBI taxonomy): domain Eukaryota; kingdom Metazoa; phylum Chordata; class Actinopteri; order Perciformes; family Percidae; genus Gymnocephalus; species Gymnocephalus cernua. Next base: position 18,624,381 of record CM042435.1, read on the forward strand.
GCTTGATATAACAGATATAATATACCCTCAGCTGTATGCAACATTCAGTCGGCTGCAATCAAAGATTTTCCATTGGCTTGCCCTGAGTGACTTAATGACTGAGAATGAATGGTAATCTCATGAGGTATTAGGTTAGGGACAGAGGGCTTATCCAAGCTCCCTACCATTAAACATGCCCAGACAGCCACAATGTGGCTCAAAGGGTACTGCTATTGTAGCAACAATAATAAGTACAGTAAAATACCATGATCCCTTTTGATCAAACATTTGGCATGTGTTGACAGGAAAGCTCAAATGTGAATTTGAAACAACAAAAAGTAATTGGCTGTAGTGATCCTGAAACGTAAAATATCCAGACAAGTAAAGGAAAAACTTGACCTAAAAGATGTGAGAGCAACTTACCAAGTGTTGTCAGTTACCATGCAGTGCAGGAGTTCTGCATTTGAGCTGTCAAAGTTGGATGGTCTATGTTAACCTTTGACCTGTTGTACCACAGATACACTTTACAGTAGCATACACACACACACAAACACACACAAACAAACACACACATATACACGCGTACATACACACACGCATACAAGCATTAACCACACCCTTCATGTTAAGTATAACCTCATATGTAGAGGTTAAGTGGACAATGTGGGCTGTACTTCAAGCTTTGTTTTTCCCCTTTCTTTCCGCACCAGCACTTCCAGGCAAACAGCTAAAGCTATGGCTATCTGGTCCTGACAGTATGGGTCTATATATAGAGGGGCCCTGTGACTGATCTGGCTCTAAGTGTCAGATTCCAGGCACACTCATCTGTCCTGGCCGAATCAGCACCTGCTACTAACTATAAACCCACTCACACCCAGCGCCGGCCCCTTAGCCCAGCTCACACAGGAAAACCAATGTCCAACCAAACCCCAGTCTGGAGAAGAGAGAAGATCTAGGTTACTCTGTAAGCATTTTCCCTCAGGCCACCTTGGAGGGGAGGGGCAGAAATAGAGATGGGAGCATTAGAGGATGTAATGGGTCTGAGTGAGATGCCCCTCATTGCTTTTTCTATTCAAGTCTAACATGGCATTGCCTTTTACATCCTGAAGTTGTCTAGCCAGTGTGGCTCTGCCAGACTGTGCAGAGCTGCTCAGTCCTGGATCGGCAAATGCGCAGAGGTCTTGTAAACGAGGAATGTGCTGTGGATTTTGAGAGACAGTTTGGTGAATGAGGGGCAGATATTGCAACACAGCGGAACTCCATGCACTTGGGAAAGCCTCATCATTGGCCAAAGGTACAGTACCAATCAATCTGTCTTTCTCTGCTTGCACCTACACCAAGGCAATGTGGAAGATTTAGATAAAGGGCATGTATTTGGCAGAGCTAATTTAACCATTGTCAGTTTCCATATGTAAGATGAATAAATCTTAGTCTTTGTAATTCAAAAAATGTTGCATGTCATACTATATAATGTCTAAATGAAATAGTGTGAGCTTTTAAGCACATGTAGAGAATTTATGGTTTCAACTGAATATGTTTGGTAGTGTGTTGTGTTCATTCCAAGTTACTTGCTACCGCTTTTTTTCTTGCTTTTAAGGGCATAGTGACAGTTATATTTACATTCTAAACCCCCTTTGGAAGTTTACAATACCTCTGTGTACTGCTGGTATTTTCAGAACATTTGAGGGTTAAAAGCAAAATTTGCTGTTGGCAAGCTAACAAAACAGAAACAATGCACAGTTTAGAATCTATATTTGCTATTAATAAGCTTTTGCCTCTCAATGATATTCATTGGTGTTACTGGTGATATAAATGAATGAGCTACACATCTTCCAGATGACCATATCTGATTTCCAGTCCAGGAACAGAGCCCAGAGCAGAGTACAGGAGGCGACTGGACTGACCACAGTGAGAATTTGGAGCTTGTGGACGAGCGATGGACAGCTGGACTCTCCAGGGGGACAGCTACTCCTTCCTGCGCAGTGCACCCCGCCACACCTATTCCCTGTGCCATCGTGACGGCACCCCCAACCACGTTGAAATCTTCGACATTATCAACGTCCCTAGTCAGCGCAGTGCCATTTCCGAGACCACCTGCCTGTGTGACATTTTTGGAGACGACTGTGAGTCGCCCTCCCTCTCAAGCAGCCCTGCTGTAGGGGCTTTTGTCCCTTCCCAGAGGGAGGTGGACGGGACAGCTGCTGCATCACCTCTGGTGGATGATCTGAACGACTCGGGCTCTTACCACACTGCACCAGGCTCCAGTGAAGGAGAGGAGGGCTTTGAAGATTCAAGAGAAAGGCTTCACAGTCCCCTGTTGCAGAGTGAATCTTCAGAGAGGAGGCAGACAGAGGGCGAGGGACTGAGCTCAGGGCATCCAGAGGTTTCTGAGGACAGTAGCCCAAATTTAGAGACAAAAAGCAAATCACCAGTACCTCAGCTTAGTACAGCTAGCCCATCATCTAAAGTCCTTCACACTGGTGAGAGCACCCCCTCACCTGGATATAACAGCCCCTATACCCTCAGCACAGAGGGAAGGGCGTCATCCTTGTCTTCTTCCTCAGTTGAAACAAGATGTTCTCCATCCTCAACTAGTCCTAGACAAGCTCATTCAGATATTGAACCAAGGAGAACCACTCCCACTGTCAAAGTTAGACATTACAGCCCCTCGCATCAGTCTTTATCTCCAAGTCCCTCCCCCGAGCCTAGGAACTGTTTCTGCTCCTCCTCCTCCTCCTCTGAATTAGTGAACACCCAGTCGTTACCGGAGTTCAGGGTCGCACACGGCTCGCCTAAGCCAGAGAGCAGCTACTTAAATCAGCACAGCAGTCCCTCACCTAAGGCCACAACCAAAGATTTTTCTCTCGATTTAACAGAATCAGGCGTTGAATCCAGAGCCACCCTTTCATCTCCTTTACCTTCACACAGTAGCAGAGAGTCATCATCCCAGTCGAGAGAAACACTGGCCTCCCCTGAGCTGACGAATAGGCCCTACTCTCCTAATTCTCAAGCATCATCTCCTTTTTCTGAGCAAAGAGAGAGGGTCTCCCTGCCTGATATCCTCAGCAGAGGCTCCACACCTGATATCAAAGATTGTACCCACACCTCTGAGCTGGTTTTCGATTCTTCCACTGCAGGAAAAGACACCACGACTACTCCTGAGAGCCAAGATACAAGGTTATCAGCTGAACCTGTCAGTACTGGGTCTACACCTGCCCCACGATACACCCCCCCCTCACCTGTCATTTCAATAGCAACATCTCCTGAGCTTGTGGAGAGTAGTGCCTCACCTGAATTAAGACAATCAGCTCCTTCACCTGGCCTGCTCAGCGCTTCTTCTCCGGCTAAGACTGGAACAAGAACTCCCTCTCCCAGCCCCTCACATAAAATAAGACACACACAAACACCTTCTGAAAGCAGGACCCAGGTGTCTTCACCTGTGGTAAGTTATAGTTCATCTCCATCGCCTGAAGTTACGAACAACAGCTCTCCCATAGAGCACAGATATACTGCTCCCTCACCTGAAATTCGGATTACAGCATCCTCACCTGTGGTCAGAAGGAGAGAGTGGTCTTCTGAAGTGGAGACAACATCAGTGTCTCCTTTCCTAGAGCTTGACCCTGACTCCGACCCTGTCTCATCAAGAAGTCTCACTTCGTCCCCTCACATCACAGGGATTTCGTACTCCATTGTTCAGCCCGAGGACAGGGACACTCCCCCATTTCCTGAGCTCTTTCGTCTCTCCACCCCTGAGCCTGATAGGACACTTGTGTCCCCTGAAGCAAGGAGCCCTACCCCAAGCAGAGACAGTATACAGAGCAGTATAGCAGAGTTCACTGGTTCACCAAGAGACTCACCTCATATATCAGGCTTCACAAGCTCTGCCCTGCAGCCTGAAATAACTCTGTTGCACCAACCCAGGTATCAAACACCTTCACCTCAGCCAAAGCATCACACTCCCTCACCTGAGCCAAGGTATCAAACCCCTTCATCGGACAAATATCAAAGTCCATCACCTCAGCAAAGAAGTAGAGAGCCATCACCTGTGGCCTCATCTCCTGAGCAGCATTCACCAGCAACCCTCTCCACTGAGTACAACCCTCAGTATAAACAGCCCACTCCTTCTTTAAGAAATACACCTGAGGTTGAGGAGGATTCCACTTCTGCTGATATTACAGAAACACAATATCCCACACATTTGGCAGAAGAGAGTGTGTCACCCTCATTTGAATTAGACAGGGCAGAACAATCTGTTGTAGCTGAAATCAAAAACAGTTCACCAGTGGTGGCAGTTCAGTCACCTGTATCTATTTCACCTTTCTTAGCTGAGGAAAAGGTAGAGAGCTCACTGAAACAACAAAGCACAGAGAGAGACGCAACACCAAAGGAAGCTATCCTTCAAGATAACTTGAGTTTAGTCTCCCTCTCAGAGGAAAAACAAACCATTAGTCCCACTTTTGTTCAGAAAGAAGACACTTATAATAATCCTCCCATTGAAAGCAAGTCTCCCTCCCCTAATCTCCTTGTCGCTAAGGACAGGAGATCAAACATTGCACCTGTCCACAGGGCTACATCTAACTCACCTGTGCAGAGACTGGAAAACCCACAGCCTCAATTCACTATTTATCCCCTTACTTCTGAAAGCAGCAGCTCATTAAAATCTAAAAGCTCAGCTTGTACACCTGAGCCTCCGAGAAGACAGCTGTCAACTAAAGTTAAACGTGGAAACAGAGAGAATATAACAGAGGACATGGCCCACCATGTAAACAGGAGGCGGACTCCCTCTCCGCCACTCACCAGGTTTACACCTGTCCACATCATAGCCCCTGAGAAACCATACAGACAGTGGCAGAACAGAAGCCATAGCCCCTCTCAGGTTGTAGCGGCCCCACCGAGTGGTAATTTTAAAAACGCTGTGACAAATAGGGAAAGCCCCAATGTTGCTTATGTTGACAATAATAGCCAGGACCACTGGGTCAAGCAAGGAAGGCAATTCGAGGTGGAGAGGGAAATGCAGCTGGAGGAGGATAGGGAGGCAGGAAGGGAGAGGCAAAGGGAGATGGAGAGAGAGAGAAAGAGGGAGGAGCGGGTTTCTGAAAAGGGGAAGGGTTGGCAGGGGGATGTCAGTTACAGAGGGGAACAGGTTGAGCTGTCATTCAATGCCAGGAATAGAAAAGGGCCTGCGAGTCGCAGTACAGCTCCCACAAGTAGAGAGACCCGTCAGGGACTGCCAACAGTGCATTCCTATTCAGAGAGCTTGCTTGCGACCAGACAGCTACAGCAACAACAGAGTCTGCTTAGACTTGCTTCCCAACAAGACACCAGGGGTGGTGGTCCTGGCAGACGGCTTCAACCTCCTGCACCCCACAACAAGAACAGTGTTCCTGGTCGTGTGGCTGCAAACAGGCCCTGCCGGAGTTCCAGCTCCAGCATGGGAAGTGAGCTCGATGAGGCAGACGATGAGGTGAAGTGGTTTACAGACGTTGCTTTCCGCAGCCTGTCAAGCCCTGAGGTAGATTACCTTGACATGTACAACTCCAGTCACCGTTCATCCACCAACATTTCTCAACCATCTACCCAGGAGAGCCCAGCTGGGGTCAGTGCCACCTGGGCAGCCTATGCTGACTTCAGGGGTTCTGCTCCAAAGCTGGACAATGATGAAGTCTCCTTCCAGCAACCATCTGCATACTACTCAGATGGCCTAGATCCATCAAGGCGCCATGAGATGGGCAGCTTTGAGTGTGTAGATGTGGCCGTGGAAAGAGAGGACTCCAGGAGAGTGAGAAGAGGAGTGCCAAAGAGACAGATCCAGCTGAAAAGAAAGAGTGATGCTGAAAGGAAGCAGGATGAAAGCAGTGAAAATAGTAGTCCTGGGATGGTGGAAAGCCCTTCTCTAGAGAGTCACTCCAGAGAGACATTCATTAGACAACACAGTACACCAGCAGCAATGCAAGAATGCTACCCTTCTGAGTGCAGCCCTGAGCCCAGTCAACAAAATGAAAGAAAATCTAAACTCCAGAAATCTGCTTCTCTGGATGAAACAAGCACTAAAACCAAGATGGCCACTTGTCTCATCAAGAGTGTGTTGTCCAAGAAGATGCAGAGTGTTGATAAACAACCTGTTGAGCATGCAGGAGAAGAAGAAAGTGCCGCTTTGGAGGATAACAGCCCACCAACAATGAGTGCAGCGGCACCACTGAAAGAGTCCCCAAAACCTGACCCATATAATCTCAGTTCCAGTCTTCAGTCAGATTATAGTGTTTCATCTGAGGGTCTCCCTGTGAGACCAGAACCAAGCACAAAGGATGAAGCCAAACCACCAAAAAGCTTTGGAGTGAGATCCAGTAACAGGCCAAGTTCATCCAGCAGCAGCCGAAGTGTTAACTTTTCACAGACTGAGAGTGAAGAGGCTGATTCTCAGAGCAGGAACGCAACCTCAACAAGATCTGAAATGAGATCAGAATTGAAAGTGCCATTTGATAGTAAACAGTCAAGAACTGGAGTACAACGAGCAGATGACAGTGAAACATGGGACGGAGGGGAAGGTGGTGACTCAGCAAATGCCAATGCAGGGAACATTGGAGCTTCTTCTGCCCCTAAAGCCAGCAGCACGCAGGCCTGGGTGACAAACGGAGACCAGGAATGTGAAAACACAAAGGACCATAAACAACTGCAACAGGGTGCCAAAGGCGCCTTCATGTCACAAACACAGGAGATTACACTTAAAGCCGTGGAGAAAAAGAAAGCCTCCCTAAATGTCTGTCTCACACCTGAAGCAGAAAACAAACCTGAGGCTTCTTCACCAGATACAAAGCAGGAAAGGCTAGAGGCCGGTGTAGATGAGAAAACAGAGGAAGAGGAAGGAAATTGGAATAATAAAATGAAGGTCCCCATTCACAAAGTTAGAGATGTGAGGCGGCTTGTAAAAAATACATATAATCTGTCCTTCAAGGCAACTAGTGCTGTAATGCCATCACATATGGATGAAGAAAGGATGGACATTATTAATGAGGGAAGGAGGGAAGAAATAAAAGAGGAAAGGACGGAAGAGGTCATAACACAGGAGGAGAGGGAGGTAAGGCAAGAGATAAGGAGGGAGGAGAGGAGGGAGGAGAGGGGAGAGGAGTGGAGGGGGGAGGGGAAAGAGGAGGTAAAAGACTCAAAGCTGCTACATTTTTCTCCATCTCTTCAGAGCAAAGGAAGTCCTTTATCTCGTCCACAGCCAATGCAAATAGAATACAAGGCTGTTTGCTGGAAAGAAGACAAAAATAAAATGTCATGCAGCAAGAAAGACTTAGAGAACCCAGGTGACAAACACCAGGCCTCTCCAAAGCTCTCCAAACAGGTAGGCAGAGAATCACCACTGAATGCAAACACACTGAATTACACAACAGGAGACAATGCAATTGCAAAGCCATGTAAACATGATCTAAACATGGCAGCAGAAACACAAGAGACTATGACAGAAATGCATAAAGTGTCAGACAATGAGGACAAACCTGTGGTGGTGAGAACAGACCGAAAACCTCCGATGCTCGGGAGCTTCCCAAAACTGCCCAATAAGGAAAGAGAGGTGTCCACTGCTGTAGTGTTGATAAGAGATGGATCAAGCAAGGCCAAGACATCTGCATCTCCAGCCCAGGAAGAGATTCCCACCCCACTCCAAGCCCCAGCTGCTTCACCTTCACCTGGGCCCACTATTCCTGGCAGTACCTGTGGTAGCAGTGGCCACTCAGTTTCCATGTTATTAAAGGAAAAGGGTTACCAAGCAGACATTGGAGCAGTGGTGGGGGCCAACCAGAATGCAGCTGGAGGCAAAGGGGTACCCCGGAAGCATGTGAACTGCCTAGAGATCCCACTGCAGACAACCACTCCTTCAGATGGAGTTCGGATTGAGTCTCATAGAGAGAGGACATTCTCCTCCTCATCCACCACGTCTGGCCCCACAGCAGCATCTGACAACACAGACACTCTTATAAAGACCAGAGAAGACGAGGGACTTAGCAGTAAGCCTACAGTAAAAGACACAGCAAAGCAAAAAAGTGCCTCTCCGCTAAGGAGCAAAACACCACCTCTCACCAAACAGAAAGAACTTGGGGATTTCGAAGCAATGAAAAGACAGGATCCAACTTTCCCCCCAAAGTCCCCTGCAGTAAGGAGATTCAGACCACAGCCAATTGAGGTTAAGTCACTGTCTAAAGAAACACAAAAACAAGAGACGCCCACAAACTCTACAGGAAACAGCAGGCCCCAAACCATTGAAGTCAAATCTATAGCTAAAAATTCTCAAAAACCAGTGGTGCCTCCAAAACCAAGCTGCAAATTTAAACCTGCAGATTTAGGAGCAATGCCAAATGAAGCGCAGAGACCATCAGCAATAACATCGACTGTAAACAAACAAGGTGAGGAAAGGCCTCAAACAATTGTAGTGTCCTCACCGACAATCTATAGAAAGATCTCCAATGAGTCCACATCAACATCAAACTATACAAGAAAACTAGCTGTGTCTGCAGTATCCAGTCTCAAACCTCCACCTTGTAAAACAGCAGCAACCACCGTCTCCAATCTGTCAAACCAGTCAACAGTGCCATCAGAGACAGAGGCATCTCATGATAGAGGTCAGCAGCAAAGGCCAGGGGCCTCGCCTCAGAGCTCTAGATATACACAAAGACCCAGAACCTTAGCTACAGCTCCAATATCAGCTACTGGGCCAGGTTCAACCTCAGCTCCAGGCCCAGTGTCTGACCCAAAAGCAAAGCCTGTCCCTGGACCTGACTCAGCTGGAGCCAACCAGCCAAGCCAGCCAGCCGTTATGGATCCAGACAGCCAACCACAGTATCCCAGGACGGCATACCCTCATGAACAAGCTATGCCGGTAACGTCAAACAATGCAAAACAACCTGCAGCTGTTTCCACAACACAAGTGCCAGGATACACACACCAACCATATTGCAGATCACTCTCCAGCGAGCGCACCCAAAGGACAGAGGACCTGCGTTTTTATGCCTCAGATGACCCTCCGAGCTACGATGAAAGAGAGAGCTTCAGTCCCCTCATGCTCCCAGATCTGACTTCCAGGAGGTCAAATCGTTATCAACCCTCCTCCCGCCCTCCTCCCTGCTCCTGCACAGCTAGCTGCCCTTCCCACCCTGGTCTCACCCCTCCTCACCATCACCAAAGCCCCCATAACCTCACCCCTCCTGCCCCTCCACACTCTCCAGGCCAGCCACTACCTTACCCACTGGCCCAGCTCCCCCCTCTCCGTCCCCACCAGTGCAGACCTGACCCTCAGCCAATGAGCTACCAGCCTGGCTCTCCCAAATCAAGTCCTCTTGGTCCAAGCCAGCCACCGGCCATGTACCAGCCTCTCCACCAGCCTCCTCCCTGCCCTCCCCACCCCTCACTAATGCAGGTCTGCCCTGCTGACCGCCAATTGCAGCTACCTCAGCATATTGACCCTCGACGACCCCCTGCCCACAGATCTCCTCAGCATCAGCCGCCAGGCATGGCTGGGGCTCCTTACAGCGATCCTAGCCACGGCCACTCTCCTGGCCTTCCTCCTATGGATCCCCAGTACCTGTGTGGCCCTCAAAGCCTGGGGCCGTCCTATGGCTCTGAATATGGGGGTGACAGCTCCAGTTTGTACTCAGAGAGTAGCTATGGACAGACACCTCGCAGAGTGCTCCTGGATCCTGAGACAGGGAAGTATTTTTACATTGAGGTGCCTGTACAGCCACTGAGGAAAATGTTGTTTGACCCAGAGACGGGGCAATATGTGGAAGTGCTCATCCCACAGCAAGCAATGTCACATTCAGGCCTGTATCCTCCTTCAGCAGCCCCCTACACATCTCTCCACAACCCCAACATGTACGCTCCTGCTCCGCAGTACATGCCCTATGCAGCTCCTCCTCCCCAAGCCCACCCCCAGGCTCAGCCACCCAGATATCCCGAGGCCTCTGCTGCAGCAACAATGCACCAAGGTGGGCCTGGGGTCAGCTACAGGAATACCTCTGGTCAGGGGTCCAAGCCAGAGCCCCAGAACCATCCACCACTGGACCAGAGCTACCTGGAGAGTATGTATTATGTCCCTACAGGGATGAATGCGAGCCCCAATCCCACCCCACCAGACTATTACCACAAACATCTCCCCAACCTACCCCCAACAGGAGGGAAAAGGTCCTGAAATAGAGGACAGAGGCAGCCTTCCTGGAGCCTGTTGGGTTTTAAATACACAGTGTATGAAGGGGGTGTCTAATGTTAGCCTGTAATGTTATTTGAGTTTTCACATTGCAACTGAAGAGAGCAATTCTTTGGTTGTTGTTTATTTGCTGCTGCTTGTTCTGTGCTATAGGTTGCTTTAAAAGCACAACATATACAGTATATGATTCTTGAGTTAATAGTTTTGAAAAATTACTTTTTTTATGAGGTGTTCTTAAGATTATTACTTAAATCTAACATGATCTATTACAACTTTTGTCACTTTACATAATACTGTAAGTTCACCAGTAATGCACAGGCACTACAAATCAATAGGTTTACTGATTTACTGATGTGTGTACTTTAACAGCAAATATCTCCAAAAAGACTTGAAAATTCTGTTTTGAAAGAACCTCATATTTATTTTATTATTGTGTTTCTCTATTATTTGGATGAGTGATTTTGTGCACATGATGTCTGCAACTACACTGCCAATAAAATATGTCACATATGGCTTGCTCCGCTCTGTCAGGCCTTCATCTATTTTTCTACAGATTATTTCAATAGTTCACTATCTCTGCATGTATTTACTAGCCAGGTCATGTAAGGTGATACATACTGCAGCTTCCAAGCTAATATCTTGCAAGACCCTCCTATAAAATGTTAGTTTAATCAGTAACTTCATTAGAGATGCATTGATTTCAGAAAAAAACTATGCAATGTCTAATGAATGTTTTCAGGAAAATATTGTAATGCTTTGTCAAATATTATAAAAATCAGTGGTTTTAATAATCAAATGTTAAACCAAGCAGTGGGAGATCTGTCTAGAATGGACAATAAAAACAGGGATCATTTTAAGTGACTCTTTTTAAGCAAGTTTCACATGGAGCGTGTGTATAGACACTGGTAACTAAATTAATGCACCAAATTTATACATAAATACAATATAAAAAGGCTAAAATGTGGGGTATATTAAACCAAATATTAGTTTTAATAATCCATTAAACAGTCTGACATCCAATTACAACAAAATATACAGAGACTTTGCTGGAAGTTATTGCCAGACATGTCCACTATAATGCATCAAATGTTGCCTGGCTGCTGCTTTGAAACCAGCTTTGCAAAAAGAAGCAGAAAGAAAGAAGAAGAAGAAAGTGCCTCAGAGCTCTTTCTTGTTTTGCCTTTAGATGGCACTGTCACTATTACAGCAACAAACCAAAAGCAGAAATGAACCTCTGTTTATAATATGAATTTATCAACCAGTGGTTTTGGTCCTGATTTGGAATTACTAGGTCATAGGACATGGACGTTATTGAAAAACAATTATAACTCCCCAGGACTTTTGTAAGACAGAGAAGGCATTCATATTCAGTATAGTGGGGTGTCCCCTACATGCTGTTGTGAATTTGTAGCAGCACATTGTACTACCGTGACCACTGGAGGGTGCTACAGACCACCAGAGCAGCACAGGAAGGTACGTCTAAATCTACCAACCTCTCGTGAGAAGACCCAGTCACTGTAAAACACAGTTTAATGATTTCCTATTCAAAACCTGGCCCTGTTAACTGAAACCAGAGCCCAATTTGTTAGTCCAGAGGGACAAAATGGGTCTCCCCTTTCTTTGATGTGGATGGCAGTAAAATTAATGGAGGGCCTTATGTGCGTGGTTGTGGGCTGTGTGTATGATTGCACAAAACAGTTTCATCTGAAAGAAGCAACTCAAAGTCCCACAGGAACACATCCGGATGGGGATATAACACTGACAGCACCTGGCAAAATGTGTAGTGTCTGTACAGCATGTGGGTAATTGTCAGCCCTGGAGACCTATCCACAACTCTTCATCATTACGAATGCCTACTGAATCAGAATACTGATTATGTGATGTCCTACTGATTAGAAAGAGACTGAATCCCCACAACAGCCAACGTGTTACTAAGGAGGATACTGGACCTGTGTAATTATGGCAGGTCATATTACCGTGACGAGAGGTGGCCACCAAGTTAATCAGTTAAAAAGTAATCATTGCACAGCAACAGCATGTAACTACAAAACACTAGCAATAGCACACAGGTGTAAAACCATCTCAAAATCCAAATTGCCCTATGTTTATTAATAGTTTGTAGATCTCCCTTCAACTTCCTCCTGGTCAATGGAATGCAATGTTTAGCTAGTCAATCAATCATTTATTGCCTTGATCCTGTATTGTCACAACCTGGAAAACAATTAGAGACACACTTTAGGAACACACACTTATTTGTATAAGCCTACGGTGCTGGCACACCTACTCTAAATCACTTCCAGACAAATACACACACTTCCACACACCTTGGGCCTGTTCCAAGAGGCAGGCAGCTTTTCTGAGTAAAACCCAGAACCCACACAAATCTGATGTAAAAAAGACCTGTTATGCAACATTTTTTAGATAATCCAGCAAACCTGCTTCTTAAAACAGATCCCAGCACAGTGTGGCTTTATTTTATTTACTGTAAAGGCAGTCTCTGTCTATAAAGAGAGACTACTTGAGACCCTCAGGACAGTAATGACAGCATTGCTTTAACTTACATGTGCTATAACCACTATAAAAAAGGCTATAACAAGTGGCTATAACAAGGGTTTTTGCTTTAAATTAGAAAAAAACGGAAATTACATTATTACACATTATTAAAAAATAATGTAGCTTCATCCTAATAATCATTTAACAATAATCAACATTTTTCCAGACACATCCTCCCCATCTTGTGTGTGTGTGTGTGTGTGTGACTACAGTGAATTCCAATCATACAGACACACTAAACAGACACCATGACATAATTTGGAGGGCTCTGTGCTCTTTCCAGTGCGTCTGTTATTGTTATGGTTCTGTAACCACTTTCCTACCCCACAGTGTGAGGACACACACACACACACACACACACACACACACACACACACACACACTGTGTAAGAGTCCCATCATCCATGCCGCACCCAGGAGTGAGTGGGTGGGTGGGTGGGTTTGACTCCGGAGCCCAATTGATGTTGACTGACTGGGGGGCTGATTGGTCACTGGAAAAGTTCTCTCTACATTGTCTTTCTGGTATCAGGAATACAGAAAAGAGTGGGTGGCATGGGCAGGCAGCTAGATAACAGGCAGAGTTTTAAGTGATGATAAGTAAGTTGTTTGGAATAAAATGTGCATAGTGCTTCCTGACATTTTCCAGCAGGTGCCCTCTGCTTGTGTGGCCAGAGATAAGATGTCAATAGTTTATAAAAAAGTGAAATTCTAAGTAATGACTGTATCGCAGACTCAGAGAGAAATAAAGGGGAGTTTTGTGTGTCAGTCAGTCTGTCGATGACTGTCTGTGTGTGTGATGTATCGATCAAAGTGAGGGAACCAGATCATGAGGTGAATGTCTGGTCTCTATCAGACATTGATATTAGTAACCTGTGTCTGGCTGGAAACCTTTAGTGTGAACATAGAGAGGTCAATCCTAGTTTAAAAAAAGTCCAATATTAATATATGCACTTTTTTTGTTTTAAACACCAGTCCTAACAGTCTTCTTAATTTGTAACCTGTCAAAATGAAGCAGTCCACTTGTGTCACAGGTTGTATGCGTCTATGAGTTGTAAGCTTTCCACCTGAGAGCAATTTTCCCCTCTCAGCATCTCAGATTGTTTCATTTGAATAATTGTAAAACAAAAACTATAACTATACTAAAACTATTTCACAAGATAAAACAAGAAAAGTCAGAATTACTGACTTTTATCCTGAAGAAGCTAAAATGTGCTGAAATGTTTATCTGAGAAGTTTAAAAAAAAAGACTGCATCTGAGTTATGAGTGTACAGCTTTCCTCTCCTTGTTTGATGTATACCAGCAACACCAGTTTAACTTCAGCTCTATATTGGGAACCTTGTACTGACACTGCTGTGTCACAAAGGCAAACTAATTGATTACGACAGTCCATAAAACGTAGTAGACTCTTTGAGAAATGCCGTTTAACAAGAGAGAGCAAAGAAAATTCACTACTCTTTATCTCAAAGGTTGCCTTACCTGCAGGCTACGCCCGGGTCAATGCCCATGAAAGGCTTTTTCTAGAAGGAAGTGGGAGGGATTAGGGGCAGCATGCTCATGCATGAGCATGTGCTGATTGTGACAGAAGGTGAGTGAAGCAAGAAGAGCGGAGATAAGAGAAAGGAGGGCCATTATGTGAGACGCCGGTGAACACCTGAAACCATGCCTTCTGGCATTCACCTTGTTGCCTAACAACCACAGAGCATAATAATGATGACTCTGTGTTGTGTGTCATACAGACGTCCCGCTCTCTCCACCAGGTGGGGTGCCTAACTGTCTGATTTCACGTCATGTCCTGTGATTGCTTCAGCTCAAACTCCTTTGATAATATTAATCAGCCAGAAATTATTAAGCTTGACATGACTCACCTGTACGGTAACTACAACATTTGTTTCTAATTATTGATTTTGGCCAAGTGCTAACGTACACAGAGAAGCTCTAGCCTGAGATTACCGTTATATGATCTGTAACAGATAACTAATAACGGACTCTGTAAGAATGTTTTCCTTTATAGTGGAATTTGTTAGTCTAGACTAGTCTAGTCTCTTTGGTGTCCCAGGACCCCTCATGTCTAGGGAGGAAATTGTTACTTATAGTATGAGTCGAGCCTCGTCTCCGAGACTGGGGCACACTCACACATTCACACACCATACACATGAACACACTTGTTGAGGATGAGGTAGCCAAAAAATGATGTAATAGCCTGATCACTTTACCCGTCCTCCTCTTCCTCCCAGGACCTGGATGGCAGATCAATGAGGAATGGAAGGAATGAGAAGAGAGAGACTGGGTGCATGTGTGTGTAAGTGGCTGGTGAGAGAGAGAGAGAGAGAGAGAGAGAGAGAGAGAGAGAGAGAGAGAGAGAGAGAGAGAGGTGAGTTATTGATAGGAACAAGCCGTTTGCTGCCTCCTTCCTGAATCACTCAGAGCTGATGACATGTCTAAATTCTTATTGATACCATGTCAGCTATTCGCTACACTGTTTCTTAAAGCTCTGCATATTGAGTTGGACAGCGATGTTAGCCCACATGGGTTGCAGCCAACTGCAGAGAGGTCTGGCTTGTTATTAATGTGAGGGAATCTCCTGGGAATCAGCCTTTGGTCTCGTTCAGTGGTCAGGTCCGTTATTCGCTGGTGTGTGTGGGTCACTGGATTCCTCGAGCATGATGTAAAAGTAATGAGTCATTCAAGGGTGGCCCCGGCCATAGACATATATATAATAATGCAACTATTAGACATTAGAGCAGAAACCAATAACAGTAATGCATCAGTTTTCTTTTCCTATATATATATGTGTGTGTATGTGTGTGTGTGTGTGTGTGTTTTCCTTCTCTCACTTAAGAATCTCCACGGAATGTTTAGAGGACTTAAGAACCTGCAGCACAATAATATGCATGAAACTATGCAGTGTTACCACAAGTTAACACCACGGTGCCAAACACTTGGTAGAGAGGTGGGTGCAAGCTAGATAGAGGGTGCCAAATGACCAGACAAGGATAGGCAAAGAGGTGGATGTCACGCTTGAACTGTTCATCAAGTCTTGAGTGTGAACTTGTCATGCTCCAATTTGTTTCCTTCTCAGCAAATGGTGATGCAACTCAGAACTGTAACAGGGGCATGCAATGGTCAAAAACACCTTGTCACACCCGTAAGAAATTCTTCAACATGCTTTGACAGATTCTTTTGGTTACTTGGAGGCACCTAGCAGATGAAAACAACAATATTAGCCTTCATTTGGAGTTGTGTTTGTGTCAAAATGGCAGAAATGGCATTTAAGTCTCCACTAACTCCTGAGGGAACTATATGCAACTTTAACTTAATTTAAGCTACTTAGCAGAACTTGAGGAGCAGGACCATGCCACAACCTAGTCACTTCATGCGTTTCCATAAATACCAGTTTAACCGACTTGTCCTGTTCCGCCATTGTATTCTTTTTTTTCTTTTTCTCCATCTTCTTAGAATCCTGAGGAGTTCGTTGTGCCCGAGTGCTACGGCGGATTCCCATCAAAGCTTCCCCCAATGTATTAAGCAAAGCGAACACACTTCTTCAAACTCAAATCTCAACTATTAATCATGTGTTCACTTTAATAAATTGTTTAACGTATCTTGTAAATGGTGTGGTCATGGCTAGTGAATGATATGTCCACCAGCTAGTTGCTAACTTTGTCTGTTTGCTGTTTGCAGTGTGTATAGTGTTCCTCAGATCTTTTTCGCTAGAAAGAGCTGCAAATGAGGCTGATGACAGCAGTGAGACTGAACCTTGTGGACAGTAAAACCACTAAAAAAGAGCTGAACGACACTGAAAAGCTCTGTAGAACTGAGGGGGTCTGGGTAACTCGACGTGGCGGCTGCGGATTCGACTCCGTCCTGCGGCCCTTTGCCGCATGTCGCAAATGTCGTTTCATGTCGTTCCTTCTCTCCCCCTTCATGTCTTCAGCTTCCCTATAAAATAAAGGCCTAAAATGCCCCAAAAAATAATCTTAAAATAAAAAGAACTGACGGGGTCTGACACACTGACAGATTCCAATTTTAAGTGACTAGTGAACATGAATTATGAGATGGGATCTAAGAACCGATATCCCAGTGGTCACAATAACACATTACCAAGACAAGCAGCCAGTGTGGCAACAAGCAATACGTGCAGGAAACTCAATTTAATAGTTTTGTTGACTGAATAATTTGTCATGCAGGTTTTCGCCCCAGGATTGTTTGAGGTCAGTATCGAATCTGTGTTGTGCGTGTTTTCCTACACCCTGAGCCAAAGTAATGTTTTTTCAGGCAGCATGCAACATATTAGCAAAGTGTTGAGAAAAGCAAAAACACAGTTTGTTAATGCTTTTAAGAAGTCCCCCATAATCTCCCATTTGAGACACGTGACTGTGATTTTCCCCAGAAACCACAAGGTAGAATGGAGAACATCTCATTTCAGGTTTTGAAGTCAGCCTTGTGTCAAGTTTGTTATTGCGTTGATGGGTGGAGGTACAGTGTGATAACAGCTTAATGAGCTCTCTGTCATACCTTCCCTTCAGCACTAAGCGGCACTGCTAAGGCTTAACATTTGTTTTTGATATTACATTGACAGGACATGCAGTGCCAACCAAGAGAAAATAAACATCAGTCAAAAAGCTGTTTTGGAAAATGTTATGCAGGTTGGTATCTGCTCCCTGCAGAACAAAATAAGCAACTAACCATGGGCCCTTCTTATAGAAGACATAGTAGCATGTCACAGCAGGAAAAGCACAGGTGTAGATAATAAAATTAAAGCAACATTATGTAACTATTTTACCTTAAATAATTTTATGCTACACTGACTTGTAATAAGGAGAATGGTGGTGCCTCTGTCATTCCCGAACCGAACGCCTGTTCTGGCACTATGTAATACAAATGGGTACAATCTCCTGGGAGAATTGCTGTAAGACTTCACGGCACAACCACTGATTTTGGTGAACCTGGATCATATATTTTTTCTGGTTTTCCCTCTAATGTTTGGCTGCTCTGCCTTGACTCTCTGTAATTAAGGAGTTTCCTAATGGAGAGAGAGTGTACTTGTTGCTAAAGCGGTTAGTGCTAAGGCTAACCGCTAACAGTCGCTAACTGTAGCTGCCGTCAGCTAGCTAATTAGCTCAGTTAGTTGTGCAGACTGGGAGCGCAGAGCACTGTGGGAGTGTTGATGTTTAGCTACACTGCTAGCACAGGAGCTTTGGGCCACTGGGAGGAGTCGTTTTTTTGGGCCCGGTGCAGAGGGGAATACTGGCGCTGGTGTCGTGCCAGAACCGTAGCCGGACGGGCAAACTGAACAGAGTTTAGCAGCCACTAGAGACATTATGGCTGAGGCAAAGAGACCAAAGAGGACACGGAGGAAGCTGGGAATAGAAAAGGAGAGAGTAACTGAGCAAGAGTAAAACCCGGGACGGCTTTTAGTCGTTGGCGAGAGCTTCGCGAAACAGCAAGACTGACGGAGAGCTTGCCATCTTGCTGTTGGATTAGTAAGTAATATTAGCTGGTTTGCTGTGTCTTGTGTGGTTGCACTTTCTTGATGTTTGGCTGTCTTAGCAAAGTTGTAGATTCGCTAGTTTTCGATCATAAGTAATGGTATCACAAGAAATAGATGTGTTCAGCTGTCTATATTTACGACCACGGTGTAGAAGTGAGTAGCACTTTGAAACTGTAGGGGCGCCAAATCGCAAAAAATGTCCCAAATGTTAAGCAGTGCTGCTTTAATGATGGGTGAATTTGGTCCTGGCATTGTGCCCGCTGCCTCTCTGTCACACTGCCGTGGTTTACTGTGATACTTGAATAAATGGAGCCATCGTTAATGTTATTACAAACACCTGTACTTAAACAAGTCAAAATGTCTAAGTTCAGTTCCCAACACATTCTTTGTGGAGTTTGTATTTTCGCAGCACTACAAGGAGTTACTTCTCTAGACATGTTCATGGTGAACTTATCTATCCCAGACATGTTCATGGTGAACTAATGCCTCTATACATTGAACAGATATTATGCCATAATCTTTAATACACTATAATTATGCAAAGTCTGCACTAATGGATGTCAGTGTAGCTATAATATAAAGTCCAGACATAATATGATACATTAGTTTTTTTTGTTTTTGTTTTGAGCTGTCAACAGATTCATTGCATTGTTGTCACCATGAACACTATGGGGTCATTTTATCTAAGACGTGAAGAGCTCCTCTGTGTCTGTTCTTTATTAAACCATCAACAGCACACCAAAACGTTTGGTGACGGTATGCAGTCTGCATTTTCAAAATTGTACAAATACTTTACGATACCCTGTAGATTTTTCTACCACTAGTGGCGCTATGGAACAATGTTTTTATGAGTGGATTCCCCTTTTGTATCATTCATGCACGGGAGCTTGAAAGATACATACGCGATACATATTCCTGACGCCTGTTTCATGCTATTGATCAACAGTTGGCAGCGGTCACACAAAAAAAAAAGAGTGGCAATGTGCGAAGGAAAGAAGTTAAGCAGGAGACTACTAGCTAGTAAACATGGATGTAGACAATATATTATTATTTTTTAAATCGGCTTGGTAAATGTTTTGTGCATTGTTTGATAGCGTGTTTATTAGACTCAAGGATACATACAATGCTTTTTGGATAGTAACACTGAATGTCTTAGAATGTTTACAAGAAAATTCCACAGTGCCCCTTTAAAATGTCAATTTTGCAGTGTGTCATGCTCAAAGCATAGACATAGTAATGTGTTATTGCAGGGAATGATTGCAGCCAGGTGATATCAGGTGTGTACAATACATTTTTAGGAAAACCTTATAAGTTCAGTAAAATGTTGGCACATCTATACTTTCTCATGCGTAGGCCTTAATAGGTGATGATGTAGGATGCAAGTCTAAACAACAGTGGAGGGATACAACCAGAGACATTTTTGGGTGTAGCACAGCGAGTCAGCAGGGGCGGAAAAGGCCTTCTATTGTTGTGGACAGAATGGAAACTCTCACACAGCCAGATTCCATCCTACCAGTGCGGTCACTGTGGCAGTACTCTGATAAGCTTCTTCTGAACCATTCTCAAAGACTCTGTTGTCCTGTTCTGCCAGATCAAAATTATTTCCTCCTTTTGAATACCTCTGTGGTCTGTTTTCAGACAACAGCTCACAGATTTGATGGTTGGCACAGTGTCCTGGGCTTGTGAATGCGTACATTGATGCCTGTTTGATCTGATAAAGCATCTGAATGACAGGTCACCTGTGGGAAGTGACATTGTTCTTCTGTCTGTATCGACTGCGTGAAGCAGGTGTGGTTGTTCACCGCTGTTTGGTATAATCACACCTGAATGAACTTTTGAATGCCCCACTGACATTATAGCCTCTCCACTTGCGTCACTAACTGCGGTCACCGCTGGCTGGCTGACTCCATTTCTCCACCCACAGCATCCATTCCACAGTATCAGTGCATTTGAACACAAAATCAGAGTTTGGATGGAAACCATGGCAATGACTTGTTACCACAGCAGTGACTTGCCACCACAGTCACCACAGCTCTGGGCAAAGCTTCTGTAGACAGTTGCAGAACCACAGTGTTTTCCTCTACTGGTCTCTAAAAAAGGTATCACTCTATCGTTTCTAGCCTTTTTGATTCTGCAATGTTTACACCATGGTCATTGCTTTATTACAAAAAGTTTTTTCTAATTCTTATTCTATGTGAGATATATGCTACAGCCTGTCTAAACAACAGTTGGGAATTGGTATTATTAGTGTGTCAGGCTCAAGAAACAAAACTACAGGGAAAAGAACACACAGGAGGTGAAGAGTAAAAGTGTTTAGTTGAATCTGGAAGTATTTATTTTGGATATATATTTAGCTTGTGACCACTAGCCCAGATCATGCCAACCATGCTAACTAGCTGGGGCAGGGCTATATTTACAGAGGGCTGGGCATCCATCATCGCAACGCAAAAGCACAGACAGGCAGAGAGCGAGGAAGGGAAAGTGTGGCCCATCAGTCACCACAATCCAATCCCGGGGCTTGCCTATTTAAAACACCTCATAATTTGACCACAACAGTGCCACAGGTCACGCTGTACTACTGGACCTACAGAGCAGCACTAAACATCTGCACCCTTACACCATGCCATCTAATATGCACATGTGCATACTTGTAGTCATGCTCATATTGCATGTTTTTTTGGCATGCACATGTGCATGCATCCCCAGGAAACCCAGACTGGAAGGTATCCTGTGACAGAAGAAAGGGCAAGAGGGGGGAAAAAGCTGATGGTGACACCTGGGTTTTCTGCCTTGGCACACTGCACCTGAATGACATCACTCAGTAGCACAGACAAAATAACACATCAACTGTCAAAAACAGACTGGATAGACTGTCTGATACTGCAAATAGATGGCCAGACAGACAGCCTGCAATGACAGATAGTATTAGAGCAGACAGACAGACGGACGGACGGACAGGCACAAGGTCAGGGAATGACTGACAGACAGCGTACAAACATGCTGTGTCACTTTTTGAGACAGAGACTGGCATTCCTGCATTATGTGTTTGACCCAAGGCAAGAGTGTAATTATGTGGATAATTCCAAGGATGCATGATGGATCTCATATATAAATGTATTTAATAAATATGGTTTTTTTTGCATGATTTTTTAATACATTTTGCGCCAATTACAGAGCATAAAAGTTGAATAAGAAAAATACCAAGAAATTAATCAATATAAAAAATAACTACAACACAGAGAAAGGAGAACATTATATTTCAAATTCAACAGAATTCAACATCAACTGTAGTTTTTGTGCATATGTTTTTATTGCTTGTGTTGATGTTTTGTCTTTACTTAGTCAAGAGACGCTGACTGTGCATATATGCTCTTTCTGGGAGCTGCCCAGTACAACCACAGTCTCCTGCTGCTGACCACTGAACAGTCCCAGCGGAATAGTTGGGGTTTAAGTACCTTGTTTACCACAATAACCATTGTTGAGGTAGATGACAGTGGTTGTCATCCATCCCACACAGATTTACCCAGGACCTCAGGGGATTTGAATCACATTCAAAGCAAACCTGTGACGCTCCAGTCACAAGATGCCCAGTTTGCATCCAACTCGCACTCTGCCCTATGTGTGGTTGTGCACGCATGCATGCATGCTTGCTCAGGTATCAGATCGTATAGGTTGCACCAATGCCCTGCAGCATGGGGTCTGATGGGTTGGCATTTTCAGTGTGGGGCCAAGTCGTTAGCACATTGGAGTGGAGCAGAAACCCGCCATGTAGGGACATTTGTCTGTGAGCTCAGAAACACTGAAACCAAAGAAGCCTCTCAAATCCCCCTAACTGACCGCCTCTTGGGTATTAATAACACACCCATATATACACACTCTCATCCAACTACTGATTAACAATGACCCCAAGCACCCCAAGTTTTTATTTTGATGAGTGCTGAGAAAAGTTGTGATTGCATGCCGATTCCTTGGATCGCGAAAGTCAGAAAAACAGCACCTTTTCACCCTTTTCCTGCTGCATGCATACTGTACACACTTTAAATGCAGTGCATGGGGTTCAATGTTAGGGTCAAGTTTGGGCTGTGATAAGGGTGTGTGTATGTGTCCAGTTTAATGACATCATGTAGATTAACACCCCTGCTACCCGCTGTCCCGACCATGTGAATGCATCAGCCTCCTGAATGGTGAGATCATGATGGTCTGCAGATCCTTGTTATTGAGGGTGGGGTGGGGGGGGGGGGGGGGGGCTACTAAATACAGAGTAAGGTTGGGGGGAATGCTGGCTATTCTCATCCAGTATACTGTATTCTATGTTTGGTTACCCTACCGTCACCTTTGTACTCCCACTTACAACACCTACTGTGTGTATTATTCTTAAGATGTTGGTTGCTAAACTGCACTGCATGTTGTGTATTTCTTTAGATGCACTGGGGTAGAAATTGTGAATGTAACATTAAAAGCCAATATTGTCTTCTTGGCAATAAACTTGAGCCACAGCTGCTTCAGCCAGTGAGCACTTTGTTTTACGACCTCTGGGCTATGAACAGAGACTACAGTGGCTCAGATATATAGGTGCTATAAATCATGCATGTGTTGATAGCTGTAATCTGTGACGTGTGTGTTTGAGAGATGGTATTAGTAGTGTGTCAGGCTCAAGAAACAAAACTACAGGGAAAAGAACACACAGGAGGCGAAGAGTAAAAGTGTTTAGTTATCGGCAAGCAAAGTTTATTGTTAAATTTGTTATTCCTCTTTTGTTACTAAACTACTCCAGCTGTGCTTTACAGATGGGCTCCTGGAGGACGGGGTAAGCCTGCGCTGCATTCTTGAGTCATAAGTAATAATCACTCAGTGTGGTGTCATGAGAGGTTGATAGGTTGTGCTCACATACATGTCCAGACAGAGCACCGATGTCAACACCTCGCCACACACCTTCACCAGACAGGACAATTTTATTTCCTCTACACGTCAGTGGTCTGATAAGAACATTGTGCCCATGATACATTACAGCAACAGAAATTAATAATGAAGATACACTAAAACAGCAGTGGCTTTTCCTCTAGCACTATCATCAGGTCAAACATTTAATTAATCAAATACTATGCATGATTGCCAAAAACATAATGATTTTCCCATCCTCAGTGATAGCCTACGTGCTAATAAGCAAATGAGGTGAACATGCTAGCATTGTAATTGAGAGCATGTTAGCATTTAGCTTAATGGAACACTGTGCTTGTGCAGCCTCACAGAACCGCTAGCATGGCTGTAGACTCTTAGTTTTGTTAAGACTGTATGTGCTGTCGACCTATCTGTTTTTAAGCACAATTTTATTTTGAAAAGTTTTTACACTTGGTTGAGGTGGCTGAACTCGGATGGTGACGATGGTAAACTTTATAACTGCTAAACATCAACATGTTAGCATTGTCATTGTAAGGCATGTTAGCATACTGGTGTTAGCGTTTAGCAAGGGGGCAGGCTTCTCTCCTCAGAGCGAAGCCGCGATGGCGCCATTTTGCTAACCCCTATCCATCACCCCCCGTTAGCATCCCATTGACTGCCATTCAGTTTGGCGTCACTTTGACAGCCAATAACTTTACATCTGAAGCGCTTAAAGACTTGATTTGTCCATCGTTTATTTCTAAAGAAACACGACAATGTATGAAAGGCTCCATTACCTTGTACCTCACGTTATGGCTCCGTAGCAGACGTTTTTATAAAAATAGGCTAACGATTGTGTCATAACCACACGACTTACTGTCGCATTGTAGAGGAATTACCATATAGTACAGGAGAAGCTCGCAGGCAGTTTCGACGTACATTAGCTGTTTAGTTTAATTACTAATGTTAACTAGCATTTTAGTTAGCAATAATATGTTATCTCCTTACATATACCTATGCTCTCCGTCTCTGATAGATTGGGAATGATTGAGATTTCTCTTGGCACAGCTACCAGAAGACTTACAACGTTCAGAGACGTTGTTCACGTCACATCGGCGGCGGGAAGCTAAGTTTGCAACTGCGCAGTAACGCTCAGTAACACTTAACCATCACCGGAAAAGTGCTGGTAAGAGGCTTCACTTGTCTCCGTCAAAAACAGCGGGATCGCTGTGTCCATTTTATATACTGTCTATGGCGTTTAGGTCAGAGCACAGCTGCAGAGCCTCACAGAGCTGCTATCATGGCTGTAGAGTAGAACCACTCGGAGAGTTGCTCGTCTATATCGAGAGTTGCTGCAGGTGTTCAAAATGATCAAACGTGTAAAAGTGGATCTGATAGGTGTGAACTTGTAATAACACTGGCATAGTGACAAGTGTGCTGCTTGTTATTGGTGTGTGAACCAAAATGATGTCTCAAAATATCTAAAATGTCAAACCCATAAAATCATGTCTGGAGTGACAAATAGCAGCGCTGATTGATATGATCTGTGATGCTTCATCACAGTGGTCAGCTCCTGTGTGTCAGCTAAGTCATCAGACGGTGTGTCTGCTTGCATTGGTTTTATTTACAGTATCATTCACGTCAAACAGAATATGTCTGTCTCCCACACATCCTCTGCATATTTCGCATAATCCATGAGGCGCAGCTGAGACCGCCGCTGTATTCCATCCCTGCAGGATGTGAGTGTGGTTCATGGTAGAAAAAACAAACCAGGCTTTTCATCATGGGAGGCATCACTCAGTCAAGGAAACCCAGGCAGACAGACGTTTCTTACTCGTGACAAATGGTTTTTTCTCTCCCTTTTTTTATCTAAATCAACACACTTTGTTCCATATATCCATTTTATGCTGGCTTGTAAAAGAGTAAAACAAACCACATTGTCCAAATAAAAAGTCTGCAGAGTCTATAGAGCATGCTTATGTTAGCAAAAATTGCTGGTCTTGTAAAGAACACTATATGTTTCAGGGATTCCCCCTCTCATACGACACACACACACTCATAATAGTAACGGCCTGGCTCGTGCGCAGAGACATTTAGTCTTTCAAAAGCAGCATTGTGTGAAGGTCAGGAGAGTCTGTGGAATGGAGATCTATCGTTGTGACATTCTCCATTCTTTGAGAAAGGCTGGGCAGCCGGCTCCTGTTACATAGGCACCAGAGGAGAGCTGGATAGAGTGTATTAGCTTTGCTGTGTGTGTGTGTGTGTGTGTGTGTGTGTGTGTGTGTGTGTGTGTGTGTGTGTGTGTGTGTGTGTGTGTGTGTGTGTGTGTGTGTGTGTGTGTGTGTTTATGTGTGTGTGTGTGTGTGTGTCCAGAGAGCAAGCCAGAGAGCATTAGTGAGACAGTGACTACTGAGATTCTGATCTTATTATGACTCTCTGCCTTTCAGACAGATCAAAGATGAGTGAGTAAAGGCCCTGACACACCAAGCTGATGCTCAACCATCAGCCTTCGTCGGACTGTTTTTGGTTGCTCCAGTTGTTGGAATCGGCTGAACCGCCCAGTCACCTGATTGGCTGTTCAGCTTGGAAACAAGAGTGAAGAAAACAAACAAACGACTGTGGCAGGCACACACAAGGCTCCTTTCATTTTTCATCTCATCTGATTAATCCAATACGGGTCAAAGATTACAAGCATAGCAAGCAAGCAAGCTAGCTTACCAGCCAGCCTCTAAATTAGTAAAATGTAAGAACTTAATGTTTAATTCACATGCTCTCGTCAAATCTAAGGAAAGCGCATTGCTATCGCCAGATGAGTGACATGTTTGTTTGGCTTATTTTACAGTAACCAGTGTATGTTGAAGGCATGTTGGGTGGAGGAAATTAGCAAGCTTATGTTAGCTTACGAGCCAGTAGCGGGCCATTCGCTCGCTCCGCTCCCACTGTAGGGAGACTTCTTTGCCGAAACAACGGATGACAGCCCGGGAGAGGCACAGTCATCTCAGTCATTAGCCATCTCCCGGTACCGCTGTCTTCCCGGAAGGGAGTGAAGCAGAGGGGCCGTAGGATCTGTTCGGTTCCGCCGCTGCTGGGTAGAGCAAACACTGTTTGGTTGTGGGTATATTATAGCAAAGGTATACAGTTTACCTTGTGTTGTTGAATGATGAATACATTACCGCCGCCTGCTGGTATGGGGAGCTATTTCATTGCACGCATGCTCAAAACTTATGTGGTACTTGGCTGTAGTCCGTGCAGTGTGTTCCAGTGCTAATTTTTGGCAAAGACAAAGGCGACTAGGGCCGACGAGAGGCGACAGGTGGCCGTCTGCGGAGGTAGTCGGCAGGCCGTCGGCTTGGTGTTTCAGTTCCTTAAGACACAGGGGTATCACTGATTTCTTTCTTCAAAGGATGTCTTCACAAAAAGGACCACACATACCGGTTCTATCAAATATGGATGGAAAGGGGGGTAGGTTATTGTTTCCCAAACTTGTAACTTAACTTGAAGAAACTGCAGTATAAGCTAATCCTGATGATGCTATCAGTTCAGTAAATTTATACAACATGAAATCTGAAAGCTGCAAAGTCCACCATGTACCCAAGACTGCTGTCAAGGGACAATGTAACATAGGTCAGTGTTTGAGATATGTTTGTGGTTACTGGGTTTATTTCATAATGAGTGAACTTTGAGCATCTTTAAAGAAATAAAGTTTAACAAAGGATTTGTCAAATCCTGGACATAAAGTATCTGCATGGCTAGATACCAGTAGGGAAGTGAGAAAATGTGTTGTTTGTAATTTGGGTTAAAAAAAAAAGAATCTCTTAACCAATATCGTAATGTTAAGGGGTGTGAGAAAGATGATGAAAGATTTTGCAAAATGAAACCACAGGAAGGACCATGGTAGAGGAAATATGTTAAAAAACAAGTCAAAGGAGAACCACACCCTGCCCTTTTCACTTTCTTTCTCTCTGTATCTTCCTCTTTTTCGTTTTCCCTGTACTTCTTCCCCCTACATTCCTTTCCAGGTCGATCATTACACTACATTTTTTAGTAATTGACATTCTGAATATTTCCAGGTTAATTATTTGCTGAGGACTGCCTCAGGAATAATTTACAAGAATGACATGAGAAACTGAGAGCTGACAAACAAACAGTATCAATCTTTGTCACTAAGCTGCACTTCAGCTGCACTTTACGCTTTCCATTTCAGTGTGACCACTGAGATCTGATATCAACACAAATATTGTTTATCCACTATTAACTTCTGATCACTCCCATTTCTTTTGGGAGTCTTTTTTTCTTCTACATTTGATATCAATGAACTTGTTTCTATGTGCCCTGCCATTGACCAATGCCACAATCAAACAAGTGTAACACGATTGAGTTTTGCAACTCAGGAATAGTGGAGGCTTTTCAAGTATGACCAGCGGTGCTTCCTAGGTGTGTCTGAGTCCATTCAGCCTACCTGAATCACTGGGTCATCCTGCTCAGCTTATCCCAACCCTAAACTGTAAACTGGCAGCGGATGGGGTGAGAGTGGTTTTATCTAGTTAGCTGCCAACCGTTAGAGCCCAGACCAGTTTTGCGGTAGTCCATATGAATATTCCTCTTTGGCCTCCACTCACTGATAAAAAAACAACAACCAAATAGCTAGGAATTTACAGCGCCTTAACATTCAACATGGACTTCAAAGAGTGGCTCATTTTCTGCATAGACAATGTAAGGTGACTTGTAGTTGGAGCACTTCCAGAGCTTGGATGAGTATGAAAATTTCCAATTTTCATTGCAAAAGATGAGGAACTGCATTACAAAATGTCAGTTGTTTTATGTTTTGTAACACAATTTACAAGTATATAAAAAATGTAAGTTAAGAAGTCAACTAAGAGCGCAGCACAACTCTCATTAAGAAACAATCACTGATCTTATAATTAACAAGTGGAAGCTATGGAATTTTAAAAGATGATTTAGCAGTTTAAATTATTACTATGGGCTAATATTAGATGAATGCAGTAACTCTGGTGCAGTGTTTTGATCCCAATGGCTTTCTGAGTTCTCAATTTGCTTCAGCTCTGATTTGCATTCTTCTCCTTAGAAATCAGTGGCTGAGGCTTATGTGTAAAATATCTGCAATATCTGTCTGAGTTGTGCCACGTCACTTTCTCGATTGTCACTGCATTGCATCACATCCCAATCCTGATGTGATGCAATGACTGAGTGAGTCACTAGCTGTTTGTCCACGCCACCAGGAACCCTGCCGGTTCAGGTTCATCAGGTGCGCCAATGTAGTTCGTAGCAGATGTGAGAACATAACTGACATGCATTTGCAAGGCGTGAGACAAACAATTTAGGCAATCCATGGATTGTTCTGCTAAGCATTTAGAGGAATGCTGTAAACCTCCAAGTATTCAAGACATTCATGATGCTCTTTGTCATAGTAAATGCATGTGAACATCTTGGTTCTGCCATATTGTTCTTCCTCTATAGTCACCAGGTGTGTCAGTGTGAGATCAAATTTCAATAAAGTCCTACATGACCACAACAAGCTCTTCGTCTGTTTTTTGCCACCCTGGAGAGCCAGAGCAGTGTTCATAGTGATCAAAGGATTCACCACTGATTCTCCTTTGTGTCAAACAAAAGCGATTAAACACGGCCTCCGACTGAAAGCTTTTCTGGGACAGTGGAACATTCCAGCAGAGAAATGTGATATGTTTGCTGAAAAATGAGCTTTGAAGTTACCTGAGTGCTGCTGCCTCGTCACGCATACTCAGGTTACTACAGCTGGCCCAGAAGGCCTGCACATACGCCAAAGAGAGAGAGAGAGAGAGAGAGACAGGACAACAGCAAACAGCTGTGTGAAAGTGTAATCTCTGTGAGTCAGTCATTGTGTAAATTGAGTTCCATTCATGTCTTACCCTTGCAGTTTTTATGCTCCACATATCTGGAACAAACTCCCAAAAAACTGCAGGTCCGCCGCAACTCTCAGTTCAAAGCTGAAGGCCTTTCTTTAAAGCAACACTAGATAACTTTTCCCGCTTCGGTCCCCCTGCAGGTCGTCTCATTCGATCTATAGACCCTTTGCACGTGATGTCACGCTCTACTCGCGCAAATTATGAACGCCATGACGGACGGCGGAAGAGCTATGCTGTTACTGTAGACGGACGGCAAGTCAAACGCGTACGTGCTCGCTCATTTAATAAAGTGGTTATTTCTTCTTGTCCGGTGGGCTTCTGTAGGCTTTGTGTTATGTCTGGTTTGAGTCATTGTGTTAACAAAGGGAACACACTTCTAATGTTCCTTCGATATTTAATGTATCACATAGTGGCTCACTCTTAACGTAGAGTTAGCTAACTATTAGCCACGTAATGAAATAAAAAATAGCGCGTTAGTCTGCCTACACCGCTTCTATTTAGTTAGGATAGTTAAGTTTAATTATCTTCAAGTGATAACAACAATAGACCACACCGACTCCGTTTGTCTTTGTATTTGAATGGTGCACAACTTCCCTTCAGTTCACTTTATGTGGCTCTTTTGGGAGTTTGTCTTTGCTGCTGGCTGCAGACTTTGCATGGAGCTCAACAGGTGATTGCTAGCTAACGTTAGCTTCCAAGATAACTTGTGTTATTTATACCTGAAGTCAGCTGTTGAAATACACTAGCCTGCTCAGAGGTTGCCTTTAATACGAAGGAAAATTCAAATGTTAGTACAAATTATTCACATTTACAGTTTGATCATGATCTGTCGCAGGGCTCTCAAGTTTTGAAGACAGGCAAGAGTGACATTCCACCCCCCCCCCCCCCCTCCCCCCCCCCCCGCCCAGCTTGTTAATATCCAGTGTATGTTCATTATAGCTTCCAGTTTGTAGATGTTAGTTAGATGGCACCAATAATCATAGCTGGCCTGGCAGCCAAAAGTACAGGGTTCTGGTTCCAGATTTGTTTGGTGACTTATGATGGGGGGGTTCTGGGGGTCCACCCCCAGAAAATGTTGAGCATTAAACACTTCATTTCCTGCATTGTGGTGAATTTCTATCCACCTATTAGTACCTTTTTCTGAATCAACATGCTGGAAATATCTTTATGTAAAGGGACACAAATTACAATTCAAATATAAAAACATAATGGAATATATTGCAGTAAGGCTCTCAGGAATTCTGTATTGCTTTCAACTATTTATTCTCCTTTGGATCAACTTTCCTAATTATATCTGAGTCAGCACACATGTAGCTTAGGCATCATTTACTCTTACCTTCTCTTTTGCATCTTTTTTTGGGGAAGTAACCTCCTTAAATGTGTATTTGACAATTATTCACCTCAATTATACATTATTCATTTTAATGGATTAATAAACCCCTGGACTTTAATATTTCAGATGTGTTTGAGCAAGATTTCTGCTCATGTCCAAAACGTTTGCACATTCAAAATATAACTCATCCCATGTTCTCTGAGATTTGGAAGAGTCATGATATTTTGTGAAAAATAAAGTGATAATAGGATATTACAAGAATACAGTCACAATATTTCAGAAAATAATCCACCTGCACAATAGTCTGCTGTGCATTACGTGATTGCTCTGCTGATACGGTAGACCTCAGACCTTCTGACAGACCATAGATCCCCGTCTGGGTCTCTGAATGAGACAAAGTTTAGTGAAGTGGCTGAACGCTGCTCTACGTCGGAGGTGGAGAACAGAATTAACGGAGCTCAAACGCGTCACATCTCCCGCAGCATCTCCACAGCAGAGCGCGTCCATAAACCTGAAGCTGCAGCTTTTTACAGTGAGAGTGGACACTAAGCCACGTTTCATATTTGTCAGTCAACTTTTCAAAATACATTCAGGGCTACACTCAAAACATTCGAGCCGAAGCCTCGGCAATATCAGCTGACGGCGCGTCTGGTGTAGCCCCTTTCTTTGTTTTTTTTGATTGGCTGATTGATAAGCGGCAGGCTCGACTAAGAACTCCAGGGGAGACGCTTGATTTCTGCCGGTTCCATAGTGAGAGCGGCGCCGGCCAGAGAAATTTTGGGCGGTGCGGAATATTAAATATATTATAAATAGTTTTTCTGCGTGAGAAATACAATGTGTGGCGGGAGTGCGTGACGAAAGACCGAAATGAGTGACTGTCACGCTCAATGCGTGACACTTGAGAGCCCTGCTGTCGGGTGAGTCAAAGCTGTGTTATACAGTAGTTGGCTTGGCTCAGAGGGCAGCTAACTGGCTCGGTGTTATGAAACGACATAATCCTCCATGTGTTTAAACGCTTTGAGCTCAGCACCAGTGTATGGGGATACCCCGTTTACCACATAGTGGTACAGATCGTGTTGACTGATGTCGGGGCAGACTCTGCGATTTAATGAGGTCCGTGAAAACGGAGGAAGTAAGGGTCAGTATCCAACTTCTCCAAATACCGCTCTTTGTGAGCACCTACCAGATGCCCTACCTCGACCGATAACAGCTCGACAACTTGTTGTCCAATAGAAGAAGCCTTAAAGAAGAAGATACTATTACTATTACAGTTTATTTAGTGTTATTTGTTTTAAACTGATTGAAACTAATGAAACTTTCCGCTCATCTACTACACTGTTTAGCTTGTGCTTCCGGTGATTTTGCCGTCCGTCATGGCGTCGACACGTGGTCGTGGTCACGTGTTTGCAAAGGGTCTATAGCTCGCGCTACCCAATCTGGCAAACTTGCATAATGTAATGTAATGGACAATTCCACTTCCAACCTGTAGGGGGACCGAAGCGGGAAAAGTTATCTAGTGTTGCTTTAAATAATTGTTAATTTCTTATACTGCACTGTAAAATTTACAGTATTAAATTATATTATTTATTATTATATAGTATTATTCTCGTATTTCATTGTTTTTAATTTTTTTTTTGCGTTTTTAACTGCTCTTTATTTTATGTAAAGCACTTTGAATTTCCCTGTTGCTGAAATGTGCTATACAAATAAAGCTGCCTTGCCTTGCCTTGCCTTACAGAGGTAGAAGAAAGTGGCCCCAGGCTACACTTAGCACACTTCCTCTCTATTGCAACTACAACACTATGTCAGAGTGCATGTGTGTGCTTTATGAAAGTCATTGATGTGAGCCATCATTCCACTATAGGAGAAATCCTTGCCACCTATAAATCTTACCAGTGCTATTTAAAATCAGAAACACTTTGTTGTCGTGGTCCATTGTTGGCTCTCAACAGTGGCCTAACTCAAAGGAAAACTACTGTTAATTTATAACTTCAAATGTATCATTCATTACTGAGATCTCACAACATGGCAACACAAGAGCCCTCGCGTTAGTCACTTATTCAGAAGAGAAAACTAAAGGCAAATGGTAAAGTTATTACCCAAGCTGTCTGTTTTAAACATCAGTTTACAGATAAATGTCCTGGTTCAACTTTGACCTTCCACACCTACCTTAGTGCTCACTCACGGCTTTCCTGTTCAAGATTAGTGACATTACATGCATGCTCACGTTTCAATTTTGTTGTCTGATCATCTAAGCATTGGCATGTGTGTTGCCCCGTTGTAACAATTTGTTTCCAACAATTTCAAGATCTTAGCAATTACTTGGGTAACAGTGTTATCGTTAAACCTAATATAATTAAATCTAACCTTTACTGTAAATTTCCGTAGCCTAACCAACAGACATATTGATATTCATATTAACTGTAGCAAGTACACTTAAAGTTATACAAGGTGAATTACTAAAAGATTAGTCAGCAAAATACAGACTTGGTAACAGTGTATATTACCACTTATACACTGTTAAACAATGATGAATTGAATAATTGATGATGAATATCAAAATAAAGCAATAAACTAAAGCCATGAAACAAATAGCAATATCAATTCCATACTGGCAATGCTTAATAGCATCCATTAAAGTTGTTTTTCCAAAGGTGAGTCTTTGAAATGATCTTATCTCAGAGTGTAACATTTACCGTTAATGCATAATATTTCCAGGTTTTAAAAGCCCTGGTGCCCGGCTGTCTCCTAACATAACAATGTTACATAGTAATGTTGCTAAGTAATGCTCGGCTGAGTTGGGAGCATACTTTAGAATATAGCAAGGCCCTTGCAGGATTTTACACACATTCCTTAGGAACAACGCAAAAGCTCATAAAGCAAATTCTCCTTAACGGGAAGCTCAGCTCATAAACCTTTAGACATGAGCCACCGAAACTAAGAATGCCATGAAACAACCAGGAAGTGTGTTTTTGACTCCTACTGTATGTGTAAAAATACTGACATAAAACAGAAATAGCAGCTTCCAACCGCTTGTGCCGATACGCAAGGGGGTTATGGGAAAGTGCTACCACCATGCCAATGGCTCCCCATTGTGGCATTGTGTTTAGGTTTGTGTGTCTGTCTTCAAATGCCCAGACAGTGCTCTTTTTTTCTCTCCATTTATTCATGTGAAGGTCAAAAGTTCTGCTGTAAAACACACAAAGATTTCTTCGATGAGGCCAGCAGACAAAACGCTGGCTGAAAACCCCCTCCCTCTCTCCCTTTATCCTCACAACAAACCTACTTCCTCACTTCAAGCACCTTGTTATTTCAGCTTCTTTGTGTTTATGGAGGCCAGACTGAAGATCAACTGCTGTATGGAGAGCTAGTGAGGCCATATCCTTTTAAAATTGTACTCTACTATTAGCTCAAACTCTATAAACATCAGCCATGTTAGGTTTATACAGTTTAAGCTCAAAATGATCGTGCGTCGAGGCCACCAGCATTTCCATGGCATCACAGCAGCAGTGATCTCACTGGGCCACCCTCTCTCTTGACGTCTCTCTGTTTGTCGTTGCTGCCAGTCTCGGCCCCCCGCTCTGTTCTTCTCTTTTTGTCAGTACTGTTTTGAGACGGCACAGGAACTGGCCAGGGAGGAATGTGGTGGCATAGCAGCATGACACCGAAGGAGCACCCACACGGACACAACAGAATTTAAAGAGAAGGAGGTGGAAATACTGAGAAAAGGGTGTCGTAGGGGGAGATACAATGAAGTGTCAATGAGGTGCTGGAACTTTCTGACTCAAAGCATTAAAGCGTATTAAAGAGAAAACCACATTTACAGAGGGTGCCATCATTGTATGAAGGAAGTGAAGACGTTAATGTAACCACAATGGTTCAAATAAAGCAAGGAAGTGGTTTGTGTGTTGCCTCTTACATTTCCAGCTGTCATTTTTCTATGGAATAAAAGGTCAGACACACTGTGCATGCAGGTGTGTGAGCATGTGTGTTTGCGCTGCTTGTTCTGTATCTTTACAGTGACTCAAGACTCCACTTATGGTTTGAGGGCAGACAAAGGGCCAAACTGAAATGACATTATTGTGAGATTTATTCCTCTGCAAATTTTTCTTCTTCAGAGAGTAATGATGTCCCATGGTTGTGTGATACAGTACCTGGTGTGTCATGTGGTAAGAATGCGCTTACCACCACGTGTCTTACGGTTAATCATCTCATCACACCAGAATGCCTAATCTGAGCATGTCTGAATATTTCCGAAATGGATTTCGGTCACATTGTGATCTTATGACTCTGAGGTTAATAACAAAGCAAAGTGGTACATATAGAGGACCCTGAACTTTCTTAACACTTTCTATGAAACTATTAAAGCCCGCAAACTGCAACAAACCAAGGGCTTTGGGGCCATCATAGAAACTGATTAACCAGCAACTAGCAATAATGCCTTTTCCCCCACATTTACTCTGCCTACTCTGCAGAGGTGTGGAAACCAACAACAATAGCAACTAGGGCTGTCAATCGATTAAAAAATGTAATCGAATCAATTGCATACTGTGATTAATGAATCTAAATAATCGCATACATCATTTTTGCTGTGAAAGTATTTTAAATATTTCAATTCAAATGAATCAATGAATAATCAGCATTAGTGACATTAAAGTTAAACAACTCTTTTTATTATTATTTTCACTGTTCAAATAATGACCATAACAGCAATGTTTCTGTTGCCTGTAGCAACCACATTCTCTCGTCTCCCTCCTTCATATTACAGTCAAATGGTGGCTAGAACGGCTCCGGTTGAAAGGTCAATATGGAATGGATTAATCTGCGTTATTTTTTTTAGCGCGCTATTTTTTCCACACTATAAGCCCTGGCCTATATTATGCAAAAAGCATTTCCATGGCAGCTACTCCATGTTTTCCACTCCCTGCCATCAACAAATATTATGTAGCTACATATTCATACTGTGCTGGAGTTGCCATTGATCTCTGCTGTGGAGAGAACAGTAAACAAAGGGCAGAGTAAAAAATAGAAAGCAGGGAAAGGCACATGTGCTAGGTCTTTGCTCATTTTGCATATGCAAACTTATATCTGTACATAGTGAAATGTTTATGCTTACCTTGTTTTTAGCTGTATGTCTTTTACTGTGTATGTACTTTGAGAACAACAAAAAGGCAGAATCAGATTCCTTATATGTGTTCACACCCAGTTTAAAGCTGATTCTGGCCTTTAAAGCTGATTCTGATTGTTCAAACTTTTACAGTAGCAGGCCCCTCCCCTCAATAAATACAGGGGTTACCAGATTGCCGGTGTGTTTTGAAAGGAGGTGGAAAAGCAAGTTGGATCAGGGGCACACACCAGTCCCAATTATGTAATAGCTGAGGTTTGCACGTGGGGATGCGTGTTTGCCGAGACCGCCGCAAAAAGCATGCAACAAGCCTTATTCAGTCTGTTGCAGTGTGTATGAGAGATCATTACTGTATAACAACACCAAGAGTGTTTAAACGGAGGCCAAAATGATCACCTTTGGAGTTGGAATCAGTTATAGCCCCTATGTCAAATCTTACATTTTCATATTTCGGTGCCCCAAATGGTAGCATTGAAAGAGACACTGTTGCTGACACAAATGTGGTGATGAATTAACGGAATGACTGCACTGATTTTCACCGGTCTCATTCCTCTATAAAAAAAAAAAAACTATGGCATCAAATGGACTGTATTTATATAGCGCTTTTTCAGTCATAACGACTGCTCAAAGCACTTTAACATAGAACAGGAACCATTCACTCACATTCACACGCTGTGGCCGGGGCTTCTGTACAAGGTGCCACCTGCTCATCAGATAAACGTTCACACACACTCTGATGCGCAGCATCGGGGGGTTACTCGGGGTTCAATGTCTTGCCCAAGGACACTTCGCCGTGGGACTGCAGGGCCAGGGATCAAACAACCAACCTTCCGATTGGCAGGCAACCGCTCTACCACTGAGCCACAGCCGCCCCAAGAATCAGCATCAGAATCATTAAACAAATGTTATTATCACGTACATGTTATAGTTTTAAAGTATGAATTTCTTGACATTGAGTTGTGGTGATGAAAACAGAGGAATGTCTAACAAAGATAATGAAAGAGCCTTGCTATTACTACAGATCGAGCAACACCATCATCAGTTTATCTTGAGTTTGTTACTCATCACTGGTCAGCGATTCCAGTGTAGAAGATCTGAAAGAAGCTGGTTCAGCAAGGCGTCAGCAAAAGTATTCGTTATCTATTGACAGTGACAACAATCTTCTAGAGAAAAACGACAAATCATAATAAAAGGTTAAATGACTACAAACACCAATAGCCAACCAATAATAACTCAGAATGTATTGTGTTTTTTTTGTTTTTGTAAATTCACCAACCTGCTAGCCTTTTTTGAAACTAGCAAACAACTGCTTACTTGTGTGCAGCATTTAGTCAGCTGGATTGGTATACTGTGTTTATTTCTGTACATATGAAGGCAGATGACAGCTGTGTACATAAACAAACTAAATGTTCAGACATTAGTTTATATCCCTCCACATCCTCTTCTTCCCCTGCTTCCCTCTTTTGTTTATTTTTAGGTCATTTTGAATTTAGTATTTTTAGTGCGTTCACCATTACTTTAGGCTACTTACACCCACTTCTAAAGAAAGCCTCTCTAAATAGCACCACTGACAGACAGATGGAATAAAATGCAACTTGGTAAGCGACTGGGGGGAAAAAAAGAAGAAAACAAAGAACAATCTTTGTGTTTATGCAAGACCGGCCTCTTCTTGGGTGTGTAGGGCCAGCACTGTGTCGTCAGTGTGTGTGTGTGTGTGTGTGTGTGTGTGTGTGTGTGTGTGTGTGTGTGTGTGTGTGTGTGTGTGTGTGTGTGTGTGTGTGTGTGTGTGTGTGTGTGTGTGTGTGTGTGTGTGTGTCTGCCTGTCTGTGTTTCCGTTTGTGGTGCTTATGACTGTGCAGTAATCAGCCAGGAGGAAGAGCCTGTCCAAGTGCAGACAGCGTATCTCCCCTGGCCTGAGGATCCACCCGTTTTCTCACATAATAAACACACACATGCATGCGTAGCCCCATTTGACAGACTATAGACAACAATGTGTAGTGTTCGGAAAAAATACCAGGAAGAAGCAAAAGTAAAATGTCATCAAACGTAATAGGCAAGTGAAACAACAGTGCAGCACTGTTTGCTATGGCATAAATAGAAACAATGATCTTGACAGAAGGGTTATTTTTATCAACTGTGAAGCAACCTTGGTGTCAAGATAAGAGAATGGAAAACCATGTCAGAGAGGACAGACTGGAGAAATGTGCAGGGCAAGAGTTAGGGAGGGGTGAGATAAATATCGGTAAAACAAAAACAAAATAAAATTCCTGTTTTAGCTTTAATGCCAAGTTGTACCAAGGGTTGTTGTTGTTGAAATCTTTCCTATGCTGTTTTTCTGAGTAAGTGCTCAATCAATTTTTTTTTGACCATGTACATTTGAGGTAGTCTCCCATTACTGTAACAAATTAGAACTATAAATGCAGAATCTGTCTCTTTTTTCAATAGCGATTGTGATTTATATACAGCATCAGAAAACGTGATTTAGTTAAATTTTTTCAAGTCAAGTGCTAATCCCTGTCAATCAAATTGAAAGAGAAAGCAGTTGAGAAAACTTGTGTTTTTGTTTTTGGGAGCTACCTTTTTGTTTGCTTTTTAATTATGAATATTGCCTTTGAGACTTCAAGGAAAATATGTTTAAAATGTGGTGCTGTCAGTCACAGACAATTACTATTTATGAATACTTTCATTACGTTTTGGGCCTCTTTGGGGCGGAACTCCAACAAGCTAAAAATCACATACATATGACATCTTATGGCCTGTAAAAGTTGATATGGCTAACGTTTTAGCAAACATGTGCCTGTTTAGACATCCAGCAGACATGGAGCAACATTAACATTTATTTTGATATGTGTTTCTGGCCACCTCACAAATTTAAATCTAATATTCTCTGTTTTTATCTCTCCCCCAAGCTTAATAGAACTGAGCAGAGGTGGGTGATGTCACATTTTACATTACATGTGATCCATTGTTCATATAAAAATATTGATTAGTGCAGCTTTAAATACATTTAAATATTCATATAAAAATGTTAAACCTAATGCATCTTGGAAATGAATATCTGTCTGCTCTGCAGTTTGTTATATCTTTGGACATTTTGCTGTTCAGGAAATTTAGACTTCCACATTGACTCACACACAGATAATGACGAAGGAAAATGTCGAAGGCAACAAAGCAGGACAAAGAAAATATTATCTCTTAGCTTTCAAAAAATAGAAAACGATGAGACAGACATTATTGGAAAGGGAGTGGGAGCTCCTAAAGATGACTGACTAACCTTGATCAGGAAAAACGCTAACCTCATCCTAACTGTCTACTGTAAGCTTACTGTGACACATGAGCACACACAACATTTCTCTCAGTCTCAGAAAGAGGGAAACATCTGCAATCAATTACTCCCACCCACCCAGCTATAGAATCCAATAATGACTGTAAAACGCAACAACCGTTTTACTTTATGGTGTTGTTTTTCCTGCTCTGCGTTGCTTTCAGTAACTATAGAGATGGACAGCAAAGGCTGCTACTGACTCTGGAGAATGGTGTCCGATTCAGTGGTCATATTAGCGGACAAAAACAACTTCCACCATTACTTACTTCACTTGACGCTCTACCGCTGGTTTACACTCCCTGTTTTCTCTATATACGGTGTTATAATGAGATCCTACACACATTCACACACAGGAGTGACAGGAATGTCAGTTTTGGACAGTAGCCAGTACCTTCCTACTCAGCAGGGAATGAGAAGTGAGTCCATAGAGGATCACACTACTCAAACAAAGACTTACAGTACGGTGATGTCAGTTCCTGGCAGACCTAACTCTGTCTGATGTGGGGCCTCTGTTGGCGGACGAGGGGGCGAAGTTATACCCCACTGGGATGGACATAGGTCGGAAGAGACCAGAGAGGAAAGAGGTCTGTTACAGTAATGAGCACAGAAGCAGGAGGATGTTGTGGTCGGTCACAGTGCGGCTGCCTGGTTTACCAAACTCATTTTCTTCGCAGGCTTCTGCAGCACTGAGATGTAATCGCTCAGCAGCTCCTGACCTGAATGTTAGGTCCAAAAAAAAAAAAAAGCCAAAACAGAAATATGAAGGGAGTGTTTGAGGAGGGACGGAATTCAATGTCAAAAAAGATCTCAGTGAAGAGTCTGTAATTAGCATGAAGGAACTCCCATAGTCGCAAACACACCTGCAGCTTCGAACAATGACACCACTGTCTTAGAAAAGAGAACAGAGGCCTTATGGGGAGGCAGCTTGTGTGTGTGTGTGTGTGTGTGTGTGTGTGTGTGTGTGTGTGTGTGTGTGTGTGTGTGTGTGTGTGTGTGTGTGTGTGTGTGTGTGTGTGTGTGTGTGTGTGTGTGTGTGTGTGTGATAAAGAGAAAATGAAAACAGGTGGGGTGGACTGTGATTGAATTCCAGAGTTCCAGAGAGCTCTGAAAAGTTAGATACGAAAATAGCATTGCAAACACATACAAAACCAAGGGCAACCTGAAAGTCCCGATCTGTTTTAGTGATCTCAAACAGTCCTTTAGACGTCAATTGGTTGCACAGCCTTTAGAAAAGAACTGAAAGAAGTATTCAATGCAATTCACTAGAGACACTAGACCTTGCTGAGCAGCTGACACGTTACCCTCAGACCAATCAGGGTTCAAGGGGTAAATTTCACTTTGAACCCTGACACACAAGCCAACCTCAAAGAACCAACGCAACAAAGGTTGACCTGTCAAATGGTTTGTGTTGGCTCCTCATGCCTCACATCTTCTGCAAAAGTTGCACTTGACACAGAGGAAATAACCATTTAATAGTCTTTTTTTCCTTCTTGTAAAACCAATTGGGAATATCCCTGTAAAAACAAATGCTATTTGCACTGGCATTGTCAGCCAGTTGTCTTTTTGAAGAATAGGTGACTTCACAAAACTGCCTTTGTCACTTCTTGCTTACACTTCTACACACTTCTTGTGTCAAGTGTAAGCCATCATTTTATGAATAAGCAAATGAAGTTCCCAGTAGTCCTGTCTGTACTTTGTGCTTATTGCTGATTAGCAAATGTTAACATGCTAATATGATACATTTAAATTTATATGGTAAAATGATTTGCGTCCCATAATAGAAAATGAACACTGCAGCTCTTAAATCTTCACCTAGAGAACCCCATCAGCTGCTGGCATAGCCAATTTGATTCAATCAGTCGAAAATAGACAAGGCAAAAGTGCCAGACACGGTGCAAAAACTGTGGGCGATGGTCAGCCGCAGACACTCAACAACAACAGCCCAACATCACCTCACAGTCCACTGTTAGCTCTTAGATTTTTGGCACTAGTGTTGAAAAGTTGTTGTCTTACACCAAGACTGTGGCAGTTTGGTTTGGGTTGTAAGAGTGACTCCAACTAATCCAGCTCACAGGAAGAGGATCAGAGGACGTATAAAAACAACTGCTCCCACAGGGATGTGTCACATTCAGATGGGGGCCCTATTGTGCCCCGACAAAGCTTTGGTGCTGTCACATTCCCGAAATCCACCCTGGGAAAGGGGGCTCGGTTAAGGAGAGATATTTTTCACACCGAGACACAAAGCCACTGAGCGTCGGTCTCCGTGACTCACACATGAGGAGGAAAAGGGCTGAGTAATCACAATAACCACCATCATCCTGCCGTCTCGACAGTTGCTACTAACCGGGACTCTTCCCCCAATCAGTACACTAATACACAATCAGATCACTCGTCAAGATGAGGCAATATTGCTGTTGAATCAGCTGTGCTGTTGCATATGTGTGTGCTGAGCACGCTAATTGTAGTGTGTTAGTAATCATCCATCTCTCAGCTAGTAATGGGGCAAATTTTAACAGGGCTTTTTACATTGCCCGCCGGGAATTGACTGTACTGCCTTGTGCAAAACTGGCTGGCATGTGTGGTGTGTTGATAAAGACAGAGCAATCTGGATTGGGAGATTAGCTGTGGTGTAATGAGCAGAGATGAAAACTAGATGTCATCTCTCTGCCCACCAAGTGCTTCCATGGGCTCAGCCCTCTGTGTGTGTGTGTGTGTGTGTGTGTGTGTGTGTGTGTGTGTGTGTGTGTGTGTGTGTGTGTGTGTGTGTGTGTGTGTGTGTGTGTGTGTGTGTGTGTGTGTGTGTGTGTGAGGGAGGTCAGGGGCGCGTCTGCCACGTGCTCATCTTATGCTCTGAGAGAAGCCATCATCCATGACCTCATCCAAGGAAAAATCCCCCTCTCCTGCCTTCCTCTCCTCCCTCTTCTCTCCTCCAGCAGCTAAGCTTGGAGCGCTCCCTCTGCATTCCTGCTCTCTGAACAGCTCCCACACTGTCTCGAGGCTGCGGCAGGAGACAGGGAACACACAGAGTCACAGTGGGTGGAACGGACAGACGGTGAGCAGCAGAGGGGAAAGTCTCACTGAGGTCACGGACCCCACTAGTAGTCTGTGGGCTGCTTAGGGGGCCTAACGCGATGGGGGGTGGGGGGAGAAGGGTTGGGAATGTAAATTTGTTGAGGAGTCAGAGAGATGAAGCACATGAATGAAGAAATTCAAAAGAGGGAAAAATCATTCCTTCATTTGCTTTCTTGGTCATGGGCGTTCCATCATACATTGAGCAGAGGGCAGGGTGTCACCCTGGACACCTTGCCAGTCTATCAAAGGGCTGTACATGTACACAGTCCAACACATTCAAACACTAGCAGCGTGGTCGGTTGGTCGGTCCACCACTTTGGTCTAGACTGAAATAGGTTGGCATTTGAGGTTTACTATTAACTATTGGAAGGATTGCCGTGACATTTGGTACAGGGAGAGGTTATGGGACAATCAAATCAGTGTTCTGTGAATATGTGTATATATCTGACATATTTCATGAGAGAAAATGTCATTCTTGTTTTAATGCCGGCCACACATGATAATTGGGCACATTTTGGGTCTGATTTGCCCACTGGCAACAGTATAAGTGCTTGTTTATTGTCATCCATTTTTTCCCCGGTGATTTTTAAGTCACATTTGATGACGCACGTTTCTGTAACATCCCAGGTCCCTGGAATTGCCACCCTGAAATCTTTTAGGAGAACTCCAAGTGTGTGGTCCTGCTTCTTGATTGGATCTTCTGGTGTGTGCGTTCTTAAAACATTCAAAAGTGGTTACATCTTTCATTATGTCTTTTCTTTTAAAATCAGTTCAGATTTTGAAAATTCC
The DNA here is from genome assembly GCA_023631565.1 of Gymnocephalus cernua. Classification (NCBI taxonomy): domain Eukaryota; kingdom Metazoa; phylum Chordata; class Actinopteri; order Perciformes; family Percidae; genus Gymnocephalus; species Gymnocephalus cernua. The sequence goes on from CM042435.1 coordinate 18,667,028, forward strand.
CCAGTGTTAGTGGTTCTTTGGCATTCCTCGCCTGCCTGTATATCAAATACACATATCTTATGTATTTCTCCACATAGGAAATCCATCCACTCTTTCCTAACAATCCTTTCAGGATCAAACTGGAACAATAAAGATTAAAGTGTTTGCCTTGAGGTTGAGAGGTGGTGGTGGTAGGGGGGGGGTGAGGTGTTCTTACAGTTTCAACAGCAGCCAACCACAAAGGAAACACAGTGAAGAAGAATTCCTGGAGCCCACTCCTTGCGGTAAGTGAAGCCGGCTGCAGCCTGCTCTGACATCCGTCTGCCTCTCCTTTGACATAAGCTGTGGTGTCAGCCAGCTCAACTGGCCAGCACGCGTTGGGCTGATCCTCTAAAGCCACCATTAGGTGCTTCTGCACACACGCACTCTGGGTGGATATGGGAGGAGTTTTGTTTTATTTTTTATTTCAGAGAAGTGCTGGGCATAATGTAAGTGGGTAGAGAAAACAGATGAGTCAAGCATGCAGTCATCCAGTCTTCCTGTCTGTTTTCCGGCATGCTGTTGTTTGTGTGTTATTTTATTTTTTTTATAGCTTATGTATGTGTGGTAGTGGTGATGGTCTTTAGGGGAATGGTCAGTTACATCCAGATTCTTCCCTTGCCTCCTCTTTTCTTCTCTTCCTTCCTTTCTCTTCCTGCCTCTTAACCTCGTCCCCTCTTAACCCAACCCCAGTCCCCCCCTCTCTCTCTCTCTCTCTCTCTCTCTCTCTCTCTCTCTCATGGCTCTAACTCTCTCTTCTCCTCTTACCCAGTAAGTAATGCGATGCCACCATCAGCCTCCTTGGGGCCTAAATAGACCTCAGTGAGAATTTAATAGTGTGACCATGATACATAACAAGTGTCTGTCCAGCAGGGTGACATCAGCAGAGGGGAATCTGCTGGTATCCCCCGCCCAACTCCTGCTGGCATCAGGAGCCAGGAGGCGAGGGACAGCACTGAGCTGAGCTGAGCTCCACTACTAACATAGAAAGCAGCAGTGTTGAGCAGGGGCAGACCTGGGTTCCTAAGCAAATTGTGAACCCAACCTTTTTTCAATCAAATCTCCCCTTTAAGTTATAATCCTTAAGATTTTAATTATCTGAAAAAGCATTTGCGATATGGCTAGCATTCAGTGAATTCTTAAATGCAAATACATTACAGTCGTCTGGATTCAAATTGCTTACCCACAGCAGCAGATTACAGTGACTAATGCATGCACAAACCAGACGTGGTTCAGTAGACTATACGCTTCCTAAACTTTTGTTACTTATGGATGGAATTACAGTGAAAGTAATTATTCCCCTTTTTGCTGGGGACCCCCCTGGAACTCCCTCAAGGACCGTTGACTTTAGGAACCACTGCAGTAGACAACATGAAACATGATGTTTTTTTCATGTGTCATTTTGTCAGGAATTGTGCGACCCATATTATTAAAACCATGTTACCACCACCAGTAACCAAAGTAACGTCAAAGTAACCATGACTGACAAGTGATGACAAAGCTGATTTTCTTTACTTTTGAGTGAGTTGGGCTAACTATCTCCCCCTGCTTACAGTCTTCATGCTAAGCTAAGATAATTCACTCCCGACTCTAGCTCCATTGTTAAGGCCCAGAAATGAGAGTTGTATCTATCTTCTCTTATCTAACTCTTGGCAAAAAGGCGAATAAGTGTATTTTCCAAAATGTCACTATTATATTAATGGTGTGTCCAAGCAGTCAGGGTATAGATGTGAAAGGAATACGCCGACTTATTGGGACATTAGCTTATTCACCGTAACCCCGACAGTTAGACAAGTCCATACATACCCTTCTCATCTCCGTGCGTGTTGTAACTCTGTCTGACGGCTCCACCGTTAGCTTAGCCTAGCACAGATCCTGGAGGTAACCGGCTCCAACTAGCCTACTGCTCCGAGTAAGTGACAAAATAACGGCAACATGTTCCTATTTACATGTTGTGATTTGTATAGTCACAGCGTGTACAAATAACAACGTCACTTGAGACACAGCCATCTTCTAACTGTATACAAACTGGGAACTATATTCTCAGAAAGGGAAGCAGTGCTACTTGGGTGGAGTAATACACTTGCGGCTCTGCTGAGCGCTACTTGGGCGGAGTGATATGCTTGCAGCTCTGCTGAGCACTACTTGGGGACGGAGTGATATGCTTGCAGCTCTGCTGAGCGCTACTTGGGCGGAGTGATATGCTTGCAGCTCTGCTCAGAGCTGCAGCGTATCACTCCGCCCAAGTAGCACTGCTTCCCTTTCTGAGAATATAGTTCCCAGTTTGTATACAGTTAGAAGATGGCTGTGTCTCAAGTGACGTTGTTATTTGTACACGCTGTGACTATACAAATCACTACATGTAAATAGGAACATGTTGCCGTTATTTTGTCACTTACTCGGAGCAGTAGGCTAGTTGGAGCCAGTTACCTCCAGGATCTGTGCTAGGCTAAGCTAATGGTGGAGCCGTCAGACAGAGTTACCACACGCACAGAGATGAGAAGGGTATGTATCGACTTGTCTAACTGTCGGGGTTACGGTGAATAAGCTAATGTCCCAATAAGTCGGCGTGTTACTTGAAGGCTGACTGATAAGATACAGTAAGGTGTTCCTGGCAGCCCTCTGAGTCAGTGGTCATTTTATCAGTAGTCAATATTTTTCTCTTGTAGCTTTTGGCGCAGTGGTAAAAAAAAAATGTTTGAGGTTAAGAGCTAAGCCTGATGAAGTAGTGGAGAGAGTGAGCATGACTCAAGAATGAGCCGTTTTTAATCTAACAAATGAGGGGTGTTGGTCAGTAAGTAAATATCTTCTGAATTAATGAAAAATTAGGTTTCATTACTTAATATTTTTTTCCATTTGCAGGCTGGAGGGAACTATGTGGCTTCCTTTGCACCAACAGCGGGACTGCCTTCTGAGCACGTGTCGGTTTTAGGGGAAGAAAAAGGAGACAGGAAAAGGATGAGGAAATGGAGGAGGGAATAGGGATGTAATGAGGACAGGAGTAAAGAAAATACACAAGGTAAAGTTCACAGGAACTGAAGGGTAAATCAAGCAAAGGACCAGAGACAGAAGAGTGAGAGCTATAATAGGCAGTGACAGAGTGACAACTCTCCTCTAACTCCTTAATCTTTTTACCCACACGTGGGCGAAGACAAGTCTGCACCCTCTTAAGTAGAAGTTCTCACCTTGACCCATTCTCTATCCTCTCTTCATCACTCGCTCCCCCTCTCATGTTGCCACGTTGACCTTATCTCTTCACTCCTTCTCTTCATTCCTGTCATCCTCGTCGCCCCCCTCCTCTTTGGCTGTCCTCACCGTGTAATCGGGACAACACAGACTGTACAACACACTGATTCATTGCAGCCTCTTTTTGTCATGCGGCAATAAATATGTTGCTGTTATCACTTCATCAATCAGGCCTGAGTGGCACATTGAGGCTGTGCCGGCCCTTCGTTACGACTTTACATGAGCAGTTGGTATTAGCATCATGCAAACACGTTTGATTTTGCCAGAATAACAAATTGTGTGCTTTAACCTCTAAAGCTGATTCTGACACTCATACACACACTCATTAATTTCAGGTAATAATGTGTTCCTGTTGATATATATCCGGTCAGAAAATAATTACATTTCCAACTGTTGGCGTGCGCACTTCCATATCAGTGTGGAAACTACCCATTGTTGCTCCTCAGCAGGGCAGGAAGCACCTTTCACAACAAACTCACCCTCCTCACACTGATTCAATCCAATACAACCACTGTAGCACCTGATTACTCAAGTGTAATTTGGCAATGTATCAGGACAACAGAGTGGTTTACTTTGCTAATGGGCCTTTTCATAAAAGCTTTAGAGAGAGAAATTAGGCGGCTGCAACTATGCAACATTATCAGTTCACCCATAGGCTGCACTGATACCGAATCTGTAATCAGCAAAGCAGCTGATTCAACTGTAACGGCTTTACATTGGTGGTTGGCATGAGGCAAACAATCTCCAACATACATAATGTGCACTTTATTTCCCAAAGGTTATATCTTTAAAACATTATCACTCTAATTTAAAACTGTTTATTGTTACTAATTATAATGTGTATCACAAAATTAGTTGGAAAAAATAAAAGTCTTTTGTGTTTCAGACAATGTACCTACAGTAAAAAGAGTTGAGGCGAGCACACCTTGATGTTAACAACTGCTGCCAAAAATGAATCGCAAACAATAGCAATTTTGGTACACCGGCAAATCCCACAGAGTGTGGCACACAATGAGATGTGCCACTTCCAGTGAGTTTTGGCCAACCTGCAAGGAAATGCCTCCTGAGCTGTGGAAATATCCCCTTTGGCGTCTCTCTAGGAACATTCAAGAACACTCAGAAGGCGAGGACGAGCGACAGCGGAGCCGTTACTGTGACCCTACAAGGAAAATTCAGGAGTGGTGCGGCGCTGATGCCTGATGATGATGGGCAACCATACCGGACATTATTTCCTGGCTGTGGTCCACCAGTCCACAGAGAAACAGAACGCAGCAAACTCCCTTCTCTCTCAACATTCCGGCTCTTTGGTGGCCATCAGGCCCGGGAATAGCAGCTATGTGAGCATGACTGCACGACACTATTTCTGTGTGCTCTGCTACTTGACATTGAGAGGCCGGGATTAGGTGGCTCCACTACTGTAAATGACTAGCCCCCCGTCACACATACAAACACACATACACATGTGTGTGCTTTTGCAAATACACTCATATACATAGGTACCACGTATGAAATCCAGTGACAAATACAGAATGGAAACTTAGCCACGTTTAATTGAGAAACCATAGTCGTCAGCATATTGTCGCTGTCCGCTAACAAAAAACATATCTCCAATATATCAATTTAAATAATAATAATATGAGTTTTTTTGGGGTGGATTTTTCAGATCAGCCAAAGGGTTTCTGAATGTTTTTCCACATCAAACTCAAATTCTTCTCTCAAAAACTACTACTTTTTTTTTAACCTGTCCATTGTGAGTCCGACAATGTTGTAGGAGTGTGATGCAACTCTTTAAAGAAGAATGAGATTTTTCTCAAACCATAAAGGGATCTCAATCTTTCAGTTTACCTAAAAAATCATCAAATTTGGAGATACATAGTTTTCATTGGACAGCGGCAATATGTTAATATCTATGATACAGGCCTCCACTATAATATTGTTTTATCCATGTGAATGAATTGCTTGCCTCACATGGGCAGACAAATAAAGTATTTTGAATTGAATTGAACACATCTGCCAAGCAGTGAGTTCATCTACTAAAATTGCAAACTGAGCGCAGATAAAGTTATGCTGAACTGCTGTTTTTTTAGTTACTCAACATATGAGGAGTGCTAAGTCCTAAATCAGGTACCACACCCTTATGGTTCAGCTGAACATCTGTCTTTAACTACCATGCCTCAGTGTGAACATATGAGTCTGACAGTATCTTGTTTATTCACTATATATAGAAAGTATGGGAATCTAAGCCACAAACAGGGTTGAAAACGATACCATAGCAAACATGTAAACACTGCTGTTTTGCTGTGGGTTTTTGCTTGTAATGGTTCCATTAACCCCTGTAACCCACACAGAACCCCCCCCCCCCCCACACACACACACACACACACACACACACGCAGTATCGGTGTAACAACATCCGCGTAGGAGGTGACTTCAAGGGGTGACTAACATTTGGCTGGGTCTTAGCCTGCCTTTGAGTCCAGCTGGGTCTTTTGACTTTCCTTACCGCCATTAAACGTGCGTGCGGCATACATGACTGCATTGTTGCATCCTGCTGGTCTCTCTGAACTCTGTAGCATTCAGGGCTGGTTGTAAGTCTCAGATGTTATACTTGGTGGTTTGTCTTTGAACATGACTTCTGTTGGCTGTGTGAGTAATTGTGTTCAGCGCTGTGGCATCATGTGTTGTGGCTGAACAGGTGTTCCGCTGCCTGTAGGCCACACATCTGTTCCCCGTGGCTCAGTACGTACACACAGCGGTTAAGTGAGTCCTGACCGCGCTCGCTATGATTGATCTGTCAGTGAGACTGATGATGCTGTTGTCAACACATGAAACTGATAATGTCTTCTTTTACATTTGGTCAAAAGAGAAAGGCCTCTGGGAAACATATTCATTTCAATGGCAATCATTTGTTTAACAGTATAATTGGGGAAAGAAAATTGTGATTAAACATTGGTATCCACTTTGGCTACCCATATAACCAGATTTAAACATAGCAAAGAGCTTTCTGACTCATCTACACAGCACTGACTAAAAATATTTGCCTTGTGAGCACTGAACATAATAGCACTAATGGCCAGGATACAGGTGCTTTGGTTAAAAAGTCAGAGACAGGGGAAATCAAAATATTATGTTTACTATAATTACAGCTCCTGAATGTCCAAAAGAACACTCTGGTGTTATCATTATCCAGACCGACCACTCTAAAATATCACATTAACACGTGGTCCGACTCAGGAAGTGAACCAAAGAGCGAAAATAAACTTGACCTTACTTAATTACTAACTGATGTCGTAGGCCTACTGCCAGTACAACATGTTAAACTCCTATTAATGCTAAGAGCATAGTGGTTTGATGCAAATGAAGTAAAAACTACATGAGTCAAAACATCTGATAGTCTTTTTTTTTTAATTTGCTCTGGAGAAAAAAGAAAACCACATAAATAAAAATCACTTCAAAACTGCAGGACAGGATTTGAAAGGGTGGAACACTTGAATTCACATTTTATTTTGCTTGACAGCTTAACATAGATCTGACAGAGTTTCTCCTCTAGTGATGGTAAGACAACATATTCATACCAAATTCTTGCTACAGTGCATTTGATATTTGACTCCCTTTTAAAGGTTTCTTGACATTGCAGTTGCTAAGTGAAATTTTTACCTTTACTCAGTACATAGCAAGTGTAATGCATCGTTAATGACAGGCATTGATCTGATCTTATAGCATTGAGACAGAACACTAAGCCTACTGCATGTTTAATGTAGCTGGAAGAGCAGCCTCTACCCCATTACCACCACTGGTGTGCCTTTGAGCACGGCCCTGAACCCTCAACTTCTACAGAGGAGCTGCTGATTGGCTGACAGATCCAACTGGTTGCAGCCTTCACGTGTGAACGTGTGTAACTGTGTGAGTGTGAGCGGGACGTTCCTGAAAAGCATTGCTCTCAATGAAACTAACCTGAATTTAAAAACAAAAACGATCCTGTTTATTCAACGATCAATTTTTGAATCACAGTGCTATTGATCATCTACTGAGTGCCAAACTTAAAGCCAGAAATCAGAGTTATACATCATATCTCTTTCCACGAAATGCTGAATATCTCAAGGAGCTTCTGCATCGTTTGCTTTTCTGTTTCATAAATAAATATCGTTCCAATAAGAAATATAAAAACAACTGTAACATTATCATTATTTTAAAAACGGCTGAAGGTGGTTAAAGTTTCTATAAATACAGTTAGCTTAAATAAATAAATTAAAATTATAAATATACCGTTTACTGTACACAAAAAAAAAAAAAAAAGATGGACTTGTGCAGGAAAATACAAAATGCTTTTGTTAAAAAAAACGTGTTCAGTTCAGTCTGAAAACGACCTCTTTTCACACAGTCAAGAAGCAGCACAGAGTCTAGACATGTTCCTTCTTCTTCTTCTTCTTCTTCTTCTTCTCATTCCTTCGTGCTCGTCACATCTCCAGTCCATCCTTGGGGGCCGTTAGTATTCCAGTTTCAGGTGGGCCCACATCTTCTGAGGCCTCCAGGAATATATTCACCTGGCCATTTTACATCTGCACATCTGGCAGACGGTCAAGGCAGACGACAACCTCTGTTCCCTTCTTCATGTACGATCGTTTCCCTCTAGGACCTCCATTCGCGGTTCACTTCTCTTTTTCTATTTTGAGGTAGAATTTCCACATCTTTGCCTAAGATGAAGAAAAGAGACAGAGAGAGGCAATGAGCAAAACCTTGTTTCATTCAGACAACAGAAATGAAGACGTTTGTCAGCGTGTTTGTTTGTAACCATGTTCTTCACTACTCACCTCTCTCTGTCTCTTCAGTGGCTGGACGGTAACCCTAATTTGACCTTCTCTTCATTCTCTACATCATACGCTCCCCGCTTGTGAAACCTGTAATAAACAAAAGGGGAAAAAAAAGATGCGTGTTCAGACTATTTTCTGTGTCTATCTATGACAAGTATCGGCTAACTCTCTAGAAAAGCCCTTCATACGTGTGTAGTGTGTGTTTGTGAGTGGATCTCTGTGTGTTTCGCTTACCTAAGCAACAATAAAAGGGCTATGATGGTGAGGCAGACGGACGACAGCACCACCGCCACCACCGCCAGGGCTGTGGTGCGGTTGTAGCCCTCCTGAGGCTTCTCCAAGGGCAACGTGAAAAACTCACACCTCTCCCCAGAGTAACTCGTGTGACACCTGCAGACCGGACAGAGAGGGAATGGGTTGAGAGGTTAATAATTTGGTGGATCCAGAGTGGTGGAGATGGTGTGCGGATAGATGCAGAGCTGATACTTACACACAAGATGGGGCATGGAGGTCCCTCAGGTACTGGCAGGTGCCGTGAATGCAGAAATCTTTATATTTCTTCAGGCAAGGATTCCTCTTCATTCCCTTGCCTTTCCCCTTCTTTCTTCCCTTTACTCTCTTTCTCTTTCCTTCAGTGCTTTCAGTCTCCAGGATGGCAGACGGGTCTTTGGGTTTGCTTACCATGGCAACTAAACCAAAAACAGAACAACAAAACAATTACATTTTATTGTCTTTAGCAAGTAAAACAGCGGTGAGAAACTTTACGAAAATGACAAACTCCCTTACTTCGTGGTAGTTCCACATAGTCTCCCGACATGCCATCTTCGTACTCGTCTTCATAATAATAATCTCCATACTCCTCGTCTTCCTGACCATTCTCCGCTGTTGTAGCACTCACGCTTCTGCTCTCCTCCTCCACCCTCCTGTCTTTGGTCGTGTCCAAGTTGATAACAGTTGTGTGCCGCTGCCTGTCGCTCTCATACCTGTCAACTGCAGCACCGCTGGCCGGTCTGGACACCACTGGAGGAGAGAATAAGAGTGTTTTAAATGTTAAAACTGCATGTAACTTTGGTTTGACACAGTTTTTCATAGAATAGACCCCAGGACACCTCCGAAACTCTCCCTCTGAGGGACAATCAGTGCACACAGGTTAGTGTGCCAAGGTGGGAGGACCTCTGAGGGCAAGTTGAAACAAGTTCTGCATGTACAGGGAAGCTCCAAGCAGAATGTTTGGCTTTCAGTGCAATCATGCTGATCCCTGTTGAGAAATGCACTCAGCTCAGATGCAGCGCATGGTCCTTAAGGGTGTGTAGGTAACCACTGCCTTGCTCAGGAGCACTTAGGCAGAGTGGAAGCTGGCCAAAAGTTGGGCTTGAACTAGAAAAGCAGGCCCTCCCTTAGAGGGGCAGTTTAGATTTGTTGGGCTTGAAAGGGAAATGTAGTGGGGAGGGCAAATAGAAGTTGGCATATACTCTCTGTGTCTCACACACACACACGAAATGCATGGACAGACAGTTAGCTAATGTCAGGCAAGAATATGAGTTAAAAATAAATGTATCTAGTTACATAAAGCATGCTCTAAAATAGAGAGATGACCCCATTAGCTCCCGAATAGCCTGGCATCATGAAAACCGCTGCCTTAAAGGTTATGAAGTTTACAAGACATGTTACAGCCCGGTGCGGCCATGCTGGAGAGGTTTACACAGATAGGCTAGTCAAGAAGAGACGGTGTCGCACAGGTAGACGCAGAAAGCAAACGTCAAACATAATCATGTCACTCAACAGAGGAAGACATTGTTATACATGAGCGCACATTAAAACTCACCCAAGGCGTGAACGAGTAAGAGCACAGCACTGAAAATCCTCATGATGTCAAAACGTCCAGTGATTTTTCGGGGGGGAAATGTGATCATCTACAACTTGTATTCCTTCCAGTTGTTCCGGTTCTAAATATTCCTTCCTTCGTTTTTTTTTTTTGTTGTTGTTTGTTTTGTTTTTTCTCGGTGTGTTTTTCCGCCGGTTTGTAACCTATTTGCGTTACTTCAGAGCACTGGTGCGTCCCGGATGTTCCAGTGAGAGAGGAGTGGAGTGAAGGAGCGTCCGGACAGAGGCACCGCGGTATTTATGGCCGCTTCATCACCACGCCTACTGTTTGAACATAGGAGATGATACAGGCATACACTATACAAAGTGTTAAATGTACCACTGCATTCTTTAATGGAATATTATGCACGTCACTTTGGTGTGGATTAGTCTACTGCAGTATGTAGGCTAGGGACACTTTAAATTCAAATGACAATGACTCTGATGGTCACAGTGGTAGGCATTATACTAGTAGACTAGTAGACTATTACTATTTAAGTAGCCTAGATGTGATTTGACCTACTATTACAGTAAAGTAGGCTACTCTGATGGTCACAGTGGTAGGCATTATACTAGTAGACTATTACTATTTAAGTAGCCTATATGTGATTTGGCCTACTATTACAGTAAAGTAGGCTACATCATGTAGGCTATACGTTTCTGTGGAAGTTGTTGACAATTCATTCATTTTAGCAATGATATGTTAATATATGTTAGTCCCATCTTAAAGCTTTTGCCTAGGCCTACCTGAACTGCTTTTGTCTTTTAAAGCACTAACTCTCGTTTTTATCAGCCACAGTGTATGTTGCCCTAATTACTTTAATTAGGATCTGGTTTGATTTTTAAGAGTTTTACAAGTACAAGTTTCCCTTTTTATTTGATAGATAGATAGATAGATAGATAGATAGATAGATAGATAGATAGATAGATAGATAGATAGATAGATAGATAGATAGATAGATAGATAGATAGATAGATAGATAGATAGATAGATAGATAGATAGATAGATAGATAGATAGATAGATAGATAGATAGACTATCAAAACAAATAGGCCTATAATAAATATGCAAATAGTTCCCAAATTGTGCGCCTTTTTATTTGTGTTTATCTGTTACTATTTTACTTTTAATTAGTAATCATTTGAATTACTTTTTTAATCCATTTACTCACAATTACAGTCTACCATATGGCTCTGGGGATTCAGTGTTGTTGAATCCAGATGTGCCCAGTGTCTAGACACACATAATTGTAAGAGTGCAAAGTTGCCCTCACACTAATACAATAATTAGAGTGATGTTGAAAAAATGGTGGGCTAACACTACCAATAATACGGAAAAATAACAACAACTGCACGGTCTAAAGTGGACTGGTGAATTTATTTAGGCCTATAAATAATAAAGGCACCTTGTTAGAGGTTCAAAAGGCAAATAACGTACAGCTTGTCTGCGCCACCACGTGGAGGAAATGGGAACTACACCACACCTGCTCTAAATTTACTGGAGAACACTTCAATGGGACTTGTTTGGAGTTGTAAAAGGAGGGGCCAACAAGTCCATAATCGGTTTGCCTATTACATCGAATTATCTTGTCAAGAGGAAGCCCTGAGATTACGACTAATTAGGCTACGCATTATTTAGAGAAGTTTGTTTCCATAACAAGGTCTTAATGAAATGTTGCTATAGTGTCCCATTTGGAAAGTTGGGAGTAAGATAAGCAAAATAACGCCAACACATGACAGAGGTTAATCTAACAGTGACCATATTATTCAGATCAAATAATCAGACTATTTAGACAGATCAAACTAATATGAAGCATCACTGAAATACTGCCATTAAATTATATATAATACACAATATACTTAATATTGTTATGTTATACTTAATATGTATATATATATATATATATATATATATATATATATATATATATATATATATATATATAGCTAAAGCAGCTAAATTGTAGGCTATTCAGTTAGGCTGCTTGTATTATTTATACTGTACTTTTACTACAGTGACGTGTCTTAATGTCTTCAGGGCTTTAATACTCGCTTGAGTGGCTCAAGGCCTCAACATTAGATACAAATGCAGGATTTGCAGGAGCGGATTTTCCTTGTCTTGTGCGCCACACGCTCCAGTCCAGTAGGTGGCGGTAGTGCACCTGTAAACTGACTTCCTAACCGCCGATAACTCCAAGGAAAAAGAATAAAGTTAGACGGGCTTTGGTCTGGTCACGTGTATTCTCGGGTAGAAGGGAGGGGGGGGACAAACATGGCCGACGAGGCAGGGGAGGTAAACACAGCTGTTGAGGATGGCGAAGCAAAACAACCGCTAGATGAGCCCGAAGTTTCGGAAGCCGCGCCCGACGGCGAGTGCGGCGGCAGCGACGGCCAGGAGCGGACAGAGAAGTCGGCTCCGGCGGCGGCAGAGAGCAGCTGGTCGGCTCCTATCCTGTCTCTGGCTCGGAAGGCCACAGAAACTATTAGCAGCGGGGTGAGCTACGCTGCTGCTGCCCCGAGAAATCCGTCACAAGGATCCGCTGCGAGCTCCCCGACGGAGAGGGAGTCCGAAAATGATCTCAACAACACTTCAAAAAACCTTCCAGGTAACGTCAGGCTGTGACTATTATTAACCTTTGACACTCAAACGGACCTAACGCTAGTTAAGTTGTAAAACATTGCAGCCATAATGTCCGTCTCAATACTTGAGACGGACTTACTTACATGGAAGCACTGAGACGGACATTGTGGCTGCTAATTGGCAACTGTCAAATAGTGACCGTGCACGATATCACGCTGCATGACACTACATTGTTTATTCTACATAATAAGGACACAAGCTTGCATGCCATCTCCTCCAAGACTGATCTCATAAAAGTCCAATGCTTTTTCTGTGCCTTTTTATTCTTTACAGTTCTCTCCCCCAAAGACCCCATGGCAATAGAAAGATCCAACCTCCTCAGCATGATGAAGCTGAGCATCAAAGTATTAATTCAGTCCTCCTTGAGTCTGGGCAGGACGCTGGACTCGGACTACCCTCCTCTGCAGCAGTTCTTTGTCGTCCTGGAGCATTGCCTCAAACATGGGCTGAAAGGTGAGACGGTCCACGAGGCTGACCATATGAACAGAATTAGTTTTTATTTATATCCAAATCCATGTCAGTAAAAAAACAAGCATAACTTACTTTTACCTTATTTTGTTTATTTATTTATTTTTCAGCCAAGAAATCCTTCATTGGTCAGAACAAGTCCATATGGGGACCTTTGGAACTGGTTGAGAAGTTGTGTCCGGAGTCTGTTAACATTGCCACAAGTGCCAGAGACCTGCCCGGCATTAAGTATGCTATTGCAAACAATTTTCCAGCACACCTACGATGTAAGACGTGCTATAAAGTCTTTCGGTTTTTTTGGTTGTTGAGTTGTACTTTTATTCCCTTTTCAGGACCGGCTTGGGGAGAGCAAGGGCATGGCTGCATTTAACGCTCATGCAGAAGACAGTAGCTGACTATATGAAAGCTTTACTGGACCGCAAAGATCTCCTGAGGTTAGTAACCAGGATTAGTTATAATGTAAGCTTAATATAGCCAGTATATTCACGTGTCAGTTAGCAGTTCATTTTCTACACTTCCAATGTATTCTTTTTCTCTCCATACCCCTCCTTCGATGCCCTCCATGACTGTCTCCTAGTGAGTTTTATGACTCTGGAGCATTGATGATGGAGGAGGAGGGGGCAGTGATTGGCGGACTGCTGGTGGGCCTCAACGTAATCGACGCTAACCTCTGTATTAAAGGGGAGGATCTCGATTCCCAGGTGAGTGCCGACAGGTTTTGTAGGCCTACGCGTCCCCAGCGGTCACACCTCATGTTCTCTTCGAGAAACCAATCCTTTAGGATGCACAGTGATCAGATTTTCTTTCCTATCCAGGTGGGAGTCATTGACTTTTCCCTTTATCTGAAAGACCCTGCCAACAGCGAGACTCCGAAAGAGTGAGTGCCTGCTTTCAGATAGACTGAGCATCTCACTTTTTAATCACGTTTTGAACTGATGTATGTTCTTACTTTAGTTTGAACTCTACCCCTGAATCCCAAGCAGACCTAATGCACCTTCAACTCCTCAACAGTTTTATTCTTTCTCTTTTAGTGATGGCAAGATGACGGCCATATTGGATCAGAAGCACTACATTGAGGAGTTAAATCGTCACCTAAGCGGCACCGTGACTGACCTTCAGGCTAAGATGGACTCTATAGAGAAGACCAACAGCAAACTTGTAGAGGAGGTCAGACATATACTGTGTGTGTGACCTGTTGCGTGATTGTGCTCGTACTTGGTGGGCGTGTGACACACTTTGTTGTTGCTCCAGTCGTCTCTCAAAAGTAAGCCCAATTTGGGGCCCGTGCTCCTTTTTGTTTTGGCCCGCCGTGGCAGTTGACATGCTTATGCTTATTCTCCTCTTATTTTGAAAGTGCTGTAAATTCCCAACCGTGATGACTACGACACCCACATTTTGGGCAGCTAAAAAGTACTTAATCTGAGTTATACGGCAATGTAAAGCACAGTGCTGTTAAACTTCCCGCTTTGCTTACATACGTACGTTTTATCTATGAAGAATTACAGTAATCAACATTTATTTTTGGCCCTTGGCCTTCCATCCAGATACATTTTGGCCCTTCATATGAAAGAATTTGGGCACCTCTGCTCTAAAGTGTGTGATGACTGTTTTCTTTCCCTCAGCTGACGGCAGCGACGGACAGAATCAACTCTCTGCGAGAAGAACAGGAACAGCTAAGAAAGGAGAACGAGACGATCTTGCAGTCCAGCCAGAAAAAGGAAGAGGTCAGAAAGCATCTACAAGTAACTGCAACTTAACAACTTCTACACTCTCAACAAATGCCCTAAACTGTATAACGTGTGTTTGTTTTTTTTCCAGGCAGCCCTTCAGGACAGCCAGGTGGAGCTGGAGACGTACAAACAGACTCGACAGGGCCTGGATGAGATGTACAATGTGGTTTGGAAGCAGTATAAAGAGGAAAAGCACATTCGCCAGGTCAGGTATCAAGTGGCTATAGCACTAGAATATTTCACGCACGTGGAGAGTACAAATTAAACTTCATACTCTATTATCAGTCCATAGTAGAGCTGGGCGATATGGAGAAAATCAATTATCACGATATTTTTGACCAAATACATCAATGTCGCTATTGCGGCGATATTGTTGGGTCTGTTGGTGCTTTCACAAAATATTTAGATAGATAAATAATCATCAATAATGTGGATATAATGACTAAGTGGGTAAAAGGCAAATAATAGAACCGCTAAAACAGTCTGGTGAGTTCAGAAAATGACATCACTTTACTTTTATTTTTTATTTAACCTTTATTTAACCAGGTTCTCATTTGCAACGACGACCTGGCCAAGAAAAGCATAAGCGTGCACGACAACATACAGTTTCACATATACAAGAAAACAGAATACAATAGGCTACATAAAGTGCAGATTAGGTAGGCATTACAAAGGCGCGAAGGGCGGTGTAAGTAAGTTGATGGCTATGCGAAAGTGATAAGGTAATAACACAGTATACATGAATAGTGAAGAGTCAATATACAGTTAGTGCAAGTTGTGTTCTAGTTAGTGATGTAGGTCAGTAATAACACAGTAAACATGAATAGACAGTCTATATAATATGCTGAACGTAGTGAAGAGTCAATATACAGTTAGTGCAAATAGTGGTCTAGGTGCTAATGTACTATCATGTAGCCTTTAAAACCAGGAAAAGACAGCACTTATGTTGTATCAAAATTTAAGACGATATCTAGCTTCATATATCGATATAATATCAATTATATCGCCCGGCCCTGGTCCAGAGTTAGACAGCAGTGTGAACGTTGATGAGCCATACGGCCTCTTGTTAACCGAAACTTTAGCAAAACCGGTGTGTTTTGTGCCGATTAGCCTCAGAATTAGAACTGAATTTGACTCATGCCTTTTGTATGTTTGCAATGCATGATGTCAGGAGCTGGAGCATGAGTTGGAGCTCCAGGTGGGCCTGAAGCAGGAGATGGAGGTGGCCATGAAGCTGCTGGAGAAGGACACACACGAGAAGCAGGACACCCTGGCAGCCCTGCGGCTCCAGCTCGACCAAGTCAAGACTCTTAACCTGCAGATGTTCCACAAAGCTCAGGTAGACACACACGAATACACTTTTTCCTTTCGTCTTGCATTGGCCACTCGGTGAGAACGCACATTAATGCAACCCGTGTGGCTCTTAAGGACTCGGAACGAGAGGCAGAAAAAAAGCAGGCGGAGGCCGCGCAGCTTGAGCAGAAGATGGATGAAATGGAGAAAGCAATGATTGAACTAGAGCAGAGGTATGTCTGGTGCGTGTTTATGTTTTTCAAATGATATATATATATTCCTTTTTAAATAAACATTCTACTTCTTGGTCGTTTGTGCGTCACAGACTACAGAACTCGGAGCGCGCGCGCAGACAAAGTGACCAGTCGGACAAAGATATGAGGGTGGAGCTGGAAGGAAAGGTGGACGCTTTGCAGAGACAACTGACGGACCTGGATACACTAAGGTGAAGACACACACAGTTGGATACAATACAATTGATAAAGCACAAGTTACAAAACAGAGAGCATTATACAGAAGGATTGTCTATATCGGCAACATTTCATTTCCGGGATGGGTCAGGTGCCGCTGGTAATTTGGCCAGATGTCCCTCATTTTGGCCGGATGTTCGTCACCTTCCGCTGTCCAACCTGAGTTTTCTGTTGCACGACTAAAACAACCTTTGAATGCACACGTTCCACCAAAACAAGTTCCTTCCCGAGGCTATTTTGCAGCGGCACCGTGGCTCCGTCCGGCGATTGTGACTGGTTTAAAGACATGCCAATAAACCAGAGCACGTTTTTCTCCCATTCTGAAGTGCTGTGTGGACTAGCCAGACCCTCCCTCGCAGCGCTGTGGAGGAAGGTCTGGCAACGCGAGACGAACTGAAGGATAACCTGACTATAAAATATGCACTCCACGTGAAATAAAAGCTGAGATTTAAAACATTGTACTAATTTGTCTAACATGAGTTAACACTAGTGACCTGTAAACTCACATTTGGGTTCATTGAAAGACCATTCAAACTTTAAAATCAGCTCCAAAAGCGAGTAACCTTCACGTCCCGTCTTAACTGTAGAATAAGGTTTCCTATTCAGGAAAGGCATTTCCTTTGAAGGTGCCCAGGACATACTTATGGCTCCTTCACATCCTGAGTTCCAACAATACCTGCAAAGTGTGACACGGTTGAAATATTTACACAGTAGTTCAGTATTTGAATGTGGGAAAAGGCCAATATCTTAAATTTCAATCTGACATTAAATTAGTTTATAACTTGAATCAATCTTACACCAATTTTAAACCAACTGATATTGATAAATAAAAGAAAAACACTGCTTTGCAGGTATTAAGTGGGAGTTTTATTTCAAGTCGTCACAGTCCAAAGCAGCTCTGTTTTTTAGTCCCGCACACATGCAGGCTTTAATTGGCTATAAGAGTCACCACGTCTCTTCTCCGTTCTCAGGCTGGGTGTGGAGAACGAGCTGCGCACTGAGAGGGAACAGAGGCAAAGCCTTCAAAAAGCTCTCCAGCGGGAACAGGACAACAGCACTGAGCTCCGCACACAGCTGCAACAACTCCAGGGCCTGCACACGGTCAGTCACACACACACACACACACACACTGACGACACACCACTTTACAAAAGGTGTACTTATGCTTTTTTTTTTGGTCATGGCTGTCAGCTAAATTTTGATTCTATATATAAATAATATAAATAATCTCAAAACATCTTAAAGTGGTGTGACTTTAAGATGACTGACTAATAATGCACAGTATGTGGTGTTATGGCGCTCGTTTCCCGTGAATTGATGGTGCAGGAGCTGCAGGATTTGAAGGACGAGAAGCAGCAGCTGCAGCAGACATGCGAGCAGCAGGAACAGGCTCTGCAGGAGATGGGACTGCATCTCAGCCAGTCAGTACTTCTCACTTATTTTTACATACACATGTATTTTTTTATTTTCTTAACGTGTAACCATATCATGAGGTTTTTGCGTTGTCTTTGTCAAAGGTCTAAACTTAAGATGGAGGACTTCAAGGAGGTCAACAAAGCTCTAAAGGTAAAATGTAAAGGAGTGGTGTACTTGTACAATTAAAGCTGGAAAAATGTAGAAAAACAACTTGACAACCATGTCTTGTGCGTTCGTTGCTCCCATTAGGGCCACGCCTGGCTGAAAGATGACGAGGCCACTCAATGCAAGCAATGCGAGAAAGAGTTCTCCATTGCACGGAGAAAGGTATTTTTTTTTTTTTTGTACCATTGCATTTTATTTGTACTTCTGTCAAAATCATCTCACAGCGATGTTAATGAGGTGTCCACGTTTGTGTGTTGCAGCACCACTGTAGAAACTGCGGCGACATCTACTGCAACACTTGTTCCAGCAACGAGCTGGCCTTACCGTCTTACCCTCGGCCGGTGCGGGTTTGTGATGTGTGCCACGCCCTCCTGCTGCAGAGAAGCTCCTCCACAGGTTCCTGACGACATACCTACTAGCTTCATAACACTGCATATACTTATGATTTTCAACTACAATGTCATGGAATCTTAGGAAAATGTGATTTTGTGCAACACTTCCACTGCTACCTAAAATTCAGGAACATTAGTTCATCTGTATTAAGAGGGGGGGGGGGGGGGGGCACCTTTTAACACTGATGGGATGAGCGAATAGTTTGTGAAGTCTTTGCTTAGAGGTTGACATAGTTTTGGATCATTTATGTGATCAATGTGTTTTTTTTGGTCTGGAATAACTCTGTTTGACAATTTGGTACTTGATAAACGGACTCATTTTAAAGTGTCTTTTTTTTTCTAATTCGACCCGTGGATGTAGATTATAATTATGTATTATGAATGTTGGTTACTGAAGATCATTTGTGATTCTGATAACTAACCTTGATATTATTCATTCAAATTCATTCAATTCATGCATTTTTTTTTTTTACAGCTACTGATGGATATATGTAAAATTGTGTAAATGACTGTAGAATGTTAACAAATAACTATTTTAGAATGTATTATTACAACAGGGTTTTGTGTCCACTGCTACGAAGCCATTTTCTTAATTGATTTGGGAGTGGTGACCAAAAGTTTTTTTTTTTTTTTTTTAATCTGAGATATTTGATAAATGAATAAAGTTTTGCAATGCTTGTTTTCAATTAGATATTCCAGACTAGTTTATTCACTTTGTGCACAGGAAATACAAATAGCATTTGAAGCAGTAGAAACCTTCATGTCAGCAGATTTTAAATTCACTTGCCCTTGACATAACCCTCATCCACAAAAAAAAAAAAAAAGTCCCAACAGTCAGTCACACTTTAAGAAAACAAAACATGCTCTGATCATGTGAAGTCTTAGATTCATTCAAACATTTTGACTGGAAATAAAAAAGACTAAACACTATATAGAAGGTGAAACAGTTATAAACATCAGAAGATACCAGACACTTGAGACTTCTTTGTTCATGCACTCACACATTGAAACTAATGTTAAATGCCACCAGTACAGGATGAGTAAACCTTGGGGGAACAGCCAGGTTTTGAAGAACAATAACACAAAAACGGCACACTTCCTGGTAATGAAAATTTAAAGCATTGTTTCGGTTATGTGTCAAATCTGTGAGGAATGGGGAAGATAAACAGCACTTCTGACACCAGATGATCGTACTTCTCTCTGAAGATCGTATACTTAAAAAAAATACAAACCCTACCCCCTCAATATTTTTAACCTCACCTGACCCTACCCTATGTTTACTAGGTGAGACCTGCGTTTCCAGTCCTTCCAGCAAAATGCTGAGTTAAAAAAACATCAAATTAAGAAAGAAAAATAATCTACATTCCCCATCCCCCGCCCAGTCCGTTCATAGAGCCTCTGCTTCCTCCTCCACCGCCGCCACCGCCGTAGTAACTGCTTCCCATTCCGCCCTGGTTACCTAACAAGAGACGGAGAATACACACAATAGGACCGAGGAGTTCCTCAAGGAATCATAAAAAGAAACGCTGCATTTCTGTCCAAGCAAAAACAAATCCTGCCAAAGTTTTGTACAAAGGGTTCTCTGTGGTGTATTTAATACTTTAGTGCCACAAATAGGGTTGTTGAGAGCAGGTTGGACTTTAGGGTGGATGTAGAAGACACCCATTATGAACAGAGCTGACACTCACTGTAGTCACTGTAGCCGCCCATATTGCCCTGGCTGCTGTATCCACCAGAGTACCCTGAGCTCAGCTGGCCACCGCTGTAAGACGACTGGTTCCCTGTAGAGAGGACAGATCACACCGGGTTCAGCGGGACATTACAAAATCGTAATTATTCCCTAGATGATGTACTGTGGTGCTGATTTTGTGAAGCCATTTTATCCTAACAACGAGACTAGTCTCACAACCTCCTATTACTGAAACTCACCCATGCCACCCATCATCTGGCTGCTATACGCTCCGTTACTGCCACCTGCTGTTGAGTTCAAGAACAGCTCCACGTAGCGGTGCTCTGAGCAGGAGAGAGAGAGAAACTGAACATCAAAGCCCGTCTACTGAAAGCCGTTCCACTCCGTTCCATAAGAGACTTATTTTAAACTTACGCATGTTAGCTTTGTCTTTGGACATGGCTGCCACAGCATCCTCGTGTGTTGCAAACTCTACATCTGCCTCCCCGGTTACCCTGCCATCTGGACCGATCTCGATATGGACCCGCACTGGATTCAATGGTGAAAAGAACTAAGACACACAAACGACAAATTAACACATTTGTGTAAAATGCAGCCTTCACAACAGCAATATGCACCGAGTAAAGAAAATGTCAGCAATCCAGTCATTTTGCAGATCATTTGCAGTCGCTCCTCTGGCTTACGTTGTAGATGTCCGTCTCTGAGGCTCTGTACGGCAGGCCCCTCATGTGGACACAGTGGCCTGTTGTGCTCTGGAAGGAAGAGCCGCCGCCGTCGCCATACCGTCCGTCTGATACACCTGAATATACGGAATCGAGATTAACACGAGGTCTTGTGAGGACTTTGCATCCTAAATCAGATAATCCATTTCATTGTATTGCACAGTGTTAGCACGAAGGGACATAGGGTGGGTGATTATCTAGAACTGTACAGGTTAAACAGCTTCAGTACGCTCGACACCCACCTCCTCCTCCGTAGCCTCCGCGACGCATTCTTTCATAGGATCCCCCTCGGCCCATCATGTTGTAGCCGCGACCACCAGAGGGCCGGTCATAGGGGCTGGGTCTCTGCATGCCCATGGGCTTTCGCTGGGGTTCGTAATGTGTCCGCACCTCAGCGCGGCTACTCTTGAAGATCTCAATGTACCTAAGAGCATAGAGATACCACAATGAGGGAATGGAGAATGGACCAGGCAAGGCTGCATTTGCTCAACACTAAAGAAACTGGGCTATGCAGATGCTGTCATGGTGTAGTCCATAGGTAGTAATATCTTTGAGTGCTTAGCGCTAGTTGTTTAGAGAAAGAGAACAACGTATTAACTGAGTTGCAAAAATCAAGCTGTCCAAATTGAGAAGGGCCTAATTAACTTTTAACACTTTTCTTATGGTTACCAGAAGTGAGTTATATCTCTGATTCAATAGAGCGTCCTGTGTCCTTGCCATGACAGCCATTGTCCTGGTTTTAGAGGGACAGAGAGGGCTCCAGCCCTTCTGCAACTCACTCTAAGCATTACCTGTGACAGTGGGCTCCAGATCCATGTGTACAGTGGCCCTCTGATTTTACCACCAGGGAGACTCCTTACCATTTATCAACCATGACTGATGTTTAGTGCTGAGACACCATTTGTTCTCAAAATTAAGCATGTACTCTAATTCACGATTCGTGTCATACTTGTGAATGGTGCCCAAGCATTAATCTTCCCATTGAACATAGTGAATGTGTGGCATATGTGAATCTAGCATGGCAACTTGTGTATGCATTTGTGGCAAATATGACATATATGCTTAAATTAGCCAAGGTTAATGTTGTGTCCGTTTTGCATTTGGTTCAGATGTTGAGGGTGCACACCATAAGAAAAGCAACGTATCCAGCCAACCAACCAACCATCCCCACCTGTGCCCTATTCTTTCCTTGTGTTTCTTTAGAGCCTTTTCAGCTATATCCTGTGAAGCAAACTGCACGAAGGCCTCCCCCGTACTCCTCCCCTGGATGTCCACCGGCAATGTTATCCCATTTGGCACGATTTCCAACCCTTCAACCCAAGGACAGATAACCCCAGCAGGGGACATATTAAATCACATGCCCAATCACAGAGAGAACTTTCTCTAAAGAGAGAGAGAAAACTTATGGAAAACTCTATACATCATCACACATACCAGTTCAGTTTTTAATCAATGACTGGCCATTTAAACGACTTACGTTTACTGTCTTTTGGGGATAAAATAGAAATGAGAGGACAGAGGAAGAATATGGAAAAGGGCACTGTGTGGGACATCGGGCTAGTATTGGTGTGTTGATGAAGAGAGAAAAAGATCCAGGTGGGTGACATGAGTTAAAATTACTGTTTGCTCATTAGAAACTAATGTAAGACTTGCTATATACGTGTATATATAGTGAATATAAGAAAAATGTATTTTAAAAAGACAAGGGTGTGAGTAAATGGGGAAAAGGAAACAATGATACTGGGGTAAGAGACTCTTAATCAGTGACGAGCGAGACCCGTCATCATTAGTTAATTACCAGTAGGCACAGACAACGTAAACATTTCACTACACCGTTTTACAATCAGACCAATCAAAGAGGAAAAAGAGTGATGAAAATGGGCTTCAGATGGATATGATAGGCAAAGATGGGAAAAGGTGCTTGCATAACAAGAGTCCTGCCCTTGAGCTAAATAAACATAAAGTCTTCAAATAATTCCTCCTTTTAAATTCTAACTAGCTTCCTTTTCTGGCGTCATTTCCTCACTGATAACAAATCCAAATAAAGATGAATTTTACTATTCTATGATGTAATAACATACAGTAGGTCATAAACATTTTCCAATGGCATATTGACGTCTTTGTAAAAATCAGATGAAGAACTGGTAAGAGTCCATAGGAGAAACAAAAAAGAATAATAAGTATCACCGACTTACATTGAGGCTTACAATTAACAAGAAGTTAACAATTAAACACTGAGCAAGGCTTTTTCTTACCTGAGAAAAACTGTACGATCTCCTCCTTGCTGCAGCCAAAAGGAAGGCCTCGGAGCCGGACGAGCCCGTCTCCTGCTGTTTCTGGACAGTTTGGACCTGTGTGCTTCATGACCCAGTCCATCTCCACATTGTTGGATTTAAAAACTGTCATCACAGGACATGTAAGAATCAGCTATCGCAGCATGAAGTTAAGACAATTCACACACAAAGGACTTGTAAGCGGTTGTACACACCCTCTACATATCTGTGACCCATAGTTTCTCTGTCCTTCTTCACTGCAATCTTCAGGTCTTCCTCTGTCTCCAACTCGACAAATGCCTCTCCGCTGGGACGACCCTCTCTTGTGTAGGTGAAGTGGATGCCACCTCCATTGCTGATGACTTTGCAATCTGCATATGATAGTTACATTATTAAATCACTTCTGATTGCAAGTATATATTCTTAAACATAGTAATATATGTATATAAACACCTACCTGAGAAAAACCTCTGTACTTCATCCACTGAGCAGGACCAGGGGAGACCCCTGATGCGTACTACGTATCCCTCATCAGCCATGACTGCTAACGATCCCTGAAGAAGAAAAAAGACCCCAGTATTATCCCAAGTATGCGAGATTAGCACATATTACTTACTATATAGAGAATGCCTTCAAACCAGAAGTCACTGGTGCCAGTACAGTTGGGCGGTATGGATACAATCTTCTGTCCCGGTATTATTTATCGCGATATAAAGCAAGTTGATGAGCTGCTTTTCCTCATGTAATGTTAATGTTCTGAATAAAAGTAAATCTCTGTTCCATGCCAGCACGTGTCCTGCTTCGCATGGATCCCTAGCTACATCTGAGGAATTTACTGGTATGTTAGCTAGTTATTTTCCCTTATATCTGTTAACGTTATAAACTTACTATATTGGTGAAATTGGCTGAGGTATTACTTTATCTACACTAAAACTAAAAAAAAAAATATTTTTTATTCGCATACCTTTTACATGGTAAAAAAAGGACACCGTCGTCTTGAAGGGAGATGCATAGAAGAATGTAAATTAGTTGGCAGCGCCATCTTGAGGCGGTTTGATTGTGCTAGCTAGCTAAATGGTAGCATGTAGCTATACTAACGTTAAAACAAAAAAAAAAAAACTTTGATTTCGTGGCTTTTCCCTGTTACAAAGAATGTCGCTGTCTAAAAACACAAATCGCAAGAAGTTGTCACAATTGCCTTATTCCCAACTCTCCCTCGCGAAAAACCGACCACTTAATAAAAAGCGCGAACCGGAGTCGTTCCTAGCTCACGTTAGCGACCCAACTGTGTGCAGCTAAGTTGCTTTCACCCCATAACATTTCTGGTGTTTAAGCGTTTCAATATATGTTGTACGTGAAGAGTTCGCAGAAGCCAAATTATGAGTTAATACATTTGGGCCGCATTCGTTTTCGACAAGATGCGTAGCTAGCCCTCAGCACGCTCACTACCGCACCCAGACACAGGAACAAAGCGGCCCTCACCCGGCGCCATGTTATCAGCGTTAACACTTAGCTAGCTTGCTAGCCTGACGCTAGCATTCGCTAAATAACGGTATTATATTATAATCTGATTCACACACCGGTAGCTATGTTATGCTGTTAAAGTATGAAAAGTTAGCACTGCGTTTAGGTAAGGCACATTAAACAATAGTTGCATTAATCAATTTACCTGATACAAGCGTAGATACAACACGAGTTTGTATGACCAGTTCTGCGTGATGCAGCTGAAACCTTGCGCTGGGTTGCCAGACCTCCCCAACTATCCCCCTTTCAGGGACTACATAGTCTCGCGTTGCCAGACCTTCCTCCACGCAGCATTCCGGGATGGGAGAGAAGAACCCTCTGTTTCAAATTGAAACACAATCACGTTATTCATCACCATCAAACAATTTAAATACTAGTGTTACCAATAGTAGTATCTTGCTGTGTTTTGAATTGTATCAGATTCCAATAATACACTGCCATGTGTCCATGAATGAGTCAAATGTCAGTGATTAGGCTACTTCACGTCTGTAGCAGGACAGTTTATCTTGAATGATTTAGTCAGTTGTGAAGTGACAATAACAGTAGGCACCTGTGTTTTTCAGATCTTAGGGTACTAGAAAACAGCGTCTGATTTTACTTTTCACCCTTTCTCTAACTGGGAATGTTGGTATTGACCAGTGGTGGACTGTAACTACTGTACTGTACTTAACTTCAAATTTGAGGTACTTGTACTTTACATTACATTACATTACATGTCATTTAGCTGACGCTTTTATCCAAAGCGACTTACAATTGCTACATATATCAGAGGTCGCACGCCTCTGGAGCAACTAGGGGTTGCTCCAGAGGCGTATGTCTTGCTCAGGGACACATTGGTTGATGGATCATGGTGGGAAACGAACCCAGGTCTCCCACACCAAAGGCATGTGTTCTAACCACTGTGCCATCACCACCCCTTTACTTATGTCTTTTCTTTTCATGCCACTTTCTACTTCTAATCCACTACATTTCAGAGGGAAATATTGTACTTTTCACTCCACTACATTAATCTGACAGCTTTAGTTAGCCTACTTACAAATTAAGACTTTTGCACACAAAACACATGAAGTCTATGAAATACATTTTATTGTAAATGAAACCACCCAACAATATATAGGCCTATACAGCTGAAATATTTAGACGATTAAACACTTAGTTGATTGAGAGAACTGTTTGGATCGTTTCCAGATTCTAAAATGTGAGGATTTTTCTGCATTGAGTACTTTTACTTTTAATACTCAAAGTACATTTTCCTGATGATACTTACATACTTTTACTTAAGTAACATTTTCAATGCAGGACTTTTAATTGTAACAGAGTATTTTTACAGTGTGGTATTAGTACTTTTGTTAAAGTAAAGGATCTGAATACTTATTCCACCACTGGTATCAACAGTGGTAGAAGGACTAATTTTTAAACTATTAAGTATAGGTAAAATTATTAACACCGCAAAATAGGCTACAAGTGCATTCAAATGTTTACCTAAAGTAAATATTTGAAGAGAAGAATTAGCACAATGTACTTAAAGTGGCAGGATAAAAAAAAAAAAAAACGCCAAAATTTGAAGTAGAATGTGACCTCTTCCTGCAGCTCTGTCTAGCTCCTCCCATTAGGTGAGCTCGGGCCCCAGCTTCATATAGTAACATTTAGAGTACTAATCATTCATTTCATCCCGATTGCATGCTGCAAGTCGAATGACAGTCCTGTTTTCTTTGTAAAGCAATTTGAGATGACATAATGTGAATAGGCTCGAGTTAGCTACACAAACATGAACTTGAATTAGTCACAGCCATTAGCTAGGGATAGCAGAAGGCTAAACTGGATTGTCTACGGCGGATGGATGCTAGCAGTAGGTGGTGCCGCAGCTTCGGCCTCTGGTCCTCGTAGCAGGCTGCTGCCATCCGAACAAGGAACCGCTGGAGGTTGTGTGAGAAACAACATAAACCTGGCAAACAAGCCGGTGTTTGTGCTAGTCTAAATGGCTAACCCCAACAGACCAGCAAATATCCCCTCCCTCCACAATAAACTGGACTACATTTTTTACATAATTTCGTTATGTGCACTGTAGATTGATCACAATAAAGTCTCTTTTTCTAACAATTTAGCCTTGAATTAGCTGCAGCCCTGAGTCTTTGGCTACAGTAAACAGAACTTTCACCGATGGAACGTGCATGTGCATCTACATTACAGCCAATACAGTAGAGAACAGCCAATAGGAAGTCTCTCTCTCTCTCTCTCTCTCTCTCTCTCTCTCTCTCTCTGAAATGACCTGTGATTGGCCAAAGACTCCAGTCGGGCTAGATTTTCAGCAGCCTGAAAACAGAGCCAAGGAGGAGGTGCAGAAGTCTAGTTCTCTCTCAAAACACTTGAAATGCAATATACTGAAAGATTATTGTGTAATTTTTGCCCAACAACACCAAAAATAAAACTGCCGCCCCAGCTTTAATGTCCGTAAGGTGGAGCTTTTAACTCTTATAGGCTATAATTCTGAAAGGTTTAATTAATAAAAATGCATTACATTTTAATTGTGATATTTTGTGAGTAATATCTGAATCTGCAACATAACCAGTAACATTTTTCTGTCAGGTAAATGTAGTAGTAGGCCTACAATGTTTTCCTCTGAAGTAGAAGTAAGTCAGTAGTTACAGTGGGGTTGCATATTAGGCCTAAGTGCTTTTGTGGCCTTCTGTAAGTTATTTCAGGGTACAATGGTTCTGGAGAAAGCTGCAAGCATGCAATACCGGAGGTCAAGCAACCGTCCTGTACCGAACAAGTACGTTTTAAACGGGTACTGCACTAGTATGTTCAAATCGGTATACTGTTCAAATTGACAGAATGTGTGGGTTTTTATACAAACCTGGCAACCCCGGCTGAATAACCAATCGCTTCCGACTGGCCTGCGTCCACGCCCAAAAATTATGACGTTGCGCATGAGGCCGTGGGCTGGCCGGGTGCATCTCTGGCCTTCATATCCACTTTACCCTGTTTACAGTGGTCAGTAACTTGTCACGCTTTTCAGCTTCTTTTAAAGTAGAATATGTGTCCTTCATAGGCAACAACAAGGCCAAAAGAAGCTTGCTTAACAAAAGCCAACAAATTAAAAAAATATCACTTTTAGCACTAACACCCACTTAGTAAGACAACTCATAGATTGTGGAGTTGTTAATGATGATGATGATGATGATGATGATTAATATGATGATGTGTAATAGTAGTACAGTTAGCATAAGCTTATTTACCCTTGGTGTGACTGAATGATCATCAGTTTCAAATTTGGACAGGAGATGTGAACCAGCAGCAAGTAATAAAAGTAAGCCACATATACACGTTGAAACACTTGTTGAAATCAATAAACCCTTTGTAAGGATTGACGCAGTTTCCCTTCCTTCAGCAACTTCAGCTGTGCCCTTAAGCAAGGCACTTCACCTCCTCCTGCTTTAGAGAAGCTGTTTTAGTGGCCAGTGGCATTATAATAATGGTAACCTCCAGGAGGTTTGTGTTGCTCAGAGGTACTTGGGGTTTTATTTTGTGCTTTATATATAAATATATATTCCTATTATCATTTTAGTTGGAAATGTTGCACTCCGCAAAAGTATATTAGAGTTGCCACTGCCTGGACCATTATTAAAATACTGCTAGGTCATTATTAATGAATTATTAATTTCACATACAGTGCATTTACTTTGGATTCTAAGGTACAGTTTAGGTAATAGACATGTTTACTTTTACGTTAGCAAACTTTCAAGTGCAGGAGTTCTCATGGGATATTTTTCTACTGCAATATTGCTGCTTATTACTTAAGTTAAGGATTCAAATAGATATCCCAATACAGGTACATGTATGAATATGAAACACACAATGTTAAAAATAACATGGATGATCACACATAATAATTATATATATATATATATATATATATATATATATATATATATATATATATATATATATATATATATATATATGGATATAGTATCAATGTGTTAGTTTGCTACATTTTACTGCAAAAAGCTGAAGCCATTTACTGATGTTATTTTGTGTTTTAAGTCTCACAGAATCTAGCTAGCCTATGTATTTTTTCTTTTCCTAGGAAGAAACCAGAGTTCAACAAAAAATAAGTGTTTTCATCAGTGAAATACACCTCTTAGCATAGCCATTTCCCCTTACCTGATACATAAATATAAGTAATAATAACATATAAAAAAAAAGCAAAGGCATTTTAGGAACTTTGGTGAGTGAGGCAATTTTCACTCAGGGCCAATTGGTTTTCATGGTTCATGATAGACAGTCAAGAAAGTCGGTGGGAAGTATGCAAAGTTCAAACAAAATTCACCCACTGGGGTCAAAGTGAAGACTTTTAAATTTGTGAGTACTTTAAAATTATTATTTTTGCACCAGAGGGCCACTTCAAGGAAGTGTATATGCCTGCAGTGGTTTGGAAATTAAGTTCTTGATTTCTGTGGGTGAAGTCACTGATGAAACCCCTGTGTATTTCTGTCTCTATTACCAAAGTCAGCTAGGCCTACCCAATAGGTTAAACGATATAATAGGATTGCGTGTTGCTTATTTGCAGCAAAACATCAAACAAGTGTGATTATGATCCAGAGTGACCATTGTTTTTTTCTTGTTTTTTCTGTGTGCGGGTTTATGTTTTGTCTCATGTCATGGCCCCTTAAAAGATCCTCCTTCATTTCTTCAAATTCTAATCTTATTATTCTATATCCTCACTAACACAATACAGCCAGTTACATATTTAATTTGTGACGTTGAGCTATTTACTGATTTTCATTGTCCTTTTAAATCACATAAAATGCGTTATTCAAATCAACAACAGGTATCAATGTACTCTCACTGTAGCCCTTTTACATAGGCTACGTGATTTCCCAATAAGAGTTTACATGAACTAGTAAAGCTAGCTACCAGTTAAGTTGGCCTACCACGGCAAGTCTTGACGTTCGTTCTACAGCCTCGTGATATTGGTAAACCTAACATGACGTTGCGGTCTCAAGTTTGACAAGCATTAACTTGGACCAATTGAAAACAGAGTTTTTTTCTGCTCAACCAATAGGGGTATCAGGATATTGTACAGAGGCGGCCGTTCTGAGAAACAGTGCGTATCGGGTTAGGTTGTTAGAAAGTTAATGGCTGGGGGAAAGAGATCCTCCTCAACCCTCGCTTCGGGAGAGTTTCTGGATTCCCTGAAGTAAAATCACGCAAATATCCTAAAAAAAAGGGCCTGGACGGACGGTTAAGTCAACAACTAGCTCGTGAACACACGTACCGTGAACATAAGTATGCAGGATGCAGTAGCCGGGACGGCAATGCTGACGGACGGCTTCGAGGACGAGATTGACTCGGTGACTCCTCGCTCCCCAGTGGCAGGGATGGGGGTAGGAGCGACATCAGGAGGAGTCGGACTAGGGGGCATTGGAATTGGTGTAGGTGGAAAGAAAGTACGTTTGTACGGCGAACCAGGTGGGCCTGCAGCAGAAAGACTGGATTTCAAACTAGCGGCTGCGGCCGTCCTCTCTTCGGGTCCAGGATCCGGCAGCGACGAAGACGAGGTTTCAGAGGTAGCTACGCTAGGCTAAGCTAGTAAGCTAAGCTAACCAGAGAGCTAGGCAACATTCCTCTCCTAGCGCGAGCTGGCGGCTAGCTAGCGAATTAGCTCGCAGTGGGCAACCACCCCCTCCCAGGCCGCTGAAATTACGTAAAAATAAGCCTGCACTTTAATCGAACAACACCTCTTGCCAGTTCAGATGCGTATGGGGTGTCTGATGTCGATAATGTTTGGTGAGACACGAGCAGTTGTTCACGCTGAGCAGCTGAAATGTTTTATTTATGCAGCGCAGGCTGTGACCACGGCCTAGCTCGGGTGGAAGAGACGACGGCCTCGTTCGGTGCCGTCTCGCAACACCATCACAAGTTTGCAGCTCTTCCAACAGCTTTCCAGCCACAGCAAATGGAAGATGCCCGTAAACCCCGGGACGCACACGGCCGGCTAACTGTTTGCCATGTCGTAGTTGTGGTGCAATTACGTCACTTTTCCAAATCATGTAAATTAACGTTAACTTTGGTCGTCCCTCGGCTAACTTTTCGATACGTATAGATAATGCTTTTCCTCGCAGAACTCCTCGACCTTTAGACACTCGGTGTTGACAAATAACCATTTTTTTTTTCATCCTTCACCTCTTTCGTCCAGACAGCCAACCAGTACTGTGTTAACTTGATTTGCGTTGTCACAATTGAGAGCAGCTAGAGTTCAAATTGAGAGGTGTCCAACTTTCCATGTGCTGGCAGTCACACACGGGGACAGGTGTGATGGCACCTACTCCTCAGCTTAACATACTTTTAGACAAGTTTTATATTAGCTCAGATGGATACATAAACTATACAAAATATTTGTCGCTGCAGCACTAAATTAAAAGTCACATAAACATCACCTTCTTAGATGACACAATCTTCCATTGAGGAATTTTAACAAAAGAATCAAAAGGTTACTACCGGTATTGTCATAACCAAACTATTTTTAGGGCACGTCTCGTCCAATGTGAGCTGTCATTGTTAAGATATTCAGACTTCTCAGCCATAATATTGTCGTGCAATCGAGTTAACCATGTCATAAGACTGCAGCAGAGCCAGGAATCGCGACCGATCAGACTGCTAGGGAGCAAATATGTGATTTGCACAAACGTATCAAAGGTCTCAGATTAATGACATTTTAATTCTAACGTAATATTCAATGTTATCTGAAAGATGATGCGGCATTTACTGTCAGAAACACTACAATCAAGGAGCTGAGCAACGCACGTTACCTGTTGAGCTGTCTCTATTCTGCTTAACTAATATCTGGCCAAAGTGGCATCTGTCTGAATCATACTACAGCCATGGCATTAAGAATGTCAGCTGGTACCAATGTCAATATAGCATGACCATTTTTGTCTGAGCATCAGCTGTGTAGTAGCATTGGGAGAAAATATCAAGTTTGACAATTGTATCTTGCGCAGTGTAATTGAATCAGATTGAAAATGCGTGTCCTCCGTGTCATGTTTCTTGGCTCACCCAGCCTACTATATAAGCCTGGAAGGGAGCATTTGTTGTGGTGTTTTACTCCAGAGGAGAACTCGCTGCTCTGGGCAGTAGCTAAAATCTGAGCCCCAGGATTAAGCAGATGCCATTCTAGGCCTTTCCAGCTCTCTGGATACCAACACTCTGGGAACTGTAGTTCATTAATAGGGGAGACTGATGTCCATTGTTGATTATAAAGGCCTTAGTAGAACTACATCCCCCATGGGTTGTTTTGCTCTGCGTTCCTATCGTATAGCTGAATTCCTCCAAATTGCTGAATGCTGACTCTCCCAACATTTGCTCTATGGGCCAGGCCCTGCATGCCGGCTGCAGCTTATGGATGGACATAGACAGGGATTGTCACTTTTTTTTTTTTTTTTTTTTGGTCAAATGTTGTTTTGCAAACTGTTGAGTGATGCGAGTGTTTCTAATTTATTCAAAATCTTAATTGTTTAACATTCTCACCCTCTAGGTAGGCTGAATTAGTTGCAATGTCTGTCCAATTTGTCATTCCCAGCATACCAGGTCTCCTATACAGGACAAATGATTGACTTTAAAGATTCTCAAGACATAACATGACGTTACACTTGGGAAGAACCAGTCATTGGTACACTGTAAATAGGGGTCAATATACCCAGGTGCCAATAGGATGTTCCTTTAGATGAAAACCCCCAAAAATTATTTTCCCATAACAAAGTTTTTATTTTTAAGGACAGATCTGAAGAGTTTTTTTGTTTGTTTTTTTTAAATTAAAAGCTCTAATCTGTAGTTTTAATTTGGCATCTCTGTACAGTCTACTTACATTTCTTATATTGGCTGTTTTTTTTTTATTGCATAGGTTTATGGAGACTTTGATGTATTTCACCTGTGTACCTGAACATGTCATGAGTAATTTACACTACTACCTGTGGTGCAACTAAGAAGTTACTAAAGTTCCACCTCTAAAATTTGAAACAATTGGCTAAATATTTATAAGTCAGCTTTAACTTTTTTTTTGTTTACGTTAATAATTGTTTGGTAATGTTCTGTTTCTAGAACATTCCTAACCTTTTAATTGTCATCAGATGAAAAACATGTAATCGTTATTTTTCATCCGTAAACTACCGTACGGTAACATATGTGAGTAAAGCTGTAATTTATAGGGTAAAAAATATGAATGGATTGACACTGCAGCTACATTTAGAAGTAAGTAAAACATTGTTGATTCAGTAAAGTTTGTTTTCTTACGTTGACTCACTTGGGTTTTTTTTGGGGTAAAATAAAATGCTTGTAATACATGATAGCCAACAGAGCCAAAGCTCAGGTATGAGACTGTGGTACTGTACTCGGGCAGCTGACTCTCAGCTGAATCTCACCATGTGTGCAGGGGTTTTAATTCCTGGCCGTAGCACTTCCTGCGCTTTGACTCTCTTGTCCCTGTGCTCCTTTTTGCTTTCCCTCCCGTTGAAAGAAACCGTAAATAAACAAAAGGCAACATGCCACTTCTATACAGAATGGAAATAATAAGTGATGTATTAAGCAATATAATACACGTTGCACTCTTTTCGCACTTGTTCGCGAGTTATTCTATCTTACAAATACTGTTCAAGGTCTAGACTGTATAGAAATTCCAGTTGTTGATCAGAAATTAACAACAAAAAAAACGCTGACCAACGGCTAATGATTCCTCTCTCACCCTCCCCTCTATACGTCTAGGTGGAGTCATTCATTTTGGACCAGGAGGACCTGGATAACCCCATCATGAAGACAGCGTCAGAGTTGCTTTTGTCCAGCGCCACAGATGGAGTAGATTTGAGGACTGTTGATCCAGAAACACAGGCTCGACTTGAAGCTCTACTGGAAGCCGCAGGTATGACTGCTTCGTCTTAACTTAATTCAGCTTAACTTTCTTTTAAATTTTTTTTTTTTAAGCTGCCCAGTATCTCATTGGCCACACCTATTTTTCCTCCAACCTGTCTTGATTTGTGCTTTAACTACATACATTAACTTCACATAAGTAAAACCGCACCTTTCTGCCTCAGTCATTTCTCCCACTATCCACTAAATCCCAACAATAGTTGAGGTCTTAGTTTGTATAAGGCCCAAGGCTGAACTGGCAATAAAGAGTACCTGCCGGTTCTGCAAGTCTCATATCGGCACATAGTTTGAAAGTGATTTGGGTAAACTAGTTTGATTAGAACTTGTAATCTAGGTGTAAGAAGGTTTTTGTAGATTAATCCATTAGGGCTGGGTGTCCTGGCCTCGTTCAGGCTTATGAACGTTACCGGGCAGATTAACGCTGCAACACGCTTGAGCCTCCACGCAGCATGCAGAGAGTCTGTGTTGAACGGCTAATGGCTAATCTCATACTATTCCCCTTTCTCCCCGACTATTCAGAACAGAAGAGTTGACAATTTACGTGATGTTTGCTTAAGATCGGTTACAGCTTGCATAATAATGATAATGTTTTCTTATATTGATTTGTGAGGTCTCCTATAGTATTAGCAGAGAGAGAGGAGTGTCCGTATGTAACGGTGGTGGCAGGAAGATTAAGACAGCCTCTCTTCATTCCCTGTATGAACAAAATAGCCAAATGCCAATCCTGTCAAGACCATCGCCAGGGAAGATGCCAAGCATCTGGTGATGCGTATGGGTTGTAGACTTCAGGCAATTGTTTATTGCAAAAGATTTGCAACCAATTATGAATGTTTTTGTTTGAGGTTTGAGGTTTGTTTGAGGTTTTTTTCAAAACATTTTAGACACCTTAAATTAGGGTACTATTTATGAAAAGGGCAGCAATATCCATGTTGTTAATCTGATGTGGATGTAAACACCTTCAAGTCAAAGATGAATTATGGCACTTGACCCACCATAACTGTTGAGTCATTGTTTCTCTTCCAATCCATTGTGCTGGATTACAAAGCCAAAATAACTAAACATTTTGACACAGGCCTGCTGCTGGTTGCTGAACTTGACCATTTTGTTCTTTTGGGGATCGAAAAGAGGCTGTAACCCCCCCCCCCCCCCCCCAGCACAATAGTTGACTCAGTTTTCTCTAAGTGGATATAATAATAATAATAATAATAATAATAATAAAAATATCCACAACAGGCCATTACAGGAAACTATCAAAGGAAAGGAGCATGTTTGCTATATTTTCCTAAAGTATAGATAGTATTAGACATATATTCTCACGGATGTATTTTTCTCATTGGCTTTTCTAGTTTTAATTTCTAACAAGTGTAGGCTAAATGTGCACTGTGCATCATCATTATTAATGAAAGCTGTTGATGCCGCCTGCCATACTTGGGCTAATATCTTCTCTCTTGTCAATAAAGCTGTAATGTGATGAAAATGGACAGAACAATCATTGATGATTGTAGAAGCCTTCCTCATAGCGTAATTGTCTATTACATAAACTTTATTAGGTACATCTGTACAATTTGTTGCAATTCAGTAGAACATATCTGCCAGATATTTTACCTTTGCAAAGTTTATAATGTACATTTTTTGTAGTCTTAAAGCGATGAAAAGATTCTTTTAGAGGTCTGCATCGCTCGTATTTTTGTAACTTTTGTGACAATGCGGTGGGCATGTTGCTTTCTGCAGCAGTTGACCAGGTGTGCATAGGTGTGAAAATGGACGTTCCCCCGCATGTTCTTTGTAATAATCGCAGTCCTGCTTCTGTCACAGTTTGTGCTCCCTGCTGAACTCCATTTTCCTCTGTATTGCCAGCGATGATAGGCTTTGTGTTTTCGGAAAAGTGTGACAGAAATCAGCATAGAGTTCTGAACAACAGCCAGGGCAGTTATTCACCGATTGGCAGCCCAAAGCCTTTACTTGTAACTCCCTAACATGCACACACCAGCATGATGGCCAATGTTTTGTCCCTAAGACATCTAAAGATATCTTATACATTTACATAAAAAAATGTACCAGGTTGAGTTTGTGAACGCTAGTGGTGCTTTAGAGCAACGTTGTGATGGACATGTCCATAAATTGTTGGCATTTGGTGCTCTACCAGTGCACGGACAAGGACGCACGTACACGCTGAGCATGGGGGAGACGTGATACACATTTCTAACTGCAGAAACAAAAATAACAATGTGCCTGTAAAAGAAGAGACTGTTTGTCACCAATAACGATACACAAAATGCATTAAACTTTTCTTTTTTTCCATTAAAGTATGAAAACATTAAAGGAACACGGCGACTTATTGGGACTTAGCTTAATCACCGTATCCCCCGGAGTTAGACAAGTCCATACATACCCTTCTCATCTCCGTGCGTGTTGTAACTCTGTCTGACGGCTCCACCGGTAGCTTAGCCTAGCACAGATCCTGGAGGTAACTGGCTCCAACTAGACTACTGCTCTGAATAAGTGACAAAATAACGCCAACATGTTCCTATTTACATGTTGTGATTTGTATAGTCACAGGGTGTACAAATAATGTCACATGAGACACAGACATCTTCTAACTGTATATAAACTGGGAACTATATTCTCAGAAAGGCAAAGCAGTGCTACTTCTGTTACTTGGGCGGAGTGATACGCTTGCAGCACCTGAGAAGCCGAAAGCAGAGTAGCACTGCTTTGCCTTTCTGAGAATATAGTTCCCAGTTTATATACAGTTAGAAGATGTCTGTCTCTCATGTTATTTGTACACGCTGTGACTATACAAATCACAACATGTAAATACGAACATGTTGGCGTTATTTTGTCACTTATTCAGAGCAGTAGGCTAGTTGGAACCAGTTGCCTCCAGGATCTGTGCTAGGCTAAGCTACCGGTGGAGCCGTCAAGACAGAGTTACAACACGCACGGAGATGAGAAGGGTATGTATGGACTTGTCTAACTCAAGGGGATACGGTGAATAAGCTAATGTCCCAATAAGTTGCCGTGTTCCTTTTAAGAAATACATTATACATGTTTATAAGGGTACAAACCATGCACTTTGGGGAGTATCATTGAATGTAACAAACTGTTTACTGTAATTATTCCACAGGGTACTTTTAAAGCTAAAGCCCTATCCTTACATATTCTGTTTGGGGATCCTTTGTTGCTCTATGTTTGGAAATGAAATCATGTGGGCAGGCTATCGTGATTTAAGTCACTTGTAGATTACAATGTCAGCCTAAGATGATAATAAGATTGAATTTGTATCCTTTGTCATATCCTGGCAGTCACAGTTTGCTCGTCTGTCAAACCATAATTTTTCCACACTAATCAAACTTAGATGAGGGAGGTGCATGGTACACATTTAAAATTGAATAACAGCTAGTAAGTAAGATTAACATTAAGGAAATATACATGGGATTTGAGATGCGGGACATTATTTCAACGTAAATATCAAGTTTATTTCTTAAGATCTATATAATTTATTATGAAAAAAACGAATGAATGAAGTCAATAATTCCTCGTCAGTCGGGTGGAGTGGGGGGGGGGGGTCCAATAGGCGGAGCGTATAAACGTAGAACAACAACAAAGCAGACATAAAGTGCAAAACAATCAAACACACAAAGGTAGGAGGTTCAGTGCAGTTATGGTCCAGTAATAAATGGCCTCAAAACTAATTTAATGAAGGCAAGTGGACAAAAAAATAGTAAGTCCACTGCAGAGAGAAAATGAGAGTTCTCATGCTGATAAATGCACTTTGCATACAACCCTGGCTAGCATTTTAAATATCTGTGGCTCTGAACTGTAGTTGAACTGTAGAGTCCATAGATGTAGCTGAAAAGCATGGCCAATGCATTATCTGGTTGTTAAAGGTGCTCAAAGCGATGTCGCGTGTTTTTGTTTGTTTGTTTTTAACATTTTTTTGTCACATTCAGCAAACATTCACTATCCATGAGCTGCCTGTCCTCTGAACACACTGTAAAAAAAAACAACAAAAAAACGCGGTCTCTGTTGACAGCCCAGGCTCCACAAACGCCAACATCGCTTAGAGCAACTTTTTAGTATTCGTTAGCTGACCAGTTTATTTCTGCAGTTAAGAAGTAAAGAGGCATTTCTCATCTTTCACAAGGGGTTGTGTTTTCTTCACTGTCAACAAGAGGTAAACCAAGCTTTCAGACTAATTCCTGAACACACATTTTACATCAGTGTTAAAAGTAACTCTGCTGACTATAATAAACACCAGAAACTGCAATAACTCATTAGCTCACAAGCACTAACATTGCTGCATCTTACCCAGAATGCAACAAGTTCTCCCTGCCACCACTAGAAGCCTACATTTGACCCTTTTTTTTTCTTAAGTTATTTGTATGGGAAAGGACACTATCTAATGCTGCGTTCCAGATACAATTTTTAGCCCGTAAGTTACGACTTCAAGTCACGACTCACGACTTGGTAGCGTTCCAGGCAAAGTCACGACAAACCCTTCTAGCTAGCATTAGCTAGCGGCTACCTAATGTTGACGTTAGCTAGCGCTAGCTGATACTAGCGATTTCTAGTCGGAAACATATTTTGGGCTTGGTTTAATAAACATAACCTGTAGTAGTACACAATCGTATGTGTATTGTTTTGATTACAATGTGCGGCATTACTTTACGTTGCCTATTTATGTCTATTTATTTCTATTTCTCACCGTTAATCACCAGCGTCTGTGCAGCATCAACGGGTTGCCATTGTTGTTTGTGTGTGACGTCAAAAACTGTAACTGGGAGTACAACGATCTGGTATGAGTTCACGGGTAGTAAGTTACGGGTTTGACTGCCGTTCCAGGGCACTTTTAACGGTAGAAGGTTGTGAAAACACGGGTTTAACGAATGCCTTGAACGCAGCATCAAGTCAAGCAAGCCAGGGACCGCCCCAGTGAGGGTTGCATTGATGTTGGAAGCTTTCAGGTAAATGTATTGAAAGCTTTATGTCCGACAAAATAAGCTTGGCATTGGAGAAATCATAATCCAATTCACAGATGTGAATTACTTTTGAATTATTGTGGCGTTTCATTTGCAGTTGTAATTTTGCTCATTTGTCAAAAAGGTCATGGATTGGTCTGGATGCAAAGTGGTGTTTCTACATACATAGCCCAGCAAGCTGCTATAGGAAAAAAAAGGCAACAAATTCCCTCATTTGACCTCTCATTTCGGTGCAGCGAATACAATGTTTCCTGTACACCTTTCTGGATATTAACCTGAATATCAAACATGTTTATTCATCAGATGTCAAGTCAATGTGACCCATACGACACAACTAGCGCCTTAATCTATGAATTGTGCTACGGTTTGCATGTAAATGTCTTGGTGCTGCTAGATTAGTGTGAATGCCTGTTGTATGCTGTTAACAAGCATGTGGTATATATATATATATACACCTCCCCTATTTATTTATTTTTAGCCCAACTAGATAGAAGATCATGTTGTCCGTATAAACATGTCAGTTTTTGGGAGAGCAGTGCAGGAGCAAGTGCTTGTGGGTAAACGCACTGTACAGTCCGTCATCCTGGATTTGGACTTGACTCCATGGATTCAACACCTTTGTGCTGTGCTGCTATAGGCCAAGGCAGGTCTCACCCAGGAGCTAAGGCCGTTTTTTAAAAAGCTGGAACCAGCTAGCATTAAAACCTGGAGCTGGTACGTTAAGAAAAAAAAAAAAAAAAAAAAATGCAAGTCATGTGTATTCCTGCCTAGTGAGCCATTTGCTACATCAGAAAGTTAGTTTATAGATTGACGAACTGATTCATTCATGTCCAAATAACAGACGACGGCTGCTTTTGTTCAAATATTCAACGAGGTTTAAAGGTGACCTGCTTGCATTTTTGTGTTTGCTGTTCTCAAACAAAACGTTTGCTGAACTTTTAATTAGCATCTTGGATGGAAATGTTTCTTCAGATTGCATAGTGTGTTGGTGGTACAGTGGATGGAGGCTGCTCAGTGGCTATAGCCAGTATCTTGTTTCAGTTGAAACCCAGCAGAAATAGCTGCTAGTACTCCCGAGTCACAGTCTTGACCTAAAGTGGGATCTCAGTGTCCATTTTGGTCATTTAAGGAGTTTAACCTAAATGGGTGGCAATCAGTTATTTTTGTTGAGTGATTCACAGACAACGGGCCTTCTAAAAGATTGTTAGAAAACCCTCGCCCTCAATTTGTTTCTTTGTTTTCGTCTGAGGTATTTGCAGTGTGTCAAACCCCCTGATGAATGCTCAGCCTGTTTTGGTTCGGTGAACTACTTGCGTTTTCTGAGATAAACATGATACAGTAAAACATTAATGATCAACTTCCTTGACCTCTTGCTTCCCTCTGCCTTTGGGACTATTGCGAAATCCTTGTCTGAGGGCCGTGCTAAGTTTAGCTTGAGTCGCAGACCTAGTGCTGGAAACACAGGAGGACACAAGTGCTGGAGCTCACGTCTGCCCGGCTGGTGGGTGGGTTTAGGCGGAGGCCGAAAAAGTTGAAAGCCAACACTTTTTTTTTCTTCTTGATTCCTTT
The DNA here is from genome assembly GCA_023631565.1 of Gymnocephalus cernua. Lineage (NCBI taxonomy): Eukaryota > Metazoa > Chordata > Actinopteri > Perciformes > Percidae > Gymnocephalus > Gymnocephalus cernua. The sequence goes on from CM042435.1 coordinate 18,707,226, forward strand.
TTTAACACGTGCCTTTAAAACATACGCTGCCACACACAACACAAACACTTGACTGGTTTCATTACTTAGCGTTCTGTCTTCTGAAAAAGAGCTTTCATTGTAGGCCGTTAGCAAAAGCGGTTTTTTTCGCCTCCGGCTTGCTCTTAGCTTTTGTTCCCCTCTTTGGCTTTTCTTCTTTTTCATGACAAACGTGCATACACAAACACATTTTTCTCTCATATGGCATTTTGTTTTTTTCTCCCAGCTGTGTTTTTCTCTCTTGACCACTGTCTCCAGTTTCGGTTTTCTCCCACATTCACTGCCTCTTACCCATCTATAATTCACACAGGATGAGACGTTTTTCTCTTCAACCATTAACAGCCTGAACCTATAGCTACTAGCCTATAGGACAAACATCACCTCCCTCTCTATATTCATTCAAATTCTGGTCACAGATATGTTCTTACCTGGACATTCCCATAGTAACCCAGCAGATATTGTATTCGTACCTTCTCATTTGACCCAGGCAACATTATAGTAGAGTTAAGAATCATAGATGGTGTATTGAAAGTAGTGAAAAAAAAAAAGAAGATATTAAGCCATATTAACAAATGCTTGTGTGTGTGTGTTTTCTGTGTGTGATTTTTCTTTTTTTTTTTTTTCTTTCTTTTTCCTCTTTGTGTATGCTGCTACTAACCCTGGATTGGATTGGCTGGACTGGACTTGCTTCTTCATCTGGTCTGGTGTGGTTGTGCTCCCCCTGTGGTTTGCCTTGCCCTATGCACCTCTGCCCTTTTGGCGTTCGGCAGGCATAGGTAAACTTTCCACTGCCGATGGTAAAGCTTTTGCAGACCCCGAGGTGCTACGGCGACTGACGTCATCTGTGAGTTGTGCCCTGGACGAAGCTGCAGCAGCCCTGACCCGCATGAGAGCTGAAAACACACTCAACGCCGGCCAAGCTGACAAGTATGTATCTCGCCCATACTGACACTGGCATATGCCAGTTTGTCTTGTACACAATTTTCATCTAGTAATGAATTATTACATCCTAGTATAGTCCCTCTCTTTTCTGTCAAGTCAGTACAGTGTGCATACATGTTTGCGTAAATGTGAGGCGTATGTGTGTTCACCTGTCACAGTGGCAGTAATTGTAGCAGTCTGGTTATTTTCAGCCGTAGTTTAGCTGAGGCGTGCTCAGACGGGGATGTCAACGCGGTGCGCAAATTGCTCGACGAGGGACGGAGCGTCAACGAACACACAGAGGAAGGGGAGAGCCTGCTGTGCCTCGCGTGCTCAGCTGGCTACTATGAACTAGCACAGGTATGTGAAAGCGAGGTTGCAGTGGGAAGTGATGTAGCATGATTTTGATTTACAGTCTGTAGTGCCTGTACACTGAAGCAACCTTCTCAAACCTTCGTCGTCAAAGTGACGGTATCGCTGGTCGACTGTTGTGGTTACAAGCCCCCATGCTTGCTTCTTAATATCATCATTTCATCCTTAGGTGTTGTTGGCCATGCATGCCAATGTGGAGGACCGGGGCATCAAGGGGGACATAACGCCCCTTATGGCTGCTGCCAGTGGAGGTTATGTCGACATCGTCAAACTGCTTCTGGTCCACGGCGCAGATGTGAATGCACAATCGTCTACAGGTAAAACCCCTCTTCATTGCTCTACAATTCTGATTATTTTCTTGCACTCTGTGTTTTACGCTCAGATTAATTTCTCCGCTGTTTTCCAGGCAACACAGCTCTGACGTACGCATGTGCCGGTGGCTTCGTGGATGTGGTAAAGGTGCTGCTAAAAGAGGGTGCTAATATTGAGGACCACAACGAGAACGGACACACACCTCTAATGGAGGCGGCCAGTGCTGGCCACGTAGAAGTGGCCAGGGTACTCTTGGAGTATGGCGCCGGCATCAACACGCACTCCAATGAGTTCAAGGAGAGTGCTCTCACACTCGCCTGCTACAAAGGTCAGAACTCAAATACAGTGTGTGTCCTGTTGATTACCTTATTTGGGTTTCTTTTCATTAACATGCTCTGTATTCATACTTTAGTGATAGAGGGGTTTAGAAAATGTTTTTTTGTTTGTTTTCTGCAGGTCACTTAGACATGGTGCGTTTTCTGTTGGAGGCCGGAGCAGATCAGGAACATAAAACAGATGAGATGCACACGGCACTGATGGAAGCGTGCATGGTGAGCATCTGACCCAAACCATTACCTAAATATTTTCTCCTCGGCTATTTCACACTGCCTCTTGTTTTATATTTGCTTGCATTTTGTTTCAAGCAAATATTGAATTCCTTTTAGTAAAAATTAAGTTTTGTTTAATATTTTTGACTCAGTTAAAAGTTCAAATTGAATCGCCAACATCATCAAAATTGTCATGTTTGTCAAGTCCCATTGAGTATCTGTAGACTACATTTTGTATGCCTGTTAAATTGCAGATCCAACATTACAACCAATTCAAAATAAGAATAAGCTAATGCACCGTCTAAACTGACAGCGCAGCAAAAATAGCACATCAACAGCTGCAAGCCTTCAGCGTCCACACTCGGAAGCACTTTGACAGAGCTCTCGGCAAAGTACACACTCATGTACTTGGGCACCTAAGAGGGGAAAAAGTTGACTTGTTTTAGTAAATTTGGAAAGCACGAGTGTGATTGCATATGTCCCATAATCATGATTTCAACCTTCTTACCCAGCGCAAGTTTGATGGTGTTTTTCATGTTTCCTAGTCTTGGGGCTGTTTTTAAAAGTTAAAATAAATTGAACATATGATGAAAATAGTGAGATAATGTTCATCATATTCTCTGTATTCTTTAATGCACATTTATGATTACACTCTTGTGAATGTAACGATACCGTAAGAAAAAGAAAGTATGGAAACAAACTATTAAGAGTCATCGGGATTTTTTTTTGTATCGAATTATAGCACCTCGTTTTTAAAAGTGAATTGTGAAGAGTCTTAGAGGTTCTTGGAGTCATGCATAGTGACTGTACGTTAGCTTAATTATGAAGTGATCCCATATATTTATTCAGGTGCTTATCTCTACATTCTCTGTGTGTCTCGCTGTCCCAGGACGGCCATGTGGAGGTGGCACGGCTGCTGTTGGACAGCGGTGCGCAGGTCAACATGCCAGCCGATTCCTTTGAGTCGCCCCTCACTCTTGCAGCCTGTGGAGGACACGTGGAGCTGGCAGCCTTGCTCATCGAGAGAGGAGCCAATTTGGAGGAGGTGTGTAAAGAGAGAGATTGGGGAAGACCATAAAATACAGGAGTAAGGATGGGTATCCAGAACCTATACTAAACTGGTACTGGTTCCGGACTGGTCAGTACCGAAGTATCGACAAGCTCCTGGACAAACAATACTGCTATTGTGTGTTTCTGATGGGGAGTATGCAGCAGTTAGCTGTGAATGTAGCACTTTTTGATTCCACACATGACTGCAGCAGAGATTTTTCTGTGGTGAATAGCCGTCAACTTTTCGACAGTCCCACTGCCCTGCTACGTGTCCTGTTACTTTTGGGAAACAGTGTGCTGAATACTAGTACTAATACCAGCTATAGTCTTAGAATATTGATAGGAATTAGAGTTTAGTTGAGAACTAGTTTCTGAAATGCAAATTTAATTTATCGACATTTAAATGACATTTATGAAACCAACTACACGCAAATGCCAGCTATAGCAAGTAAGAAAACTTAAAAAAAACGATCTGGTCATATTTCATTGCTGTTATTTAAATCCTAATCAACGCACTCATCTGGCAGTGAGGTAGCGGACTTGAGCACAAGATGCCAGGCTAAATTACATTGCTTTAGGTTTTTGGGGATCTCGCCTCCTCACCACACAGTTTATGAAAAGAGGTTGACTACGGTGGCAGTGTCAGACGGCTAGCCATTGATGTTCCATCCTCAGCGAGAGATACAAAAGACAAGCCAAGACACAGAGTAATCTTGCAGTGAGTCATACTCTCCCCAGTGTTTTCTTATCTCGCTTCTGTTTGTGTCCAGGTTAATGATGAAGGCTACACACCTCTGATGGAGGCAGCTAGAGAAGGCCACGAGGAGATGGTAGCACTGCTGCTGGCTCAAGGTAAGCAAGCTTTGCTCCTGTATCTGGGAAACGGTGTGTGTGTGTGTGTGTGTGTGTGTGTGTGTGTGTGTGTGTGTGTGTGTGTGTGTGTGTGTGTGTGTGTGTGTGTCATGGTTTTGGTCTTTTGATTCATTAAAGAAAGCATGCATGTTTTTGCATTTTATGAAAACAAATCAATTACTAATCCCTAACTGTTGTTGTTCTGTTGTCCAGGTGCTAACATCAATGCCCAGACAGAGGAGACACAGGAGACAGCTTTGACTCTAGCATGCTGCGGAGGCTTCTTGGAAGTGGCCGACTTCCTCATCAAAGCGGGCGCCGACATTGAGTTGGGCTGCTCCACACCTCTAATGGAGGCTGCACAGGAAGGCCATCTGGAGTTGGTGAAATACCTCCTGGCTGCAGGTGAGCTAGAGGAAAGGAGGCAAGGAGCTCTTTAGGAGAACAAAGAGACAAAGAGTATGCTTTGCTGCAATTAAAACATATCTTCGTTATACTGCTGTGCTTACAATCCTAATCTCTTGGTTTTGTCATTCAGGGGCAAACGTTCATGCCACCACGGCAACGGGCGACACAGCATTGACATATGCGTGTGAGAACGGACACACTGATGTGGCGGATGTGCTGCTGCAGGCTGGAGCCAACTTGGTACGCTATACTCTTAAATCCTCTTTGTCACTTAGGATTGGCCCTTTGCTATTGGATAACACCAGCCTGAACACAGTCTATTGCAGCAGTTTTTTTTGTTGAGTCACAGTTTTCTTGATAAATATGACTCATAACTCTCACACTCATAACTGTTGTTTAACTTCTGGACTAAACTTTGACAAACACGTCATCACCGTTGTCTTCCAGGAACATGAGTCTGAAGGGGGGCGGACACCCTTGATGAAGGCAGCAAGGGCGGGACATCTCTGTACAGTGCAGTTCCTTATCAGCAAAGGTGTGTAATTGACCAGCTGTTCAGAGAAACAAGTTAAATGTCCTGTTTTTTTTATTTGTTTGTTTTTGCATAAATCCACTAAAAAGCTATTTGTCAGTTGATTAAAGTCAAGGATCATTATAATTATATGATGAGATCAAAAGCTTGAATATGTATTTGAAATTGATTTCAATTAATTGATTTCAATTAAACTGGAAGATGCATCATCCTGGATGGATTTACACGTATAGGCTGATCGATGTGGAAGTGCTAAAGAAATTTAAGGAAAGGTTTTGTCTTCAATTTATATGCAGTGTATTGTGTACTGAGACACCAGTAATAGATTTAGATTACTAATTGTCACAGTACTTGTCTTGTCACAGTACTTGTATTGGTGAATGTATGAGCCTACAAACATGTCATGTAGTCTGACCCATCCTAATGCAGGAATACTTGTTTGTGTACAGGATGTTTCCCTAATTCATATGGGTTAGAGGCTGAGGGAGATTGCTTTTGTGAATGTAATAATTAGACCCGTATCTCGCACACAGTGACTTACTGTGGTTACCCTTCTTCTTCTCTTGCCCAGGTGCTAATGTGAACAGAGCAACTGCCAATAATGACCACACAGTGGTGTCTCTGGCCTGTGCTGGAGGACATCTGGCTGTGGTGGAGCTGCTGCTGGCACATGGGGCGGATCCTACACACAGACTCAAAGTAATGCTCACTCTGGATATAGATTAGACCAGTAAGAATATTACACATATTATATGTGCTTAATAATAACACATCATTGAAACCATGTATGTCTTGTCTTTGTAGGATGGTTCAACCATGTTGATAGAAGCTGCTAAGGGTGGCCACACCAATGTGGTGTCCTACCTGTTGGACTACCCCAACAACATCCTGTCAGTCCCAGCCCCTGACCTCTCTCAGCTCACTCCCCCCTCGCAAGATACCTCTCAGGTAAATACAGCAATAAATCACAAATTTGTATTAATGTTCTTCTGGGGAATATATCTTTTGGTATAGATCTTTTTTAATGTATTTTTTATTTTAGTAAAAGGCAAGTCTAATAGTTGTTTTTGATTGCCTAATACTAACATGCCCTCTGTCGTAACAGGTTCCTCGTGTCCCATTCCAAGCTCTCGCGATGGTAGTGCCCCCTCAGGAGCCCGACAGAGCCCCATCAAACATCGCCACACCCCCACCCGTCTCCAGCAAAGGTAATCCGTGCAACAAGTCCTGTCACCCAGTGCGTGTAGTCACGAAATGGAGTTGCAGACTTTACTTACTAGATCCCCCAGTTTTGAGGCTTTTTGTTGTTAACCCATCCTTATTCGCAACTTCTTGGATCTCTTCCGTTCAAATCCAGGCGTGTCCAAACAGAGACAAGCAGCCCTTCAGCCCGGTGTCCCCAGCTCAGTTGGCCGGGGGCCTGAAGCAGAGCCTCTGCCGCCCTTCCACTTGTGCCAGCCTCTAGAGTGCATTGTGGAAGAGACGGAGGGAAAGCTGAACGAGCTGGGCCAGAGAATCAGCGCCATTGAGAAGGCCCAGCTTCATTCGCTAGAGCTCATTCAGGGGGAGCCGCTCACCAAAGACAAAATTGAGGAGCTGAAGAAGAGCAGAGAGGAGCAGGTATAATCCATCATCCATTTAAGATGTGATCCCATTTTGAATCTTGTTTTTTCCAGAAAGTTTAAGATTGATGTTGTCTTAGATCAAATTCAATCTTAAAATATTATGTTGCATGCATAGCACCGTGTCAGAAGTTAGTCAAACACGGATGTGGCTGTTCCCCACTTAGGTGCAGAAGAAGAAGAAAATCTTAAAGGAGCTGCAGAAGGTTGAGCGCCAGCTGCAGCTGAAAACACAGCAACAGTTCACCAAAGAGTACATGGAGGCGAAAGGGTTAAAGGAGGAGCAGGAGGCCGGACAGAGCCAGGGCCCGGGCCCGGGGCCGGGAAGTACGACGTCTGCTCCAGGGCCACTTCTCACCGCAACAGGTGCCCAGCTACACACCAGCTCTGACACCGATGAAGAGGCCAACAAAGATGGGGAGCAAGAGGAGCAGCCAGGAGACGAAGGGGATGAGGTGAAACTTTTTTTTGTGTGTGTGTGTCCTTAGGATGTTAGTTTGGACTCGTTTTTTAATACAGTTTATTGACACTAGGGTCTTAAGGTGTTTTCTCTACTTTGTCAGGAAGAGGAAGACGATGATGAAGACGAGGGCTCTGAGGAAGAGGCAGACGGAGAAGAGGACGATTACCCCAAGCTTCCTCAGGTGGGCACAATCCTCCACAGGGTTGGGCCGCAGCCGCCACAGCAGCCTCCTCTACCCCCTTCGCCACAGGCCCAGCCCCAGCCTCCTCCACCGCCTCTTCAGACTGCCTTCGTCCCTATACAACCCCTGCCGGACTACAACCCGGCAGACTACCCGGGAAGCACCAGCCCAGAGCTACAGAGGGTACTTGTGGGGCAGCAGATGCTGGGCCAGCAGCAGCAGGGTCAACAGTTGGCTGGGTTAGGCCCAGGTATGATACCTCAGCAGGCCCCAGATGGGCTCATGGTCGCTACACCTGCACAGACGCTCACAGACACGCTGGATGACATCATGGCCGGTAAGTGCATTTGATTTGGGATTCTTGTTGACTCTCATTGGAAGTAAGTGTCTGCTAATCCCTAATTTGTTTGTCCCTGTAACGTTTTTTTTCTTATCCTCTTTTGCAGCTGTGAGCAGCCGTGTGCCCATGCTGAACACTACAACCTCACCCACACCCCTGTCCCAGCCACCCACACAGATGCCTGCAAACATCGCCTCGCCCCCTTCGGTCCTGCCCCTCTATCCCTCTGTTGACATCGATGCACATGTAAGACTCGAGGACAATTTGAACGTGACAGAGATTTTCAAATTGGCAATGCAAGTGAGTACACTTATGCACAAAGTCCTCTACCCTGTTAAGAGATGTTGTTTTCCCCCACAGACGGAGAGTAACCATGACACAGCTCTGACGCTGGCATGTGCAGGAGGACATGAAGAGCTTGTGTCGGTCCTCATTGCGCGGGGAGCCAACATTGAGCACCGGGACAAAAAAGGTAAAAAAGCGCGATGGTATTATGTACTATAGGGAGGTGTGAATTTGATTTTAATTCATAATAGCTGATTTAATATATTAAATAACCGAAAACCCCTGGTACAGGTTTTACTCCTCTGATCCTGGCTGCCACTGCTGGCCATGTGGGAGTGGTGGAAGTGCTCCTGGACAAAGGGGGTGACATTGAGGCTCAGTCAGAGAGAACCAAAGACACGCCCCTTTCCCTGGCCTGCTCTGGGGGACGCCAGGAGGTAAACACATTGTCTTTCAGTTTACCTTACAATAGTGACATTTCTGTTCAGTTGTTTCCTGGCTTTAAAGGTGCAATATGTAATACTGACAGCTAGTGTTTAAAATAGTTACTGCAGTACAAATTCAAAATACTGGAGAGAGTCGTTTCCCCCTCCCCAGACAGTTCACAGTTCACGTTGGTGCCAGGCTGAGACCGGAGCGCCCACAACAATGTTGCCACACGCTTGTCTCACATAGCCAGACGTTACTCCACAGCACAGTGGAGTAGCTAATGTTAGATGCTGGCTATATTGACGGTCGTAAAAGCCCGTGGTCACACGGAGCTCTGTACCCAACTGACAGACACACTTTTTTGGCTTAGAATTACAGTAGGAACCGCTAAAAACCCCTCAACCTCGCCGTCCTCTCCACACGCCAGACAGACACACTTCCTCGGCTTAGAATTACGATAGTAACCGCTAAAAATACCAATACCTTGCCGTCCTTTTCCACCTGACTGAAATACACACTTTATTGGCTTAGAATTACGGCAACAATCGCTAAACACACTGCAAACTCACGGTCCTCTCTTCCTGATTTACAGCCCCCCTCTCTTGGCTTCAAATAACTCACCGTTGTCGGCTACGGCCGCTGAACAGGCTACACGTTGCAAACAGCCGTGGCCCGCTTGCCTGGTCCTCCCGGTAACGTTAGCAGTTAGCAGGGTTAGCATGGTGGCGTTTACCAGGACCAGTCGGGATCGCTTTACTGGCTGTGTCTCAAACAGTAACCAACTCGGGTACTCTAGCTATATAATTCAATGTGAGTACACGAATGTTGAAATGACATAAAATGCCCGTCACTAGTAGCTGTGATAAATTAGCCTGAAGCTAATGCTTACCTGTTCAGGAGGAAATTAGCCAATTCGGCGTCTTTTTGGGCTGTAAGCTGTCTCTATCTTTCAAATACATCTCCAATATTTACCCGGGGTTTGTTACGTCTCTCACGCAACTGTTAGAAACATGCAGGTCGGGTAGAATCTTTCTCCGTCGATCCTGTTCATTTGTTTGCTGCTTTCATGGCTGTACTAACGTTACAGCTGTAGCGCACTGGGTTTAGGTTTTTTCAGGTATATCTGGCAACCCGGCCTGGCTGTCAAACTGGCCAGTTGATAACACCCAGGCCAAAACACAACCAGAAATTCCGACACGAAACGGAAATTTCAAAAGGAGAAAATCCTGGCATTAGCGTTGTTGTCCGAAAAGATAGTATTTAAACTTGGCATGTTTCCTTAATATCTGATGAGGCATTGGGGTCATTTTGGGATTTATTACAGTAAATGCATTACTTATTGGACCTTTAACTATGCAACTGTCTTTATGCCGGTCAGGTGGTTGAGTTGCTGCTGCTTCGGGGAGCTAATAAGGAACACCGCAATGTTTCCGACTACACGCCTCTTAGCCTGGCTGCTTCTGGGGGTTACGTCAACATTATCAAGATACTCCTCAATGCTGGAGCTGAGATAAACTCCAGGTGAGTAAAGAACTTTGGACCCTTGGTATAAGTGAAACATGGCTTCACACATTAGGTTCAGTATCGGGATACAATCCTCCTTGATCTGAATGTGTTTTAGTTCCTGAAAATGAATACGGTTGCACTTTGGCATTGAAGTGCCAAACAAATACAGCATCTCTGTAAAATGTGCCTTTTGGGATTTAGCCGCACCCAAAAGTAATAGCATAGTGATTAACTCTGTTATAAATAAGGAGTGAGGAAAGAGTAAGGCTGTAACTTGAAAACCAAGTCTTTATAGCAGCTGCTACTATGTTATTTGCTGCTTTACATGTAAAGTTAAATTGCAGTAAAACGATAATGTTTACTGAAACCAAGACAAATATATTAGGTGATCCATGTTTTGCTTCTCAGAGCACATTAAACAGTTAAATGTTTTATTTTGGTTTTTGGTCTCTAAACATTTTATTTATTTACTCCCTCACCAGGACTGGCAGTAAGCTGGGAATCTCTCCTCTGATGCTGGCAGCCATGAATGGTCATGTACCGGCAGTGAAGCTGTTGCTAGATATGGGCTCGGACATCAACGCCCAGATTGAGACCAACAGAAACACAGCGCTGACTCTAGCCTGCTTCCAGGGGCGGGCTGAGGTCGTCAGTCTGCTGCTAGATCGCAAGGCCAACGTAGAGCACCGTGCTAAGGTGAGATTTCCAGTTTCCAGACATAATGAATACATTTGTCGATGTTGCGGGCTCACACTGGCGAGCCCACGATGCCGCTGGCCATCATGCTAAGTAACTTCTCACGTCACGCAGACTGGTCTTACTCCTCTGATGGAGGCAGCCTCAGGAGGTTATGCAGAGGTGGGCCGAGTGCTTCTGGACAAAGGCGCCGATGTCAACGCTCCCCCTGTTCCCTCATCCCGAGACACTGCCCTCACCATTGCTGCTGACAAGGGCCACTACAAGTTTTGTGAGCTGCTTATCAACAGGTAAGTGCTTTTGGGCGTTTCTGTACAGAACCATATTCTAGTTTTTTATTATGATGTAATCCTCAGTCGCTCCTGTTGTTGAGTGATTTAGCTGCTTAGGCTGGGCAATAGGTCAGAATTTTCCTGCCGGTGAGTAGTTTGATGCTTGTGTAGGGCATTGTGCTGGCACAGGCTGTCGCTGAACAAAGCCCCATATTGCTGGTTTCAATGCAACTACAGATGGTTCTTTTTCACATCACGTTTTACGCTTTGAATGCTGGTGAGGCAGAAATATAAAAGGCACACTTACTTTGGTTATTTGAATCAGGCATTGCCCATAGATTCATCCATGTACATGTCTTTTACCTCCCAGCCCTTTTAGCTGCAATGCCTTTATGTGACTCCATAAGGTAACGCGTCTTCCTGTCTTTGCAGGGGTGCTCATATCGATGTACGAAACAAGAAAGGGAACACTCCTCTCTGGCTAGCAGCAAATGGCGGTCATTTTGACGTGGTCCAGCTCTTAGTTCATGCCAGTGCTGATGTGGATGCAGCCGATAACCGCAAGATTACCCCACTCATGGCGGCGTTTCGCAAGGTGCAAAGTTTTCCAAAACCCTGAATTTTAGCGTGTCGCGCTACACTCTAGCAAGCCTCGGGTTACTAACCATTTTACTTAACATTTCAGGGTCATGTGAAGGTGGTGCAGTATCTTGTGAAAGAGGTCAACCAATTCCCATCAGACATTGAGTGCATGAGATATATTGCCACCATCGCTGACAAGGTAGGTTGAGTTTCTTTTTCATTCTTAAGTCTGCCTCATCTATTGGAATTGGCAGAGCTAGTAAAGATGTTAAGCAGAGCTATAACTCCAGCTGCTGGTTTCCTTTGGTTGCAGGAGCTGTTGAAGAAGTGCCATCAGTGCATGGAGACCATTGTCAAAGCCAAAGACCAGCAAGCAGCCGAGGCCAACAAGAATGCTAGCATTCTCCTTAAGGAGCTAGACTTGGAGAAGGTAATGTCAGACCCCATGGCTGTGCTTTTTGGGGGGTTAACGCATTCTAAATACATAGAGTGGATGTGGACAAACAATGTTTTTTATACAACTCTGTGTTGTGTGCGACAGTCCCGAGAGGAGAGCAAGAAGCAGGCCCTGGCTGCTAAACGTGAGAAGCGTAAGGAGAAACGCAAGAAGAAGAAGGAGGAGCAGAAGAGAAAGCAAGAGGAAGAGGAGGGGCAGAAAACCAAGGATGACTTCTCTGAGATGCTGGAGCAGAAGGAGGATTCAGCTGACGGTAACCTTTTATGACTTTGGCTATAAATTTAGAGACTGCATAATTGTTTTTGAGTTAGTATTGTACTAGAATTAAGTGGTTGGTAAATGTTCCTGTTTGAATTTTACCCATTTACCCCTTTTTAGAAGAAGAGGTTCCTATTGATCCTCCGAGTGCAACCACCACCACCACCATTGGTATATCTGCCACCTCCACCACTTTCACTACAGCTTTTGGTAAGAAGCGAGCGAGTGTGGCGACGACCCCGAGCACCAATCGCAAAAACAAAAAGAACAAGACCAAGGACTCGCCCAATGAACCCATCATATTACAGGATCCGCAGGTGAGCACTACTGCTTTTTTGTCCGTGGTATTGTTTGTCTTTGCTGATTCATAATGTGCCTTGTAGATTTTATTTTTCGAGATTAAATGTCTCCATCTATGCAAAAAAACACAATACGGTGACGTCTGTGTACGTGTCTTCCCTCTAGGTTGCACTAGCACAGCACAAGGCTGACAAGAACAAGATCCACGGTGAGCCACGGGGTGGGGGAGGGGGAGTGACGGGCGGTAACAGCGATTCTGACCCCTTGGATAGCACCGACTGTGCCAGTGAGAGCAGCAGCAGCGGCGGCAAGAGTCAAGAGCTCAACTACCTCCCCGACCTCACCTCCTCCGCCTCTTCCTCCTCCTCTTCCTCCTCCTCCTCCTCCTCAGTCCCCTCCTCAGGAGCAGCCCAAGGCCTCCTGCGCGGCCTAGAGAAGAGACACTGTCCTCAGCCACAGACTGACGGCAAGCTGGACAACAAGGTCACAGTCTCCATCTCAAAACCAACGCAAAAGTGAGTCCCTTATGGAGCGGTGCACATCTGTCATCTAGGGAGAAAAAGCTAATGGCTAAAACGCTGTTTTACGTGTGAGCCATATGCAGTACGTTTTTGTTAAATTGCAGACTTGCATTCTAACTTCAACCTCTAGCTTATTTCAGAACATTTTCCAAGTGTCAACCAACATGACAGATAACGGATTATATCTTTGTTATTTTGCCGGTTTTGTCACAGAGCTCTGGACATGAGCGAACCCACCTCAAACTGCTTACCCTCTCCATTCAAGACCATGGCTCTTCCCATCACCTCACCCAACAGTAAGCTCAGCCTCACGAGCCCCAAGAGAGGCCAGAAGAGAGAAGAAGGTTGGAAGGAAGTGGTCAGAAGGTCAGTTGTTGGTTTAATTTGATGTGAGAGCATTGCAACCTATTCACAGGGTTTTGATTGACCTGGCCACGTCTTACTTAATGTGCACACGTTTTGTAAGTTAAAACAAAACTTGTTCGGTTTGAGGCTTACCAGTTCATGTACATTACCTTCAGTAGTGTTAACATCTGCCAGTATAGACACACAAGTAATTAAATTTCTTTTGAAGATCAAAGAAGCTATCTGTGCCAGCCTCCGTTGTGTCTCGGATCATGGGCCGAGGTGGCTGCAACATCACAGCCATCCAGGACGTGACAGGAGCTCACATTGACGTAGACAAACAGAAGGACAAGAACGGGGAGAGGATGATCACCATAAGGTAAAAAGAATGCCCTCTGGTGGACTGTAAATGGCACTGCAGCTTGTGTATAACAGCTGGTTAGTTGCATAAAGCATGTAAGCCCCCTCTGGATGATGTCATTCATTCCAACTGGGCTAGTCCAACAGTGCAACAGTCCAACACTTGGTTTAAAATATGGGGACAAGTGGATTTGTAGAATTCAGGGAAGTTAAATGTTCCTATCCTCTTTACATCTCATCCTCTTTACTCTTTTTTTAGCCTTAAACTAGTGCAGTGCCCGTTCAAAACAGTTTGGAACGGTGGTATTGACAACTGCATATCCAAACAACTTCACGCTTGACATGTCAGGACATATGGTCATGTAGCAATGCTAGAGTCAAAGTGCCATTTGAGTGCAAGAGCTGACCCTGCCTTTTTTTTTTTTTTTACAAATGTGAATGTGTATGGAAAAAAAACGAAAAAAGATTTTACCTAAGTCAATAGTGTGACATGACAAGATTCCCCCCCCCCCCCCCGTTTACGTTTTTCTTCAAATCACTTCTCACAAAAAAATGGTCAGTTGTCTCAAAACTGTCGATAAACTCTCCAAAGAAATGGTTTTTCTGAGCCAATGCATATAAAATCATCAGCCCTCTTAGGCCTGTAAGGTCTAGAACAAATTTCACGCACAAAAAAAAGTCTCCTTCTCAACAACAGTGTTGGGGAACATAGACTCAGTTCCACGTGAAGAGCAGAGACTTCTATCAACTGTTGATCAGGCCAGCTGGCTTCCACTCACACTGGCTGCAACCAATGAATGTTTCATCAGTACGCCTTTGTGGATGTGGTGCCTGCATCTTGGTTCACCATTGTTATGGTGTAAACATTTGCTATTGCTAGTAGATGGCTCAAAGAATTTCCCGTGCGTTAGGAAACTAATGTCAAGATATAAAGGCTGATTGCACGAGAACAATGAGGCAGCAGCGACAGTACATACCAGCAGTGGTTCCAATAACTGCATGTGCTGCAGCCAATTGGATAAACAGCTGCTGTGCAAAATACTCATAACTGAGGACCGAAAAAGAGACCATACTTGCACTTCATCACTAAAACGTTTTTGTTGTGCTCTGGTCCGTCACAAAACTTTTATCAGGCTGAATTAGCTCATCACTTTTGATACGTTATACTTTTTAACACAAGAACGTAGTCTGAATGAAGTGTGCGTTTTTGTTGTTTCAGAGGAGGGACAGAGTCTACAAGGTATGCAGTCCAGCTGATCAATGCTCTAATCCAAGACCCAGCCAAAGAGCTCGAAGATCTGATCCCCCGGAATCACATCAGAGTCCCAGGCTCTAAAATGACCCCAGCTTCCTTCCCCAGTACCACAGGGCCCACCAGCGGTTCAACCACTGGGCCAAAATCCCTGAGCTCGTTGGTTTCCACAGGCGTCTCGTTCCAGCCCTCCTCATCCTCGTCTTCACCCTCCTCTCAGGCCGGGGGAAAGATTGGGAAGGGACTGTCATCAAATGTCAGACAGCCCTTCCCTGTGTCTCTGCCCTTGGCGTACGCCCACCCTCAGCTGGCTCTACTAGCCGCTCAGACCATGCACCAGATCAGACACCCTCGTCTACCCATGGCCCAGTTTGGTGGCACCTTCTCTCCCGCCGCCAGCACCTGGGGATCCTTTCCTGTGCGTCCTGTGAGTCCCGGCAGTGCTAACAGCTCCCCCAAGCACAATGGAGGAACCAACAGCACTGGAGGCCAGGCCAGAACCAACTCGACCCATAGTGAGCACAGCAACACAGCCAGCTCAGGAGCCTCAGTCACGACCACCGCCACCACCAGTGCACCTAACACGTCTACAGCCTCGCCTCATACCCCTAATCCTACTCCATACAATCCCCAGCCGAGCATCCCCACTCCTTCCTCTGTCAGAAAACAGCTCTTCGCCCCTGACCCCAAGCCTGCTGGTGTCATCCCTGTGTCTGTTGCGGCTACTTCTACTAGTGGCGGCAATGCAGTACGAGGCACTGGTTCTCCTGCACATCACAGTTCCACTACAACTACCGCTAATGCCCCTCCGCAGCCAGTCGGACCTCTCTCACAGCCCCCCATCCAGCTAACTAAAACAGAGTCCAGTGCCGTTGCCCCTCTTGGTAAAGAGAAGCCCTCTCTATCTTCAGAAAACCAGGCTGTTTCTGCCAGCGAGAGCATCAACTCTGTGGGTTTCACTGCCCCTGCCATGGCTTTACCTCCCAAGCCAGAGCCTCGACAGCAGTTACCACCTCCTCCCTCCTCTGTACCATCCACAGAGGCTCCGCCACCCCTCCTCAACCCACAGCCGAGCTCCCACCACCCCTCAGCACCGCCTCCTGTCCTCTCACACAATGTTGCACACCCCAACAACACTGTACCCCACTTCTCAGCCCCTGCGCCCAGAGTCTCCCATCGTATGCAGCCACCAGGGCCTTACTATTCGCTTCCTGAGCAACAGCAGCAGACGCAGCAGCAGCAACAACAATCTGTGTTTGTGCCCTTCAATGCTCAGCAAGAACCCCCGAAGCAGACCCAAAACCAAACGTCCCAGTCGACAACTTTGCCTCCACAAGCCCAGAACCAAGCTCAAGCCCAGGCTCAAGGCTCCCTTCAGGTCTCTGCTAACCTGGGGATGATGAATGGTTCCCAGATGCAGCATGTGGCTAATGCGGGCAAGCCTCAGCAGTTACCCCCCAACTTCGGTCCTGCAGGCCTCTTCAACTTCAGCAGCATCTTTGATAACAATAACCAGGTGAGTTGAAGCAACATTTATAATATAAACATTATCCTGACATCTTGTTTTTGCGTTTAGCTGTTCTTATCTAGTGACTTTAAATGATACCGAAGGAGTTTAAATAGCTGAATAAACTAAACGGTCATGGCCTCTTTGCTGTTACATAAGATCAATAATACCATACTCGATAATTACAACTTTTGTCATCAATTGTTATTCGCCTTGCAGGTTGGAAACAATCAGGTGTGGGGTGCATGCCATCTGCCGGCTCGATCAGCTCCAGAGCAGTCGTACTCGGCCCCACCAGCCTACATGGGCCAGATGGAGAATATGATGCCCCCACCACCTCCAGACAGCTCCAAAGCCCCTGGCTACCGCTCTGCCTCACAGAGGATGGTCAACAGCCCCATCGGTATGAATATTTATTGTAGTATATACAAGATCATTGTGATGTTTATTTAACTGGGTTAATTACAGGAATCTGTTTTTAAGAGGAACCAAACTAAATGAACTGCATCAAAATGGGGGTTAACAGTAATCATATACATGTGATTTAAAAAAAATAAATAAAAAATAGCATAGTAAACACGTCTCAACAAAAGGCCTTGTATTTTTTAGTAAGGTGAATTTTTGAGGTACAGTTTTCTTTCTGATGTGCTCAGTAATGAGCTGCCTCTTTAATTGTCTGCACCCACAGCGTTGACCAGCTATGCCACCAGTATCACTGGCAGCCCTGTGTATCTGCACGGTCATACAGGAGTTGGCACACCCTCATTCAGCAGACAGCACTTTTCCCCTCATCCATGGAGTGCATCCACATCAGGTAATAGGCTCACACTCTTCTTGTCTCTTGTCTTGTCCGTTTTCTTTTAACTTTTCTAGTTAAATTTAAATACATTTTTGTAACTGATCTTTTTCAATTGGCGTCTTTCTTCTATAACCTGTTTTAAATTCATGAATTGAGTCTTTACCGGCGTATTTTATTTTTTTCCTGCTTTTAGCAATACTTTAAAATGTGTAAATCTGATTTGCCCCTAACTATTTCTTCCTGTGCTGTCTCTTCTTCACCAGGTGAGTCTCCTGCCCCACCTCCATCTACGGTGTCATCCTCTGCCCTTTCCACCTCAGCTGTGCCCCCTCCTCCCCAGCCTAAGCCAGGCAGCTCCTCGCAGCAGGACCGGAAGGTTCCCCCACCCATCGGCACAGAGCGGCTGGCAAGGATCAGGCAGACGGGTTCTGTCAACCCACCTCTCCTCACCACCAGCTACACGGCATCTGTTGGACAGGGAGGCATTTGGTCATTTGGGGTCGGCAGTGCTTCGGGTAAGAACAAATGCAAATTTTGATGTGGTGTTTTGTTTGTTAGAATTAAGACAAATGGGGAAATAATCTGAGAAGTGTGACTTAAACACAACCACATAGTTACTACTGCCAACCCTCTGTGTGTCTTGATACAGAGGCCATGTCTGGTTGGTCCCAGCCCCTGATGAGCAGCCACATGATGCACCCTCAGCTGCAGGCAGAGCAGTCAGCCTTCTCTCAGCACCAGCCCATGGAGCAGGATGACACAGGCATTGCAAACCCTGCTAACAACTACCACCAGCATCAGCATTTGCCCAACAGTTACATGGACTTCCCAAAGGTAACACAAAGCCCTAACTCTGTAGAATATTTTATCCCCCGTTCTTCATTTGCACACATCTTTTAACAATTAACATGTTCTTGCCTGTTCAGGGGATGCCCATGTCAATGTATGGAGGAACTATGCTGCCCCCTCACCCTCCCATGGCAGAGGGGCCAGGGGGACCGATGTACAATGGTTTGCACGCTAGTGACCCTGCATGGAACCCAATTATCAAAGTGGTCCCAAACAATGCAGATAACTCTGACCCACAACAGCAGGTAATGTCCTCTTTTATTCTACCCATGCTGTCTAATCATATGCTTTGGAGTAGGCTTGCATTTCTGCCATTAGTACGATATAATATTGACTACAGTCGTTCTAACATATACCCCTTATTGGTGTCTCTCCCCTCAGGTGTGGCCTGGTACCTGGGCACCTCATGTGGGCAATGTGCACCTGAACCACGTCAACTAGACGGCGTCCACAGCAATCAAACGCACACAGCATGACCCACAGCGCAAACATCAAATACCAACTGACAAATATGACCGAATAAGACGACGAAAAAAGAAAAAATGTACAACTTGTTAACTTTAGTAGTGACCTGAGAGTGCAGAGCAGAGGTTGAAGAATTGGAAGTTCTCTTGACGCCATTCTTTGATGTGCCTATCTCAAACATAAAGAGGAAATTGGGCGAGCGCTGTTATCAGTCTCCCGATGATGCAAACAAACATGCGCAATCACCTGTTCAACAGGATCCATTCTCTGCGTAGTTTAGCGATTTTGACTTAAACCCGCATACACCGTTCTTGGGCTGCAGGGGGCTCAACATGAAGTAGCTATTTAAACTTGGCCCAGAACTAGATGATTACCTAAAGAGAAAGAGAAATCAGAACCTTTTAGAGTGGTAAATACATGTATAATTGTTTACATACTAAAAAGGGTTAAAATGAGAGTAAATTTCATGTCGTATAGTGGCTCTACTTTATGTAGCCTGTATTAATGTGAAATATTTACCTTAATATTCAATAAAAAGATTGAAAAATATATTTGTGTGTTTTATAAAACATTATCTACTACCCTTTTGTGTTTTGACTTCAACTGACATCAAGGATTACATTTCATCTAATGAGTAATGTCATTTTTGGCTTTTTGTTGCATCATCTCATATTTGACAGTCCTCTTTACAGCAGGAGTCATTGTGCAGTCTTGAGAGCTGCCTTTAATTGATGCAAAATTGGCCTTAAAGAACCATCAGATTTCTATTTGATAAATATGTATAGGCCTCAGTTTAATGCCTTAAATGCCAACTGACCAGTGGATAGTAGGGCTCGTTCATATTCTGAATGTAATGGTTAGTTCTTAATTTTGGAGCAACAGTTGCTAAAAAGGAGTCACGACTTATGCAATATTGAAGTTATTACATGGGATTTTGGAATTGGTAGATCCCCATGCTCTTTCATTGATGTTGGACAAAATTGTTCATAGTGAAGAGAAGTGCACTTTGATGAACATTGACATTTTAAAATGTATTTAGTTTTTATATATATTGTATGCAGTGCACAATGCATACATAGCAGGCGGCAGACGCCAGGAGATTCTGCTGATCATGCTTTCATTTATGACGTTTAAAATGTCACGACTTTTATTGTGAAGTCAGAGCAAATGTAACCGGAAGTTTAGTTCCGTAACATTGGTCACATGGGGATTGGTCATCATCATTGGTTTGGAGGTAGACATGGCGGCAGCGACAGCACCAGCGGTCGCTGAGCAAACACCTAAATCATCGCCACCAGCACTTGTGCCATTTAACTTTTCTGAGCCCCCGATTATCGAAGGCTTCAACCCTTTGCCGAGAGTCAAAGATGAGACCTTCAAAGAAAAACTGTTTAGAAAAACAAAGGAGAACCCATTCGTCCCAATAGGTGAGTTATACAAGGGGGTAACACTAGCTAGCAAAGTTACACAAGTGCAGCACCGAGGCAGTGAAACTCGTCCTTTATTCTAAAGTGTGGTCAAATTAATGATATCTAATTCTACGTTAGCATTTGAAGCTCAACCAAACTCAACTGCAATAAAAACTACGCAACGTGATGTGCTAAAATCAGAGATAAGGAGCTGACGTTAACCTACTGTTAGTTTGCCACTACCCAGAACATTTTGTTGTCATTTGAGCCTCTCGTTAATGAAAGTCATCCATTAACGAGAGGCTCAAATGACAATGACTGCTTATATTTTAATTTAAGAATTAAAATGAGTTCGACCCTGCCGTAATTTCAAAAATTGAGGAGCCGAGGTGCCCTTGGATTTTATTTTCAAAGTTTAGTTAGGTAACCCGAACCACGAAACACGTCTTTTCTTTTTCTGTGATTATGCACTACAGGTTTCAATAACGAGGTTATAGATGATACCCCCCCCCCTCCTTTGTAATGTATACAGTATGTCTAAATAGTCTCCAAACTGCTGACATTGAAGTCTGTGGATGAATATACGATTGCGTTTCACAATGGTAGGCCGGTTTTATGTTCTTTTGAGTTTCACCCCCAAAAAATCCATAGTTCTCCATTATGTTGTATGTAGGATATCTAAAATCTCATCAGAAATCACTATCTGCATGGCTAGACATTACTAGGGTAAGGAGAAAACTTACCTTCAATGTTGGACCATGATAGGGAACAAGTGTCTGAATATACCTATAACAG
The DNA here is from genome assembly GCA_023631565.1 of Gymnocephalus cernua. Classification (NCBI taxonomy): domain Eukaryota; kingdom Metazoa; phylum Chordata; class Actinopteri; order Perciformes; family Percidae; genus Gymnocephalus; species Gymnocephalus cernua. The sequence continues at coordinate 18,727,932 of CM042435.1, forward strand.
TATCTGGTCACCACCAAGTTGTGATTTGCTTTGTGTTCTCCAGGTTGTTTGGGAACAGCAGGAGCTCTGATTTATGGCCTCCGTGCCTTCAATCAAGGGAAAACCAGGCAGTCCCAGCTGCTGATGAGGGGACGTATCTTTGCTCAAGGCTTCACTGTAGTTGCCATCATCGTTGGTGTCTTTACCACAGCTGTGAAATCCAAGTAATGAAGACGGACCAATCCCACACCTCTGCCCACCGCCTATTCAACTCGGAATCAGACCAGATCCAACTTGGAAGTGGACTGATTTTACCGTCTGAATGAACTGAATAATGCATTATGTTTCAAGCATTGTTCCGATATTTAGTTAATGCCAACACTATTTATTGTTTGAAAACTAAATTGCTCACGGTGATAAAAAATATTTAGCTTCAGGCTAGCACTATGGAACAACAAAGTGTAACCGGCTCCGTAGCAGACCAGCAAGCTGGATTTTTACTTTTATTGTGCTATAATAGCATTGGAGCAAAAAAAATGCTGATAAATATATAAATGATATGCTTCTTGTGCTTTAAGGTTATATTTCAAATGTTCCCCATGTATTGTCACTGAAATAATCAACATAACACCTGATTATACATGTTCATTTGAAGCTGGTGTCCTGTTTGTAATTTGAGATAAAGCACCACACTCACACCTGTATTCAGGTGACATCTACTCCATATACAGCCTTTATTTACCAGGTTATTTAAACAAAACAAAACATATGTAGGGGAATTCGTTGTGAACAGTTCTTTTTATATTAATGGCCTGGGTGAGTCGATCTAAATGGAAGGAGGCTTTTAAACACAAGACAGGCCCAGTCTTAGTGTCCACCTTAACACTCATCAGACTTAATTTAATTTCACTTAAACCCTTCAGTATTAGGAATGTGACAGCACTTTGTAAAAATCACTTTACCTATGCTGAGGCATGGTGGCTCTGCACCTGGAAACTTGTTATTGCTTCTCAGACTTCCCATGTTGTCTGTTTTAACATTTGAATTTTTAAAATTGTGGCTAAATCTCTCAAATTCCAATTTCACAGTAGCAGCCTTCAGCAATGTTGGTCTGAGAGTATCTAAGGATGGCTGTTTGTACCGGGCCACACGTCATTTTAATTCCTCACACGTCAACTGGACAAACTGGGATTCAAGTGATTATGCCCAGGGCATTTAGATGGCAATAGTCTTTGCTGGAAAATATGTAAGGACAAATTAATTCCGGTGATCATACTCCACTGTTTTTATTTTCCAGTTCCCCTTTAACATTCACTTGTTTCAGTATTCCTTATGTCCAAATAGGCAACATGTGACAAAATGTGCAGACATTACTGTTGAAATTGACACCTTATTGATTACGGTTTAAAATATATATATATATCTAAAAAACATAATGGTGCATAAAACCTCTGATGAGAAAATACAGAGAAATGAAAAATCGCACAAACCGTTAATCATGTGAATTCTGAAAATTTAGATCTTTGGTTGAGATTTTTTCTTTTCTTTGCTGAAACCATGCCTAATTAAAGAGGAAATCCATCTGGCTAAATACTCAAACTGGAGTTAAGAGCTGCATCAAAAAGGCCACAAGCTTATGCATTTTGAAAGTGGAAAAATATGCTTAAATATGGTAATCGGGAACATAGTAAAACCAATGTGAACAAAGACTTTGTGTTGATAATTTTACATTGATGAGAGGCATAAGTGGTTACAATCTAATACGCAATAGTGCTTGAGTGTTTGACATTGACCAAAATGCAAATTTATAAAAACAACAAAAAAATTGTGCATCCAAAATATTGGCAGAGGCATGCAAGAAAACTGACCTAATAATTTATAAGTTAAAGGGGAAGGAAATCATTTAAAAAACACAGTAACAATATTTTCTTAAGTACCGCAGCGATAAAGCTGACCAGCCAAAGGGTGTCGTAACAACAGAGCAGTCCGTCATCTTCTCACTAGAGAGTGGGGTTAAGTATGTTATTATAAATATAATAATCATAGAGAAAGGCGGGAAGTTTTCAAAGGTTATAAACACACCAGGAATTTTATGGAAAAAAGGGCATACAAACTCTTCTGATGCAATGTGAGGTTAAAACTGAAAAGGCAATGTTCTCTAGAACAAAATTCTCCCGGCGACCTCCTCTAGCGAACTAGAGGTGTCTGTTTGAGAGCGATGAGGACCGAGCGCATTCGAGAAACATCCTTTGCCTGTTTGTTGGTTTTCGGGTTGAAGTCACAGAGACGGGCAACTCTCTCCCATTCAGATCCTGGACTGTCGCCATCGCTCTCAGCCAGGAAAGCCTCCTCTGATGCTCTGCAGGTGGGAGGGAGACCAGAGAAAGTTATGAGCGAGTTGCAATATTAGAGGGACTTCCGAACAGCAAACCCATCTGACCCAAGCATGGTGCTCAACCACAAAGTTCAATCACATGAACAGCACCATGCACAAGGTACACAATGACTTCATGCCTTTCTTTATACCAGTCACACACGTTGTAACAACATATGGCCTATGTAACAATCAAATGAAAATGTAAGAAATGCCAAATTAGGCCTTCAAAAACAGACAGGTAATTTAGCGCTTTGGCATGCATCAGGTGAAAATCAACTAGTAATTCCTGGGCTAGGGCATACAACATTAAAAAGCATAAGAATTCTAAACCTACACAAAGCCCATAACATCAGAGTTAGGCTGTTTGTAGAAAGCCTTGTCAGCAATCCTAGTACGCAGGCAAGGCCAAGAAAGCAGGAAAAAATGAGGAGAAAGGAGAACAGTTTCAGTGTCAAACAACAAGCAGAGACAAATTAGGGCCAGCATTAAAAGGATTATGTATTGTAAGCAACTGAGAAACGGCTCTAATGAGGTGGAAATAAAAGGTTTAAAAAAAATGGACTAATGAATACAATCTTTCCGTCTACTTTAGTACACGGTTTCCAATAAACAAGCTTGGAATGGCGAAGCATTTCAGGCAGCTACAGACTGCTTTGGTGCTAGGCTGTGGCGTGGATAAAAACTGTGACATTTGCTCCCCGTTTGCATTCCTTCTAGCTAGCCAGCTTCCTGTTTTGTTTTCCAGGCACTCCAACTGGACACACAGCTTTAGACTAATATATCTCATCAGAGGATTGTCTCTCAGCACTTTCACAGACACAAGGGGGGAGAAAACTGGCCAAAACTAGAGCCACAGATGCAGAGTGATACCGTGCCAGACTTGGATAGAGTCTGTTGGAAAGTGTGAGAGAAGAACGGGGTTAGCTTGGTCAAGAAAAGGAAAGGCTGCAATGTTTTTGCAAGCATATACATACATCACTGACTGCAACCAGACTACAATAACCAATTTTAAGCAGTAGACAGGTCTTTATATAAGCAATAAACAAATTAAATCAGCAATATTATCAATACTTTTAAAGATCAAACTGTTACACTATGTCCATTACTCCAACATTTGATCCTTTGGTGCTTTAATTTACTACATTACTCATTAACAAAATCAGTTTACAAAATAGCTACAAGTCCACCTAATATTACAGGGTTGATGCTAGAATAAATGGTCCGAAGAGACGGGCGAAGGCATGACCTGCCCCATTCTGCCCCTGATTGGCATGCCCTGATATTCTTCCCCTAACTTGACCAATCTCACTCCTCATGCCTAAACCTAACCAACCAATTACCAATCAGTCCGTCCCTTTCGGACCATCCGTCCTAGCATCAAACAATGTGATCAAGTCTTGTTAATATAGCGTTCCTGTTGCCACACATTGCATCTGACTTGACGTACACAGTAAAAACTAAATTTCAAACGATTCCTACTGAGAAGAACAATTACAATCTGCAAATACAACACTTGGGCTGTTAATCGGAATAGAATGTGTTAAGCATATAGGGACTACAGCATCTCACATCATATTGATAAACCAACCGTTACTTCTCTGCACATTAACAGAGGACATAGACACTAACCTGTTGTTGGCCTTGTTCTTCTCCATCTGCTCGTTCTGGTGTACGTGCCAGTCCTCCAGCTCCTTTTTGGCTCTCTCTCTCCACTCTGCCTCTGCTGCCTTTGATGCTGAGTCTTGTTAGGGAGCAACAGCAGATAACAACATGGTCAGAGAGTCCTCAAAAGAGGAAAAGAACTGATCATTTGTCTTAAAATGGCAACAGCAAAAGATGCCTAACAAAATGAGAAAACCACAGTGGACTGATTACAGTTGCAAAGTAGGAAGTGCATTACACAGTATTATTAATTCCCAATCTTTGTTCACCTAATGCTTCAAGGCGTGTCTTCTGCTCCTCTCTCCACTTGCGTAAACTCTCTGGCTCTTGCCTCTGAATATCCACCTGGGCGATGGCTGCATAGTTGTCTGTTGGGCCATTGGACTCCTTTTGGAGGACATTAAACATTTAAATTAACAACTAACGTAGCTAAGCTATTTTGATCCAAATACCGGGTAGATGGTAAATCCATTACATCATAACGTACCATACATGAATGCCAATACAAAAAAAATAAAGGGAAAGTGATTTGATCGTGTTCAGAATAAAATTCAACCACACATAGCTAGGGCCTACAACGAGACATACTTCGGTTATAATATAATATCTCACCTGAAACATATCCCCATTCAGTGTAGCAGGCTCCTCGTCGAAACCGTCTAACATTGTTACAAGAAAACAAAGTTTATTGTTAGAATGGACTACTTGGGAGTTTTCCAGTTAGCTAGCTAAGTTACCCTTCCTTCCTTATTAACTTGTGTTCGCTACTACGGCAGTGTCACATTGTTCTTGCGATAAACAGCTACATCAGAAATGCAGCAGCACCTGTTTGGGCACTTATCGCTGCTTCAGCGTTGACAGTTAACAGGACAGGTTTTGCCGGTGTATACAGTTAGCCAACACTATTAAGCTCAGTTACTGCTAGCTATATAACGTTAACGTTACTATACTTGCTTGGTCGTAATCAGTGTTAGTAAAATGCTACACAGTTTAACATATCTAACGTCAGGAGGACGTGCTGTGAAATTAATAACGTAACGTTGTCGGTGTGTAGCTAACTTTAGCTCGTTAGCTTGCGAGCCGAAGCTGACATTAGCTCAGTCACAAACTTGCCATAGTTGACCACCAGCTCCGGCTGAGACTGCTGTACGACCTCCGCTTCTTCCAGAGCCCCAAACCCTTCGCCGTCGTTCTCTATCCCCGCTATCTCACTCTCCTGCTGAGCCAGGAAAGCTGCGGCTGGGTCCTCTTCAGTCGGATGTGCGCCGTTGTCAGCCATCTTTCACAAAAGTGTTTACAAGTTTAACTGAGGTTGGTAGGTTTAGCTAGCTAGCTAACGTCAAAGCCCCTAAATTAGGCCACCAGTTCTGCAGCGTTTATACAAACAACTTCAATATTTTACTCGATTATCAGCTATTCCAAGTAGACTACAGCAGGGCAGTGCAGGCAACAGGGCAAACAATTAAATCGTCTGTAACAAACAATCTAGCTAAGCTTCGACTTAAGGCCGTCACTGATGATTCATGATTTCTTCACTTGTTCAACCACTGTGATGATGATGATGATGATGATGGAGTAGGGCAGCACCCTGAGGGTACCATTTCCTTTTTCTTGTAGTTTGTCTCCATCTGCTGGCCATCTGCTGCATCTCTTTAGTCACTAGCTAGGTCACCCACCAGGCCTTGAGATTCATTTGATCAAAAGCAGTATCAGTGATATATTAAACATTGCTGCTACCTATACCAATAATAAGAGTATTATACATTTCATACACATGTAACTCGGCAGAAAAGTTTAACAATATTTAAAAACAGTTGTATTCTACTTGTTAAAAATACCACAGAGTATTTAGCTTAGTTGGTAGAGCAGGCGCACATACATAGAAGTTTACTCCTCCACGCAGCGGCCTCGGGTTCGACTCCGATCTGCGGCCCTTTGCTGCATGTCATTCCCCCTCTCTCTCCCTTTTCATTTGTCCTGTGAAAAAAAAGCCGTAAAAAGGCCTAAAAATAAATAAATACCACAGCACTGTGGAGATCTGTTCTCTTAATACATCCATGGTGGAGATAGGTGGATATGTAAGACCACACATATGTCAACACCTTAAATTTGCCTTGCTAACGCCTATTTATGTATATAGGCCTAATTAGTTATTGTCTGTTGTCTGAGAAATAATGTGTGCCAATGTTGTCAATAACGATATATAGTTCTAATGTGATAGAGAAATAGAGGACAAACAAGACATTGTACATCTATATAGCCTATCTAGCAACAGTATTGAAGAAGTATATGTACATCCATTACCTAAATTATAAAAGTAGCAACAACACAGTGTAAAAATACTCCATTACAAATAAAAGTCTATAGCCTTACATTTGTGTACCTCAGTAGTATAAGTACTTTTTAGTATGTTTAGAGGGTGGTGTCATATTAGCTTAGTATCAAAAGCAACTAGTGCATAATGACTCCTTGTAAAGAAGACACTTCTTTTTACAACTTGGCATTTTCAAGTTGTTCGTACCAATGGCATATGCCTGTTGTAAATGCTCTATTTATTATTATCAAAACCATTTGTTATAATTTAAACCCTTTATAAAATATGCCTTTTTTTCAGAAAGCGGTACCCATCATTTGTGCAGTGTAGCTGGTCGAGGTGAGGTGGAGCTATCTTGTACTATTTATAATGCATCACATTTTTTAAAGCTCAATATATGTTATGTATTAAAGTAACAGTAACTATAGCTGTCCGATAAATGCAGTACATTAAAACAAACAGACGAGATATGTAAATAAGACTTTTTTTTAACTTTAGAGGTAAAGGTAAACATTTCTCATTGATGATAGTAGTTGGTTGTTCACACCTGTGGCCAGTGGTGGAATTTACTCAACTATACTTAAGTACAATTTTGAGTTACTTGTACTTGAGTGTTTCCATTTTATGCTACTTTATACTGCTACTTTACTACATTTCAGAGGGAAATAATGTACTTTTTACTTCAGCATATTTATTTGACAGCCTAGTTACTAATCACTGTACAGATTGTAGACTAATAATGATAAATACCAAATATAAATCGACAAATAAATTCCAATACATTATTAAAGGTTAAGCTACCCAGCAGTAGGCTATGAACAGTCATTAAAATTAGCTCCCCCTTTAGCAGCTATACAAACATTCTGCATAATGAGTAGCCTACCTTTACTTTTGGTACTTGTATATGCTAATACTTTTTTTTACTTTTACTTGAGTAAAGTTTTCAATGCAAGACTTTTACTTGTTACAAACAACGTATTTGACACTGTAGTATTGCTACTTTTTCTCAAGTAAAAGCTCTGAATACTTTTTTCACCATTGCCCGTGGACACTCAGCTATAAACACATTTAACAGCCGCTCTTTTGATTGGCTATCACGCCTATGTTAAGGGAACTGAAGGTTTTCTGTTAAAAAAAACTAAAAAAAACACCAGTTTTGTCGTTGAAATTAGCTCGGCCTCCTCTGGTTCACATCCCGACTATGAAACATGGATGTGGTATGAAACATAGACGGTATGGAATGAAGCAGCGGCCCATGTGACTTGTGACGTATTAGCCGAGTCCTACTAAAAGATTTCGAGGGATGATCCTGCTGCTCACCGAGGGGATCCACGGTGGCTTCTTGACGTCCGCTTTAAGGAAGTCCGAAAGTTAGCCTACTTACCGATTGACTTTTTTATCCAGTACACTCACTCGTGATGTCTGGAGGACACAGCGAGGGACAAGAGGTAAGCCTATTCTTTGTCCAAACATTTGAATGCGTTCCTTCGTGTGTGTGTGTGGAGTAACTTTTTAAAGCGAACTTTTTCACAGTCTAAGTCATTGTATGGGCTGTGTTGTGTTGTGCTCCAAACTGTGCAGTTTATAGTTTTGGTACTGGCCGCTCTGAACCACCGTCCGGTCGGTAGAGGTGCAAACTAACTAGCCAGTTTTCGTGTCCCTTCCTGTTGCTTTTATTGTGAATGTAAAGGTTATATTTCAAGTTATGCACTTAACCGTTCTTCAGTCTTAACTAGCTATTGCAAATGATTGTCTTTAAAACAAATTAAAAGTAAGCTTAATAAGCTCACAATTGCGTAGCCTATAAGAAATAAGCGTCTAGTTTCGTGTATGTGAGGATAATATAGAGCACACTCATTAAGAGTAGCCTACGAGTCCATTACATTAACAGTGACACCATAGATTATAAATAGCAATACCATAAACAGGGACACCGTCTCTTGAATGAGTACCACAGGCATTAACTAGCATATAGGTTGATGAACACTCCACTGGCTTAATATGGAGGATGGTATTTAATGAACTGAAATGCTTCCACATTCATGCTGTTACTTTCACTGTCTTATTATAATCTGTTAAAAAAAATAAAATTAAAACTCGTAAAATCTAACTTCCATTACCTGTAGGTGCTATGAGTCTTATAATAGATTTTCTTGGATCCTGGACTTCTCTATAGGAGGTATAATATGAGAAAAATTACAGTAAACAAATCCAATCCAATTACTCTTACACAAACACAAAAAATGGATACAAATTAAAAACTGAAAATAATTCCCCTTTAATTAGCAGATTTGCAGGTTTTGTGGATGGGGGGTATTTAGGGTGCTTGGTTGGTTGCTTTTTAGTATTTTTTGACAAGGACCATATTGCTATTTTCTTCTATTATCTAGGAGCCCTATTTTACTTTTTACTTTATGTGAGCTCCTCTGTTGCTTTAAGGAGTTAATGTTAAAATAGAATTGCTCGTTTGGTTGTACTGTGCTTCATGCCCTCCATAAGGAATGTAGAATTTGTTTCAGTTGTGGCCGTCTGCTGCTTCTCAAGTACACTTTAAAAAATAAAAAATTCCATTGACTTTGATGTTGTAGGCTTTTGCCAGAATATAGGGGTAGTTGACGTTACCTCTCTCCGTTCTCCTACCCCCCTCTCTCTCTGTGACTCATGTGGGTGTTGGGCTGAAATAGTTTGGTGTAGTTTTACATTCCTTATATAGCCTCCGAGGAGTGAGGAGAGGCTATGGCCTGCCTGTGTCACAGACAGTGTCGGGGGTAGGTTTTGCCAACAGAAAGAATCTGCTTGCACTAGCGTACTGACTTTCTAGCTTTCTCTCAGGTTTGGGCTATTGGCCAGCCCTTAAGGACCAGGTAGGTTTGCAATGGTTGCATCTTGGGAAACTAGCTGTGGGTCACGAAGAGCAAAGACACCTGGCAGGGTTGAGTAGGAGGAGCAAGAGGTGTGTTAGGGGTGCAGGTACAGAGGTACAGCCGTAATGCACATGTGATATAGCCGGACGTCTCAAGTTGCCTTTGGTTCCTAAAATGACCTGGTTATTTGGTGACTTGCCATTTTATGTCACTAATTACTTTTGGTGAAGTTGTTTCACACTGTGTTTCATGGTTTCACATCTGTACAAATTATGTAAAATATTCAAAAATGTCAAGGCAAGTTTGTACAGAATGTTGTGGGCAAAATGGGCCAATGTTTCATTGTAGTTCACTTTAAATGGTTGAGTTATTCATAGAATACAATGAGATGGCTGTATTGACTGTTGAATGTTGCTTCTGTTCTTATTGTCCAGTAGATCGTTGATGCTACTCATTTGCATTATAGTATACTTTACTTATCATTCTGAATTGGGCCCCTAATATGAATGCTCACCTAAGATTATGACGCAAGACATATCAACCTGTACGTTGATAATGCAGGGACGTTGTGTCCCAGCAACAGATCTGGTATTTTATCGTCTTGTAAGCTATGTTAAAGTTAAATGTGATTATTGCAATATTATTGTGTGCTTATTCTTAAAACAGAACTTTCCCAAGATGTAACAGTATACTCTGAAAGAAAACAACTTCAGTGTCAGTTTCTGTGTGGAATGTGTGAAACGAATGCAGGCAACCAGCAGCTAAGCTGCTTGGATAAAGCAGAAAAGGACATTTTCCAGAATTTCTGGCTAATTATGACACTGTTTCCTCCTTTCTCTTTTCAAGGCTATGAACGTATACTCTGTAACCCTCAGCGGCCCAGCGCCTTGGGGCTTTAGGCTGCAGGGTGGCAAGGACTTCAGCATGCCCCTCACCGTGTCAAGGGTAAGAAACTCTTTGTTATTGGAGTAAACTTTTGTACTTCTCTGCATTTGTGAACATTGATGTCTTTGCACTGTACTTGAGGATTTGCATGAAGGATCATCCTTTTTGTTCCTCCAAGCTTCTAATATAAAAGCCTATTTACAAGTTTCTGTCAATGTTCAGTAGTCTTGGTGTCCACGTACTCTCGCATAGCCAGACCTAGGTCTGTCTAGTCCACAAAGCACTCCGGGATGGGAGAAAAACGAGCCCTGGTTTATTGGCTTTTCTTTAAACCAATCGCAATCATCTTGGGTGGCGCTAAGCTAATAACGGGGGCTAATAACGCTAATAACGGGGGCCTCTGCAAAATAGCCTCGGGAAGGAACTTGTTTTGGTAGAACATGCGCTCGCTCTAAAGTTGTTTTAGTCGTGCAACAGAAACCTCCAATTGGACAGATAGTCTAGCTAGCTGTCTGGATTTACCCTGCAGAGATCTGAGGAGCAGTTAACCGTAGTCCTCATAAATTGACCGGAGTTTAGAATGCCAACACAAAGAAAGCGGAATGTGAGGGACATCCGGCCGAAAATAAGGGAAATCCGGCGGCACCGGAGCAATCCCCTAAATGAATTGTCGCCGATATAGACTAGTCTGCACATAATGACCCCACCTGAGCATATGCATCATCTTTTGTTTAGGCGTGCATAGTAAAGGATTTTGTCTGTAGACTGTGGTGCTCATTTTCATATCACTCACATTTATATGGTGTGTTTATATATATCCCAGTCTCAACATGCAGTACCTTTTGGATTAATAGTAGTAATTGTTCACAAGGACATGCTGTTGTTTGTTTCACAGTGCTTTGTACTCTCCATGTTAGGCCACTACCGCTTTACTGAATGAATTGTAAATACTTGATAAACTACTGTGGCTATTAAAGAGAGCAGCAACCACTTTCCAGGCCTTATAAGTGCACTGCTGCTTTGCCTAACAAACACACAGACTCACACATGCACGTGCACACAAAATCATTCCAACATTGCTGCTAGCTATTGCGCGCACAGATCTGACATTCTATTATGCACTCAAACCCCACTGACATTGTTATATTGCTACCTTAGAGGCTGGGGTGATATATAAATGTGAGACTGATTTACATTTATTACATCATCAATTATGTTCAATATTTGCAGTTTACCATTTTAGAGGGATTCATTATCAGTCAATAGGTAATTTATATACAGGTCAGTCCTCACAAAGTTACCCCACATAGTCTTTCAAACACTATGAATTCTTAGTTTCTTTGCCAAAAAGAAAGTTATAACATTTAAAATGAAAAGCTGCAAATGAATGATGCACTATTTTATTTTGCTTTGATTAGCATGGTCTAAAGAAGAGTCTACTGTGTGTTGTTAGTAGCATCGCATTGAGGTGTGTTTAGAGTTGATGTAATCCTGTGTAAAGGGCAGCAGTTATCACCAGCCTTGTCAGTACATGTTTTGTATCTGCTCTGCTCTCTGGCAGCATCGCAGTCAGAAACACAATGTTCCCCCTTGGATTCATGACAAGAAACATTTTCTTCTACCCTAAAAAGAACAAACAGATGTATACATAAAACATTCAACGAATGGCCCAAAAAACAAGAGGGATATTTGGAGAGATATAAGGGTTGACTTAGAGGAATTTCAGGCTAGAATTGGCAAGGCGTACTTGTAGGGTGAATGTCAGCGGGTGTGTCAGTAGTTGTTGATGAATTATCTTGACTAATCTGCCAGTGCAGGAGGCCAGTTTTTCTGCAATCCAGGTACATCACAGATGCTGTTTATTTTCTTCGCTGACGAAAAGTATGGCTTACATTTTCTGTGTGGCAAAGCCTTCCCCCGCCGGTCTCTCCATACATTTAGCTAGTCCCAGGCTTGTCTAAGCAGCTTGGTAAAGAAATGATTATTGGTCCCATTCTAGAGGGAAAAAAAAAAAAACCCTGTACTGCTAAGATTGGAGCCTTAACGACTGGTCAGTGGCTAATATCTGTGTGGCTTGTTCCAGCAGTCCACCAGGCCTCAGGGTTCATGAGTTATAAAGATGTGACAGGTTTTCTCTTGTTACTTCTCAGAGCCTGTTGGCTCTCCTTGCGTTTCTCATAAACCACTGGACAGTGAATCACACAGTCGCAGAGGATGAAAACGGCCCAACCAGGGGATGTAAACCTCAAAGATATACAGTATCCCTTAGTAACAGGAAGAAAAGTCAGGCCTGCACTCACTTGGCTTACATTGGATGAATTTAATGGGTGGTCTTTCTTTACTGGTTTGTAGCGGATGAGATAAGAATCTCAACCCAGACAGTCGGTTAAAAGCGATTTTACACAAAAAGAACATGTGGAGTGATGGGACAAAAGGCTCAGTAAAACTCTGTAAGGAAAAGAGATTGCAAGTGATAACTCCTGAAAGATTAATGTGCTGAAGTGTTTTTGTACAGATTAAATGACAGTTAGTGCTGAGACCGGATTTATTTAGAGTTGGTCTTAATGTAGATTGTCACATCATCAATAACTTAATCTTTAATCATTTTTGCCTGTTTTTGTTGTACTGCAAATGGTGATTCTGATCATCTTTGTATTGATTTGCAAAGTGGTGGGTGTCTGACTTGTGTGAGTCCTCCTCTGTGTGAGTGAGTTGGTATATAGGTTTCCATGCTCTATGAATACTCTTGTTTCCTTCCTCCTCTGTCTGCGAGCCTGGAAAGCTATGCTTTCTCAGCATTCCTGGGATTTTTCTCGTATCCACCCTGTTGCTGCCAACAGACAATCCTCTTGTCTCCTTTCTGTGTCTAATATGTCTTCCACACTCACTTTTCTCTTGCATGTGATGGACTCCCCCAATCTCACTGGAATACTTTTCCAGTGAGATCAGAGGAAAGGAGCCCATGCCAAGACAAACTGTTAAGTCACTGTGAAAGAAAGAAAATAACTTTTGACCGTAGCATAATATGTATATACCCATTTATCAGCTGAAAAAATATGTACATAACCTTTTTTTATATTAATATCCACCTTTTTGTTTTCTTAGCCTTGTTAGCAGATGTATAAAAACTTCTAACCAGTGAAATCTGAACGGAGTGCTCTTGACCCTTCACCATGCCGTTGAGGAAAATAAAAATAATGAGAAAGCAATGCCTTTCTCTGTAAACTATGACTGAAAAGCTATTATATCATTTTCTAACTGACACAGCCGTGTGTAATGAACATGGAATGGATGCTGCAACGAACGTTTATTTTCATTGTTGATTAATCTGTAGATTATTTTCTCGATTAACCGATTTTAGTTGATTGGTCTATAAAATGTCAGAAGATGGGGGAAAAATGTTGATTAGTGTTTTCCAAAGCCCAACATGACGTCCTTAAATGTCTTGGTTTGTGCACAACTCCAAAGATATTCAGTTTACTGCCAAAGAGGAGTGAAGAAACCAGAAGAGATTCACATTTTAAGAAGCTGGATTTAGAGAATTTTTCCGTGTTTTTTTTTTTTCTTCTTCTTCTTTTTTTAATAAAAAAATGACTCAAACCAATTCATTGATTGTTGAAATAGTTGGCGATAGTTGACAACTAATCGATTAATCAATTAAAAATGTCCAGTAGGCCTTCATCACACGAGCATCTCCTCCTATGAGAGCTGAAAACACAGACAGAAATCTGAGACAGTCAGTTGACTTGTCCAGAAACAGCCGACTGTGTCTTTACCCTTCTCTAAACAACCTTAGTGTGTGCCAACTTTTTTTTTTCCTTGAATTTCTCTAGACTTACGTGACCTTGAAGTCTGAGGTATACTTAGGTAAAATTATATCTCTCTCTCTCGGCATGTCTGCCCCAACATCCTGTTTTCAAAAGGAAAGGCATACAAATGTAGGAAGCAAGATGTCGTCGTAACAGTTTCATTTGAGTCTACCCCATTCTGGGGCAGCCGTACAACTCCTCTGAGGAGTTTCTCCATATATCTGTCCCAGATCTCTCGTGCCATCGTGATTCCATAAAGATTATGATACCATAGCCAAGCTTCCTGAGCACCATCTGGTTTCCATCGACAAACACATGCCACAACACTGAAATCAAATGTTCGGAGGAAATCGCAGATGATGTCAAGTCAATAAGCGAGTGAGGAGATTTGTGAATGTCTCTCCACCACCACAGCAGGATGTGCCATCAAGTCTTATATTCCCGTTTCTCTGTGTGTGTGTGTCTCCGTCTGGCTCGTAGACCATCTGTTGCTTTATCACTTTTATACTCTTAAACACTCCCCCTCTCTCATACACACACAAACTCAGAGAAAAGAGGCCTTGTTAGAGGGGTGAATTAATAATTCAGTACTTACTGATTGCCCGCAGGGGGGCATTTATGTGTGGCTAGTTGGATGTGGATGTCGTATGTTGTGATCAGTGCAGCAGTGTTTTTAAGGTGAGTTAGTGCTAGGTGTTCCACTGCAGTCGTTTCAGGGGGACCGCATGCTTGCAGGTTTGGTTTTCCATTTCTCAGAGGGATATTTATGGCTTTGCATCAGCTGTGCTGTGTGAGTGATGTAAGGACAGACTGTCTTTCGACCCCCATATAGCCATGGAAAGAATAAAAGTGAGCTGGTGCAGAGTTACGTGGCCAGTATATCTACGGCTGTAGATAAACTTTAGTGCATTATTAGTTCAATCAAAAACAAGAGTAGCTAGCCCCGGAGCGAGTACGAGGCCTTGGCTCACCTGTAGAGTCAGTCAAGGGGAGCACTTCAAAGGTGAATTCAAGACGTTGCATTTTGGAAGGTTGGCTCATGCTGTGAAATTTGATAGCATACCAAAACAGCTCTGCTGCTGTGCTCTGCCAAAAAACCTTGAAACACGGCGCGAACTGTTAGGTTAACCCCGTGGTCGTGAAGACCTTTAGTTGCACAAACGTCATCCCTATAGTGTGATGTGAGCTACGTGCACAAAGTATTTTATGACAGGATGAGACTGCTTCTCGTTTGTTACTTGTGTCAGAATCAGACAAATGGCCAAATTAAAAAGCCATCTTTGTGGTATCGCTGCTACGTTATGTTATGCTACATCATGACTGCTCCATCGTGTTAGATTCCTGGTTGCTGTCAGGTACGGTGCAGTGTGTTGCCTTCAGGGACATGCTTTCCGCTGTCCTTGGTCTTATTGACAAACTGCTGCGGGGGGGGTATAGGGTTTCCGTCCGACCCCTACCATCCAAAGGTCTGAGCACAGCAACTTATAACTGCTGGCTTCTCAAGTGAGGGAGCAGCTGCACTCTGAACCTGAGCCAGGAGCGCAGGTGTCTGTGTCGATCAGAAACTCAAGTCACACAACTACACATGCACGCACATATACAATCTGTATCACTTCATATATTCTCTTCTTTTTTCTCTTTATTTCACCTTTACATGTAGAGGACAGCTATATAATCTACTACTATTACTACTACTGCTGCTTTGGTAAAAAAAAAAAAAAATCTTTGCGTACATTCAGATACCAAAACCAACATAAAATGTCTGTAGGGTGTTGGGCCACCTGTTTCAGTGCTCCTTAGTAGAGATTCTCCAAGTCTCCGAAACTTTACTTCATCATTTTCATTTTCCTCAAACCATTCAGTGACCCCTTGTGCTCTGTATAAAACATTTGTATTCCCTTTTATCTTGCATTCCTTATTTATTCATAGTTTACCTGTCTATTTCCCATGTTTTATTAAAAATAGAATAACTTTGGCTCTTTCCACAGACCCAAAGTCTCACCCCACTTCAGAGTTGACTCGCAATAGCTTTCATTGCCTAGTTAAATTCTCATTAAAAAAAAAGTATTTATTCTTTCTGAAGAGATGATACACAGTGATAGGGTTTTCTCAATTTTTTATGTTGCTGAGGTATACTGGCTAGTAACATTTTAATACCTCCTTTATTTCAACAGAGATTGATTAAGATTGATTAACAAGTACAGCCCTTGAGGCATTGACCATGCTTCTGTGGCTAAGCCGGCATTCATGCTGCCTGTGTTGCCGAAAACGCAGGTCTGCCAATTCATTTTAAATGGGGGGGGTAGTACGTTAAGAATGCAGCGCTGAAGGCTGCAGGGGGGAGCCGGGGGAAAAAAGCAGCGGCGTACGGCGAAAAAGTTGAAACAGACTTAACTTTTGGAGAAACACAACCCGGCGTCACGCTGTGGTGGCCAGTCATGTAACCGGCGATCAGACTATTTCCGTTAGCCTGACAAGCCAGACCCACATCAACATGTTGGGTCTGGGAACTCACCATTGGCAGGGCTCAATCCGAGGGGCGGGATAAACGGTTGTCTTTCAAATTCCTTCTGCACGCAATAGGATAGCGCTACAACCAACCAGAGCAACGCTAGTTGATGGATTAAACTTTTGCTGTTTGCGGTCGGCAAAACTCCGAGCACATCTTCCTTTTTTAAGAATGACTTCGGTGCCGTTCTTTTCTCAAAGAAAAGCTTAACTCCAAGTCTTCCAGAGTCGCGGCCAAAGCCGAATCCAAAGACCGCTGTTCGCCAGCAGCAGCAGCCATCTTTTTTGTTTTCAAGTAGCAGGGAATTCACGCGGAACCGTCGCAAGTCTGCCGTCACTATGTTAAGCCCGCCCACCGACACCATGTGACACCCTGACTAGAGTTTGGTTTTTCCAGCTCGCAAGCCAACGGAGAGTTGCTAGACGACCCTGGCTGCAAATTACATTTGCTGCAGCTAGGGTGCGTCTAGATTTCTAGGTTAGAGTTCCGTACAATAAACAGGAAACATCACTGCCTCTATTGCTGCCACAATAAAGTTTTTTTTTAAAACACGATGATGGTAAAAAAATGAAACCCCTGCGCTAAACTGCCCAGTAGTTTGTGTAACAGCTGACTGTTTCCCTGCAACAACAAAGCACAGTCCCGCCATTTCAGTGACGCTCCCACCGCCACACAACCATGCGACAAAATTCCGGATCCCCTTTTGCTGGTGTGAATGGGCCCTAAGGCTCATGGGATGTGGTGGTGGTGGTGTTGTTGTTGTTAATCGCTAGTAAATGCTTGTTTTATTTAGGTAAAAATTACAAGGTACTCAAGTGTTACAATCCAGTATAGTAATGAAAATGATTGTCTGTAGTGAACCTCAGTGGCATGTGCAGGCTGTTTCCCTTTTCAGAATATGTCACTTGTGTCCATGTTATAGTTGTTGATCTCTAGTGTACACTGTTAAAGCTCTTAAGTTCTTCCTAAACTAGACTCTTAATTGCTTCTAGTGAGTGCAAATCAAAGGCAATTAAAGTGATGTTTGAACTTGACTGTAAACGAAGTGTAGCTTGGATTGCCCCTAAGGAATGCATGTCTTCCTATTTTTAGTTTTGCTGTGTTTTGATTCAAGGCAGGCTTTAACTTTGTTGTCTCGTGGGGTGGGGAGTCGTATCTCAGCCTGAGCTGTCATCCGTTTACAGAGCATTTTACTTCCCTGCTCACAAGTCGGGTCAAGTGTTTATGTTTAATGTGCAGAATCAAAGCGGCAAGAGTGATATCTTAGCTGAACATGGCAGAAATCTATCGATTGAAGCGCTGAGTCCTCTGAGCTTTTGACGAGCTAACATTTGCAGGGATCCATGACATCAGAAAGTAATCCTAATAGGTTTTTTTGCCAGAAATCCTGGCACCCGCTCACTTATCTGATGGTGAACACTTTGTACTCTAGTTATCTGAGACTTTGGCACGTCTTAAGTTTCATTAAGCTGCATGGGCAAGCTGAGTAAGCCCTTAACACAATTTGGCATCTCTGCTCTTTATATTAGACTACACTTTCTGCTATGTCCTCTGGAACCACTGTGTGCATGTAGAAAACCATCACTACATATAAAGACGATGTCAAGTTCTTCCTGTTTGTAACAAGACTCCAGCCGTCAGCTCTGACTCAGCAGTGATAGCCTGTGGATGATGTCAGTTTTGTCAGTGACTTACCTCTCTAGATGGGCTGTTCCAGTAAATGGTGGTATTTGTAACATATGGTCCCTGTCTGCAGCTTTCAGGAGATCCTTTCATACTCACATCTGCAGCAAATCATATGCTGATGACTGATGACATCATGATGACCTATAATGCCTGTTCCCAATAGTGTTGAGTGAAATATCTCGACTGGCTTGTCAGACCCAGACACGCAGACTCCCTGAGTTGATTATTAAGTGTCGCTGACAGACATTGCGACAAAGTCAACTGAGCATGACCTTTTTTATGTTTTAGATTTCCTGCATTTTGCTTTGAACTGCATGTATGAGATAATGGTAGGTAGTTTAGTCACAAAGTGACATTTTAAGTACTTTTCAAAAAATGCTTTCTTTTTGAGACGTGACCTGTCGACTAGGATAAGAAGAAAAATAAATGGTGAGATGGAGGCAAGATGCAAAGAAAGAAGAACAAGAATACAAGATGGATACAAATATTGCAGAAGTGTTACGTTCATAACATGTATGCATTTGGCCAATTGATGATTTTTTATTTTTATTTTTTTTATGGTTACTATTATTGGTGCACTTCTGCCCCTGGAGCTGCCTGTTAAGACATGTTTTCATTCCCATCCATCCGTCATCTCCTGTGAAAACCCTGTCCACACACGTACCTCTAACTTCTCTCTGCTTTCTGTCCCCTGGCTTTTTCTTCTCTCCAGCTGACCCCGGCCGGGAAGGCAGCTCAGGCTGGTGTCGGGGTGGGAGACTGGGTGGTGTCCATCAGTGGTACCAATGCAGAAGACATGACCCATGTGGAGGCACAAAACAAGATCAGAGCAGCAACAGACTCCCTCACCCTCACTCTCAGCAAGTAAGTCATCAGGCAACGCATGATGTAACAAAACACTACGTGATCACTCACCCCTATGTTCTGTCTCGGGCAAACACAGCAGCATAAAACCACACAAAAACGCATTTCCCCCTTCGTTCCTTGGAGAGAGAAATACTATAATGTCCTTGAAATTTGACTCCGTATGACAGATGGTTGCAAAACACACTGGTATTAAACTTATCCTCACACACATTCCATTATTGTGTTTCCCCCCAAGGCTTAGTTTTAGGGTTAGACTTGGAAATGCTCTCAAAAAAAGTAATTATTTCTGCCGGTAAGGTTATTTTTTCAATCCTGTTTGTCTCTTTGTCCATTACTGTAGCTAGCAGGATATGTCAAAAACTGCTGAACAGATTTCAGCGGATTTTGATGAAAAGTTAGTCCATGAGAAGAAGAAAAAAAGAACTAACTTAGTTTTGGTACAGATGGCACTACCATATGGTTATTTATAAAGCACTTCATGCTTTTACTTATTAGACTCCTACAAATTGTATCCAATCTGCACAGAATTGGTAGTGTGCAAAGCATGTTTAGGTTATCTATATTTAGGTTTTGATATTTGTCCCATGTTTTTTTTCTACAAAAAAAAAGAATTTCGAGGGGTGGCACTAGTGTTGCCAATTTCACGACCGTTTTATACTGTTAACTCTACTTCTGCATAACTTGGCAATGTCATCAATCAGTATATTTTGATGTTGATTCAGATCTAGGTTAAAACCTCAACATTATTATTATTTAATTAAAGTAACAAGAGAACACATGCTCTCTGAATTCTTTGTCTCAATATTACAGCCTTGTTTGGTTGAAACAAACCATTAACCATACATAATGTCTCAGCTTTAAAATTAAATAAACTCTTTCTTCAGATCAAAACAATTTAAGTGTGAGCCAGGAAAATCAATTTTGTTTAATAATACAATTATTTTAGTTAGGACTGCATAACCCACAACCAGGCGACACTCATATCTGCACACACAACTCATGCTAGAAATTTCTGACTGATAATGTACTTCTGTGGAGTGCAAAGCCAAATGTTTCATCGGAAGCTTAATTATAAGAAAAAGATTTTCCTCCCCTACAGACCCGGCTGTTAAGTTCTGACCGATCTTCTTTGTTCACTTATGTTGAGAGTCAAAACAGACGTAGCCACAGGTCGTTTATATGACTTTCCAGAAGTAAACAGCCAGAACATAAACTACTAATTTCAGACTTGGAGATCATGGTGATATTTGCTGCATATTGTTTTACGTATGCCTGGCTCCTCTCACATTCATACTACGTAGAGGTCTCTGCACAGATCACTAAATCCAGTGGGCCTACCAGTTCATGTGTCCCTTTTTTTAAAATAGGTTAATTTGTGTTGTTGCAACATGAAACTTGGAGACAGGACGTTGGAATAGGTATTTCTTAGTAATATAAACTAGAGCTGCAATTACAAGTCTATTTTAATTGATAAGTCAATCAATAAAAAAATGGATAGCCAACTATTTTGATACTTGAGTAATTGTTTTAAGCAAAAATGCCAAAACGTTAGCTGGTTCCAGCCACTCAAATGTGAGGATTGGATGATTTACATTGTCATACACGATAGTAGGAGGAGAGAGAGAATAATGAGGAAAGATGAGGGAGATACTGTATGGTTGGAGGTACAGAGATGATTAAACCTGGGGGATCAAAGGCAGATTTTTGAGGTGGGGAGTAAGATGCCAAGGCTTTGTAGAGTGGTACCACTGCAATCTTGTAATATTTAGTTTACTAAATATCTCAGCAGGATATTATTATGCCCAGAGATGAAGAGAGTTAGTGTATCTGGTAGAGCTATTCTAAAAGGCCATGCTCTTTGCAATCAAAGAGCTGCAATTCCTGTTTTCCATGCTGCCAACGAGACACATTGCTGATGTTGCATGTATTATTATTATTTTTTCCTGCAGAAAGAGGTCATGCAATACGCTTCAACCTACAAAATGCCTTTTAAAAGGAGTGTGAGGTAGAGCAAGCAGTAGAGTCATGGCTGGGTGGGGTTTTTCCGAGTGGGGGGGGGGGGAAAGAAAGGAGAATAAGGAAAGAGAATCTTGTTGGCCTTTGTGGTGAGGAAATAAGAATCAAGAGAAGTGACGTCATGCTCTCCGCAGAGGGATGGATCAGTTGTCGTCCTTGAGCCATATGTGCCTCCTGCCCGTCTAACAGAGGTTCCCAACTCAAACTTGGGCTTTGATGATTTAATGACACCTTGTTAAGACATAGCCCATAAACCTATTTTGAACCTGGGATGAGATGATTCTACGAGGCAAAGCCTTATAGAATCCTTGCTGTGTCTGGCAGGTATGCTTTGCCAAAACCTGAAACTGAATTATGTAAACATACACACACTGGTACTTCTGCTATTTCACATTGTGTATATGATTTGTGTGTTATCATAACACATTTCATTACACTGAAGGTTTGCTGTAGTTAGTTATTTCTCTGAAAGGTTAAAGATTTTGGTTTCTTGTAAAGATTTCTCTTGGGAAGGAAGATGAAATTGGGGGTATTATAACATACCAAAGCCAACTGTGGCTTTGTGTTTGGAATATTGTTTAAAACAGAACGTTAATGGCAGAAAATATGAACAAATGTATTTAATAAAACATCGCTTTTACCTTTTTTATTTCACAGGCAGTGGTGTAATGTTTTGATAGACCTATAATACGCAAGCATGTTAACTTCAGCTAAACTTTACTTCAATCTGTGGTTTGCCTCCTTTTTATTTCTCATCTCCATGTGGAGTCCAACTATTGTAAACATTTCACATTCTTCCAGTCTTGTTTTCTTTTACCCATGACTCCCTTCCCATGAATCCCCAGTCGCCTCTCTTCATCTCACCCTCTCCTATTGCTATTATATTGTAAGACAAGCAAATATTGTTTTCCTGAAATACTTCTCAGAGAAGAGCTATTGTCAGTTTTATTTATTCGTATCTTGGCTGCCATCCACAGTTTCTTTTATGTCAAGAGAGGAGGACAGCTGCGCAGTGATGAGATATGTTGTTTTTTTTTTGGTTTAGGGCCTCATTTTGTTCAACACCAGTGATCATTGAGTGTCTTTTTTTTTTATGAGGAAAGTTTAGGCTGTATCCAGAGCCTTTTTATAGGTAGTGGAATCCAAAAAATATGGGCGTCATAGAAAGACGATAATTTCGCAGCAAGACTGACACACTAGGTCCATATTTCAATGTTCTCTGTCTGCAGGGATTGGCCTGGAGAGGGTTGTGGTTTGAGTCTGTCAGCGATGTGTGCAAAGTTGATTACAGTCTCATGGGAGGATTTTTGTTTTTTTGTGGGGAAATTTCTGACTTTATCTAACATCAGCTGGAAAGTCTAGCATGCATCAGTGAAGATAAGTGACCGATGACATGAGGCAGAAAATGATCTCATAGTGTGCATATTCAGTTTCGGCACAGGTCAAACTTGATCAAGCAAACTAAGTTATTCCATGAAACAATGACCTAATGATCTCCACATTTGCGGCTCTCATACACATTCCCTATATGCCTGATCTAAGTGTGACTCATCAAATTATGGGCTAAGGCGAGTTGAAGCACTATGAATGTCACGTTGATTTGTCTTCCCTGAAGAGCGTACGCGCACAGACATGTCAGTATGCCTGCCCTTCGCTCCTCTCGCTCTGTATCTATACAGCCCTGTTGTCATCCTGTCTTTAACGTTGCTCTATCACTGGTTGAGCAGGCAATGATATGAGCGGTTTATTAATTTCTCATCGTCACAGGAAGCGCTGTCCATTGTTCTGTGTGTATGACTGTAGCCTGAAACGATAAGGGTGACCCTGTTGTAGCTTTGTGTTGCATGCAAACATTGGGCAGGGGGATGGTAGTAGTCTTATGTTTAGTTATTTTAGGAGCCAGCAGCAATGTAAAGCTGGGTGCCTTCATGTTTAATGTGTACAGATATTTTAATGAACTGTCTGCTGTGTCGCTCCAGTCAGCAAAGACACGGCAGTAATGGGAATCCTGGGATTAGAGTTAAGAAGTGTACTACACTGTCACATTTCCAGTATTCTTAACTGGCTGGGTGAATCTGCAGACAGTCCAAGATTTTGTGAAAAGTAGTAAGGTTTTGGTGTTTGTCAATGGAAAACATCAGCTTTTACAACCTGGTTATTTTCTCCCGTCATTTCTATGGCTTCTACCATCTTTGCTGGTTAGGTTAATTGTAATGAGATATGGGTGTAAGGGGACTATGCTTGAGACAGCTTTGCAGTGGAGTCCATTTGGCATTACAAATAATACAAAATGAGCAAAGTAGTCCAGTTGAGCACAATTGTCTAAACCACATGTTAAGATATGAAAACAAAAGCGAAGCATCCCGAATCCAACATTATTTTGCAGGGCTATGTCTTGGTTCAGTCGCACATGTGCGCTCATGTAGTTTTATGATGCACTGGATAATTATAATGGCCGTTTTGAGTGCATTCTCTTTTATTCTGGCATCTGTGAGTGATTTAGATAAGTGGGTTAAACTGGGCCTGTTTAAAACCCGTCTGATCACTTGTTTGCATACCCCTTGTAAAACGGTCTCAAGCTGAGTTCCTGCAATTCCCTATTCAAGCAATAAAGCTTGTATTTATTATGTTGTCTTAACTAATGGGAAGCAAAAACTACAACAAAAGTACCCATTTTGTAAACAAAATATTGTTCCACCAAGTTATAATTGAAGTCACTTCTGTAATCCACTTAAAATGTTAGATGCGATCCCAGCTATTAGTCTTTGTGCAATATGAGGTTGATAATTGTATATGTGTAACCAGACTCATTTATTATAGATTTTGTCATCGTAATTTAAATTTATTAGAATGTGTAATACAAGCAAAACATCCTTGTCTAGTTAGGTTTAAAAGTGTTGGAGTATTAGTTGTCATAATTGTTTGTTTTTCAGCTTGAATAATATACTTGTATGTTGTCCAGTTTATTTAAAATAAAACCGTATTTTGGAAGGAAATTCAACGTGAAGACGGCGTCTCAAACACAGCTTTTCTTTTGACTGAAACATTGCAGACTTTTGTGATTTGAAAATTACAGTGTTTGATATTGTATCTTAAATGTGTGGAGGTGATTTTATTTGAAATGGTAAATAGACTGCATTTGTAGAGCGCCTTTCTACTTTGCCTCTCATTCACACACACACATTCATACACTAATACCTGCCCCTGTCTCTTCTTTTCACAGAGCTTTCAAAGCAGGTGGAGACCAGAAGGTAAGACTATGTTTGCCTGAAACATTGAGCACACCTCCTGTCTGAACAATTGGATGCTTTGGCATGGTCTGCTACTGGACTGTTGCATTTGAAGCTTCCTTTAATCATTGCTCACATTTGGCTTCAACAGTGTGTTCTGTCACTTTGTGTTTAAATTCATCTGATTCACTCGAGTCACCTGTCGAGCTCTCACGGAGTCCATACACTGTGCATTAGCAAAGCATCAGTGAGTCGCTAAACCAGTTGTTTGCTGGATGGAGTGTTGTGAATATGGCTTTTGGAATTTCCTGTGGTTTATTTCGTGATGCCTTGCACAATCCCTGAAGCCAGAGTAATACTGATGCACGTAGCTTCACTGTCAAACCTCTTGGCAGCTACTCGACTGAATACTGTGTGAACAGTACAATGGTGCCATGAACTGCTTTGTGCTGCACCTCGTTTTTAGTAAAGCAGCAAGAACATATTCTTTTCACAAAGTCAATGTTCCGTTTTAGTAGGTGTTCTTTTGCAGTCCATGCATAATGCGCAGGGAGAAATCTCATTAGTGAGACATGTCAGTCAGATGTGACAATTTCTCAATGCGAGCATTTTGCTTTTACCAACACTAGCAGATTACTTTAGCCAGTCCGTGGCAGACTGCCAACACAAATAAAATAGCTGTGCTCGCACCATTTAAGCACTTCTTCCATGCACAGAGAAAAGCCTGCAGGCTTTGACGGAGCTTCTCCTGAAGCCCGGCATAATCATTTGCACAAAAAAAAAAAAAAAAAAGTTGGAAGCTTGCTTAATATAAAGCTTGGGATTGTGCAACAGCAGAAGGAACTTTCACTGTGTGTCAAAAATGTCTAACCGCATGTTGTGTGCTGTGCTGCACTGTCTCCCTCTCCCACACCCCCGTAGGACTCGCTTTCTCCGGCTTCTGTTCAGCCAAAGTACTCCTTTGCCCCCAGCACAACCATTAACAAGATGGCGAGGCCATTTACAGCAGGTGGTAGTGCCAACTCAGGACCTGCTATTAAACCTGTGGCCTACTCCCCTAAACTTAACACCCAGAGCTCACAGGGCCGTGCCAGTATGCAGCAGCCACAGAATGGGTAGGTGGATAAAGAAACACTATTCCCTTTGGAACCACAATGTGACTAATGTGGTTTAATGGTTCTGACGTCTCATTATTCTGGTTTTACACTAAGGAGAAAACGACTCCTTCAGGATTTCCAAACTGCATTATGTTAAGAATTAACTTCAGTATATTGCCAACATTGTGTGACAGATTTTAGGAAACCTTCCATAAAGGATAAACGTAAGAAAATGAATGCTGACTCACCGCTGAGATATACTTAATTACTCCACTGTCTGCCGACAATGTAACAAACAAGAAAGGAGGAGGTCGTCAAACCTTTTTGTCAAAAGGACCCAAATGATCTTGTTGGCCTTTTATCATGAGATAAAAGCAAACACTTTGTTAGCAGCATAGCAAGGGATATTTAGCTGACATATGCAATTCAAGCTGGCTTCCTCCAGCTGAAAGACCTCTACAGTGGAATTTATTGAATGATAACGGTTTTGCAGAGATTAGTGAAGGATGTGTCAATAATCAGTCACACCTTCGAGTCCCGGTATATCTGTTTTTTTTCTTCTTTTCTCTGGTTGTGTTTTTGGCACCTGTAGGAGTTAGGATTTGTTTTTGTAGATGTATATCTTTCCGTCTTACGTGTGTGTGTGTGTGAGAGACAAATGCTTAAAAGTAAGACCTTTTGATCTTTGAGCAATGTATATTTTCTTGCAAAACAACTCGATTTTCAAACTGATTTGCTGTTTCAACAGATGAGTTATTGACTGATTATTACTCATATCTTGCTTTTCCAGTGAGTCGTGTGTTGCAAAGAAATGGCAACGTTTTTAAGTCCAGTATTTTTCAGCGTTTAGAAGCTGTGTTTGTCACAGCACTTGCTCTGTCACTTTGTATAATATCACGTTAGTCAGAAGTCATACCTCCAGTAATACAATTAATTACATCTCTGTTTGCCTTATGCTTACAAATAATATACTCTTGTGGTGATGTCACCAGCAACATCCTTTTTTATTTTTTATTTTTATATTTTAACCAAATTCCATGATTCTCTCTGGATTTACTTAAATGATAGCGCCATACAGCTAGCTTGTCACGTCACATAATGATGGAAAATCTTGATCATGGTGTATCTTTTTTTTTTTTTTTACGGGCCAAGTTCCAGCTGCTAAACCAACTCTAAAATGGAGCCCTTCTCATATGGTGTCCCTCAAGTAAAAATCAAATCTGCTGTGTTTAGAAAAGTGAATCTTCAGTCTCTCCTTGAAAATGTAATGATAGATTTGTCTTCCGATCTTTTGGTTGTAAATTATTGAAGAAAAAATAGTAACTTGGTTTCAGAGTTGATTGTTTTGAAGCTGTTGTAATTCTGCTATCATCTCTGCTGCGTATTGAAAAGGAAGTTACCACTCCCATGACCAGAGTGTGTCATAAAGTGATGTAGGACAGGCCAGTCTGGTTCCTGCAATTTGGTTAATCATGGTAATGGTAGCCTGGTCTGACTGCAGCCATTGGTGAGATGTGGCCTGTCGCTGTATTAAGCCTCACTATAAAAAAAAAAAAAGAAGCTTTTACTGCCCTGGTTCTGGATTATTTAAACAGCCACATGGTTGTGAGGTTTCTTTGCACATGGCTGAAACCCATTCCTCCGGCCTTTTTTGGAAAGAATAGAATTTAATTATAACTGTCAGCTCACTTTTTGATGACAACATAGTTGGATCTCTCCGGACAGTAAGCCGTTTGATGCAAGCAGCATATGTCTAATGCTGGATTGAAACAGGTTTTGTGTGATGTTGTTTGTACAGACTTTCTCTGACATCATGATGCGTGAATGCTGTGGCATTTATTGTTGTTGACGGGGTTTCAGAGCGCAGGAAAAAGTTTACTAGCTGCGATGGCACATGAATCGAGTTAAGGTTTAGTTTTGTTTTTTGGCAAATGCTACAGCCATTTACACAACCGTACAGCATTTGTACACATGGGTTGGGCAAAGGGTTTGTGCCAAATTGACTGAGTCATCTCGGGACGGGGGAACAATGGATGATTTGACAGAGAAACAATGCTGTCTTTCTCACAGAGCTTGTTGATAATAGCGGCATGTCTCGTGGCACCTCTTGCATGATTTTTGCATCCTCCAGCACTTTTGGTCTTTTGTTGTGTACAACCTCTCTGCCATATATTGACATGTTCTGGTTTTTCCTTCTGTTTAACACAAGGCTGAACTCTGACCTCTTTCTCTCATTTTCTGTTTTGCTCTTTTCTCTTAACGCCGCAGATGGAAACTCTTGAGAAGTTAGTATATCTCTTTTTTTTTTTTGTCTTAACAGTCCAGACAAAATGTTTTCTTGTTTGCCTTTTTTAAATTGTCATTCAAACGCAATAATTCCCATCCTTTTATTACAGTGGTTCCCAACCTCGTGACCTCTTTTCGAGTGCCTGCAACCCCTCACTGGTTGCATATGTTTACTGGTTGTGAGCAATTGTGATTCAAAATAAATACAAATTATAACAATAATAATGTTATATTTGAATAACTTAAAATGATCCAATAATTTACAAGAAAAAAAGAGGCAAAGATTAGAGGAAAGTCTTAACAACAAACACATCTTGATCCTCAGGTTTATATTGCAATGCATTGTGGGGGTCCCTGTCTCCAGGTTGGGAACCACTGCTCTACTACAATCCATGCAGCTATTTCCTTGTAATTCACCAGTTAAACGGAATAATTTACCATCTCGCTATTTATATTGGACATATATTGTTTTTTTTAATTTTCAGTCAGGACAAAACTAGAAACATAATGTCTCAAAGCTTTTACTATTTCTTCATTTTCCCTCTATCGTCTGTCTCTCCTCTGTTACAATCTGTCTTTATGTGGTCTTTGGTCTATTCTACAGGGGAGAAGCAACTTACTTTGATGATGTGTACCACGAGTCCAAGTAAGGGCCAGCTGCTTGCAGGCTGGTTTGTCAGCTTATTAGGTTAACGTGGCCAGGCTAGATACGAGAGAAGAGCTAAAGCTCTTGGGTAAATTCACAGATACAGTTTACAGAGCAGAGATGCAACAGACAAAGCCAGTTCATTAGTAACATTCATCTTCATCCTCTTACTTTTTGATGAATGCATGATGCAGTTGACCTGCAGCCCTGTCAAAGCAATATGTTGGAAATGAAAAGCAATGTTTTTGTGCTGCTTCTTGAGTTGTCGATCCAAATAAAAGCTTTATTATGTAGTAAAACATTCCACAAACTAGGCCAGGCACTGCCAGGTTTTCTCCCATTGATTCTAATAATGAGAGTTATAAATCCGATCTCTAATGTGGTAATGTCCATTTATGAGCGTCTACAGTGTGCCCATGAGAAATCTAAGTAATGGATACCCATTAGCCCGCTTATTGCGTGACCGTGATGCTGAGCATTAGGTATTGCATGATCTGTTCAGGATGTCCTCGATTTTAAGGTCACCTGATTAGCTGGGTTGGTGTGAGTGAGTAGTCCCTAGATGGTATTGTGTTAACTGCGCCTGCTGCTGCTGGGTGGGTGTTTGTGTGTAGGCACGGCCTCAGGATGGACAACCTGCCCTGTTTTATCCCCAACGACCGCAGCAAGAAGAGGCTGATCCAGGACACTGAAGACTGGCAGCCCCGCACCGGCACCACCCAGTCCCGCTCCTTCCGCATCCTGGCCCAGCTCACAGGCACCGACTTCAGTAAGTCGGGGACCAGGTCTGGCATACTCAGGAAGTGAGACAACAGAGAGGGATGGGTTAGGGGGTGGGCTTCTCTGGGAGTCACGATGAGGTGTAGGTGCTGGCCTGTGACTGAACAGTTGATCTGCTGTGATCCAATCATAGTGACTGTCGGTGAGAGTGACAGCAGAGTGAGTGACACAGGAAAGGTGGATCACAGTTGTGTCCATTTGTTCGGCTGTGGAGAGGGGCCTCAACTGTCAGGCCGCTGCTGTCTTCAATTACAGTGATTTTTCTAATGTCTGTAACTAGTCTGACAAACAGATCTACATGTTTATTACAACAGAGGGCTGTGTAGGAACGGCAGCATTTAATGTATACTATTACTCACCGCGTTTGGGTTGCCACAGGATCAGCTGTTTGACTATTTGTCTGTGACAAGCACCTTCTTTATCAGTAAGGCATGCTAACGTGTGTCTCTCCTGGATCTCTCAGTGCAGGACCCAGATGATGAAATCATGAAGAGGTCCAGGTAAAAAGCTTGAGCATCATTGATTTGAACACATGTCGTCCTCCTCGGTCACAAGTGTTTGTGCGTTTGTGTGTGGAAGCTTCAGTTTGGCAATTATTTTAGAAATGATCTCAACTTTTAAACCTTCCTTTTAGTTTTTTTGTTGTTGGAATTGTGCTGCTTTAAATACTAGCATGTGTGGTGTGGTTTGTACAGCCTTTCTGTTATTTGAACATTCATCTTATCTGTAACATATTTTTCTCTAACTCTTGGCAAGAAAGTGTATAAGCATATCTCCCAAACTGTGAAACTATTCCTTCACTTTCATTTGCCTTCCAGACCTTTTCGTATCCTTATTTCTTCTTTGGTGTTTCACCTGTTTTATTTCACCTTTTGTGTGTGTACTCCACTTTATGCTCTCTCATGCTCTTTCTTTCTCTCTTTCTTTCTTTATCCCTACAATCTATTTCCTTCCTGTCTGTCTGTTTCATATCTCTGTTGCTTGCAATCAGGGAAAAGTTCCTCACTGAGATTCAGAGCCCCCGCTATGCCCGTCTGAGGGATTGGCACCACGACAGGTCTGCTCGTGCCCTCAATATCAAATCCTGAGCGGCATCCTAGAGGCCATGGGATGCAGAGCCTGCTAGCGATAGCCACACCGCAACGACTACGTGACAAAGACGACGAAGATAGCCGACCGTCCAATGGCAGTTAACAAATTCCTCTTTCAGATACAGATGGGGGTGAAATAGAAGTTTGGGAGAAAAAAAAGAGAGAAAAGTAAACCAAAAATTGAAGAAACGAAGCCTAGATGACAAAGCCCAAAGTTGAACCTTGCATACTGAGCCTAAGTGTAAGATCTCCCTCTGAATCTCTGACTTGATGATTGTTGACATCACTGTGAACCACTGTGTCTGTGGCCCTGTTTTCCATTTTACACTGCGTTACTTGGAGTTAAGCGGTGGGAAGGTGGGAAGGGGGGTCTCAGCAGTGGGAAGCGCCTTTCTGTTCGTTATTCTTCTTTGATTGTGAAGTTCAGACCCTCCTTTTGATCTCTGTCTGTCTCTCTCTATCACTCTATCTCTGTCTGTTTCCATTTATTGAGTTCTTCATCCTTTTTAGAGCTTTCATTTCTGATCCCCCCCCCCCTCATCTCGTAAGCTTCTCCAACCATTAAGAAAGAAAAGGAAGATAAATCTGTACTTTTTGTTTTTTTTCTGCTGTCATCAAAAATATAAAACATCTAAAAAACAAAAGCAGCTCTTGCTTCTCTGTCCTTTCTTCTGTGTTTATTTTCTTCGTGTTTA
Organism: Gymnocephalus cernua; assembly: GCA_023631565.1. Lineage (NCBI taxonomy): Eukaryota > Metazoa > Chordata > Actinopteri > Perciformes > Percidae > Gymnocephalus > Gymnocephalus cernua. The sequence goes on from CM042435.1 coordinate 18,758,725, forward strand.
TTCACTATTTAAGGATACATCTCTTGATATTCAACTATCGCTTCTCTTACTTCTCTTTCTTTAGCTGAGTCGCAACAATTTCTGTAGTGTACTGAACAACAAGGATTATGTAGAAGCAATGGTTTTCTTAGAATTTATGCAGATCTGAATTAATGGGGTGTCTTCTCAAAGATCAGGGTTCGAGGTTTACTTTTATTGCCTCAGAGAGAAAACCGTTGTGCAGTCAAGCATAAAAACAACAAATGGGTACACACACATGAAGCAAAACAAAATCATAAAATGCAGAGGTGCATAGTGAGGAATTGCAGCCTTTAGTCTTGCATTAGAGTATTTAAAACCTCCATAAAAAGACCAACATTATCATATTAAGAGTTCAGCAGAGTAATTGCTGCAGTAGAGTAGTGTTAGACTAGGATTTACTGTGATTTATTGTGCTTTTTATGATTATTGATTTGTTTTAATGTACAAATGTATTTATTTATTTTGCCTGTGAAGCACTTTGTGACTGACTGTAATAGGTGCTATATAAATACACTTTACTTACTAGAGTGGCCTTTTATAGGTGAGAAAAGATCTAACGGAAGGTTGCACACTAGACTTTTATGTTAAGTATTATTTCAGTATCTTGTTAGTTAGGCATCATGTATCACATTTAGATGTATAAAATAATGACAACTGGCAACTATTCGAAACGTATGGTGTCTGTAGGCAAGGTACAAAATGTACTTTTGCCTTCAGGTGGCCAGGAGAAAACCTTGGGAAGGTTGAGATGATGCTGCCTAATGGGTTGTGATAGCAACGTGAATGAGAAGTGCTCTGCCTTGCATACTGTAGTATAAAGAAATAATGAATTTTAATAGCAGCAGGAAACTAGATAGTTGATGCTATTTTAAAGAAACAAGTAAGTCACATAAAAAAAAAAAATGGAAATGGGTATTTTGTCACATACAGAAAACTGAAAATGGAAATTAGGTTAAGGCTTTACTTTTTTTTATTGGCAATTAAATGATACTTGGCAGTATTACCAAATATATAATCATTAAACCAGTGACTATAACTGAACTAGTCCTAACTAGTTGAAATCTGGTCTGTACCAATAAGTGTATCCAGACAGCAAGCAGACGCTCATCTCGCACTTAATGTCAAATCTGTCACGTTAGCAAGAGTCAGCCACCAAAACCATGTGGAGACATTCCAGCAGATAGCAGTCACCGGACAGTGGCAAACAAAGAATGTGTAATAGTTCAAGTGAAAAATATTACTTTCAACATGCCACAACTACAGCCCCTATACATTAATTGCAACATTGCAGTTTTCTTGACATTGTATGCCTAATGAGGAACAAGGGATGACAGAAAGAGCTTGTTTGCCACATTAAAAGCAGCCTGTAGAAAAGCGGTGCCTCTCCCTGCCCTCTCAGACATGTGCCACCATTGTTTCACATTTTGTCAGTTGTCACATTCAGGTTCTTGCAGAGCTGCATCACTTTTACCTCCACGCTGCGGAGGGTGACATGTGTCAGTGGCTTCTTGCTCACTCTAAATCAAAAACCTGCTCGTTTCCCTGTCGGATGTTGAGCTGCCAACAAACTCCTACTTTCCTCATTGCTCAGGTCGTTGCATCCCACAGGAGAGGAAGCTAAAAAAAACACAGAGGTGAATCTGAAATATGAGGTGTAAAGCGTGAACAGGAAATGTCAAGGAAAATGTTCCATGGGAATATTGGGGTGCAGCCTGTCCAAAACTCTCTGTCTCTCTCTAAGGCAAAAAAAAAAAATAAATAAATAAATAAAAAAAAAAAAACACCCCCTCCTGTCTGCACAGTCTGTGATGCAGGAGTTGTGCACCTGCATCGCACTGAGCAGGAGGGGGAGGAGGATGTTAAAAGCAGTGAAAATGTCAAGAGAACATGATCCAGGCAGCTCCAGGTGGGGAATAAGCAGCTGTAGAGGATGTACTCTAATTTACACCTGCAACCTTCACCAGAGGGAGGTGCAGCCAGACAAACCTCTGAGAGGAGTTTGAGGAGTCAGTGCCACAGGCCTGTCGTCATGTAGGGCAGCACAGCAAGGGAGTGGAGCCGGGGCCGCTGTGTTGACCAGGATGTGTTGCCGCTGCGTTGACCAGGATGTGTTTTTGCGAGTTGTTGGGGGTCCCAGAAGGCTTGTCCGTGTTTGGGGGTGAAGGGCAGCTGACCCGGGTTTTGTCCTGTCCTTCGTTTGACCTGGCTGCCGGAGATCCTTCTCATCCAGCCTCCTTTCTTCCTTTCGCTCTGTTTTGCTGTAGTTTCTTTCCAAAAATCTGGTAAGGATGGGGTATTACCTTCCTTTTAATTAAGAAAGATTTAACTTCCTCTCTGTCACCAGCCCTGCAAGCCATCTTATTGGCATGTCCTTTATTATTCAGAGTATGCTGTTGGAAAGTAGCAGACTTTTATTTATTTTTTGTATTCTTCTTCTTGCTCGATGGCTCCCAGCTGTGAGTCTGTAACTTATCCTGCTTCTGTAACTTCTTGTGTTTAGTTGTTTGGCTACATACGGAGTATAGTTGATAGGCAGGCTTAACCTGATACAGGCGATGCTTTTCTTCTTTTTCCTTGCAAATGAGAAATGATTTCATCATCCTTCATTAGTGTATTGTAGATGGCACAGTTGGTGATGTAAACATGATGGATGCCCAAGGCGGTGTTATATTTTTTTCCCAAGATAAGACGTCTCCACAGCTCCCTTTCTTGGCTCAGAAGTTTTTATTTTTTTATTTTTTCCTTCTCAGTCGTGGTTTGAAGATTGTTCTGAATATAGTGGCGCTTGCTGGCGGTAACAGAACTTTGAAATGTAGAAACAGCTCTTTATTTCAACACTCCTGCACAGTTTCTCGTTCTCTAACTTTTGCCTGTGAGTGACGTCAATCAATCCGAGATGTTCAGGTTTCTGATTGCTCTCATTAGCGTAGTGTCTCTTTTTTATTTATTTATTTTTTTGATTTTGTTTTTCTTTTGGGGCTTTTCCTCTTTTAATGGACAGGTGAGAAAGGGGCGAGAGCGGGGGAAGACATGCAGGAAATCGTCACAAGGCATAAACCTCTAAATATATGCGCGCCTGCTCTACCCACTGAGCCAACCTGGCCACAGTATAGTGGCTCTTTAATGTCTTTACCGAATGCACACCACGTTATCTTCAGTATTGATCATTCGAAATGCGTGATTGATTCAGTCTCACAAAGGCTTGTGTTATTATGTAAAATGGCCTGCGACTCAATTCCAATTCTATTATTACAGAGTATATTCTTTAACATTCTCCTGAATCGACCACTCTTAACCAGCCTGTCTTTCCACAACAGGTGAGAAACCCATGCTAATCCTGTTGATACTGATTTATATTAATGATGATGCTTATGATCTATTCACACATTAATAACCTGTGGCACAACGCAACACAGTGTGTGGCACACTGCAACACAAACATAATTCGAAAGTTTGAAATTAAATGTTTATTGTGTAGTAACCATGGTTACTGAGGTGTGTGTGTGTGTGTTTTATTTTCTAATTAGTAATTTTCTCTCCACAGCCTTGAGCCAACTCCCTCACCTGCCAAGGCCCAAGCAGCAGCTAAACCAGATGGTGAGTTTCTGCTCCTGCTGATGCGTATAAAGAACCCCAGCAGCATCCAGCAGAGGTTTTGCTAATAGATTCTTATTAAGTTTCAATGCATGAGTGTCAGCAGCAACAACGTGATGCCCAAAAATGTTACAACATACACCTGGAGGGAGCGTGTATATTAATTAAAGTGTCCCCCCCTCCCATTATGGAAAAAGTTCTTCTAATTCCAAAAACAAACTCATTTTTTTTTTTCTGGCCCAGGCTCCAAGACTGCAGTTGCGGCAGCAACAGGCAGTTCAGGTCCTTCCTCTCGACCGCCGTGGGTCACTGACCCTAATTTCGCCGACCGCTATCGCCCAGACAAGACCAGCACCGTCGTGACCCAGCACCAGCAGCCGGTCCAGCCGACGCCTATGCAGAACCGCAGCTCCATCCTGCAGGCAGCGCAGCAGGCGCCTGAAGACGGCGGGAGGACCCCGCTATGTGGTGCCTGCAACAAAATCATAAGGTGAGACCGCACCGCCACATCAGTGAGGGACAGTTTGATTCATTTCACCAGAATAAAATACGTTCAAGTTCTGGCAGATTTAGTCAGTCAGCTAATTAACACAGTCTGGAGACGTCTTGTTATCACTGAAGACATGATCCTGACTTTGAAATAATTTCAACCTCAGTGCACACATTTCACAGACAATATAAAGAAACCTTAGTTCTTATTCTGGTCATCAACAAGTGAAGGTACAAAGTGTCTTGTAGAAGTGTGTCTCGCTGTGTGTTGTTAGTCATGTTCTGACATTTCTATAACAGTTGCAATTGTTTTCCCTGTGAAGTGGAAAGTGATGTAGAAGATTTTGTGTGTGTGTGTGTGTGTGTGTGTGTGTGTGTGTGTCCGTCCGTTTCCAGAGGTCGGTACCTGGTAGCGCTGGGTCGTTCTTGGCACCCGGAGGAGTTTACGTGTTCCCAGTGTAAGGCGGTCCTGGATGAGGGGGGCTTCTTCGAGGAGAGAGGGTCTGTCTACTGTACCAAGTGCCACGATAACCGATACGCTCCTAACTGTGCCAAGTGCAAAAAGAAGATTACAGGGGTAAGAACTGCACTATTACACTATTACAACACAAACCAGTTTCAAAGTTGGTGATTTCTCTGTACAAAGAAATATACTGATGTGGTACAACCTTTTCTCCTTTTTATCAGGAAATCATGCATGCCCTGAAGATGACCTACCATGTTCAGTGTTTCAAGTGTGCAGCCTGCAAGACTCCCATCAGGAACCAAGCCTTTTACATGGAGGAGGGCGAACCCTACTGTGAGAAAGGTAAGTCATTGTGTGAATGCTGATTGACGTTTTTTTCCAACATACAATACTATGACTTTTTTTCGACATGCTTCACTTTGACTTTTTAATGGCTTTTTTCGACATACTATACCATTACTTTATCACTTTTTCGATATACATACTATGACTTTTTTATCACTTTTTGATATATACTGTACTATACTATGACCTTATCACTTTGTTCGACATACTATTCTATGACTTTTTTTCAACATACTATACATTTACTTTTTACGACGTACCATACTATAACTTTTTAATGGCTTTTTTGACATCACTTTTCGACATGCTATACTATAAATTTTTTCTATACTATACTATGACTTTTTCATTACTTTTTTCAACATATATATATACTATGACTTTTTTCAACATGCTATACTTTGGCTTTTTTATGTTTTTTCCCCCCCAATATACTATGCTATTAGTATTTTCATCGAAAGTCCTTTGTTGGCACAGTGGCTCAGTGGTTAACACTGCTCCCAACAGGTAAATAGCAAGTAGTCATTGTAGATTCTGACCCAGGTTTGATACCCAGTCCAGGCTTACCCTTTTCATGAAGTCTTTTTCCCAACATATAGTACTATGACTTTTTTATCACTTTTTTCAGCATACTATACTATGACTTTTCTTGACATACTTCAATTTGCCTTTTAATGGGTTTTTTTCAACATACTATACTATGAATTTTTTGAGACATTCTATACTATCACTTTCTTTTTTGGCATACAATGCTCTGGCTTTGTATTGGCTTTTTTTCTACATACTATGCTTTTAGTGTTTTCATCTTAAATTCTTTAGTGGATCAGTGGCTCAGTGGTAAACACTGCTGCCAACAAGAAATCAGTAAGTAGTCACTGCAGATTCTGACTGTGGTTCAATACCCAGTCCAGGCTTACCCTATTCATGAAGTTTTCTCAACATACAATACTATGACTTTTTTATCACTTTTTTCGGCATACTATACCATGACTTTGTTACGAAAACATAAACTCTGTCAGATCAGATAGCTTAGGGTGATAAGATTATGTTCGGAAGACAGAATGTTGCGTGTTCAAATCCTATATATAATCAGTAAGTTTTGAGGGGCCGATACACTAAGTGAAAGAGACGAATATGTCAAAATCATGCTCTCATCTGTCAGGTTAGATAGCTTAGAGTGATAAGAGAATGATTGGATCCTATCACTTTTTTCGATTGGAAGACAGAAGGTTGAGTGTTCAAATCCTATATGTTTCAGTAAGTTTTAATACTAACACTAATATGCCGAAAACATGACTTTTGTGTCAGGTCAGATAGATTAGGGTGATAAGAGAATGATTGGAAGACAGAAGTATGAGTGATCAAATCCTGTATGGTGCAATTAGTTTCAAGACCTACATTACAGGAATGAAGAGAAAGGTTGTGCTACAATCTTTTTTTTATCACTTTTTTCGATATGCTATACTATGACTATTTTCGACATACTATACTATTACTTTTTATTACTTTTTTTGCCATACCATACTATGACTATTTTCAACATGCTATACTATGACTTTTTTATCACTTTTTTCGACTTACTATACTATGACTTTTTTATCACTTTTTTCGACATACTATATACTATGACTTTTTTATTATTTTTTTTCGACTGACTTTTTTATTATGTTTTTTGACATGCTATACTAAGGCTATTTTATTACTTTTTTCGACATGCTATACTATGACTATTTTTATCACTTTTTTTTAACATGCTATACTATGACTTTTTATCACTCTTTTTCAACATACTATACTATGACTTTTTTATTACTTTTTTCGTCATGCTATACTATGACTTTTTATCACTTTTTTCGGCATGTTATACTAGGACTTTATCACTTTTTTTGACATGCTATACTATGACTATTTTCGACATACTATACTATGACTTTTTTTATAATTTTTTTCCACATACTATACTGTGACTATTTTCGACATGCTATACTGTGACATTTTTATTACTTTTTTCAACATGCTATACTCTGATTTTTAAAAAAGTTTTTTCAGCATGCTATACTATGTCTTTTTATCACTATTTCGACATACTATAATATGACTTTTTTAACATTTGTTTCGACACGCTATACTATGACTTTTTATAAAGTTTTTTCAGCATGCTATACTATGTCTTTTTTATCACTTTTTTCGACATGCTATACTATGACTTTTTATTACTTTTTTCGACATGCTATACTATGACTTTTTATCATTTTTTTCCGACATACTATACTATGGCTATTTTATTATTTTTGACGACATGCTATACTGTGACTGTTTTCGACATACTATACTATGACTTTTTATTACTTTTTTCGACATGCTATACTAGGGCTTTTTAAAAAATTTTTCGACATGCTATATTATGACTTTTTTATCACTCTTTTTTAACATACTATACTATGACTTTTTTATTACTTTTTTTCGTCATGCTATACTATGACTTTTTTATCACTTTTTTTGACATACTGTGCTGTGACTTTTATCACTTTTTTCAACATACAATATTATGACTTTTTTATCATCTAACTATGGCTAATTTATTACTTTTTTCGACATGCTATACATTGACTATTTTCAACATACTATACTATGATCTTTTTATTACTTTTTTCGACTTACTATACTATGACTATTTTCGACATACTATACTATGACTATTTTTATCACTTTTTTTGCCATACTATACTATGACTATTTTTGACATTCTATACTATGACTTTTTTATCACTTTTTTCGACATGCTATACTATGACTATTTTCGACATGCTATACTATGACGTTTTATTACTTTTTTGGACATGCTATACTATGACTTTTTTATCATCTTTTTTGACATGCTATACTAAGGCTATTTTATTACTTTTTTCGACATGCTATACTATGACTATTTTCGACATACTATAATGACTTTTTTATCACTTTTTTCGACATGTTATACTAGGACCTTTTTATCACTTTTTTTTAACATGCTATACTATGACTTTTTATCACTCCTTTTCAACATACTATACTATGACTTTTTTATTACTTTTTTCGTCATGCTATACTATGACTTTTTATCACTTTTTTCGGCATGTTATACTAGGACTTTATCACTTTTTTTGACATGCTATACTATGACTATTTTCGACACACTATACTATGACTTCTTTTATAATTTTTTTCCACATACTATACTGTGACTATTTTCAGCATGCTATACTATGTCTTTTTTATCACTATTTCGACATACTATAATATGACTTTTTTAACATTTGTTTCGACACGCTATACTATGACTTTTTATAATTTTTTTCAACATGCTATACTATGACTTTTTTATCATCTTTTTCGACATGCTATACTATGACTTTTTATCATTTTTTTCCGACATACTATACTATGATTTTTTATCATTTTTTTTCCAACATACTATACTATGGCTATTTTATTATTTTTGTCGACATGCTATACTGTGACTATTTTCAACATACTATACTATGACTTTTTATTACTTTTTTTGCTATACTATACTATGACTATTTTAGACATACTATACTATGACTTTTTTTATTACTTTTTTCAACATGCTATACTATGACTTTTTATAATTTTTTTCGACATGCTATATTATGACTTTTTTATCACTCTTTTTCAACATACTATACTATGACTTTTTTATTACTTTTTTCGTCATGCTATACTATGACTTTTTTATCACTTTTTTCGACATACTATGACTATTTTCAACATACTATATATAATATGACTTTTTTATTACTTTTTTCCGACATACTGTGCTGTGACTTTTATCACTTTTTTCGACATACAATATTATGACTTTTTTATCACCTAACTATGGCTAATTTATTACTTTTTTCGACATGCTATACTATGACTATTTTCAACATACTATACTATGATGTTTTTATTACTTTTTTCGACTTACTATACTATGACTATTTTCAACATGCTATACTATGACTATTTTTATCACTTTTTTTTGCCATACTATACTATGACTATTTTTGACATTCTATACTATGACTTTTTATTACTTTTTTCGACATGTTATACTATGACTTTTTTTATCATCTTCTTCGACATGTTATATTATGACTTTTTTTTTTATCACTTTTTTCGACATGCTATACTATGACTATTTATCATTTTTTTCCGACATACTATACTATGGCTATTTTATTATTTTTGTCGACATGCTATACTATGACTATTTTCAACATACTATACTATGACTTTTTATTACTTTTTTTGCTATACTATACTATGACTATTTTAGACATACTATACTATGACTTTTTTTATTACTTTTTTCAACATGCTATACTATGACTTTTTATAATTTTTTTCGACATGCTATATTATGACTTTTTTATCACTCTTTTTCAACATACTATACTATGACTTTTTTATTACTTTTTTCGTCATGCTATACTATGACTTTTTTATCACTTTTTTCGACATACTATGACTATTTTCAACATACTATATATAATATGACTTTTTTATTACTTTTTTCCGACATACTGTGCTGTGACTTTTATCACTTTTTTCGACATACAATATTATGACTTTTTTATCACCTAACTATGGCTAATTTATTACTTTTTTCGACATGCTATACTATGACTATTTTCAACATACTATACTATGATGTTTTTATTACTTTTTTCGACTTACTATACTATGACTATTTTCAACATGCTATACTATGACTATTTTTATCACTTTTTTTTGCCATACTATACTATGACTATTTTTGACATTCTATACTATGACTTTTTATTACTTTTTTCGACATGTTATACTATGACTTTTTTTATCATCTTCTTCGACATGTTATATTATGACTTTTTTTTTTATCACTTTTTTCGACATGCTATACTATGACTATTTATCATTTTTTTCCGACATACTATACTATGGCTATTTTATTATTTTTGTCGACATGCTATACTATGACTATTTTCAACATACTATACTATGACTTTTTATTACTTTTTTTGCTATACTATACTATGACTATTTTAGACATACTATACTATGACTTTTTTTATTACTTTTTTCAACATGCTATACTATGACTTTTTATAATTTTTTTAGACATGCTATACTATGACTTTTTTATCACTCTTTTTCAACATACTATACTATGACTTTTTTATCACTTTTTTCGACATACTATGACTATTTTCGACATACTATAATATGACTTTTTTCTTACTTTTTTCCGACATACTGTGCTGTGACTTTTATCACTTTTTTCGACATACAATATTATGACTTTTTTATCACCTAACTATGGCTAATTTTAGTTTTTTTGACATGCTATACTATGACTATTTTCAACATACTATACTATGATGTTTTTATTACTTTTTTCGACTTACTCTACTATGACTATTTTCAACATGCTATACTATGACTATTTTTATCACTTTTTTTGCCATACTATACTATGACTATTTTTGACATTCTATACTATGACTTTTTTTATCACTATTTTCGACATGCTATACTATGACGTTTTATTACTTTTTTGGACATGCTATACTATGACTTTTTTATCATCTTTTTTGACATGCTATACTAAGGCTATTTTCGACATGCTATACTATGACTATTTTCGACATACTATAACATGACTTTTTTATCACTTTTTTCGACATGTTATACTAGGACCTTTTTATCACTTTTTTTGACCATGCTATACTATGACTTTTTATCACTCCTTTTCAACATACTATACTATGACTTTTTTATTACTTTTTTCGTCATGCTATACTATGACTTTTTATCACTTTTTTCGGCATGTTATACTAGGACTTTATCACTATTTTCGACATACTATACTATGACTTTTTTTATAATTTTTTTCCACATACTATACTGTGACTATTTTCGACATGCTATACTGTGACATTTGTATTACTTTTTTCAACATGCTATACTCTGATTTTTTAAAAAAGTTTTTTCAGCATGCTATACTATGTCTTTTTATCACTATTTCGACATACTATAATATGACTTTTTTAACATTTGTTTCGACACGCTATACTATGACTTTTTATAATTTTTTTCAACATACTATACTATGACTTTTTTATAATTTTTTTTCAACATACTATACTATGACTTTTATTACTTTTTTCGACATGCGTAGTAGGTGGTAGTAGCAAATATTCAAACATTACATTACATGTCACTTGACTTTTAATATAAAGTTTTTTTCAGCATGCTATACTATGTCTTTTTTATCACTTTTTTCGACATACTATACTATGACTTTTTATTACTTTTTTCGACATGCTATACTATGACTATTTTCAACATACTATACTATGACTTTTTATTACTTTTTTCGACATGTTATACTATGACTTTTTTATCATCTTTTTCGACATGTTATATTATGACTTTTTTATCACTTTTTTCGAAATGCTATACTATGACTATTTTCAACATACTATACTATGACTATTTTCGACATACTATACTATGACTTTTTATTACTTTTTTCAACATGCTATACTATGTCTTTTTAATAATTTTTTTTCGACATGCTGTACTATGACTTTTTTATCACTTTTTTTCGACATGCTATAATATGACTTCTTTTTACATACGATTACGGTTGGGTACCGAAACCACGGTCCCTACGCAAACGGTAGTGTTCGGACCGGAATAGAACGCAAACCCAACGTCTCCTTCCAGGCAGCGCTGCCTGGATTAGGCTATGGTTATGGTTAGGGTTAGGTGCTTTGAAGTCAACGGTCGCAGCGCTACCTTGAAGTCAATTAGGCAATGGTTATGGTTAAGGTTAGGGTTAGGTGCCTTGAAGCGTTGCTTGGAAGGATACATTGGGGGCTTAAAACACCACTGAGCGTGTACAGGCCTCTTCGACACCATCTGAGAGAGTTTTCTCCTGTGCAGGACATGCCATAAGTCAGGAGAGGTGTAGTATCTTCACAGAAGGCAAATATGGTCATTTTTCTGCACAAGAGCTGCTAAAGTTTGAGGCTGGTTTAGTTAGCATACCAACTCAACATTTATTTTGTTGTTACGTGTTAATAGTGTAACTGTTATTTATTGCTAAATTATTGTAGTTGTATGTTAGGTAACTTAGGTTTACTTATTAAATATTTAAGTGCTTTAAAACGTTAATATATTGTTAAATTGAAATAATTTTCAATAAAAAAAATAAAAAGCTCTATAAAAGAGCCTTACGTTGATGTCATTTTTCAGTTTTTCAAGAATCAGTAAGTACTGGTTCGGAATCGTAAAAATCCAAACAGTACCCAACCCTACATACTATAGTATGAATTTTTACTGTTACTACTACACTATGAATTTTTTATTATTTTTTCATAATATGAAACACATCTGCACCCAAGAATCTAACAAGACACCCCGCCACGCAGCATTAAGTTTGTGATCAAGCTTATTTGATGAAAGACGTCATTTCCTTTCACGTTAAATGGATGCCATAGCTAAGTACACTGTGGTTCATGGTGCACCACAGAAGCCTGGGTACAAAAACAGTTTCTTTTGAGAAAAGAAATGGCTCACTGCAGGGTGTTCCCTCTCCAGTTTAGCTTAAATCATTTTCATATTTTTTTTTTTTATCAAGCTATTTGTAAAACATTGCTTTGCTGTGGGGTTTGGCACGGGCCTACATCATGAATCTCTTGGCGCGTACCACAGTCAATCATAAAGTGTGATGTTTTCATCTGCTGTAATCTATTTAGCTCCAGTTTACTTCATACATTTCTCTATTGGATTTTATGAATGGTGTGTGCTCTTCTATTATGCTGTAAATGATTTAGCAGGGCCGCATGCCTCTCGCTTACTACTGAGGCTCGCTGCTTTATCAGAGGCGAAGCCAGAACCAGAGTACTCATACTCTGAATAATGCCTTTAGCTCTGATAAACATTCCGCTGCCTCAGCATCTTTCAGGGATTGTGCAGGTCTCACCCACTCACTCTTCAGAAGCAGCATCATAACCTGACACTTTCCCCAGAGTCCTTATGATGAAAGAGACTGGCAAATCCAGTTAAGTATCAGGAGCAATTTCACCTCATCCTAATCCTTCCCTTCCACTCCGGAAAAGCACTAATGTACAGTGGGTGGACAAAATAACATAAACAGCAAAGTATCAAGTGCCAACATTTGACTTCAAAACAGCTTTATTGCTGTCATTGGGGTGTGTGTGTGTGTGTGTGGGTGTGGGTGTGGTTATTTTCAAAAGAAAAAAGAGAGAGGTGGAAACCTATTCCACACTCTGTGCTCCAGAACATCCTATAAAGGTTAAGGTTAAGTTTACATAAGGTGATCTTGGAGGCCACGGACGATGCCTGATCTGATTTCGAGGATGATAAAAGCTCTCTTGAATGAACTTAATTCTGATAGTTATCTCTGCCGCTCACCACCTCTCCTCACCTTTCTCTCTGCAGACTATGAGAAGATGTTTGGCACCAAATGCCATGGCTGTGACTTTAAGATTGATGCCGGCGATCGGTTCCTGGAGGCCTTGGGCTACAGCTGGCACGATACGTGCTTCGTCTGTGCTGTAAGTCATTTTGATTGATATGGCTCTCTGTGGAGCTCTGTTCGGCTCATCTCTTCTGCCTGTCCCAGCGACAATGGCGCCTGAAAAATCTGCCTCCACCTCTTGGACCTCGAGTCTCTCTCTATCACCTGCAGTCTGTCACTCTCTCCATCTTTTTGTCATTCTGTGAAGAAAACTTAAAGTCAATGCAGTCAAATAAATAATATAAGCCGTCTCTGGCCAGTAGAAAACGCAATGTTAAGGTCTGAGATCTACTCTGCCCTGGTTTCCCAATCTGTCTGTCTCTGTCTCCTTTCATCTTTAAAGCTCTGCCAAATCAACCTGGAGGGGAAGACGTTCTACTCGAAGAAGGATAAGCCCCTGTGCAAAGGCCATGCCTTTGCTCCAGTGTGAGAGAGTGAGTGAGCTTCATCTTCAGAGGAATTAACGCTTCTCTCTCTCCCTACTCTTTACCACACTCCGCCCTCCGGCACACTCGTACACACTCTACAGCCACACACCTAGTTACACTAGTGTTTTTTTTCTATCCTACAGACTTTGTTTCTACATTTAAGGCTTACTGTTAGCTTTACGCACTACACGTTACTTCACTGTGCTAATAGGACCGTTCACATGATCCTGCCTGTAATACCAAATGCTGTTGTATAACTGGAAGTAGTCAAGGAATTGTTTCATGTCATCACTAACTTGTCATGTTCAGATCAAACATAAAAAAGTGCAGCTGCAGTTCATCTAGATTAAATTGTAGTTGTTAGTAGAGTCGTGAGAGTTCTTAACTAATCTCATCCTTGTTCAGTCCGAAGTAAGATCAAGTCAGTATATTTCAAGTTGGAGTCATTTAGCCTTTAATAATCTCACAAGTTGCAGTAATGATCTGCCAATACTGCTGTACTAGAGTGTAGAGAAGTGGTGGCCCCATTCAGGACCCTGGCACTCTGACTCTTACTGCAGTGCTTATTGACGTAAAGAGGGTCCACTCAAGCAGAAAAGGGGGTGTCCCATTTCTGCTTGACTGGACCCCTGCACCTCTCCACAGAAGCACTAGCTGCAGTATGTGCTCTTCATTTGCCAGAGCCAAATGAAAAATAAAAGTAGTTAATAACTGTAATTGTGAGTCATGTCATAATCCTCAATCGATCCAATTTTAATAGTGACACGTGTGGGTGACAAAGAAAGGGCTATTCTTGTTTAAAATGTCAAAGCTTTTGAAATGATCATTTATTGGACCTTTTAAAGGGATAGTCAGTTCTCCCGTCTGCTCTGACAGTGCCAACTGTCGACTACTGTGATACACTGACTACGGATAAGTACCTCACACAACCCCACTAACGAGCTGAACTATCCCTTTAATGTAGGAAAAAAAAACTCATTTAGATTTTATCCCCCATGTTACTATATGATATTGTGATTATTCCTTAGAGTACTTTCAAGTCATGGTGAATTTGTATTTATATTGCTTCAGAATGGGCCTGTAAGTGTTCGTTTTTTTTCATAGCTGTTGAACATTTCCAATAAAATATTTTAGTAATGCCAAGCGCTGGGGCAGAACACTGAGCTGACATGTTCTTTTGAGGTGAACCCATCTGTAAGATTTTCTATTGACTGATGTGTTTTGGCTGTCTTCGCTCTCACCAACACCTCCCCAACGGAGAGGACAATGGACTTTCTGATGTTTTCGCTCCGTTTTGTTGTGAATACAATAAGTGCTTTTAAAAAAATAACTGTTGTAACCACGAGCCTAGTGAAGCTTTACAATGTTGATGTAGAAATAAATAATTTTACAACAGCCATTTAGTCTTCTGAATTAAGTATTCTTTTACTCCAGGTGTTAGCCATGTTGAACAAATAGTTGTAGCCCTATGCTACGCTAATCTGGTTGACCTTTTTTTTATCAAACTCACCACAAAAGTTCTAAACAGTGTTTTCCAAAATGTCCAAGTATTCCTTTAAACATTTTATAGTCACAGCGATGTTAAGTCTTTGAAGCCTGACAATATAAAAAAAAACTGTTTAACCTCTAACATTTAGTAGCACACATATGGTCTTTTAAATTGTTTTTATAAATCAACACCAGTTTATGTTTCAAGTGAAAGATCCAGTCCTTGATTTAACAATATATAATTTATTTACAACAATTTCAGGTTGAATTACTATACATACCTTTCTGAAATGTCATAGATAGATATATATATACATAAGGCCAAGTAAATACTTGAAAGCACTTAGAAACGAATTTCCAAAATTCTACCCACAAATCCATATCATTGTCCAAAAAGTACAGAAAATCTCCTTAAGCAGAAGTTTTCCCATTTGCCACAAAAGTTCTGACAACAATTTACATTGACGATAAGGAACACAAAAGGTTAAAAAAAACAAAACAAAACAATAAAAGGATTATACAATTGCATAAGCGCTGTGGCATGTAATAAATACAGCATTTTTGACTTGCAGAAAGGCAAGAAACATTGAATCAAGGAACTAAATAGAAAAACCATTCACAAGTACAGAAGTCTATTGTTCTTGGTTTAAAAAGAAAACAAGTCAGTGACGGGGAGGTATGCACACACCCAGTCTCACTCACACAGCCACTCACAAACACGCTCACGTCCTTGACACTGAATAGTAATGAGTGACACAAAACGTACAGTTGTGAGATGTAACAATTCCCCCCCCCCATAACTTAGGGATACACTTATAAACCTTGTTACTAACACAAGTCATACACAACTGTCAGCCCCAGACTTCATCATGAAGGGAACTGTAACACACACACACACACACACACACACACACCAGATTTGTTAGACAAGTAAAGATGTGAAGATAGATGCTGAACATCCTGGCGGCTGGTGAATTACATTACTGAAAAGTGCTTCGACAACACATCCAAGACAATGACGGGGGTGATAAAATTTCACGCACACAGTCTGACTGTACAACTGCCATGGTTCATCTAAACGTGCTGTGTCAACACTGGCTTGTCAGTTTCGAAGAGCTGATGTCCTCTTTCCCCAATTAACCTCCACACAGTCCCAGTCTAGTGATTCATTAGCATTAGTGACTATGTCCACTTTGTATTTAAATGCTTACAGTTAGAGAAATAAACAGGTAGACATATGCAGAGTAAGGACAAACAAAATATGTATAGAAACTTCCTGTAAAACAGTCTCTAAACCCTTAACACTGCAAAACGTCTTCACTGCTAGATCGCCAAAGAACAGTATATAGGCAAACACGTCACGGTTTAGACTTGACAAATGCTGCGCCAGTTAAGTGTCTTTTTTTTTTGGCTTCATATTAAAATATAATTTACATTTCTTTACAAAGTGATAGACTGACACATCTTACTGCTTGAACAAACAGCATTAACTTGCCTCAAAGACAAAAGCGAGGAAATGAGAGAAAGAAATGATTTGGACTTTAAGTCCGCAGTTTAGAAGACAGCAACTCTGACTTATTCTATAACTAGCTACAAGTAAAACAATGCGGAAACCATATTCAATGGATACAATATGAGGATGTAGTGGCCTCAAATGATAGTCATAAAACTTTGGTTACCAATTCTGCTGATATACAGTATGCAAAGACAGCACACGGCTGGTATAGAAAAAGTATTTACATGTGACGATGATCCATTTCAACATGAAAAGATTTATTTAAGGGGATATCGCCATTTTGTCTGAAAGGGGCTTGATCCAAGTTTTTTTTTTTTAGTTTTTTAAAAGTTAATAAAAAAAAGGTAAAATCTTATTTGACGGCATCTCTGCATCAAATCGTACAGGGGCTTGTAAAAACGTGTTGGTCAAGAGGAGGCGTGTTTATAACAGGATGAAAAAGAGCTACCAGGTGCTGAGATGACACACAAAAACAAATTATTAAAGACATACAGTACTTTCTTTTCCCCCACTACAAGGAAACATAAATGTACATTCCAAATATCTGACAATCATAAAAACAGGCTCCGGTTAGTGTTAAAGGTTGAAGCCACAGGAGCTGGTAGGATGGGCTGTGCTAGCTGTTTAAATAAGAAGGGATATCATGAAAAGGGCTCTCTTTAGAACTTTAACAAACAACTTCACATGCAACCCTGAGGCAGACGGAGAGAGAGACAACTATGGCTAATTTAGGATTGCTCACACCTTTTCAAAGTATAATTACTGAAACAGTGGACTTTAAAGATACTCTGTGTATTCATGTTGCCGGACCTGACAAAAAAAAAAAGAAGCAAATTTATGCAAAGCAGCAAAACATAAGCAAATGCGTAGTTGCATTTTATGGTTCGTTGCATGAATCTGCTGGATCATTTTTTGCCATCCTGGCTAGAAATAACAAAAAAGGGAAAAACCCTTTCAAAGCATCTTTTGTGAGCAGAGGCGTGACATGATGAATAAGCCACTCTTAACTTTCGCTGAGAGACAGGCGTTTCTTTGATGTGGAAATACGGTTTGCCACATAGCAAATATAAAATTCCCACCAACATTTGCTTTTATGAACTATAAAAACAAAGCTGCACAGCTTCACCGCGGGTAATCTGGTGACGATTTTGAAGAATTTGTTGTCAGATCTTTTGCGGTGAAAGTGTTTTGCATTATTCATATGGGGCAATAACCCTTTTGGCCACGCTTTCATGTTTAACATCATCTCTGCTACAGAATTAATGTAATCAGGGGGGGGGGAAGTTTTGACGACATTCAGTGTTCACATGTACGCGGCTGGAACGCCTTTCGGCCCCATGGCTCCTTCATTAGCGGTGGAATTTGAAACAGAAAAACGCCACAATGAACGATTGGGGGTTAATGCAAGACGTGAAATAAACAGGACGGATCAAAAATCACAGGCTTTATATAGAAATGGCTTCTGAAATATGACTTTAGTGAAGACATTACTCACTTCTCCCTCAAAAAAAAGTTCAAAGAACCCAAACCCCACATATATTGATTTAGAAGCAGGGAAGCGTCTCGCTGAATCAAGATGTCAAGATGTTACATTCACAGTAGTGGTACCGGCTGGACTAAAGCACAAACAAGATGAGACGGGTTATTGGGCTTCTGACATACAATCTGTTTTAAACCTTCAGGTCCGGGATGTGCTACAAGCGGTCTGTGTGTGTGTTGAAAGAAACGGATGCCGACACGTACACACCGATATAGTATCGCTGGGTTTGGGCGGGGACGCTCACAGACGCTGGTGACCACGATGAAAACGTGGTCAGTATCTGAGATCAAGTCTTATAACTAACCTGCCAGTTGCATACGTTGCCTGTTCTCTTTAACCTGAAATGACTGGCACCTTTTCTCACATTCCTTTTATTTGATATTTAATGTGTCATTTTTTTAAATTAAGTTAAAAAAATAAAATAAAATAAAAGGATCCATTGAATTTGCAATATTGGCCATCAGGAATAGCATTACTTTGCATATTGCTCCTTATCAGCCATAAATGACCCATTTATATAAAAGGCATTATGTTAATTTCATGTTATCTTAAAAGTAGAACCAGGGTGTGGACTAATTTAACTTCAAACTTTAATGGAAAATAAAGTTGTTTTT
The DNA here is from genome assembly GCA_023631565.1 of Gymnocephalus cernua. Taxonomy (NCBI): domain Eukaryota; kingdom Metazoa; phylum Chordata; class Actinopteri; order Perciformes; family Percidae; genus Gymnocephalus; species Gymnocephalus cernua. The sequence continues at coordinate 18,777,801 of CM042435.1, forward strand.
TTTCGTTTTTTTTTACCGAGTTCATGAATACATTTCCCCACACACCCAAACTCTCATTTGGTCTGTCATTTAAAGATATTTACTCTGTTCGATGAGATATGGGGACTCGATCCTACATAAACCCTTTACTATCGCCTAGCGAAGAAGAGGTACATGCTCTTCAATTCCTGCTGCTGCAATTGTTGTTTTTGTGTGTGTTGTTGTGTTCTGTACTTTTTCCTCTGCACCAGTCTCTCCCCCTTTTCTGGGTTAGCACTCGCCATCAGAGACCAAGAATATCATGGCTTCTTGTTTGCCAATGTCAGCCATGACGGTGGCCAGCTGGTTGATGTTGCCGCTGTGGAAATGTTGTGCCTCCCACAGGTCCAGGATCATAGAGGTTGGGCTCGCTTTGGATGCAAAGAAACTCATGTGTCTGCAGAGAGGAGAACACACAAAAATAACAGTGAGGGAACAATGAGACGTTTTTATTTTTATTAAATCAAGCGATGTGCGCATATCAAAGCGGACAGTCTTGTCATTTTCTCTACAATAACAGAGTTAAGAAAACCTTTTCTGCCGGTATTTTATAGCGCTACTGCTTCTTGTAACTCCGTCAATGTCAAGTTTTATTGTGTGTTATATTGCTTCATCCCGACATGCTGTGTTAGAGCACTAAGTAAAAAAATGATAAAGGTATAGGAACACAGTCTAGCTCCTGAAACTGCCGTCAAATACAGAATCTCTGGCAATTTTCATTGAAGCTTAACAGCATAAGCCTCATTCCTCTTTATTTGATGCTGAAATTGGCCCTAAATCCCATATAGTAAATCTTATATAGACTTTTCACAGTTAAGTCGGAAGTGACCTTTTCCATTTTAGGAGCAGAACCTTTACGATCAAACCCAATCAATGACAACAAAGCAGTGGCCCCAGCCAGCTGTATATTTGATGTCGAGTGGGATGCGCTCGTTTGATTTAATGGCCTTTTTCTGTTCACCAAATGTCTGGGGTCTTAACTGTTATGTAGAGCACACGTGGCATAAAGAAGAAGGGGGGGGGGGTGGTTGTGTTGTGTGAGTGTTTTTTTGTAACAAAAAGCTCAAAAACACCCTTTTCACCTTGAGAAAGGTCAGGCAGAGTCCATTACTCGCTCGTATCTTGTGTTTGTCTACTGAAGCATTCTGTGATGGTTTTAAACATGTGGCTGCTTTGGCGGTACACAAGTGCTGAGAACACAGTGCCACTCTGCTATTTTGAGTCAATTGGATTTTATAGTGCACACAGCCTTCCCTCTGCGTCGGGAGAACACAACAAAGAGAAGTGTTGGTCAAAAAGAATGTGTCTGGGAACGAACCTCTGTGTCATTATTCTGATAAAAAAAAAAAAAAAAAAAAAGACAGAGCTTAGCGTCCGATGTGTCAGCCCCGCTTATTCACCTCGCTGTGTGAAACAAAAGCTTATCTTGTATGGCTCAGGCACAGCCGTTTGCTCAGTCTTAGGAGAGAAAGATCAAATAAAAAGGTTCTTGGCATTTTAAGTTTTATTGATTGGGCCCGTTCCACTCTGTCTCAACGCTTTATACACACACAGAAACAAACACAGAAATACAGCATGACAGAATGCCAAGGAGCTGCTGCCTTTTCAGGAAAACATGTTGTTAAGGACAGATCAAACAACGGAGCGATTGTTCCTTCCAGAGGCCTAAATGAGAATTGATTATGTTGAGCAAAACATTGCTAATTAAACCTGTAGTGCATCAATTCAACTTGTGATTAATTGGGGGTAAATAAAGTTGATTGGACAAATTAAGTGTCCCATTTGATTTCATTACGAGGTAGAAATTAAATTGGTGGAGGATAAGGGATCAATGTCTGGCGCATTCTGTTACAGGTACTCCAGTGATAAAGTACAGTAACTGTGAGAACGAATTGAGGTCGGCACAGATCCAAACCTATTCCGAGTTTTTTTTTTTTTTTTTTTTGGCCGCTGATGGGCAGCTAGCTTGCCACCATTCCAATTACAACCGTTAATCAGAATGTAGCAGGTACAAGTTTAGCTGCAGACTTTAAGCTGCTTACCTGTTCCTGAGGGAGGAAAAGTTAGAAGGGGTCGCGTTTTTTTCTCAGAAATGATAGCTGTATCCATCAAGCCCACATTAATCCTATAACGTTAGCTGTGTCAAACGAGGATTAGTTTGCCAAGGCAGAACTTTGTTTACCTCAATTGTAGGAAAAACATTCGACTGCCGTGATGCACTTTACATTGATTGTGCAATTCATAGTAAGATGTTAACCTCCACGTTAGTATGACCCTTCACAATCGGTGCGATTGCATGTTCATCATTTTTAACAAGCTGTGTGTCGAGCATGGTACATATACTGCTGTACAACCGCTATTCTCAAGGGCTTTGGATGAACGAGGCTCTGCTGCATTTCTTAAAAGCCTTTATGTAAGCTGCCTGGATCAGTGATCAGATACGGCATTATGGTATTGTACAGTTGGTATTTACCTCTCAAGTTTGAGTCTTTGTGCTAGCATTCTCCAGTCGGCTCCATTGGGACAGGGGGCATCCAGGCTGCTGCAGATCTTCTGCCTGATGAGGTACGGGATCTGAAAGGCGCTGGGGCCTGCCAGAGCCGTGGCGTTACTGTCCATTAACAGGAACTCGGAGTCCACAGCTCGGGTGTCCTGGTAGGAAAGACAGCCATGAAGCACAGCCTTCACGAAACAACCACGGTATAAGATCAACTCCTTTATGACTAATGAAAGTGCTGAATAATGGTGGTCGCGTAAGTAGTAGAGTAGTTACCTTGGTGATGTTAAAGTCGAGGCTAAAGCTCTGTCCCTCCCCCTCCACCTGCCACACGCACAGCTGGCAGGTGAGCTCGCAGGTGCTGAGGCTGAGCCGCTCCAGAGTGAACGTGCAGTGCAGGTACCGCTGGGAACCGTTCCAGATGTGGTAGAACGGGATCTCCTGCAGAAAAACAAACGTGCAGCACACACAAACGGAAACACAGCAGCACAGTTAGAACTGCATGTCTGAAACACGCCTTAACAGGACCGCCTGCCTAGAATACACTGAGATCACCATTAATTACACTGACATGAGCTGTCATCGTTAGGTGAAAATGGCTAAATATATCTGAGTCAGCAGACTGACAACAGCCAGGTACGTTAAAGGGCTGTTACTGAGGGAGGGGATCTGTCTGAGCTGATTACAGAAGCAATCAAACATAGTACTTTAAGAGATAACACACCATATATATATATATATATATATATATATCTGGCATGGGTAACATTTTCTATCCAGTATTTTTCGGTTGATTCAGCGTCTCTCTGTATGTACTGTGTGTGCATTTCTGGGCAGAGTTACAAATGATGCTGATGGCGTCCAAGCTGAAACATCACAGCTCTACTTTGAATCTAAAGCACGTCAGGCGACACAGAGATGTATATGCATGCATAATAGCTTTGAGTGGTACTGCTGAACATCACCAGCTTTTGTCTACCAGGGAGTGTTGCCTGAATTTACTCAAGGCTGACAATTTCTACATCTTTCTCTGTTGCTCCATATTAATGCCTAATCTGCATATCCCAAGAGAAGCAACGCAGTTATCCTGAAAAAAAAAAAGGGGCACACTAACACCTCACTTCACCCTGAGTTCAACAGCTGACAAGAACTCAGTCTGAGAGTGAAGAGAGGATGTAGATCACACTGCTAACCAAACGGGGGCACTGTTACCCAGGCAGATGGATGACGGACGGAGCCGGGTGAAACGCACAAATGTCTTCACGGGGGCCCCGGGGAGAGTAAAGGCCTTTTTTGACCGCACTGCTGAGAGGGGAATAACACTTCCAAATGAACAGGCACAGTCCAGAGGAATAAGCCTCTATTCTGGGTGCATTGTTGCTGCCGCTGCTTGCTTGTCACAGCCCATGTGTTCTCTATGGGGACCTGGTGCTCAGTGCTTACACAGTTATGGCCAGAGCATTTTCTAGCTCTTTGAACAGCCCTCATGTCTCATGTCATCGCCGGGCATTATGCAGTGGGCCACGCAGGTGTGGGGAGTGCAGTAGAGGTGAAGAGGTTCCAAGATTTAGGTTGGGAAGTTTGGGATATTTGCATACTGCTCTATATTTCATCTGAGCTCCCTTTGAGAGAGCGACGGCGAGGATAATCAATCAGCTTGCAGCTCTGGGTTAGTGCACACAACCCAGCTGTGCACCCATATACACCCTTACGCAGAAGCACAAGCAGACGTAAACATGTACTCGGTGTACACACGCCCGAAAGGTTCCCTCGGCTCCCAGCAAACGACTTAAAGTTGCACACAGTGCCAGGAATAGAAAGGCTATTGGACAGAGGAGTCCTGCAGTAACAGACTGAAAAAGACTCCTTTGTGTGAATCTTTAAAGTGAACTGAAGCCAAACCAAAACATACTTAATTAAAACTCTGAACCAACTCAAATTAAAACAACTTTACAGAGAGACCCTCATTAACAATAAAAAGTTGTTTCTGAAGAACTTTTGATTACTCAGTAGCATTGCTAGGCTTTTGCACTCACGCACTCCATTCTTCTTTAATTTCTTTGGATGGCTAATTTAAAATAACTCGAGACAACATGGATTTTAAATTGAGTATACAAACAAACACATTAGAGAGCCCTATAGCTGCTGACACACAAATTTGACAGATTCAGCCAGGCACTTCTATTACATGTCCGTGCTCTGGCTCTGATCCGGAGTGACTCCCTGCCCCTGCTGCCCGCCGGGCCGGCCAACACACCTGGTAGCCGGCTAGCAGCTTGCTCCTCCAGTGCGCCTGGGGCATGTCATGGATGGACAGGCGCAGGTTGTGGTAGCTGTCTTTGAAAAGCAGGACGTGAGGCTCGTCAATCAGTCGACCCCCGAGCTGCCGCTCCATCTGCATCACCTCCTGATGAAAGAGCAGGGAGAGGAGGAAACACATTTACCATCACAGTCACACAGGCAAGTGAAAATGTGCAAAACAATCCATAACTGTAGGTTTCCTGTTGACACTTTTTATGGTGCATCACTCACACAAAACGGTACAATTTGGAACAAGAATTTGTCTACACACACAGGGAGAAATACAAAGAAACATGAAAGGAGACAGATAACGGCAGAACACACACACACACACACACACACACACACACACACACACACACACACACACACACACACACACACACACACACACACTGCTGCACAAAGCTTTCATCTCTGTGGTGCACGTCGTATGTGTTTGTTGTGTCACACCACCATTTTACTAACTTGTAACTGCATCTTTTAACTTTTTTAGCAAAATCTCAATCGTGATTGTTGTATTTTATTTGTCTATGGCTCTGCATGTTCGCATGTGTCAGAAACTGGTTATAATAAGTGTTGCGTGGCTTTGTTGCTTTGTGTTGCTTGCATGGCTACACGTACTGAAGAGTGGACATTGTTTATGTGTTACTGTACTAATATTTCATGGCTTGCATGGTCTTATGAATGTATTATGTTGCTGTTGCTGTCTTTATGGCGTCTCCTTGTCTTCCGTTTGTACATTTTAATTATCACCTTATTGGTATCAAGACATTTCGCCAAAGGACTACAGTTAAAAATTAGCCAGCTGGCTTACACTGGTCTGGCACATTTACAGAAATGTTGATTAGTGTGCGTTGTCCTTATAAATAAAGAAATTAAATAAAATGATACACAGCATGAGCATGAAGCAGGGGTACAGTACATCTTTGTGTCCCTGCATGCAGCCGCAGCGGGCTGGACCGACTCGTCCCCACAGAGCTTTAATGTCACTACAAGGTTGATCCCCTGCCTCTGTGCGCGCCCAGCTTCCAGTAACTGCATTAGCATGCAAATACTGCAGCCATCCCGGCCTACTAGCTACCTGGGCTGTGATGAAGTAAGTGAACGAGCCATTAGTCAACTGCTCATTGTTCTCGCATGGTGAATCTCCTTAATTTCATTTTTGTTTTTGTGCCAGGAGAGATTTGTAAGTGCATGCTTAATATTTTAATCTCTGTGGGACTTGCTCAGTGGACCATTTGTTGCCATCCAAATGACCATCTGGAATGGGATGATAATATCTGCCGAATTCTCCTCTGATCTATCAATTTATTTTGAGCTGAATGCTTTGTGCTGAACAAGTCTTTAAGGATCCAATACTTTGGACGGTGTTCACATGTGCTACCTCCGATCAAAAGAGCATATTACAACAGAGGAAAACAGACCTCTGAAATTAGTCGTGTGAGAAGACCTCAGAAATAAGACATGTTCTTTAATCTGTCTGAGGAGGGAAACAAGATGGCAGCAGAGGGAAAAACAGGCAGCCAGAATGCACCTCGGAGTCTAGGAGACACATCTCAAAGACAAAGGCTCCGAGAGGGAGACGTGTGTATAGATAGAAGCCATATGTTGAGCGTTGCATGCCAGCATGGTTGCCCATGGTTTGATTTCAGCAAAGACATCTAATTAAGGTGGAGAATGGCAGTAATTTCTATCTGCACAACACAGATTCGATTTTCTGCTCTCTTTACCAGGAATGTTCTAGACTGATTCCAATTATAATGGAAAGGAAGCTGTTAATTATCCATTTGGAATCTCAACCTGCTTTTGTTATTTGATGTGCTCTCTCCTTCACTGAATGAGCACTTTTTCGCTTCGGCCTAAGGCCATGTCCATATGAAGACGTTAGGATGCAAACGCATCCGTCTTCCCTGGATTCGGTTCAAGAAAATTCACGTCCGCATGAATCCAAACGAGAAGAAGAGCAGCCTTCAGTCACTTGACTACCTAGTGCTCTTAATACATCCATGGACTAGACTTTAATAACTTTCACCACTGCTTGTTATATAAAGGCCACCGCTAGAAAAAGTCTTTGTTTACATTCTATCGGACATGATTGTGCGCTAGCTAGCAGAGCTAACGTTAGCTAACGCTAATGCGCTAATGCGTTAGCTAATGCTAGCTAACATCAGCAGTCAAACAAACATCAATGATCCGATGTCTTTTTGATAAACTAGCTACACGTTTTTTTCTACAAGCGGTGCTAAAAGTTACTATAATCCATTCAATGAGTTGATAAACAGACAGATTAGCTAGCTAGTTGATAAGTTGTCTACTTCCACTTTATAAACAGCATTGCGTCCCTGCTAGAGCAGTCAGCTGGGTTGAAGGCAGTCAGCTGTGAGGCTGAGGTGTGTGGGGATGACATCATCGATACGCACATATGCGGTTTCGCCGTCCATACGAAGCCAAACGTGAGCTGTTTTTTTTTATTCACCTTGGGACCAGGTTTCAAAAAAGTGCGTTTACGGGCAGTGCGTTTACAGGATTCGTGTGGACAATCGGCCCAAACCATGCAAAAAAAGTGCGTTTGCATCCAAACGCGTCTTCATGTGGATGACCTCTAAGAATTGCATTTCCATGTTTGCTCAGCGCATTGCTAATTTCCATGTTTGCTTAATGCTTAGCTTCTTGTTAACATGAATATTATGCCCGCTGTGATTATCCATCTTGATTCCTGCATTTACATTGGTTTATTCCTTTCACCCAAATGCCACAGGACGTTAAAGATGTACAATGATCTGACTGTATGTAGCCGGCTGGAACATTCTCCTCACTGTGCTGCCATGCCGGAGCCCTGTGATGTTACCCGGCCCACTTACTCAGAGTGGGAAGGTCAGACAATGGCGCTGAATCAAAGCGCCGAGGTCTAATGAGTTAATAACAGGGGGCAGCGCATTCTCCCCAGAATTAAAAGCCCTCTGCTATTATGTCTTTTACGCAGACAAAAAGCACATTGTGAGGGCTTCCAGAGAGGTTCATTTAATGCAGTTCTTAAGCACAATAATTTGTTGGGGGCGATTAGCATTGCAAATTGGGGCTGGTGGACTTTGATCGGGTCTTTGACCTATAGCAGCAGATTTAGGCCTGCTAGCAAGAGTAAGCGTGCAGAATGCCAATTATCTTATTATCAACATATTGCTACTAGAATGAATACTAACTCGCCATTCTAGCAGTCCATCAGGTTCAGGGCTGACACAGCAGGATTACAATCAAACAGGGTCTAGGGCATGGCGCGCCTGCTAGCTGACAGGGACACTGAGCTTACTGAGGGAAAATACACAGCATCTAGTGTGGACACGTCCTTGCTTTGAAATGACACTGTCTCGCTTGTGTATTGTTTATGTTTGCCTGAGTGCCTGTGAGTGTGTGTATTAGAGTGTGTTTGTGTGCAGGGTTTCAGCATATGTTCTGGACTGAGAGAATAATGGCCCTCTTTACGCCCCATTATCCTGTTAACAAATGACAGTGTGAGCGAGCTAATAGATGAGAAGCTAAATGTTACCACATTTACTCTGGGTTGGAAAACAATGCAATGTTTTGAATTAGTTTATCAAATCACATATTAATCATCAACTCGGAGCTAAATTGTGTTTCCAGTCAGTGCAGATCCGAAGACCAGTTTCTCCACAGACACTCTGACCCTGTACAACTGTGGAAACATTAAGATGCATGAGATGGGCGAGAAGTTCAAGTACTGCAGGAGAAAAACCCCTTTTGTTCTGACGGAATTCGAGATAGCCTGCGGTGTGTGTGAAGACTGTGAATTTAGAGTCAGCTAGAGCCAAGACCACCCCCTGACATTCAATGAGGCTGGCTAAAGAGAGTGAGATAGAGCAGGGAGGAGTGAAAAGAGTCGGAGCGAGAGGGAAGAGAGACAGAGGCAGCTTAACATTTGTGTCTCCAGGTCACTCGAGTGGCCAGCTTTAGCAGGAAAGATAACAGGATTACTGCAATCATGGCCACAGTTTTTCTATGACTTCAACCCCCTTCCCACCCTCACTCATCTCCTCACCCATCCCCTCATCCTCTCGGCTCGGACCAGAGTTGGGACTGTGATGGACTGGGGCTGGGCTCCACCGGGAAACAAGAGACACTCGTACAGCTAATCTCTTCGGGCTGGTGCTGACAGAAAGAGGTTAGCGGCTGCACCAAGCTCTCTCTTGCAACAAAAACAGCCAGCCATCGGATTCAGGAAAGAAACGGTCTAAACAAATCAGAGTATTAGCAGAGGCATATATATATATATATATATATATATATATATATATATATATATATATATATATATATATATATCTAAAGCTGCAGATTAAAATAGGCTACTTTCCTCACAGCAAGGTCAAGCTACTACATGTGGTCTTTTATTATTCTGGATTGGTGTGTAATAAACCCATTAACTTAACTAGCTGTGATGGGGATAATAATCGTTTGATCAGTTAATTAGTCAAACTACATGTCATTTGAAACATAGATAGATACACAGCCTTTAATATCCTCATAAACTCGTCCTCACCCCTCCACGCAATGTTGTGTCCTCGTGTGTTTAAAAATGGCCGTTTGTGGCGACAATCCGTTTTCAGAGCTGCTCTTTTCAGGCAAATGCATTTGTTTATAGAGAGTAGCCTGGCTATGTGGGCTCCATAAATCTGTGTATTTGTCAGCAGGACGTGACAAGCTTTTCCTCTCTGACTGAGAGTCTATCAGTCTGAGCTCCAGTGGCCGTGCCCGCTACAGTCAACTCTGATTAATAACTACAAATAGAAGGGACTTGTCTGCTCAGTTATAAATGGTGACTGTGTTTGCTAGGGAAAAGATGCACATTCTGCCTGATAAATCACAGAGCAGGACGGGAGAAAAACCCCACGTAGGAACACAGAAATATAATATGGAAACAATTTCTCTGCTGGGCTCAGTGATAAAGCTGACTGTCTTTGTTTCATTTAATGGCAACAATTACTGGCCTATGCTCTTCTGTTTTTCTCCCCTAGAATTTCTTGCCAGTAACTATTCTGATGGATCAGAAAAACTGTTTGTATTACTCTCTGTACATGCTGGTTTTCTCTCCTCCGATACATACAGGCAAAACATTTCTGCTTAAATGTAGCTTGCTGCTCAGTAGTTTAGGAGGAAAACGTCATAGTGGAGGGAGCACATAAACTGTTTATGAGCCCTTTTATACCCAAGTAAGAATAATTGCTTGAGGTCAAACACTGTATAAAAGACTCCAGGAGCCATTGTTTAACCAGTTGGACTGCAATTAAACACCAATTTAACACTAGAACATACTTTTTTTTACAATCAAGCTGAATGTATTGGCCTCATTACATAAATATTATATTATATTTGTTGTTGTTTACCGAGCTCCAGGTCATTCAGAATTTTTATCTGAATTCTCAGAGTTTTTATCATGTTTAGTGCTAAAATCAGACAAAGTACTTATTGTAGGTGATTTTAATATTCACATGGACGTTGACAACGACAGCCTTAGTATTGCTTTCAACTCACTATCAGATTCAATTGGTTTCAGTCAGAGTGTACATAAGGCCACTCACTGTTTTAACCACACCCTCGACCTTGTGCTGGCATACGGCATCGAAATTGAAGATTTAATAGTATTTCCGCAGAATCGTTTATTATCAGACCATTTTTTAATAACTTTCGAATTCTTACTACCCGACTATATGAAATCAGATAAAAGCTTCTACACTAGATGCCTATCTGACAGTGCTATAGCTAAATTTAAGGAAGATATTTCAACAGCATTTAACTCAGTGTCGTGCTTTAATATAACAGAGGACCTTTTTGTTAACTTAACAGTCCCCCTCAAATTGATAATTTTGTAGACAGTGCTACGGCCTGCCTACGGACGACTTTAGACTCTGTTGCTCCTCTCAAAAAGAAGACGAGGAAGCAAAGGAAACTAGCACCTTGGTATAACTCCCAAACTCGCAAACTAAAACAAATCTCGCGAAAACTTGAAAGTAAATGGCGTTCCACCAAACTGGAAGAATCTCGTTTAGATTGGCAAGACAGTCTGAAAACCTATAGGAAGGCCCTCAGAAATGCCAGATCAGACTATTACTCATCACTAATAGAAGAAAATAAGAACAACCCAAGGTTTCTTTTCAGCACTGTAGCCAGGCTGACAGACAGTCACAGCTCTACTGAGCCATCTATTCCTATAGCTCTGAGTAGTGACGATTTCATGAGCTTCTTTGATGATAAAATTATAACAATTAGAGATAAAATTAATCACCTCTTGCCCTCAACTTCTAACAGTTCACCTTCAAATGCAGGACTGCTAGAAGGAACGACAAGACCTGACATATACTTAGACTGCTTTTACCCTATAAACCTTCAACAATTAATGTTAAAGGTCTCTTCAGCTAAGCCATCTACCTGTCTCTTAGACCCCATCCCAACAAGGCTACTTAAAGAAGCGCTACCACTGGTTAACATTTCATTATTAGATATGATTAATATGTCTTTATTAACAGGTTATGTACCACAGTCATTTAAAGTAGCTGTGATAAAACCTATTCTGAAAAAACCCACCCTCGATCCTGAGGTCTTAGCCAACTATAGACCTATATCTAATCTCCCCTTCCTCTCCAAAATCCTTGAGAAGGTAGTTGCTAATCAGTTATGTGATTTCCTACATAGCAATAGTTTATTTGAGTCAGGATTTAGAAAGCATCATAGCACAGAGACGGCACTGGTGAAAATTACTAACGACCTTCTAACTGCTTCAGACAAAGGACTTGTCTCCATACTTGTCTTACTAGATCTTAGTGCTGCCTTTGACACTATTGACCATACCATCCTGTTACAGAGACTGGAACACTTAGTTGGTATTAAAGGAAACGCACTGAGCTGGTTGAAGTCCTATTTCTCTGATCGAACTCAATTTGTTAATGTTAATGACAAATCCTCCAAGTACGCTAAAGTTAACCATGGCGTTCCACAAGGCTCAGTGCTTGGACCAATTCTATTCTCCTTATATATGCTTCCTCTAGGCAATATTATTAGGATTATTAACTTTCACTGTTATGCAGATGACACCCAATTATACTTATCAATCAAACCAGATGAAATCAGTCAGTTAGCTAAACTTCAAGCACGCATCAAAGATATAAAATCATGGATGACCCACAACTTTCTGATGCTAAACTCAAGCAAAACTGAGGTGATTGTGCTGGGATCTAAACAACTTCGAAACTTACTAAAGATATAGCTACATGGTATTGCCCTGGCCTCCAGCACTACTGTCAGAAATCTAGGAGGTTTTTTTGATCAGGATATATCCTTTAATGCCCACTTAAAACAAACCTCAAGAACAGCCTTTTTTCATCTTCGTAACATTGCCAAAATAAGGAACATCCTGTCTCAGAACGATGCTGAAAAACTAGTCCATGCATTCGTTACTTCCAGGCTGGACTATTGTAATTCCTTACTAGCAGGAAGCTCAAATAAGTCACTTAAGACTCTCCAGCTGATCCAGAACGCTGCAGCACGTGTTCTGACAAGAACTAAGGAAAGGGATCATATCTCTCCTGTATTAGCTTCTCTGCATTGGCTCCCTGTAAAATTCAGGATTGAATTTAAAATCCTCCTCCTGACCTACAAAGCTCTAAATGGTCAAGCACCATCATATCTTGAAGAACTCATAGTACCTTACTGTCCCACTAGAGCACTGCGCTCCCAGAATGCAGAGTTACTTGTGGTTCCTAGAGTCTCTAAAAGTAGAATGGGAGCCAGAGCCTTTAGCTATCAGGCTCCACTCCTATGGAACCAGCTTCCAGTCTGGGTCCGGGAGGCAAATACTGTCACCACATTCAAGAGTAAACTTAAGACTCTCCTCTTTGATAAAGCTTATAGTTAGGGAGTGAGGAGTTGCAGCATCTGCCTAGCCCGGCCCACCTGCTTCTCTGTCCCAGAAATGCTTGTTACTAACCTAGCTAAACAGAAAGACTCCGGGGAGCTTGCTCCCCGGAGTCTTTCTGTTTCTTTTCACCCACGATGAAATCCCGGGATTAGGATGGCACCAAAATCATGGTTCCAGCTGTTACCGTGGTTCTGCTGAAATTCCCTGCTATGCCGTGCTGCTCCCTGCACTGCTACAACCACTATTTCTAGTCACTCTTTCATTATCTATACTGTGATACACCCCAACGGCACGTCAGACACCACCTACCAAGAGCCTGGGTCTGTCCGAGGTTTCTTCCTAAAAGGTAGTTTTTCCTCGCCACTGTTGCACTAGTGCTTGCTCTTGGGGGATTTGTTGGTTTTTTTGTAAATTATAGAGTGTGGTCTAGACCTACTCTATCTGTAGAGTGTCTTGAGATAACTCCTGTTATGATTTGATACTATAAATAAAATTGAATTGAATTGAATATTGATGAAAAAATTCGTATACGTAAATTCTGTAGTCTGAAATATAATACTGAGAGTACAAAGAGTTAACTAAAACATTCTAATTCTCACCATTTGGGAAACTGTATGGCTGTTAAATGTCACTTAAACTCACTACAATGATGATAAAAGAGTCAACCATGCTAGCGGCTCTGTGAGACTACACTTACAGTAGGCACAGCGTGCTTTGAGCTAATTGCTAACACCAGCATGCTAACACGCTCGCAATGACACCACCAACATGTTGATGTTAAACAGCTATAATGTTTACCATGTTAATCATTATGGTTTGTCGGGTTAGCATGCTAGCATTTACTTATCAGCACTAAACACAAAGTAGGCCTACAGCTGAGGCTGATGGGAAAGTCATTTGTTTGTATGGCATGAGAGGAGAAGTCAGAAGGACGTATCCTCTGGGACATGACTGTATGGGAATCCATCTAATAGTTATAGAGATATTTCTTAACTAAATTGGATTAACATTGCCACCCATAAAGCCATAACATGTAAAATAAAAAAAGATAAAAAAAAAAAAAAGATATTTATTGCTAAATCTACTGGATTAGCATTTATGGTGGTCCCTCAAAAAGTCTAGCACTCGACTAAAACTGACTTGTGTTTCTACCTCTGTAAAAAAATAAATCTGACAGAAAGTGGGTGGTTTATTTATTCTACATGTTTTTTTAATGGCACAACAACACTGGCCCTACAAAACACAGACATGTGGGTGTAAAGGAAGAACATTTGGTTATCAATAAACCCCAGTATATTTTGTTATTGTTCCACTATTCAAACGTGGATTATGCTCAGTGGTAAACATACTGAGGATTTATTATCCTTCACTCCAAAAGTCAACAGATTCTGAATATCGTAACTAAATATAAAAATAAAAAAACTAGTTGGACCATATTCAGATCCTAAAAAGACACCTTGGTTGGCACCCTTCCAGTTTAATTAGCCTAGATGACGGTGTTAGGTCTATCTCTGTACTGGGTCGGAGGCTTGGTTCACTGCAGGTATTTCAATCAGTTGTTAGATGGCAGAACATCAGTGAAGCTCTCCCACAGGTCTCGCTGGGAACAACCGAGTGCACAGTGAGGGCGCTACCAAACGCCGATCATGACTCCTCTGTTGCGCGCCAGCCTTGGCTGGGCCCATCAAGAGTGGGACACACATTAAATATTAACTAAATTGGTCCCAGCAGAGCCCTGCTAACATACGGAAAGCATCAGACAGAAATGTCACCGTTTCCCCAGAGCCCCCGCACACTTAGGATCAAAGACAATAACATTGGTTCTAATCTGCTGTAATTGGGAGATAAGAGATTGCATGGTACAGCGTGCATACTGTAAGTGTAGCGTGCACGTGTTTGTGGGTGTGCGTATGTGTCACTCTCGCTGATGGAGGCTTGTCGGATGAGACTGACAGTCAGCCAGGGGACTTGGAGAAAAAAAAACTCAGTATTTGGTTTCTACAGTTCTTCCTGCCACTGAACAGCCAACAGAAAAGGCAGATACATGTTTTTTTTCACCTCCCATCAAAAGTACAGCTTGTTTAATGCATGGAAAGTCGACTTCTTGTCTGAAAAACGGGGCTGTCATAAAATTCATATGTGCTGACGGTGTACTGTACATCAACTGAAGGATTAAAAAATGCAGCTGTGACACTCCACCATACCACCTACTGCTGCTCCACCACTGTTGCATACTACAATTAACTCTAATGGTAGCCATAGTGAAAAGTCTGATCATAAATGGTGCATTTTAAAGATAGTGATTAGTGATTAGGCTGAACCTCTCTAGGGAAGTTTAATCTCCACTCAAAGTGGTTAATGTACTTGCTAAATGAACTGCTCCCTCCATAATAGCACCAAGAGCAGTGTGAAGTCGAGATTACTAAACAGTGTGGGCCACATTCTAAATCACTCGCTAAAAACTACAAAACCCTGGAGACGCCGTGGCTTACCACAGGACCAGGTTGTGAAAGAAGGGGAGTTAATGCACTCACGGGCGTCAAGGGAGCCGCAGAGTATGGTGGCACAAGTGCTTGAGTCAACAAGCTCAGATGTCTTTTTCCTGGCTAAGAGATTGGGAGAACAGAAGAACAAGAGCTAGCCAGAGGGAGAGCCACTCACACACACACACAGAGAGAGAGAGAGAGAGAGAGAGAGAGAGAGAGAGAGAGAGAGAGAAAGAGAGAGAGAGAGACAGAGAGAGGGAGAGAGAGAGAGAGTTTTGTGCACCAGCAGCCTTCCTGCATCCAACACAGGACGTGCAAGGTCATTTCAAAAGTCACACTGCAGCAAAACAACACTGGGTCATCCGATGATCTGAGTATATAAAGACAACCCCCTCATTACAACTACTTTGATAGTGAGTAAACAAAAAGGATTGATATATATCTGCAAACAAATCCCTTCCTCTGTAGAGCTTCATCAGCTGTACAGGCTTTACCTCCTGTATGCTACATTTGACATTTATTTCTATATATTATCTTCTATTCTCTATGTTCTAAGAACACAGTTGAATGTCAGCCAGCAATTTCCCTGAGCGCGCCTGCTATAATGCAATAGCTGTCAGAAACAGAGAAAGATAGCAGCAGGGGCAGAATTGAGCCACAAAGAGACAGATGTAAGCTAGGAGGTTTTAGTAATTCCCACCCCACAGCTAGAGCCTGTGCACAGTTCCCATCTAATCTTCAGCTCCCTGAATGTGTGAGTGCTAATTTCAGCTCGAGCCCCGACTCCCTCCCATTGTTTATGTCCCACAGCCATCTATAGATTGTGCCGGTGGTGAACTTCAGCACAAGGAGGTCAGCCATTACAGCTGGCAAAAGTGGACTTGAGTGTGAAGTGGCTCTCGTGGCTGTGGGTGGTGTCAGACGGAGAGGAACAGCTTGGTGAGAGAAAGAGAGGTGCGGAGAGAGAAAGAGCGAGAGCACAGGGTTGCTGGGAAAAGATTGGGGCAGGCTCTCCTTTTAATTTACTAATTAACCATGCAAATGAAATCTTAACAGGCTACTCAGAGGCAGTCCTCGGGGGAAGGAGGAAGGCATTAGTGCTTGATTATACTCTGTCCATGTGGAGAGCAAAAAAAGAGAAGCGAAATATGCTGTTGAACAAAGTGATGGGAAACTTCTTGGCCCAAGGCAGCCAAGCGGAACCACTGACAGCATGAAAAGAAATAAAACATCTTTGTAGCCATGCACACAAAAACACACTCAGAGTTTGTACTGTATACCATGATTAATCTGGACATATGCATTGTTTCAACAGACTCAGGGGGCGGGAACGTCAGCGCCGCAAATCACAAATCACACACCCTTGAACTGCACATGGTGTAATCAGGCCTGGAATATTGTTCAATTTACCATGGCAATGCCTAACTCCTGCATGCCTGTACTGCTTTCTACTAACCTTCCAACGTGACAGACAATGCTATTACACATAATAGTCTACCCATCACTCAGAAACCGCTCAATCGCCCGCAATCTCAGGCTGAGAAACTGCCTTGTGAAAATTTACCTTGAAGACGTCTTGTGTGTCGTCCATGCAGTAGACCCTGATGTTGTACTCCAGCGTGGAACAGTATGCATCGGAGAAGAGCACCAGCCTCAGGCGCTTGGCAGCGCCCATGTGCAGGGACTCTCCCACCAGGGCGAGGGTGCCCAGCTGCTCCGAGAAAAGCCGGCACGTCTCGGCCTCGAGCTGGCAGTAATAGGGCTCCGACACCAGCTCCTCCCCCATCAGCAGGACGTCCTGGAGGAGGTGAGGGGGAGAAAGGAAAAAAAAAAAAAGAAAAGGCATGGGTGGAAGGTCAAGCACCCAATTTATGTAGGAGAGAAGGGTAATGTGTTTGCCTGGGTACCTGATGTGTATGTGTGGGTGTGTGTTTGTAAAGGGGTTGTTAGAAAAGTAGTTTGGCGCAGAAGCAAGGGCCCAAATTCTGTCCCTCCTGCAGTGTGACAAAGTGGCATTTAGGCCGAAGGTCTTTAAGGTCATGTTACATAAATGTCTGGGTAACAGTTTAGATCAGAAACAAAGGATACTTTGTTCTTGCTTCAATGCTGACATGAAGACACATTTCCTCATAAAAAGACACACATCCTACAGAATACCATCAATTTACTTAATAATGCATGAATGAGGTACTCAATTGACATGAAAGGAGACTCGAATAGATTCCTGGCAAGAATGGATGGTGCTGGAGAAAGAAAAAACTGGAGGTGCAGTAAATATCGGATTGTTGGGATTTCCGGAATTTCCTTCCGCCTTTGAGATTTGTCAAGAAAAGTGCAAACAACTTGGCAATTTATCTGCAAAACAACACTGTTGCCTGATGGTGAAAAGCATAAAAAAAAACAACAACCGGCAGTACAGAGAAATTAATTGGTACTTTTATTTGCCAAGCAGAAAAAAATGAAGAGATTTAAACATGTCAGAGAAGCAACATCTTGCATTTTTCTTGCTTTGTTGCCGAGCCAAAGTGCTGCATCACAACTGCATCTCGACTAAAGATGACAGACTTGCAAAAATATCCCATCACAGTACAGGATAGTTTTATGAGACGATTCCACTGCTCTCTGGGCTAGTTTGATGAGGACAAATTGGACCCAAGGTGACAACATTTTCTCTAAAATCCCATCATGCCAGTTGACTGACTCTTCTCATTACCAAATCAAGCTAAAGAGAGCATTCTGCCTGCCAAATGCCCAGCAAGCCCCTCTAGGATCGATTCAACCAGACACCATCTACATCAATAGAATTAGTATTGACACAATTCATTTGCTATGCAACCACAATGGAGTCTCACTTTTTCATCATCTTAATATTTCTTCGAAGTGGAGCAGAGAGCGAGGTGGCTCGATTACACCACTGAGCACTCACTCTACGAGCAATTAATTTCTACTCCTGCGTGTCCATTTTCACCATCTCTTTATGTCTTTCTCTTCTTTCCTGGGCCATATTTCCAATCGCCCACTCTTCATTCCTCTACATCTACATTACCTGCTTTTTCCACTTTCCCTCCTTTTTTTCCCCATTTTTCTTCTCTTCACACTGTCTGTGGTTGCTTCGCCTCTCATTCTCTCATCCACCTGGCACTTTTTTCTTTTGGTGGACATGCAGTCAGGCCGCTGGGCTATATTTGGTCCGGCCGATGATTAAAAGTGCTGGTCTAACCTCTGCCTCAGACAGGCCAATCCATCCCACAGACACCCCACCGCCACCACACACAGGGAGGCTGAATAATTTATGCACAATATCGAACATGAAAGAAGACTTACTAACACTCCAACGCCCACCAGCACCCCTTTCCAATCTGGATTGTGAAGATGTGTATACTGCCTCAAACAGCATTTGTGTGTGTGTGTGTGTGTGTGTGTGTGTGTGTGTGTGTGTATGTGGACACCAAATGTTCTTCCCAACTCTATCCTATTGGAGTCTGGCAGTTCTGGTCACTTTCAAATTTCAAATGGACAAAACAATGGGGAGGGAACTCGGTAATTGGAAGCAGCGGTCAAAAGTAGTCAAGGAGCACTCAGGAGAATACTTTGAGGATCAGTAATTTGCTTAGAGAATTTCTGTTTTCAGAAACATGTTGCCTAGCAACTCTTGAGCTGGAGAGAGCCGGATCTTCCAGGCTTTTGTTCCAGCCCAATGTGAAAACACCTGATGGTCAATATAATTGAAACACTAGAGTGGATGAGTTCTGGGCCAGAACTACATCCGCTATACAGCAATGAGTGCTTTCCAGTGCCAGTTTCAAGTCACTGCTGACCAAGTTTGTACTTTTTCAAGGAAAGCTCTCAAGTGAGTTTAGTACGACTTAACAAATTCACTGGGTGGCAACTTTGTCTTTCTATGGAGGATTTGTGCTGGAGTTATAGTGCTGTCTCACCTCCCAAGTGCCCTCATAGTTCTGCTTCTTGAGGCGGACGGCCCAGTTATCGAGGCATGCGTCAGAGCAGTGGTCCATGCTGAGGATAACTGGCCGGCTCAGGACCACCCCTGGAGGGCCACAACTCACTACGGGGCTGAGCACGGTCTGGCAGCCGGCCAGGGGTAACCTACACCAGGGAGAGAAGGGAGAGAGAGGGGGGAAGGACTCCAAATAAAGTGCTTTTACTCATCGAGTTATTAGTGAGAACGTACTGGTCTATTGTAAGCAGGATAGGATACCTCAACAAATGATCTAGCAGCTGTAACAGAAAATAATGAAAGTCTGCTGGACTCGCTGACTAGCTGGACCTACTGTAGTTGTGATGAGTGAGTCATAACATAACAATATCACAGCATGCTATAACAACTGGGCCTTCTGAGACTGAATGCAGCAAGGCAGATAAACAGGCTTTTCCAAACAATTCATCTAACTTAAATAGTGCACACCCTGGTAAAAGGATGCGTTATTTATTTACATCCCTCCTCCACAGTACTGGCACAGACTCTTAAGCCTTTCCTAATGGAACAGTAGAGCATCAAAACAAACAGCCTAGTGGCATCCAGGGAAGACTGCCAGTTAGGCAGTGTTAAAGAGACCCACCTTAAATCTTCCTTCCTCTGAACAGTGAGATAAATCTCATAGATCTTTCCTCTGGGGATGGCCTCGGGAGGAATGAGCAGACTGATTCCTAATGCAAATACAACAAAGGGAGAGAGAGCGAGAGAGGGGGGGGATAAGGAAGAGGGGGACAGGCTCATTTGTTCTGACTGAACAACGCTTTTGTCATCTCACAAAAGAAAGCCAGCCCACTCAACAAAACTGTACAGCTGCAAAAAACAAAATAACAAATCTATTGTGAAGGTCAGAGGCAGCCTCCGTCAGGTACAGTAGATGCAAATCTCAGCACCGGCAGCCGAGGCGGCACGCGTCCCCACGGTCAACAATTAGCTGAGACAAAAGCACACACAGCTTCGCAGTTTAAATGTCCTCCGTCTGCCACCAAGTAGATAATTGAGACCATGGAAAGGACTACTCTAGGAAAATTACATTTCCCCAGGAGAGTGTGACAAAGCACCTTGGAGAGAAGAGAGCGCTATTGAGGTAGTTTGAATATTGTGGCATTAGTGTTGTGATTCTCATGCCAAAATCATCTACTGAGAATCCTATTTAAAATGCGGTACAAACGGTGACTATGTGACACAATCTCAACAGTCTCTGGATTGTAAACTGGGTCTGTTTACCGTAAAAACATCAGTTTGAATAGGGTGAAGGTGCCTGATGTAGGTGCAGCATATCTCCTCTGAGTGGATGCAAGTGCTGATTTTTTTTGTTTTCTGTGTCCCAATGAGAAGATGGGTGCCAATGTGTGGTATAGTCAACACGGCTTTAAGTTAATCCATGCAGAAAATATCAGTAAGAGAGCGGAAGAGAGACAGAAGAGAGAGAGAGAGAGAGAGAGAGTGATGGCAAGGAAAAACAGGAGAAGAAAGACCTTTTCTCCCACAAGACACTGGCTTACTGGCACTGTCATCGACTAATCTGGACAGCCTACAATGAGCCGAGTGAAAACACGGTCTTCCAGTATAATAATATAAGCTCTGTACTCAGCTAATGTGAAGAGGGAAAGCAAAATAGGGACTAATGATGGTGGGCTTTTTATATCTTTTATCAGACTAATCTTTAATGGACCTTCTCTTTTCCTCTGTCCATGCACGTAGCACACAGCTGACACTTGTGGACATCAGCTACAAATTCAACCAGCTATGTCACAAGTGAGGGGGCCTAATTGGAATAATTTGTTCAAGGTTTTATTCCAGGAATCTTTCACAGTACAGTGCATTTTAGAGTTAGTCATCTCATCACTGAGGGCCCTATTTTAACAATCTGAAACGCAAGTATCAAATGCGAAACGCAAGTAGCTTTGTGGCGGATCTCGGGCGCTGTTGCTATTATACCGGCGGGATAAATGAGTCTTGCGCCCGACGCAAATCTAAAATGGGTTGGTCTGAAGTAGCTAGGTGTGGTTTGGGCGTAACGTGCAATAAACCAATCAGAGCGTCATTTCACATTCCCTTTAAGAACAGGCATGCTTGTTCCATGGCAGATTGCTATTATGATTTCAGTAATATTTTTCCTTGTATGGTTTGCAAAAATGGGAACTGCTGCGTCCGTGTAGATGAGAGAAGCAAAGTGTATGCACGTTGTGCGCAAACTACATTATGGCCAAGCATGCTCCCCTAAAATAGCATCTGAATAACGCGCCACTGACTTTAGACTAGCGCCACTGACTTTAGACTAGGTTTTTCCTGGTCAGTGGCAGAATTGTTTTCTGAAACGGCAAAATAGCACCACGGAACGTTTGCGCCTGAACACGCCTCCTCTTTTCGCTGAACCGCCCCTGGGAGCGCAAGTTCATTCCCTAATTTACCGACGTGCGTCTGTGGAGGGAAAAGTCCGCTGTGCGTTGGGTGCAAAACAGGAATGATACATGCGTCGGTGTACAAAGTCAATTGCGCTGGGTGCAAGATAGGGCCCTGAATGTTTTAACTATTCATGCTGTTCAGTGTAGATGTAGATTATTGATCATGCATTTTATATACTGTAAAGGCCTTGTTTTTTGTATGATTTCCTTGTATTAGTCACTTTTTTTAGATACATAACTCAAATTCAAAACAATTTTATTATTCCCACTAGGGGCAATTAGTTACTTTTTACACACAACCCACCTTAAATCGCCAAGCTAAACCAGCCCTTACTGCATAGTTGGTGTCTCATCTTGTTCCTTATAACAGTTTTAAAGTAATTTGCATCACAGAGAAAAATACTGACAGTGTAATAAGCTGCTTTGTATGAAGTGCTATCCCGCTACAAATGTATTCGGAAAGCCACATGCACGAGATTTGAAGGCTGAATGGTCTGGGTCGGTTTCAACAGACAGTGAGACGTTTATGGGACTCAGCTGTTACTGATAAAACCTCTTGTTAATGTGCAGTCAGAGGCATTGTGTCATTAATGCAGGTGTAGCAAAGTTTCTGTAAATATAATGTAAAAAGCAATGACAATGTAAGAAATGTGCACTACAAATAAAAAACGGACTTGTTCCCAACGTATTTCTACATTTAGTAGCAGATGTTACATTGTTTAGACGGAACATTTGTTGTTTGTTTAAAGTATAACAGCAAACAGAACATCCTACAGAGGATTACTGAAATCTCCCTGTCCTCACACAACACAGACAACATTGCTGTGTTCACTGAAACAATACCTGAGTGAAAACTACTCTTCGGTATCAGATTTGGTTGCCTTTGATTGCCTTCTCATCATAAAATCACATTTACAAATAACATACGGAAGGAAGCAGCACACGGGCCGGACCTAGAAACAAAAATACACACTGTTGCCTTTTAGTTCTGATCCGTTTCCTGTTCACACCAACTGATTACAAATGAACCAAGAGCTGTAAACATAAAGACTTACGGACTGGCAGGTAACGCATTGATTGGACCATTTTGGGGACGGTCATCCAGCATCATTAGCGCTACATGGACTGACACCAACTGATGCTGCACTTTACTGCACCTTATGTGTTTTTTTCTTCTCTAGTGTCACAAAGAGCTCTCAAAAAAGAAATGATGATGAGCGTTATTAGTTGAAATTGCAACTAGACCTCATATATCCTAAAATGAAATAGGACCAAAAAGAGTCTTGTCTCGGTAGTAGATATGTGATTTTAGCATCATTTTAAGACCATTTGGTAACCATCATGTAACATCATCAGGCACATCATCATGTGAATGTGGGGATTTTTCCTGTTATGTCGGAGAGTGAAAAGGAGTTCAAACAAGAGGTGTGTCAGGCATTTTAGCAGTTCCTCATTAAAAATAAGGGACCACACCAAAATTCCTATGATATTACGGTAGAAAATGCCTGTTTCTGTCTGTCTGTCACTATTTGTCTATTTATGATGAGTGTGAGTTGCAGTCTCAACTAATAACGCTCATCATTTATTATTTATTTTAGAGCTCTTTGTGACGCCCCCCAGAGAAGCCGGTCACAAAGAGCTCACACAATACACACCAGGTGCAGTAATGTACTGTCATTTGATTTCCCCACAGCGGTCCATTATGACACAGAATGACATCACCAAAACTCTCCAATGAATGAGTTACCTGTCAGTCCATACGACTTTACAGTATGTTTATAGCTCTTAGCTTGTTTATAAAAAGCCGGAGAGAAAACAAACTGGACCAAATCTAAAAGGCGACAATGTATCTTTTGCTTTGTCCAATCCAATTGAACCGAACTACATGTATGAAGAACCCACCTGTGTTAGGGATCGTCAGCCTCCCTCCCAGGAAGTTGAAGGTCCCGAAGGAGGTGTTCGCTACATCGCGGGGCAGCGTTTTAAAGTAGCTCTGACTGGACAGCCTGCTCACAAACTCAGCAGGGTCTGAATTAAGCTTGCCGTTGTGCAGCGTGTGCGAGCCGTTGGGAAGAGGGTCCAGCAGAGGCCCGTTGGTCATTGAGAACTTTCCAGTGGCATCATGGCGTGAGCGTAGGGTGCCTTGGTAACTGGTGGTGGTCGTGGTTAGATCAGGCTGGATGGTGAGCAAATGGGAATTCTCTGTTTGAATAATGAAAAAAACAAACAGACAAAAGCAAATGTGTGAAACTTCATGAGTGACAGTCAAGTGGCATCACAGAGACAGACCTCACACTCTCTAAAGCTGTCGCTACACAAAACAAAAACTGAAACAAACATAGAAAAGACACATGGTGCAGAAAACAGACTCACACGCACACACTCTTGACAGCACACAAATACAAGCCAAAGCCAGTCAATTCCCATCCCCTCTCTCTATCTCTGTCTGTTTAGCAACCACACAATCAATTCCAAACAGAACTCAGATACAGCTTAGCACCCAGAATGTATAAAGGCTTATTTTTTTTCACACAGTGAATCACAGGCACTGCAACCCAGTTCCCCATCTCCATCCAACTCAGACAGTTGTATTTCTATTACTCGCTGGTAAACCTCAGAGGCTCCACACAGGCAGTAAACAGAGTGGGTACATTTCCTGACAATGAGGTGGTGGCGAAACATAATGTGTCACACACAAGCGTGCGCGCACATACACACACACACACACACACACACACACACACACACACACACACACACACACACACACACACACACACTCTTGCTTAGACTAAAAACCACTGTAAACACATTCATACCACTTTCACAACCACAAACAAACGCAGGATCAGTGGTACATGTAGATGAGTGCTGCACAGTCACGGTGGGCAGACGGACAGACCGACGGACGCACAGTGGAGGGTAGAACAGAACAAAGAACAGTGTCCTACTGCTGTGGGGGGGAGGCCTGCGTGGCCGCGGTGCCCACACACCTGGCTTGCTGGGCTTGATGCCCATGGGCTGGAAGCCAGTGGTGAGGATGGAGGAGTCTGCTACGTCGGCATCCAGGTCCTCCTTCTTGCGCCGGTAGACCAGGACCACCACGATGAGCAGCAGAGTCAGACACAGAGCCACCGCCACTATGCCCACGTAGAGCGCCACGTCCTCGGCCCCGCTCACGGCTGCAAGGGTAGGACACGGAACAACAGACAAGAAATCATTAAGCACAACTGAAAAACTCCCTTGTGTGTTGAATGACAATACCAACGTGTGCTTGCTGGGACATCTTTTAAAATCTTCAGTGCAAAGGGCTCACTTGAGGATCTGGTTAACAGATAATATGAAATCACTTCCACAATCGTTGCTTGCCACCTAATATTGTGCGACTATGTTCCTGACTGTTTAATGCAATGGGAAGAGAGCCAGCATTTGCAAATATTAGATAACCATCTCTATTTTAAGTATTTTTAAAAAGCCTAAAGTAGAGCTGGGCAATATATCGATATTATATCAACATCGATATATGAAGCTAGATATCGTCTTAAATTTTGGATATTGTAATATCGTGATATGACATAAGTGTTGTCTTTTCCTGGTTTTAAGGCGAGACACTACAGGTGAATAGGGTAAAAAATGTAAATAATAGATATCACCATGGAACTTCCTCAGTTGATTACTTACACAAGTATATAAAAAAATGTATAACAAGTTTTTGAAATTTTTATGTTTAATTATGCAAATTATACATTATGTCATTAAATATGCGCGATTTTGCATATATTTTCGGTAGATAGATCTGAACATATGATAAAGCCAGGTGCAAAATTCTTTTTTCATTTTGTTTACACACAAGATGCAAACAAAATTACAGAGGGATTTCAGGATATCTGCTTTCATTACCTAGGAAATCAAAATATACTGTCCATAGCCTTAAAAAAATCGATTTTCGCCATGTTTTTTATATTAGAATGTCACATAAATCAGGCCAGGAATGACTTATTAACAAATCCCTCTGTAAATATCTTAAGAATACTGCTAGGTGTATAAATGGAAAGTTTGGCGTACATAGGTGCTACATAAGCTGAGAAGTATCTACCGGAGAACGACAAAAAACTAATTTTGAGAAAACGGCATTTAAAGATTTAAATAGGGGATTTTAATACATTTCTATTGGAAAAAAAATGCTAAAAAACAGAATAAATGCTCAGGCCCTTAGTAATAATACTGTAGAATATTTGAAGCTCATGAAAATTGATTATTTAGTAACATGGCAGCAATATAAGGCCTACAACTGCAGTAACTCAATTAATTAACATTGGCGTATCATGCACAAAGTTGCGGACAAGACCCACGCTAGACAGTTGTATGGACATGGTTCTCCTAGGAGAAGGGACAGCAGCTCCACTGACAGCTAAATATGGATCTGCCTGACAGCCTGAATACTCACAACCACTTTAGGATCCCAAAAAGTACACATTTGTTTAGTATTATATAGTAATTATACAAAAACTGTAACTGTTGTGTAATGCAATTGTTTTGTAATATAGTGTGCTGTATCGCATTCAGTAAATATAGTATATAAGTGACACCTATATATTTAATATATGACATGTAGGCTATGAATTTCTGTAAACTGCTTTGAGAGAGAGAGAGAGAGAGAGAGAGAGAGAGAGAGAGAGAGAGAGAGAGAGATACCTGTTACTCTCCGTTGGTGTCTCTGATTTTAACAACGTTTTAACATGAAGGCCAGGATTCCCCAACACTAGTAGTAATCTGCTACAGAACCCATGATTCTGCGGATCGATACTAACTTTAATCCCTGCGCAATTATGACAAATTAAACCACTGATCAGTCCATTCAAACACACTACATGAACTATCAGCCACTGCTGTGCGGCGCTCTCATTACCTCCGCTGCATGAAAACTGTCTGTTTTCTGAACAACAGTTTACACATCGACGTACTATATGAAGGCATTTCATCTTCTGCTGTCTTAGTTTGTAATCCCCTGTGTTTTCTTGCTAATAACAACTGTTTGTCTTCTCTGAGATGATTTTCGACGCATTGTTTTCATTTGGAGCTTCCGCGGAAAATGTCACGTGAGGATTCTGAATGAATCACGTTGTCAGAAATTGGCATTAGCCAATGAGATTGCGCATTTAGAGTTAAATCCGCCCTTTTACTTTCACAATTGGTTGCTCATAAAAAGAAAATGCCCTTATTTGGATTCGACAGCATTGTACAGGAGAGATAGAGCTTTCCAACGGTATATGAGATGACAGGGTGCAGACAGCGATCGCGGAGCAGCGCGATGATTTAGAACGCCAACTTTTGTTGAATTTAGGCGAAATCTACTGACGCAAACACACAAAGTGTAGTAAAATAAAGACCTAAATTTCGGACTTTAATTCACCACAAGTCTGAAAGAATACATGCTATTGAAGACAAATAACCCAAAATCTCAAAATTGACCGGTGGAAAAAAAAACGATGTTTTTGCCTGCCGTGTCTCGCCTACATGACAGTAAAGTGATGTAATTTTCTGAACTTACCAGACTGTTTTAGCTGTTCTATTATTTGCCTTTACCCACGTAGTCATTATATCCACATTATTGATGATTATTTATCTAAACTCTCATTGTGTTAATATTTCGTGAAAGCACCAATAGTCAACCCAACAATATCGCTATCGATGTATTTGGTCAAAAATATCGTGATATTTGATTTTCTACATATCGCCCAGCTCTAGCCTAAAGCTTCAATGTCAACCTGTGGACAATGGAAAAGGAGAAAGAACCAGTTTCTGAAGCAGCATCACCTTCCTTCATTTCTGCACTGGATATATATATATATATATATATATATATATATATATATATATATATATATATATATATATATATATATATATATATATATATATATATATATATTATGCTCACACGTTTTGTTTTGTAGCTCCCGTCTTTCTCTCTAAGCACAACACCCCCAAGAGAGACAAAAATGAAGGATTTGCTTATGAAATTCTATCACCTCTTATTGAATCTCTCTCTCTTCCTCTCAGAAGCATGAGAGATGAGCGGGAGCGTCATACTCCCAAAAGTACAGTATGAAGATGACAGCTAAGCCCAGACAAACATCAAAATGTGCATGCATTTTTGTGTGTTTGTGTGCGTGTTTTTTCAGGAGAATGGGATTTGCTATGGCTGTCTCCCTGGGCTGCAGGAATTTGGTTGCGGAGGTGGAGGATGCTCCTGGGGCCTTTGTGGAGGGCCATTGTCCCTGGGAGCCACGGGGGCGTAGGGCTGTCAGCTGAACACAGTCAAGGAGGGAACACATTGAGCTGCGCAGCTTTGAGGGACGGAGAACAACGGCAAAGGTTAAAGTGCTGTAGGCTGGCGTGCGGTGAGGTGACAACAAAAGGAGGACAGAAGCAGAAGAGCAAGTGTACAAGACTGAACATTAGAATTAAATAATAACAACAATAAAAAGACTAATAGGGAGATAGCATGTGCCTGACACTTGTGTGATTTACATTTCAGCAATGAGCAGCAATAACACGTCCAAAAGGTTTGTGTCAAAATCGACCCGATTAACATTAGATACAACATATTTTGATGAATATCTCCAGACCACCATGGTGTTTTTCTATTTTTTTTTTTTTACCACTGTGTAATCATACTGCTTGACAGGAACTGCACTCAACATTGGAAGCACCGATTTGACAAGTTTTAATTGGTGTTAGTAAATCTGTGATATGAGAATGGCACAATTAAATTAGAGTGCTAACAGGCAAAATGAAAAAAGAGAAAATTGTCAAAAAGTATTCTTTCTCTCGTGGCTCACTCATCTCTATTCATCTCTTTTCATCTGTTTGTCCTTGCCTTCTCCTTTTGCCTTGAAAAATCCATTTCTTTGGACAAAGCCGCCTGACATGCCCAAGTCTTTAAGCGAAATGCCAGAATCTATTTCATGGGTGATTATCTCAGTACAATCTGATACCTTAAGTAGCGGGATTATATGCAGCCAGGCTCCATGGCTGCCCGCTGTAATGCCAGCGGTCTCTTGACATGCAATCAATTGTGAATGACTGTGATTTGTGTTCTTGACATTTAACAGCACATCTGCACAGAACATACTTATGGCATGGAGTCTTAAAGGTCCCATGACATGGTGCTCTTTGGATGCTTTTATATAGACCTTAGTGGTCCCCTAATACTATATCTGAAGTCTCTTTCCAGAAATTCAGCCTTGGTGCAAAATTACAGCCACTAGAGCCAGTCCCACAATGAGCTTTCCTTAAAATGTGCCATTTATGTGTCTGTAGCTTTAAATGTTATTGAGGAGGAGAGAGGCGGACAAGGTGGGGGTGTGGCCTTGACCAACTGCCATGCTTCGCTTGTTTTCAAGCCATGATGATCTTTCTTTCTCATGGGCGGGCAAAGCAGAGAAAGGGGAGGTAACCTTGCTCCTTATGACGACATAAGGAGAAGATTCCAGATTTGCCCATCTGAGCTTACTTTTTCTCAAAGGCGGAGCAGGATACCCAGGGCTCGGTTTACACCTGTCACCATTTCTAGCCACGTGGGGACCATAGGCAGGCTGGGGGAACTCATATTAATGTTGAAAAACCTCATAAAGTGAATTTTTCATGTCATGGGACCTTTAACAGGATACATACACTGCAGTGATGTTGCCATGTACTCGTCCTGTGTCTGACGCTTTAAAATCTGAAAGGACGCAGTAAACTCACTATCCTTTCATCCACGCACCCTATTTTTTCCATGATAATGCTACATTATGAACAACAAATCTGTGTTTAAAACCTTAAAATAAACGAAAGAAACCTCAAAACCGTCAAATAAACTTACCTCCTTGACCCACACACACACACACAATATATATATATATATATATATATATATATATATATATATGAAATCATGTGAAAAGGAGCCTGAAATTATGACTTCCTAAAAAAGTCTTCCTGTTACTCAACTTTGATTTGAGTGAGTGGATAAGCTGAGCCACTATCCATTTGATGTTTTAAGGCCATTGAACTATTTTTTTTTCTTCCATTGATCAAGGTTGCAGGGAAATATGAATTATTGCTCCCTCCTTGCAGTTCCTCCAGCCTTTAGAGTTTAAGGTAGCTTTTTCAACTCATCAATGCATCATAAACTGTGTATTAATGTGTGATAGTATTTTCAAGTTAACTAAGAAAGTGAAAGCTACATCAGCACAAT
This sequence comes from Gymnocephalus cernua, assembly GCA_023631565.1. Classification (NCBI taxonomy): domain Eukaryota; kingdom Metazoa; phylum Chordata; class Actinopteri; order Perciformes; family Percidae; genus Gymnocephalus; species Gymnocephalus cernua. Next base: position 18,807,680 of record CM042435.1, read on the forward strand.
ACAACAGTTCACAATATTTGGGGTTTATTTACAGTAAGTGACTAAAGAAAGAAACATGTGTACTCTTCAGACAGACAGGACCATTCAAATGTTTTATCAGGATCTACCAGTTGGTTTTTATTTCATCCTTTCTCTTCGCTTTGCAAGAGTCCTTCGTTTATGGTGTGACTGTTACTAGTCTCTAATCTCATCTTTTCAGATGAATTTAAATTAAAAAAAGGCTGATTGATCACCTAGTCATTTGTATGATGTTTTATTTATTTTAAAGATCACTTTGCATGATTTTAACTAATGATAATGTAATTGTTTTTTTAAGAAAATCAGATTTTAAAATTTGGCATAGTCCACATTCATTTCCGGACAGAGCTGGGAGAATGGTGAAAAAAGTTAGTTAAGAGCCCTGGGACTCACTCAAATGACCAGCTGTGGGTCTCAGGGACACACAACATTGAAAACCTATTAACATCACTAATACACCCTTCCTCCACCACATTATGTCCATGTACCTGCCTGTGCCTATCTCCTCTGCCTCTCTCTCCTCAGGGAAGAATAGAGGTGCTTACCTGTAAGCAGTCAGGCTAAACCATCCACCTTCCACAATGATCTCCAAAAAAGGGGGAGAGACTATGGCTGAACCTCTCATTAGAGTTCCCAAACCCAATTGTCTTGGTGAGTCAAAGGCCAGGCGAGGCTGTGATATTTGGAATTCTAGCGCTGCAGACTACAGAGAGATGTGCAGTCTGACTAAAGACAAAACAACACCCATCAGCAAGGAGACAGGCCAACTGGGTTCTGCTGATTGGATAAACATCGTCTGAGATTGGCCAGTTGCAGTTTACTTTCTAAGGGCAAACCAAAGGCACCTAGCTAGCCTCAGATGCAAAGATCCAGTATCTCTAGTCTTCCATTTCCCCTGCACACACCATTCTTCCTCCAGACAATAACGTCAGTCAATCAGACAACTCTCTCCCTCTCTTTCTTCCTCCCTCTCTCTCTCCCTCTATTCTGTCTGTAATCTCTGGTGGCTTATCGGAGCATCACTGAGTGAAGTTTTATCTGACCCACCAGGTGTCACAGCAAAACGATCCCGATGCTCACTACAACCCTGACCAGCAACTGCTCTCAGCTCCTCCTGGCCCCGCTCATTGATTTTCATGATGCCAGCCAATAATTGAAAGGACATCCATCACACTTTAATTGACATAGCTAAATCAGGTTTTATAATTGGATGTGCTTAACTTTAGTCCCCCTCTAGCACGCCCTCTCTCCCTCTTTTTCCTCACAAACCAATTTACCTCTCTTCCTCTCTGCCGCCCGACATTCCATCTTTCATTTCCACTTGACGTAATTGCTGGCAAAGACCTTTTGATTCTCTTTGTGTGTGACCTCTCTTCATGATTGACACCCGCCTGTGGATAATCTGTGGATGTGTGGAGCAGTTTTCAGAGTTGACCCTGGGCCAATCTCTGTTTGTTCCCCTCTCCCTGAGCTTTCAGTTCAGCTCCTCAGACTCGCTCCAGGGCTGGCTGGTTAGGGATCAGTTTCTGACTTAAAATGGGCCAGTATGGACTTATAATTCATATCCTCTAAGGCGATGTACCTGGAACCTGTTGAAGTTTGCATTGGCAGTCAGCACAATGTCTGCACCCGATAGTCCACTCTACCTGCTTCTTTCTCTCTCCCGCATTGATAAATACAAGCTTTGCAGCCTCCTGTGCCTCCTGCCTGGGCATTTATCAAGAGACCTGAGAATATATTTCATCCCATGGCCAATCCTAGTCACTCGCCCGAAGATGAATAACACAGGAGTTCTTAAGGTCAGGGAAATATGGCTACTAAAACTCTCAAAGTGAACGTGACCATTACTATCTCCACAATACAGTCGTCCAATCCCTCAACTGGTCGCGGTGAAATATGGCCCAGAATTTGTTTTCAGCCATTTATCACACAACCCGTGACCCCCGCTCTGACAAACAAACCTATGACAAAAACATGTCTGCTTCGCCGCCAAATTAGCTAACAACAGATTAATAGTTTGATGGTTTTCACACAATCATTTGTGACACTCCCAAAACGGGATGCTGCCGCAAATTAGGTTCATTAACTTCATTACACACATTAAGCCAAATAATTGTTTTAATTTTGTTCTAATTTCCTGTGCCTGAGAATACGTGCAGTATCATTTTTCCGACTATCCTTTTTGTGCCCTCTAAAGTCCGGCCTGCCATCTTGGCTTTGGCACGCAGCCAGCGTATTTATTATTTCCCTGCACAGATTTTGCGTAGCTCCATCTTGGGCTTCACTTGTTCGCTTTATGAAAATGATCCTGCCTGGGTCAGATCGGTTTATTTTTGAGCTGTAACACAAAGCTTGCGCACATTGATTCTCATATATACAATACCCAAAACAATAACCTCATCTAAAGTATAGCATTCCTGGCTTAATGAGAGAGATTAGAGACGTTTGTGAGGTCCTTCCGACAGAGGACGTCTTTTGCGGCAGAGTAACTACGGCTCACTCTGCACTTGTGTTGTTCGATTACACCGGAGAAGAAAAGGGTGCCTTTTGTTTCAGGGGGAAGTTTTCCATCTCAGCTAATAGCCTACAGACATGGTTGAAGTATTGGAGTTGCTGACAAGCCAAAACCATCTTGCTATTTTGCTTATTATAATACTTCACACAGACGTTGTCTATGGAAACACATCTGCTGGGAACAGATTGGGACAGGCATTCTTCAGAGCCCGGTGCTCCGCTCTGCAGTGTCAGTGTAAATACTGACTGTGTGTGTGTGTGTGTGTGTGTGTGTGTGTGTGTGTGTGTAACAATGACTGGCATCTTTGTGTATATATCTTGCCTCTCGGGGGGGGAGCTGCTGACCTTTGATGATGGGCCGACTGAGCTCCCTGGTTCACTGCACCAGCCAATATTCAGCATTCATCGGTTGACACACGCACATATGCATGCGCACACATGGACAAACTCATACACATTGCGCTAACACAGATACACAATGCAACATACAGTAGCTCTATTGACCCCACCCTGCTCTCCATGCATCGGTCTATCTGATCATGTCAAATAGTGCAAAATACATAATTCAGTGTATTAATTCACTGACCCATGTTAACTGAATTCCCATTAAAACCTAGTGTTTAACATGCAGATCAGCCAAAGAGCACGCTATTTATAACACTTTCTCTATGAGATGCCACCCTGAGACTCATCATTTCTGGATGGGAAGCTGCAATATCTCTCTGTCTTTGATATCTGTAGGTAGCAACAGAGCTCTCCCTTCATGTCCATCTGGTCAACAGTGGACCCTGTGGTGCCATTTTCCTCTCAGCTGCTGTGGTTTGTGGTTTCTGATCCTGACTGTACGCACATGCCCTATTAATGACACACGGTGAGCAGGAACACAGTACTGGCTGCTTTACACAAAAGAATTAAACACACATTGGCTTTGTAGCTATGTAACAGCACAACATAAAAAAACAATTCAAAGCATGCTTGCACATGTGTGTTTTCACGGCCGATTTGACCCATGGCACTTTATCTGGCAGGTTGTGTTTTAATCAGAAGAGAGATGGTTTAATTCTCAGCTCTATTTATAGCTCAGAGAGCATCACAGCACCGGCCGAGGTGAAAAGGTTGTATATTATCTTAGCAGCGGGTGTCATAACAGTGTTTATTAGAACGGATCATTTAAAAAGGTCACGCAGGTGGGGCCGAGCCAGTAATGGTCTGCAGACTATTCTACTGCCAGTGCAAGTGTCTTATGAAACAGACATCTTTCCTTCCATCTATCACAAGAAGCTGATGCCATAAGGAGGCATAACATGTTTATTTGTTCTAATAAAAAGAAGTAGGGGACACTCTCGCTCTTAATCACAAAGTGGAAAGTCCATTCAAAAACACAAAGCATGAAGAGAAAAGCCTTTCCCTGCCCATCCTCTCTACCTGCCTACGCTCAGGGGCTAATGTTTCTGTTCTCCATGTACTGCTTGTGATCTTCTTGTTGTATTTGATGAAGGTTGCATGACTCCACTCTTCACATTTCTCAGTTTGTCCATCCTCGATTCCTTTCCTCGCAACCTCTCCTTGCATCTTAGTCCCTCCCACCCGAGATGCAAGCAGAGGAGGCGAGGAAGAAACACGAGGAGTGAGGAGTCGAGGCAACAGGCATTTAACAAAATGAGACATCCGTGCTTCAGAGATGTCATTTTAAAGCAACTTAAATATGACTTGTGGCACAGCTGTCATGGTTTGTATATTCCAGTTTTGTGTCACACCTCTTTTATACGGTCACGGGTGCCAAAAAGACTTCTAAAAAGGATACACCTGTGCATCCTCGCTCATAGCTCCTCCGGCAAGCCTCCTCTCTCCTCGAGATTTAAGTACGAAGTAGTTGAGACATCCCCAAAAATGTTGCACTGAGAACCATTTCCGGGTCACAGGCAATACGGAGGAGGCACACAATAGAGAAATGAGAAGAGCCCATTGAACTGTTGTGCTATTTTTTGTTTTCTTAAATACATTTTCCACTCTGGCCTTGAGAGTGTCATGCTTCTTTTTCCTTTGTAGAGCTGTAGTGTATTTCTGGCTGCAGTGCTTAATTGCTTTTCTGAGCACATTTATTGATTTTAAAATGTTATTTTGCTACTCATCAGCTCAGTATATAATAAATAAGTAAATATATAACTAAACTGCATTCTACGGACCCTGTTGCAGAAAAGTGGTTAAAATGCCTTGTGCTACGGACTCTTTTCTATTGCTCCGCTGAGCTGAAGAGTTGAGAGTTTGGTTTGCAGTATGTGGGTGGGTAGTGCACTCACTCTGTGGGCACTGCTCGCTGGTACAGTTGAGAGACTGGAGGTCAAGCCCTTGACAGTCTTTGCCCCCGGTGCCAGGTGACGGCTGGGTGCACTCCCTGCTCCTCCACATCGAACAGTCTGCACCACACGCCGACCACTTGCTCCACTCGCTCCAGCCTCCGTCTACTGCAAGGACACATAATAAAAAAAATATGGGTGAGCACAAACACACAGCAGCAACAACTCCAACTGACTCACTTCAAACACTTATATCTTAGTTCACAGGAAAAACTATTGATCGGAAAACATGCTGAACAGTTTCAATAAAACAAGTTATAACTCCTCCTTACAAACAGTGTGTGAACTGTTAAAACTCTACACGGTGAAGTTCAGATGCAACAGCGGTGTAAAAAGCAGTGGTGTATTTGCGTGAGAGATGAAAACTGGGAGAATACTCTGTTGCCATCCTTTGCAAATGAACTTGCTCTAAAATGGAAACCTGGTAGGGAAAGTACTATAAAGACATGCAAATCCACTTGCACACACTCAAATCCAGCAGATGCACAGGGAAACCAAAGCTTGTAAAACTGCTGAGGAGAGCCATATTGTCTCTATTCTGCTTTCTTTGTTTATTTTTAACATGGAAATCAGATGCAACTAAGCTAAACCCCAATGGGACGAGGGTGCTGTGACCTGGTAGACTCAGCTGTCAACAAACTAAATCTGTACAGGGAGAAGAATTTGATCCTTGTGAAATTGACCCTCTAGTCTACCGTGAAACATACATAGAAATTAATTTAAGTAACTATCTTTTGAAAATTCTCCTAAATGAACATTTGTGAGTAAACAAATCTGCCTTGATTTGATTTCTTTGTCAAACAATCCATTACTGTATCAACATGGGTATTACCTGCAGTGCATTTGAATGCAGAGACAATACAGGTGGTATTACATTGAACAGATATGAGCATTACAGCATGTGTATTACACCTGCAGCCTATTTCTGTCTACCACAACTTCAAAAACACACCACCATCAGCACGAGCAAAATGAAACAAATGGAAATGGGCTGGTAATTGCTCCTGTGCGGGCCCGGCTGTAAGAAATATCAACAGCTTTACCACACGCAGAGAGGGTGGCCATTTTGCAAAGGTGGGGGTAATTTGGCATTGTGGAGGGGCAGTGGGATAGGGGCTGGGAGTGATATTAAGAGTGACACAGCGCCAGGCCTGGGGAAGGTTACCATAGGGCTAATGGGAAAAAGAGCAGTAATGAGATCTCATGGGGAAAAACGCCACTGTCTCGCTCTCTCTCTCTCTCTCTCTCTCTGTATGTAAGGGTGAAGGGGACCAGACAAGAATCACCAGAGCCCCACACACACACACACACACACACACACACACACACACACACACACACACACACACACACACACACACACACACACACACACACCTCTATGACAGCAGTAACCCTCCTCCTGACTGACCTAAGGGCAAGGAAACCTTAGCACTCATTAATCCACGCAATAAATAGTGCAAAGGGCACGACCCAAAGAGAGCAGGTCTGACCTGCTGCAGGTCAGAAGGCTTTGGTTAATAAAACATAAGTGTGAAAGTCACTCAGGGTATGATGCCCATTACTGCATAACTGTGCCAAGTAATGATATTATGTGGTTTTACAGCTAGTTGGAAAACGAGCTAAAAAAGGCACTGTGAGCGTGTCTGGCCAAAGGCACAGGTGTGTGAATAAGACCCTGCTCCCACACAAGACTGAATGTTTGTGTCCTCAAATGAGAGAGAGTGTGTGTGTGTGTGTGTGTGTGTGTGTGTGTGTGTGTGTGTGTGTGTGTGTGTGTGTGAGAGAGAGAGAGAGAGATGGGATGCTGACACAGCTCGGGTCTGTTTGCAGTCAGATCCATTTGGCAGAGAGAGCAGAACCAATCAGATAATTGTCCTTGTTTGGCATTGAGTGGACCCATCCGTGGGCCAGTGGGCTGATTATCCAGGCTGGGAACGAGAATGATTGAATAGCAAATTACATCCTAATGAATATATTATGTCACCCCTCAGTTTATCCACACCACTGTGACATAAAGAGATGAGATCAACATCTGCCCTGATGTGGTGATGACATTCTACTTTTCTTTTCCACCACAAAGCAAGACTAATGGCCATGCAAATAACATTTTCAAACAAGGAGATTGGAGTGGAAACAGGATGCTGCTCGTGAGAATGAGGCTAAGGAAAATCAAAGAAAGATGAAGATGCACAAACAGTTCTTGATGGCCTGTCTGACTCTGAATACATCTATATTTTAGAAACAGAAGAGGCTTTCCACTGGAGCAGAGACCAGAGAAATGAATGGCCAGCATAAAAAGGAAGTGGGAAGATACTAATTGTTAACAATAAATGCAGTGAAGCAAGAACATTGCCACTTTCCTTGATTTTCTTTTTCCAATTTAAGCCTTAAATCAGAACCAAACCTTTTACATTTTCAGAATACACATAAGAAAATTGGTATCCACAGCCACACTTTTCCTTATCTAATCCCCAGAAAGAGATTGTTAGCGCTACTGCAAAAGGCACCACATCTGATTTTCAATCATGCAGCACCACAGGACAGGTCTCTGAGAAGGGACAGTAATGCAATAGACCAGTGGCAAGCTCCCATTTGGATGTGTTGTAGGGGGGAGAAGCAAAAGGAACCTGACCATTCTTTACAGGTCGGCAGGAGGGCCTGTTTGAAGCTCTGCTGTTTAAAAAGGACAACGGCTGCTGACAGACAGTCCAAGATCATCGGACACCTATGGTTTCTGTGTCCTTGAGGGGAACAGGAGGAGGCAGACAAGTACCACTGAGACCAGCAGGCCACCTCTCTGCTCCCAATGTCCTGTCAAGACACGTGTGTGCACAGTAACCACCCCTAATCCCAGACTGTGTTCAAAGGCTGATGAAAGAAAGCCACAGAAATGGTGGGGGTTGATAGCTTAGCCACAGAAATGGGTGATGCAACAGAGATTAAAAACTAAACCTTATTCTGTATTTCTGACACATTTTATATATTTAAAAGTTAGTTTTTGTGATGTCGTATGTGATCGATGGAGTCTACTCCCTTATGTCAACTAAACCACTAGAACAAACCAAAATGAGACAGAATGAGATATGAAGAGGGTGAGCCAAAACAAACGGCACAGAATAATTAAAAACAGCGCTGATGCGAGGCTGTCACCAGATGGCCACCGTCTTTTCGCAGTGAACTAAAGTGTTTTTCTCTCACATTTATTAGCCATTGCCTTTATTTATTCCTTCGACAAAATATGAAGCCTCCAGAACAATATTGGATAATATCCAGAGAGACACATGGATGCTTACGTCCAAAGTAGAATTAGACATTTTCCTGCAGTGCAGACAGTAGACATATGGGTGCTAACTTGCATGTGTACAACACAAACATGCAGAAAAACACACTTACAAGTATGCATGCACAAATAAACCAGCCCCGAGTCTGTTTATTTTCCATCGAGCAGAAATCTCCCAGCTCCTCTAGCAAGCCTGAGGGATCAGTACACTATTTAAATAATTCACACGAGTTAGAAATCTCTTCAGGTTATTTGCTGTTCTCTAACACATCAGCAACAGTTCCTTTCATTTGTGTCGGGCAGGTGTCACTGTGTCATTTCCTAAACTGGGGATGGATTTGCGGTTGGCTCAGGTAGGGTTTCTTTGTCGAAAATGTTGCCGTGATCTGACATTTTGCCATGACTGTTGGATCTGACCACAAGTCTGCACAGGGGCAGACTCAATGAAAGGGTGACGGATGGACTGCAGATTGGGATACTTCAGCGGGATGCAAGATGGAGACAAAGGAAAAGGAGAAGGCAGAGAAAGCAGAGAGAAAATGGAGATAAGCTCTTGCATAGTTTGGCTACTCGCTGTCTCAAGTGTTGTTCTGCTTTGCACTGAGCCTCAGGCTTTAGCCTCGGCCTCCTCCTCCTCCACAGCTTCCTGTGTCTCTCCCAGCATGGAGCCCATCTGATCTGCCACAGAGGCCTCCGCCAACTCTCATTAAACACTTTGGAGACTTAGACAAAAATACAGATGAGCCTTTATAGCTTCACACTTTCCAGATAAGAAATGGGAGCTCACATTTAGAGAAAAAGAGTCATTGTGGTTAGACATGTGGAGAGTTCTGCTACTCAACAGGCCGTTGTAGATGGCGTCGGTCTGTGGAAGCTCGTATGAAGTACAGTATGTGTGTGGAAATGTGCCTCTGTGGCTGTAGCTAAGCACTGCTCTGAAGGAATCATGCTACTTTTTTAAAATGTGGAACAACACATGGCCATCGGCATTTCAACAAGAAATAGATTTAGATTTAGCCAGGCAACGCAGAGACAAATTATAGCCTTTGCATGTTGTTGGTTCCAAATTTAAATGGATTTGTTTCCAGCGAATATTCATTCAGTTGACAGAATCTCTCTATCCCCAGAGGAGTACAGCAAATCTGTGAGGCCATCAATGTGTTTTAGACCAAACAGAAACGGACTACAACTGCAATTTACAAAGAATAAGCAGCTAAAAAAAACTAAGTAATTTCAAAGATATAATGCTGTAAGTCAAATGCACTAGAGAGCTTATAATCAACAAAGAATCTTGGTCTAGATAATTAATGAACTCTTGGAACAAGACCAGAATTTAAATAATGTCATTTTTAAAATGCAACTCAAAAACAGAGGCACTGGGGAAAAATGCCTCTCTAAAGCTGACCATATAAAAACATTAAAAATGAAACGCTGCTGAATCCAAATGTCAGCTGTATCTGAATAAATAACATGATGTTGATATGCAGGATTACAGCTCCCCATGTAATTCATTCTTCTCAAATCTCTTTCTTCTGAAATGGGCTCAAATCACCATCTACTGTGAGTGTAGTTGATTAGACCTGCGAAGGCTATAAGCAAAGTGATAGTTAAAGTTGTTATCCAGTAGGCTGATCTCATCTGTTGCCCCTCGCTGAACATGACTATCAGAACATCTATTCATGTATACAGACTGTTGATTCATACATGTGTTAATCATGTATGCCGATGAATCAAAGTGAGGATTCAGATGTATTTGGGGTCATTGCTTGGCTGTGTGTGTGTGTGCTGGGTGACAAATGATGGGAGCGTTCAGTTCATCTTGGGGGACTTCAGAGCCATGTCTGAGAGTACACAACAGAGCCGCTGTGCCACTTGTGGATGGAAACAGCAGCCCATCATCTCCAGGCTCTGGCGTGGTGGACTTCGGCCTTGAGGGGAACCCTCTGACAGCTGGGGCTGTCTGTGCCACTGATGGTCTGTCTGAGACAGGTAACGAGGGAGAAAAGAAGGCAGAGACTACTCTGTTGCCAAACAACAGGACTGATAGAGGTGTGAGTGGGTCGCGTCGCTGTAGCGTCTCTCATCAAGAGAAAAAAAGAAGAAGTTCTTTCTTTCCCAAAGTCTCTACAAACTGTGTTCACAAGGCACACAACTCCCCTAAGGGTTGAAATTACACACTTTCTCCTTGTGGGGCAAGAGAAAGATAGAGGGGTGCCTAACAATAGCCGCTTGGACTGACATCAATCTCTTTAAGCTCATGGAGGTCAGTATCCTGCTTTACCGTGGGGGAATGTCAAGCATCCCTGGACACCCCTCTAATTCCATTACTCGCTGCTCCAGCGCTAATAATTCCAAATCCATCCAGATAGCGTCCTGATGGAGCGTCATGCATTGCTGTGTTTCCTTTGTCTTCCTCCGCTTGCTGTATTCCAGCGGGCCATGTTACTTACACTCACGCTTGACATCTAGTGATGTCTTTACATGGGAGATGTGTAACACAACGCCCTGATTCACTGAGGGAGATAACCTCTGTTTTAGGCAGGGAGATGCTGCCACTGCCAGAGGTGTTGGATTTCCCTCTCTGCTATTTACCGAGCGTGGGAGATTTCTCCTGCGGTCAGCATGGCTGCAGAGCCCCAGCTATACATCCACAGACTGATCTGCTGGCAGCTAACAGCGAGCTCTTGTACAGTACGCACTCAGGCTTTTTCTTTCTCATTTTTCCTCTCCTCTCTCTCTCTCTCTCTCTCACTCCGGGCTTTGTTCTTGCCTTCCTTACACTATATCTGATTCCATCTGTCTCTATCCCTGCTTTCAACTTACACCTCCTTTTCCCTCTCCCTCGCTATCTCTTCCTCTGTCAGGGGGCTAATGTGGGACTGCAAATGAAGCAGCTTGACTACCATCTCAGGCTACCAGAGATCAATATGTGTTGCTCAGTATCAGGCAGGACACTCTCTGCCTTTCCGACGCTCTCACAAGGGAGAACAGGCAGGCAAACGAAACGCCCTCAACTCCTCACACGTAACCATGGCACACAGGCTGCCATGATTCAGCTTTTTAATCGCCCTTATTTACTACACAGCTTGAGCAGCAAACAATAACAAATGTACTAGCTGGTCGGACATAATGCCATAGCTGGGACCATGTCTCTTAAAGCAGACAGGTCTCTGAAATAAAAGCAGGGTCTGCGTACAGCGCGGCAGATAAAGAGATATGTGAACAAAGAGTGATAACAATAAATCACTTTCAGGATGAGGCCTTACAGTGAAGACTATTAGACTCTGACATTGCTGTGTAAGCGGTCTAATTGCAGGAAACAACAGAAGCACTGACATCAAAGGAAAGACCTGGGTGCTGGTACAAAAGGCAGCCAAAATAAAGATGAATTGATGACTTCTAGATGCAAAAAAATGCAAAAAGGAAGCCACAGGAAGCCAAGCGCCACAGGACAAACAGGGTTGCCTGGGAGTTACCTGGACAGGTGGCCACACAGGCACTTTTCTGGACGTTCTGCCCCTCACAGGATGTGCCTCCATTCAGTGGCGTGGGGTTGGTGCAGCTCCGACTCCTCTTCTGCCAGCCACGCCCACACACAGCACTGCAGGACGACCAGGTCGTCCATGTGGACCAGCCGCCGTTGACTGTCAGACCAGCACCGGGGGGATGGAGCGGGGAAGGGAAGGGGTAGGTTGGGAGGGAGGGATGGATGAAGGGACAGAGCAGCCAGGATTACCCGACATGCACCAAGGAAAAGAGGTGTGTTGCGCTAGAATAATCGTGACTGCTGTTACACTCTTTGGCTCAGCACTGCAAGGTGAACTAATGGGAGAGCAAGAGCAAAGGGGGCTGCGTCCTGTGTCCGAGTTGGAATTACAACCAACTGCAGTGAGAACAAAATGGCTTCAACAGGGAGCAGAAAATAAGATGACAGCTTGCCTTCTTTGACCTTATCTCTGGGGAAGATACAGTTTCAGTAACTGGTCGACATTCGCAATACATATACCTCCAAACTTATAAATTCTCATAATACAGTCCGAATATAATCACTGTAGAAAAGCAAAATGCCCATGGTCATAAATGCATAAAAAAACAACACCTACTCCCTTGAAATGCCTACACACAAAAAATAAATATGTTGCGGCTGTTGTGCAGTAATTCAGATTATGTCCTTCCCACCTCCAGCTGATTTCACACGTCTTTCTTCAACTCGAGTATTTTTTGAATTGTAGAGAACACTGAATCATTTTATATCTGAAACTGAAAGTTTAGGCAATTTAACAACCAGTGCCGGTGTACTGAACCCTTAACCGTCTACTGGCACATAATTGTTGCTATATTGCTCGATCACAGCAGGTGATTACATCACGCTGGATTAATTCTAATCAGCTCCTTCCTGTACATCCTGTGTTTGCCCCAGCTTACAAGATACAGAGATTCCTGATTTATTGACTTGAACAGCACTGTCGTTGCTTCTCTGTACATACTCCCCTCCTAATTTCCCCCCTAACTCTCTCCTGTGCTGTCGTGGCTGAATCACTTCCTTGCCCTCTCTATGCGATTGATTGCCCGCCATGGCGAGGTAAATTGCCAGGCAACTCGGCCCCTGATTACCTCTTAGCACAGAGCGCAGTCACAGCAGCCAGGCCTTGTTAAAATGCATCTCTGGCCCCCTGTTGAACCCCCTTTGAAAAGTAGCAGTTATTATGACTTTCTACAGCTAGCTCTATCACCTGGCATGGTCTCAGATAACTGGATTTTTCTTTACTTTTCTTTACGTTTTTGAACAAGACAACTTTTATTGTGATTTTATGTAAAAATATTACTACAATGGTAACACATTTGTCATGTTGTCAAGCACATAGAGTGATGAAGAAAATGAAGAAATAGAATTGCACATGCAAGCACCCTAGCAATTTGTTCACAATTCATCGGGTCTAAGAGTGAAACTATTGTTTGACGATACAAGAAAGGCAAACAATAAGAATATGAATGCTCTTGCCTGCACAGTCATTTCGACTCTAGATTTCTTCATCTGCAGAGCAATTCTTTCAACAACAAGCTAATCCATTATAATCAACAGTAGAAATAATTGGGATTTTTTTTTTTATGCTGGAGGCTTGGATAAGTCTATAATGTGTGTGTTTTTTACTGCATGCTCCAAATTAACATATTTCATATGAAACTGTTCACCGGGAAAATGCACAAGCCTCAATTTGTCATACAGCGCTACCTAAACATTTGAACCCCCTACAGGGTCTGCACAGTTTGTTGAATTACAAAATCAGCCTTAAAGGAAATTATTTGCAGTGTATTGCCAAATATCTAAAATACAGTGATCTCTCTTACTGCCCATTTCATCTTTATTGTTAAATATTGATTTAATAGTTACATTTCTAAACGCAATAAAGTGAAAAACACTGTACAAGTCAAATCAAAAGTAATACATGCAGGTGTTTTCTCACTCTAGTTCATCCCTCTTAATCTATGGACATGCATATTTTTGGATATGGTGCAGGGAATATTAATGGATACATATAGTCATCCATAGGTGACCCTCACGTTCCACACTATGCTCATGTTTTCTGAATTTGAATTCATCTTACACCCTAAAGTCATTTAAGATTCCATTGGGAACTTATGCTAGGCTGCAATTTCAAATGGAAGTTAATTCAATTACAATTCAAGTAGCCATTACCTGAATTTGAGAACTGCAAGATATTTCATGATTTCACAAAGGATGTGCATACTTACAGTGCAATTTCAAATGAACTTCACAACAAAATTACCAGATTTTCTTAAAAATTGAGTAAAAGGAAAATATTGTATAGATCTCACACAGAAACCTTGAAACATGTTATTTTTAAATCATTTTATAGCAGAAGAAATGATGCACAAACTGAAGAGGTGTGCAGACTCCTACATAGTGCTGTATATTTGTGGCATATGGTGCGTTTTCTCTATTCATGTTAGATAATATACAAGAACTCTGACTTTACCGCATATTATCGCCTTCTTCTGGCAGCCTCAACAAAAAAATGGACCGTGTCAGTTTTATATGCGCCAAAGTTGCTTTCATGATGGATTCCCATGTGACTTCCATCTCCTGTTTGCATGCAGCTGAGAATTAAATCTGGCTGTAACCTATGCAAAACTTTAGTGCAAGGAACCCTGTGTGATAGAAAATATGCTGTTTCTCAATTTTTTTAATAAAGATCAGTCTGCTTATCAAGCCAAGTCATTATTTACAGTTTGCTGTTAATTCAATTTTTTGTCTCGTATTGGATCCACTACAGAGGAGGAGGAAGATGGCAGCCCCGAGATTGGAGACTGCCAGCTTTGGCAGAATGGCTGCCAGGAGCATTTTAAGTTGTGCTATTTAATGAGCAGATACACTACTATGTCTTTTTGTAATTATTTATCATAGTGTAATTCACTATTTGCTAAAAAAATAGAGCGGACTTATGCAAGTTGTCCCCATCTGTCACGTATGTGTAACACTGCATAATGTTATTAAAACTACACTGCAGAATCTGAATGTAATATTACAAATGATAGAAGAAGTGCACCCAGGGATCTTCCATGCAAGAGAACATGCTGAACTGAATGTGGAAATGTGGGATAACGGAAGCAACATGCAAGCAATACATGATTCATTTGAGCTGTTTTTATGTTTGTATATATCGAGGCTGGGGAATATCATTCGATCCCAGACCTCTCATTACCCTCTATGTAATGACACCTTTGGCAAAAACAAATTATCACCTACCATAAACTAGGACCGTGGCAGAGGTGCTTTTGCGCCGAGCAACGATGTTTTTGGCCACACACGTGTAGTTGCCCGTGTCCGCCAGCCGGGCTTTTTTGATGACAAGATTGTGGTCAGTTGTGATGAAAAAATTGGGGTCGCTCGGTGGGTTGATCACATCCTCGTTTCTCTGCCACTCCACCTGAAAATATGTTTCAGTGGTCAAAACTCACTGCAGCTGAATTGAAATTCCATTCCAACACATGCTGTGGATTAGAGATTTTTTTTTAACTGCAGTGAAGTACTTCAGACAAAAAGAAGAACAAATGCAGCTTGGTATGATACTGACACTCAGATGGAATTAATTTAACAATGCACCCTACTGATTTTAATGTTTATTCTCTTTTTGTGTGGGAAAAGTAGCTTTTATTTTGTAGCTGCTGGAGATCTCTGCAGCTGTTGGTGGCCGGAGAGTGAAACTGATTATGCTTTGTGTAGTTTCTGTGCCCTTTTACAGAAGCCAAAAACTGATGGTATTCCTTTTTTGGTGTACTCTCAGATTGGTTTGCTTGTTTTCTTGCTCTCACTTGACCTCGTGCTGTCTCGAGAGTAGCTACGGTACGGCAGCGTTGTTGTCAGTATTACTACCAGTTGCGATGCTACATATAATTGGGCTTTCTTCCTCTTGTGCCCTATCCTGTTTTCTCCCGTGGTGACTTCTGCTCTGATGTTCCTTTCTGTTGAACTGCAGTTGGCACCTTACTTCCCATTTCTCTGCAAACTGTCCTGACACTGTCGCTCTGTGATTGGCTAGTCTGCTGCTCTTGGTCTCTAGGCTGTCTGAGTTGTTGGCCTAACCTCCTCTTGTGTTGTTATTAGAGTGGTTAGTGCCTATCTGGGACTGGGAGGATGCAGCAGATGAGGTGAAACAGCTGGCCTCAGTCTGGTCCTCTATTCACAGACCCACACCACCGAGAGCAAGAAGAGAGAGATAGAGAGTTGAGCAGAAAAAGAGTGTATGAGGGACACAGAGATGGCAGAAAGATAGAGAATGAGATAGGGAGAGAGAGAGAGAGAGAGAGAGAGAGAGAGAGAGAGAGAGCGAGAGAGAAAGCGAGAGAGAGAGAGAGAGAGGCAAATAGACCCATTAATTATGAATAGGCCTTTAGAGATGCCAAACGGGGAGTGAAGCCTCCAAGCCTATCCTGAGTGATGTGACGAGACACTGTGATATATGGCTTCTCAGAGATGTAAGAGAGATAATAAATCAATAATGGGGAATAATTAGAGGCGTAATTTATCCGTTCAGGGTTGTCTGTTCGCTGGTGGAGCAGGAAAAGATGCTGGGGAGTTGATCCTGAGCTACTTTCTGCTCTTTGTCATCCTGGTGAGGAAAGGGTAAATGGATGCTAGATGTGGGCCTATAAATATCTTCTGTATCTGTGTCTCACCTCGGCTTGTGGCACTCCCTCGGGAGGATGGCAGCGCAGTAACACCTCCTGGTCCAATGCCACCTCTTTACCCTGCGGCTCCTCCTCAAAGTTCTTTCTCAGGTCTGAGGGGAGAAAAAGACGGGGAGAAACACAACCAATTAGGATGTTTGTATGAGCTTGTGAGGTTTAAATGAAATACTTCCATCCACAGAACTTGGCTTGGTGAGGTTTCTAAATTTTTCTTCACTCCTTAAAATGTCCACCTACAGTATGGCTTCGCTGAGCATGTTGCACTCCAGTTGGCCCCTAAGCCACAAAGGGATTGGTGGCAACAACCATGTTGCTTATTACAGGCTGCCTGGCTGGTTCAGAGATGCTTGTCTGCTGCCAGAGGGGCCCAGCATCAAGCAAAAGCAATTGCATTACCCCTCACTCCTCCCGTACCACCCACTCTCCTCTCTCCAGCCTCCGCCAGCCTCCAGCTTCCATCTGTATGAGGGCTTGGAGCAGCCACACGAAAACACAGCCCTGAGGCGCCTGGTCAAGAGCTCCTGCAAGCCTGGCTGACTGCATGGGGCAACACATTACATCTCATTGGATACTCTTACCCTTGCACCAAGTTCTGCTATATACATTTGTCTGTAAGACCAGGCTGTGAATTACACAGGTAAAACTGACGATGCTTATTTCTTACAAGTGGATAAAAATGCAAGGCCATTTGCATCTGATGAGATAGACAGAGCACTGATAGCTAGCAGGGTGGCACAAATTTGATGTGTTCACCTCCGGGTTTTGAGTCGGCGCGATTATTACTGTGTGTTGTGGGGGGGCTGAGGGTGCGTCTGTGAGCTGCCGGTGAATTCCTTTAAACAGATGTTGAGCCTGTCCTGACCAATCACACTGAGATAAACGTTAAGACAAGCAGAGAGTTTTACGACATTCAATTTAATTAAAGCCGATACAATGGGACTGGGGGAGACTGAAGACGTAACAGCCCTGGAAGGCTCAAATGTATGCAAGAGTGTTATGTGTGTGCATGTGAACGTGAACCGGTGCATGCACATAGATTCATTGTCATTAAAGCATGCGTGTCCTTATCTTACATCCAACTGTCTTTGTTGAGCTCTCAAACAAGGTTGGGGTAATGAATGTGTGTTTTCAAAACGTCTGGCGGTTTGGAGACAGTGCTGCGTTCGGCTCTGTCTGGAGTAATGCATATTTATGTGGGAATTAATAGGCAGAATGCTTTAAAATACTCAAAATGTAAAATGGCTTCTTCTAATAAAGCTTTTGAGGCTGCAGCAAAGGGATGACTCTGTGTTCCCCAGACAGATTTATGATTGCTGCACAGCAATAACTTTCAAATCTGTTTTTATTCCAGTTACTTTCAGAGGGATCATCGCTGATATACTGTATCCAGTGAAAAATATGCTCATGAATACTCAATTTTAGTGTTCCATTTTTTTTTTAAGACTGCCTTCAAGCAGATGCATTACTCTGTTTCTCCCTGCCGGGGTCGAATATTTACTTCTTAAGTAGAATCGCAGGGAGATGATTTAACTAAATTGTAATCACAGTAATGCACAGTGGTGCACTGATCATAATGGCCTCTGGGCTTATTGTTAAATGAAAGTAAGTCCCTCCCCAACCAAAAAAAATCATTGTGCTAATCTAATCTTATTACAAACTAGCATGCAATATATAAGCACCTTGTTAGGCAGCGTTCGCATTTGTGATGACAGTGATTGTTTTAAAATGCACTCACAAGCAATCCTGATGTACGCCTTTTGGCTCTTCTGGGTTCCGGTGGTGCTCCAGGCGACACACTGACACCAGTACTCATCGAGCCCGAAGATCTTCTCCACCTGCTGTCTGGTGATGTCAATTTTCACCTGCATGATTGGCAGCGCTGCAAAAGTAAACACAGGAATAACAGTCAGAACTGGGGGGAGCTGAGTGAGCGCAAGGTTTTTGATATTCAAGGGGGCGAAGAATGAAATGACCACAAATATTTCTCCACAGAAAGACACAAATAAGTTCAACTGAATCCTTTAGTGCATTTTGTACCTTCAACTAAACTGGCAAAGTAATTAAAAAAAGCGAGCAGAATAAACAAACAGAAAGCCATAATCATATATAAACAGAGTGCTTGTTAACTGAGGAAAATGAGAAGAGCGCCTCACAGCTATCCTTGGTGTAATTTGGAAGGCGTTAAAACACCAACAGTTGGGAAGGAAGGAAGCGCTAAACAAACACTCTACAAACAAAAATACTCAGCACGACCTGCCTCTCTATTATTAAATCTAGGAAGGGGGAAGAGTTCACAATCTATAGAGCATTTCCACAACCGTGTTGATAAAAGTGATGGTGCTGTAACACAGGGCAAAAATAGCATTATTGCTTTTCAAGAAGAAAGTAAAAACACGTCTCTAAACAAAAGAGAAAAACTGGGACAAAATCCAGTCTCCTCAACCGTCCAAACAATATAGTGTTGTCAGAGCCCTGTCTGTTTTTGATATTTGAGAAGCAATTCTTAATTTCATTTTCCTTTGACCTTTTATTTGGGACCTGTAATCTAGAGTTTTTTTTTATTTTTTATATTGAGCTACGACCTTGATCCCTACCATGTGTCCTACTTTCTCTTCACTCTGATAAAGAGATCTCCGTGCTTTCCCTCAGCTTCCAGCTCTCTCTCTGTCTCATCTTTTCTCTCTGGGGTCTTCTGGAGAGAGACAGGAGTTGAACCTTTTATGAGCACAGAACATTTTACAGTCACGGAGGACATATCCCCAAGACTGACAGAGTAGCGTATACCATGCTGTATATTTAAGCTTCAGTGGAGGGCCGCTCTTCAACTGCCATTTACATAAAGGCACTTTGTGACATTCATACACTCCCCTCACACACTTGATCTGTCTGCAGTGATCATTCCCAGCTCCAGACTAAAGCTGACTGAAGCTTGGCTAAGTGGCCCCTATCAGGCCATCAAACCTTTATAGCAATTACAAAAAGCACTTGTGCTGATTCAGAGTATTAATCAAACCAAAAATGCGGAATTTTTCGTAAACAATTTGAGGAAAACTGTGTGTGTGTGTGTAGGCTGGCATAGCGGTGACATATGCTGTTGGAGAATGGAGTGGCTCCATCGCCGGCAGCCACACGGTGATAAGTAGCTGTGAGGGTCACTGGCGGACCCCCCCCCATGTATTAACGTCTCAATGTGGTACATTTCGCTATATGCGATCACAGTAAATGTGAGCACATGTGCAGTGAATCCAGGCCTGAAGCGCCACTGTGAGCATCAACAACACCCTGTGCTGTTTGCAAGATCTCCCCAACAATCTCTTCTCTGCAAAAAAGAGAAAAAGTGATTTGTGTGTTCAGATTGGCTTTAATAATTCAGCAAAAAAAACTGTCAAAAAAGTCTGAAATGAAAGGCTGGATTGTAGAGTTCACTCTCATTTATTCACTTTCTTTCTCTCAATTCCAGCTCTTCTGTCAGATATTTGTGCATGTGTTTGTGTGTGTGCCTGCAGTAAGAGTGCGTGGCACAGGCCGAGAAAGCGCCTAAATGCAAAAGTAACAAAATGGGTACTACAGAGAATGAACAAATGGAGCAGAAGAAACCCTTCTCCCCCTTTGAAGGAGCAGCATGGCAGCATTTGGCTTTCCCCCGTAAGATCTATAAAACAAAATAAAAAAATAAAAAACATATACAACAAGACCCTCTCCATATGCAAAAAGAACAATGGTTATTCTTGCAGTTGCAGTTTGTGTATTCAAAACAAAACGTCAGCTACGGCATCAACAGAAAAAAATGAAATAATTTTAATGCAGGAGCAGCAGTTTATTCTTGGTTACACACACTTTTATTTACAGTACACGCAGCAATGTGCAATTTACATCTTCCACACTAGGGAGGGAATTGTTTTATATGCGTGTGCTTGCTATTATGCATTAGCCATTAATAAAATCCTTAAAAAAGGCAATGCATGCGATATATGGACACGTGACTGCAGCAATAGTGTGAACGACAGAGATGGGAAGATCAATCTGAAGCGCTCCCTCAAACCTGAAAGTTAAATCAAACTAAATTCTGAGAAACTTGTTACAGCCTTGGATAGGAAGAACAAAAGGGAGCATCTGATGGCCCTGATTTCAACTGAGATCAGCAGTTTACGTTTGCAAAATGATTTGAGAAATACATACATTTGGAATGCGTCAATAAGCCGTGTTCTGTGCTTTGTATGGCTCTACTTAAAGTAGAAATTCATTTGATTAATGCAAACAATCCTTCTTTGAGCTTGTGGGTGAAAGGAATAGATCAGTATGGAGATGCAAAGAATGAACAAAAGCAACCTGAAGTGAGAAATCCTAAGAGGAGCAATTTGAAGCTATGCTTGCCGGGGTAATTGCATTCCATTTCCTTATCTCTTCCTGTCTCTATAATTACCTGCTTTCTGTGTCTGACACCTTCCAGTAACACTGCTGTCCAATTTCACTCCAATTAATAAGAAAGACAAAATAATCTCATCACTTTGTGAACAAAATAGGACTGTAATTTTAGCAGTTATTAATGATTGGACAGGCTGCTATTTACTGTTGCTTTCCAAAGTCGATTCCACTGGGAGGACTGTATGCAAAACAAAAACCTTATGAACATCACTCATAGATGACTGATAACGAAACTACACCATGGATTTATAGAAAGCTGTGTCTTTATGGAAGCTGACACTTATGACTCAATTATATCAATATCAATATACTGTATAATAGTATGCTCAGCTGCCTCCAAGCTGTTAGGAACTAAAAAGAGTAAGAAGAAATTTACACTTCCTTTCTTGCAAGATACTGAGCGTGCACTTAACATTCCTGTTAAACGAAAATTAAAACATGACACCATTCCCCCAGCCTTCGGTTTGATCTGCGGCCCATTTATAAATGAGCTCATATCCCAACCTCAGTGAAATTCTAATTTTAAAGGGTGATTATGTGATTGACACTGTGTGAATTCTGGGCGTACAGCTGGAACCCTGGTGAGTTTATTTTTATTGGAGTGCAATGGGACAACTTACTCGGCTGTTCTTACCCATAATATTTGGGAAATACACATCTCCAAGCTTTGTAATATTGCACTGGAATGAAGAGGTAATGCATGCATGCACACTGACACACACAGTGCCAATACCAATAAAATCAGCTCCTGCCTTTAGGTAGTAAATACCACTTCATGCTCAAACTCTGTTCTACACAGATTGATGAATATGCATAACATGTTCTTTAACACACTGCTACCAGATGGCAGTTACAAGGTAATGCCTGGTTAATGCTGTATACACAAGACCTGGCTTTGCAGATGCAGTTCCACATAATGTACACGCACATCAGCCCAAAATGAGTCCGTTAAATGTATGAATGCAGTCCAAAGTGGTCAGTGCAGTGTTTGTGCTGGACAGACAAAATGTGTGGAAAAGTTATTAAACAACTCAACTTAAACCTTGATGTTCAAGTGTCCCTGAGACTATAACCAGCAGAACTGATGGTTTATTATCTCTGCCGATATATCAGCTCTACAGTTGTAGTTACTGTAATATTTCCATAGTAACAATAGAGTGGTCCTACACTCAGAATACAGAAACTAGAACAATCTGCGTTCACTCATAACAAAGTGGTGTTAAACTTACAGACAATTGAAGTCATGCAAAAAAAAAATTAAACCTATTGTAAAGTCTTACTTTTATGCAATGTAAACAGTTATGCTATCTAACCTATTGCATTATTAATGCACTTACTTAATCCTCTTCGTCTCCTGTTGAACAAGGCCACAAACAGCTCCCTGTATTGTTTCCCATGACAACATGTTGCCCAAGATAAGTTTCCTCCTGGCCAGCTCACCAGGTCATTTTTGGTCCTCTCCAGGTTTTGATTAATGCAGTATTCTTTTCCTTGACAGAGCTGATACGTTTAAATACATAATGTAGTATTTCCAGGGGCGGCGGGTAATGTAGGCTTAAGCCTACCCAAATGTTCCTTCCTAAAAAATGCAGACTGTTATCTTTGGTACAGTCTTGAGACAATTTGCATGGACATTCCCACATTACTTTATAGACATTGCATTACATTACATGTCATTTAGCTGACGCTTTTATCCGAAGCGACTTCCAATTAAGTGCTTCCAACCCTGAAGGTGCAAACTCCAGACAACAAGTAGTAAGTGCAAGTACATTAGCTACTACAAAGAGCCATATGAAAGTGCAGCTTCAAAATATATATATATATATATATATATATATATATATATATATATATAGTATGTTGTACTCCCAGGCTCCCTCCAGGATCCTTGCGAGAATAAAGATCTGATCCGTTGTTCCACGACCAGGACGGAATCCGCATTGTTCCTCTTCAACCTGAGGTTCGACTACCGGCCGAACCCTCCTTTCCAGCACCTTGGAGTAGACTTTACCAGGGAGGCTGAGAAGTGTGATACCCCTGTAATTGGTACACACCCTCTGGTCCCCCTTTTTGAACAGGGGAACCACCACCCCGGTCTGCCACTCCTTTGGCACTGTCCCAGACTTCCAAGCAATGTTGAAGAGACGTGTCAACCAAGACAGCCCCCCCACACCCAGAGCTTTCAGCATTTCCGGACGGATCTCATCAATCCCCGGGGCTTTGCCATTGTGGAGTTGTTTGACTACCTCAGTGACCTCCACCAGGGAAATGGACGACAATCCCCCATCATCCTCCAGCTCTGCCTCTAACAAAGAGGGCGCATCAGCTGGATTTAGGAGTTCTTCAAAGTGCTCCTTCCACCGTCCTATTACCTCCTCAGTTGAGGTCAACAACATCCCATCCTTACTGTACACAGCTTGGATGTTTCCCTGCTTCCCCCTCCTGAGGTGGCGAACGGTTTACCAGAAGCGCCTTGGTGCCGACCGAAAGTCCTTCTCCATGTCTTCTCCGAACTTCTCCCACACCCGCTGCTTTGCCTCTTTCATGGCAGAGGCTGCAGCCCTTCGGGCCCTTCGGTACCTTGCAACTGCCTCCGGAGTCCTCGGGGATAACATATCCCAGAAAGACTCCTTCAGTCGGACGGCTTCCCTGACCACCGGTGTCCACCACGGTGTTCGTGGGTTACCGCCCCTTGAGGCACCTAAGACCCTAAGACCACAGCTCCCTGCCGCAGCTTCAGCAATGGAAACTTTGAACATTGTCCACTCAGGTTCAATTCCCACAGCCTCCACAGGGATGCACGAAAGCTCCGCCGGAGGTGTGAGTTGAAGGTCTGTCGGACAGGGGCTTCCTCCAGACGTTCCCAATTTACCCGCACCACCCGTTTGGGCTTACCAGGTCTGTCCAGTCTTCCCCCACCCCCTGACCCAACTCACCACCAGATGGTGATCAGTTGACAGCTCCGCCCCTCTCTTTACCCGAGTGTCCAAAGGTGCTCTGGTACCAAGTACACTTATGAGCATCCCTATGTTCGAACATGGTGTTTGTTATAGACAATCCATGACTAGCACAGAAGTCCAATAACAGACAACCACTCTGGTTAAGATCAGGGAGGACGTTCCTCCCAATCAATATATTATTATAATTATTATTATTATTATTATTATTTAGACATTGAATACATCCTCACTGCCCAGAAGCCATCAATCCCCACATGGGTATCTGTCATGGTTACACCATTACATGTAGATAAATATGAACACTAAATCAACCACACAAGACTAAAACCCAGGTAACAAATGAAGAGCATTGTCCTTTGTCCTTTGATTTATGGGCAATTCTAGCGTCTTTTTTTGGAGAATATTAACTGCAAGTAAAAACAGATTAAATCTCTTTTTTTTTTTACCTGAAGAACATGCATGGAAGCTTCAGTCTTTTTGGGAGTGCCTGCCTGGCATACAGTCCCAACAACCTCCAGCAATTAGATAACCGTTGTGTTGCCTTAGAGGCAAAACCCAGTGCAAAAAAGCCTACAAATCACTCAATGCTCCTTGTAAAGCTTTAACTGTTGTACGTGCACAGTAAAAAATTACAACTTTTAAAGAGATTGCAGTGAATAAATCAAACTGACTGACTGACTGACACACAAGTGTGGAGGAACAATGTACCCCCCATTCCCAATTTGAAAATGACTCCCTTGATGTCCTGTGATTCAGGTCACCTGAACATACACAATTCTGCTAATCAACAATCTGTGTGCATAGCAGACAGGGAGCATACAGAGCTTTATCTAAAAGAAGCATCCATAAAAGCATCCAGGCTGTGCACTCTGAGAGACAAAGCAAACACACTGTTCTGCCTCAAGACTTCCTGAGTTTTAACAAATGAAACGAAAGGCAATAAAAGGCAATAAAAAAATCTGGAAGAGATGCAGAGTGGCTGAGTTCATGAATTAACTGACCCTATTATTGTGGGATGGAGCTTGTTGCACGTCTTCAGGCAACAAAGTACAATAAAAGCTAGATCCACACACACACACACACACACACACACACACACACACACACACACACACACACACACACACACACACACACACACACACACACACACACACACTAGGTGCTACTTTTCTTTATTTTACATCTGAATGGGGTGCATGTGTAAATAAGTGTGTGTGTGTGTGTGTGCGTGCGTGCGTGTGTGTCTGTGTGTGTGTGTGTGTGTGTGTGTGTGTGTGTGTGTGTAGGCTGAATTTCCCCGAGCCAACAGGGGTTCAACACACACAGGGTAAACATCATTGGACTCAATCCCGGGTGAGTCGATATTGGGCTTGTCTGAGTGCGGGACTTTATTTTTATCTCCCTCACTCTTGTTTTCGCAGGCTGTGACCTCAATTCCATAGGGGTCATTTGCTTATCAAAGGCAAGGACTGGAACTTACAGGTCCTGAGTGTGTGTTCATTGTGACCAAGGAAATTCAATTAGGCGGCATCCCTACTGTGTGTGTGGCTGCGGATTCATCAGTGGATATAGTGGGATTAGGGTTGGGTGACTCTACATCAGGAGAATGCACCATTTCTAGGGAGCGAGTTCACAATGGTTGAGGAGAGACATCACAGATGAACGCTTTTAAGAATGCACTGTCTGCACATCCTGGCAACCAGTCAAAAGCAAGCTCTAAGTGTTTCATCGGGTCTTCTTTGTACAGGATGGCATCAGTGTCATCAGGAGCACAAAGAGTGTCCAGAGCTTCTTTTCAAGGAACCCACAATGCACTCTTCAGACCAATTCCTTCACCTTGTATACATGAAATAAATCCTGACACCAAGCCAGGCTGTCAAAAACAACTTGAGAGGTAAAAAGTGGAAGTCAGTCTTAAAATACAGGTACATAACAACCTGTACAGTATTTCCATGTGTAAATAATCAAAAGTTAACCCCAGGTCACAGAGCCAAGGGCATAACTGGTTTATCATCAAGTCTTCAGACTTTCATTACCATGTAAAGCAGTGCGGTGATGAGTGGCCCATGCTACCCGACGTAGAGAGCTGAGAATGGCAGGTGGCGCCATAAGCATCTGTCTCCTAACAAGGATAACGTGGCCTTCTGAGTGAAGCATGGCTCTATTAAACAGCAAGAGAGATGGGAGAGGGATGGGGGTGTGCAAAAAGTCACGAGTTGACTGGGAATACAGTAGCCTCCCATTCAGGGATGTTGGTGAGGTGGCGACTTGAGTCAGTGGGACAGTGTTCTGGGTCAAGGCTCTGCCTCCGGTTATGGCCAGCTTTTCAAGAGCTTCTTTTGATTGAGCTATCCATTTTCCACAATGAATGCACCCTGCAAGGCCCCCGCTGATGCTCTGAATGTCGTTACAGATTATTCATGGCTGACAAACAGGCGAGCAGGTAGTGCTCCAATCAATCTGGCTAGGTTCAGCCCAATGCCACTCCAAGGAGACTCAGGTGGAGCCTAGACGGCAGGGTGAGGAGAGTAAATGGTGCAGGACTGAAGAAACACTAATGAAAGTGGACTGACATGCCTGTTTTGAAATTCTGCTTCGGTTACTAAGTGACTGGAAGTGCAGGTCCCTTTAATGTTCCCACTCAGAAAAAAGTATTTTTTTAATTAAGAGCCCTATCAAACAGTACAGATTACCATTAAAAGGTACATAGATTTTTTTTATTTTAATGGAGATATATATACACATATACATACATACATACATACATACATACATATGGCGCATTTCTTTAAGAATAAATAAAATGAAAAAAATACTATTTGTTTACAGCTTTTTAGAAGTCGGATTCTCTTCTTGTTAGTTTTCAATAAAACATTACTGAACCGTGTTCACACTTCAACCTGGATCCATACTTTGGGCAGAAGTTGCACCGCCCCCCATGGGTCGAAGTGAAGTCCACAACTGTTATGGTAAAAAGGCTGTTTTTAAAAGAATATTCTAAAGTCATCACACTTTTCTGAAACTAAACAAAATAAAAAAAATATGCCAACTGGTTAAAACCTCAGCCATAAACAGGACATTGCATGCATGCATGCATACATACATACATACATACGTGGAGATGCAGACCCTAGGCCAGACCCTACGCCTGCATCTCTTGAAAAATCCGACCGTGGTCAGAAAGCACAGGTGAGTTTCTCCCACTATGCCTCTAGAGTCGGTACTTGCTCCCAAGCTAATCACTATCTCTCTCACTTGCTCTACCACACACACCCACATGCCAGCCCTGCTATTAAATTGACGCACACACCATCGCACAAGTATAAACTTCAGGCCACTTACGTGGCTACGGAGAAAGCTCTGCATGGAGCCTCCGCAGAACCATAAATCATGCTAAACACACTTCATCCAAGTTCTAGAGATGGCTTAAGCAGTTTACGGTAAGAACAACTACCTTTTACACAAGATATCGCAAGTCAAAATGTGCTCTACCAACAAGAGAGGACCATTTAAGGCTTACCAATCATTTTATTCAGACCTCAGATGATTAAGTAGAAATGTTTTGAGCTCAGTAGTAATGACGTACACCCCATTAAGAGTGAGATCTGAAAGAAATTTCACTGGCATATTTATCATTGACACCACACTTAGTGCACACAGGATATCACAACAATGCACCGTGCAGCGTACATAAATGTTCTTCGTTGCACAGGTGTTCACAGGTTTAGAACGTGATAATGAATTGATGCACAAAACTTCAGAATAGCTTTTCCGTGTCACCGAGCGCAGACATTGCACAACAGATGTTAGAATCAGGTTTCCATTTGTCTGTTTCACATTTATATCGGGTCGCACGCCACCTTAGAAAAGCCACAACTGATTACATCAAATGCACATTAATTCAAAGCAATGGATTTTTCTATTTACACTGTCCTTCCATTATTAGTTTACCTAACCTTTCCTTAACACACACACACAACACACACACGCAGTGCTGTGATTTACCACAGTGGCCTTACCAAAGTGCCCTCGTTGTAATTACTCTCCATCCGATATCGTGACCCTGATGATTGGCAAGAGCAGAACGTTCTACATGCTACAGTCTTCAAGCCGGCAGTGACTGGGACCTGCTCCTTTATCTCCCACACACACCTTGTCCTACCTCGAATGAGAACCCGTCGGAGGTGACGGCCTTGAGCACTTTGCTTCTGCTTCCATTACATTCTGCAGAGTGGGAGGATCTGATAGAACGTTACCGACATGAAAGCCCTGATAATTTGCTCAGGCTAACATGTTTCTCTCCCCCTTGTCTGGCATGGCCTTGAGCGCCGAAGTAAATAAGGAAAACTGCTTTAGGTAAGTCAGCCTGGCTCCCATCTGGTTGCCGAGTGCTCCGTGCCATACAAATTGCATTAGGGTTTTCCCCACCCTCCTTCACGATCGCTTGGTCCCTCTTGGGCCTTTGGCCGGCAGTGTTGTCTCTGAGTTAGAAGGCAGAGGTTTTTGGTAATCCAATGAAGGTGTGTGGGCGCATGTAAATATTCAGCACAACAACAAACAGCATTCAGTAAACAGCCTGGGGGGGAACACAGAGGCTACGAAAGTCTTTTTCCAAAACTCAACCATTTCTTTCTACATTTCTGAAGTACTGAAATTCACATTTGTTCTTATGATAACATGCATTATTTGTGGGTGCATATTGGAACTTATATATATACTGAATGTACATACTGTCTGTATATATATATATATATATATATATATATATATATATATATATATAAATGAATGAATGAATGAATGGTGTTTATATCTGGCGTCACTCTAACCACCTTCTGTCACACAGAAATCATCTGGTGTTTTTTTTAGTAGTAGTAGTAGTAGTAGTAGTAGTAGTAGTAGTAGTAGGCCTCCTTTCAGTTACACTTCAAACTCAAATACTTGCTTTAACTAAAAATCCACATAATTTGGTACTTAACTGCTGTGCAGCCTTCTTGCCTTACAAGTAATGGAGAACAAATATCTATAACAGAGGTAGATAAAGAAAAGTCAAAGCCAGACTGCTAAACCTTAGGAAATCATATGTGGACAATTTGTAATCTCATGGCATGAAAATAACATTGGGCTGTGATGTAGATACAAAACTGTTGTGTGTCTCAGAATCAATCTTTCTTAAAGATGTGTAGGATAAAACAATACCCTCAAGTCCTACCTACCACCCTCACACCATGACACACAAGCAGTTCTCACAACAGTGCCTGAAATGGGGAGTACTAGGAAGCCTCACATAACGGTCAAAATAAAGCAGTATTTTATAATAAAAATGTTTCACAATACAGCCTTGGAAATAAGTATGTTTTTTTGACACCCTGAGAATCAAGCAGAAGAAGAGAAGAAGGCAACAGAATATCAAAGAAAATGTTTTTACTGTATTTAGCCTGTCCTGTGGCGTAAGAGATGAAAGAATGGCTAGATCTTTAAATAATAATAACTGGACAATGTTCACAGCCTTAATCTGTTTAAATCCCCCACCTGCCCCAGTGGTCATATGGCGTTGAGTCCGTATGGTTCTCGTTCCAATGTGAACCATGTTGTCGAGTCCAGAATTAACTATAATGTGACGCACGAGGGGATCAAGTGCTGCAGACCGAACACAGACTGAGCCTTTAAATATTAATTTCTTTGTTCAAATGTGACTGTATTAATTATTAATACAGTAGATGCAAGATGGAAAACTGTGGACTTTAAAAATAACCTGACGCTGAAAATTGAGAAAATGGAGTGAAAGTACAGAGTGGACCCCTGAGCTTGGTTTGATATCAGAGGTACCAGATGTCGGGGGCATGGTGTTGGAATAATGTGGACGGATGCAGCAGAGATTATACACTCACTTAGAAAGGAGTAAATGATTTAAAGATCATAACAATACGGTGGCTGAGATGGTTCAACACAAATACAAAAGCCACAACACAACTGTTCTGTATCTATGAAGTTACCTCTCTTTCTGAAACAGACCCCATCCGCCAGCTCCGTTTGTCAACACACTCACTTTGTGTATTTTGTTGTGTATTTGCAGCGTGTTTGCTAAATGCTGCGCATGTGTTGTCAAATGAATGAAGAAGTTTTCTTAATTTGCTTGCGTTTTGTGTATTTGCATGCGTTTTCTTAAATTGCAGTGCGTTTGCCCCCTGTCGGCCACCGCAGAAAAGACCGATGCAAGTACTGGTTTCCCAAACACAGCTTCTTATTCATTTCTCAAATATGTGCTTTGAATTGTCCTGCGATTTAAAGTAAATATCTGCCCTTTGAATCTCCTTTAAATACATGTTGCTTTAAGATCTCTTGAAAGACAGAAGAAAGAAAAAACAAACAAACTAACTCTTGGTCTAAAACGACGTGAATTAATTATTATGTTGAATCGCGTGAAATCCACCAGATTGCTTCCTGATGGCTCCCAGACCAGGACCCCTGCTCTTGTTGTCAGCATGCCTCATTGAACAGCCGCTCCAAAGAAAAGCTTTCCTCAAACACGTCGCCTCTGCATTTTCTAGTGCAGTCTAGTTTGTGGTCGACGCAGCGACTGCACGATACTGACTGCAGAAGTGTTATATGTGGGCAGGAACATGCTGATAACTGACTCGGGTTTTGAGGCAGGACACATTTGCCTGCTTGTTTTTCACTCTGTCACCAACCTGACCTGAAGTCCAGCAGGCTGCATATAAAACAGATCATCCACTGTACGCTTACTGGAGACTGGGTAGAACATTTTAAGTAGAAAACAGACTATACAGGTTTAGATGCTTTTGGTTATAAAAGCAGCATTCCACCTGTTATTTGTGATGCTTCCAGAGAATATTTTCTATGCCGCTTGTCATATTTTACACAGCACTTCATGAGAATATTGAAGCCATTCTTCTTCCCTCACAGCAGAAAAATAGTCTTTTCACAATGGCACCACTATCCCATACCCAGGACACCCTGCGGCTTCAAGTTTAAAAGGAGAACGGCGAGTTGCTGTTTGTTTGAGGAGTGTGTAAAATACCTATACTGAAAGCCTCCTTGGGGCCAAACACACAAAGCATTAACTGTCAGCAACTCAGTTCCTCTGCCTATCAAAAATCTCCATGGACTATTTAACTGTCAGCTCCCTCACTACACCTTCCAGTTCCACTATTTTTAAACGAATTTGAGCAACAGCAGGTGTTGATTGACACCACAAACTCCCTCTCTCTCTCTCTCTGTCAGCATAACACTAGTCTTTCATTTCCAAGGCATGTGGAGGTAAGTTGAAAGATAAAATTATATTACAGCGAAAAATGCAAAATGAGAAAAACATCAAAGTTCATTGCTTGTACTCAAAATAGCAAGGCATGGAGGAAGTTTAGCGGCTCCTCCCTGCTCCATTCTGAATCCAACCGTGTTTTAAACGGCACATTGTGGAATCCAAGCACATATGCAACTTTGGCCTCTATTTGCTGAGCACAAGGGCAGTACAAGTAGCCTGGGTAATGCATGTGCTGCAATTCATTGCACCGTACAGACCACATTTTATTCAGATGTCTCGGTTAGGGCAGGGAAAGCTTAGAACTACGGTTAGACGGCTCAGAGCAAATATTTCCATGTAGCTCTGAGGACCAGGACGCTTTCCACAAAAAGTACACAGACTACTGTGTGCCTTTGGAAATGTAGTTGAGAATGCATTTAGAAATTGTTATCATTTCCATGGCAAAGCTGACATACTGTGCACTATGTAGCCGAAAAGAAGCAGCAATCTTTTTTTATTTGAAAATGATGAATTCAACATGATCACACATACCATGCACTGCACACACAAACTACTAATGCAGGCTTGAAGGACTGTATTGATAACATGTCTTTACCAAATAGGGTAAATAAATAACTTTGACTATTGTAAAAGAAAGCACCACTAAGAGTGCTGAATGCATTCCAACTTCCAGCAAGGGCACAGCTTTTGTGAGACAGACTAAATTACTTTAGTGAAAGCAAAGCGCGGGGCTGACGTGAGATATGTTTTGCTGGGAGGACAAAAGGCTGTGCGCGTGGGAGATTGGAACGCCAGCGTTGTTGTTTGACAAATGGTAATTATCTTTTTTTTCCCACTTTTGTTCCACTAATTGCAGTTAATTTTGAAATTCATTATTCCTGCGTGTCACGACCAACTTAAAAAACGTACAAAATCGTACCTACTCCAAATTTCAAAATAAAAATACAACTTTCACAGAGTCGGAGACACGAGGAAGTGTGGCCTTTGTATAAGTCTGTCGGCAAGATCAATCAGCACAGCTGGTTCTTTTTTTACATTCTGCCTGCCTCACTTTGCTCCCGCCGCTACAAACACAGTTGCAGTTGTCTCAAGGCCAGACAAACAGAGGCTTCAATTAAATCCACTTTGACTCCCTTCTCACTCTGAGGTGTGTTGCTTTGCTTTGAGAAGGGCCTGCACGCACACACACACACACACACACACACACACACACACACACACACACACACACACACACACACACACACACACACACACACACACACACACACACACACACACACACCTGACCTGCCTGAGAAGCCTAATAGAACACGTTGGCAGATGTGTCACGGGAACAATTCGCCTTGCCATCTGTTTTTCAGTGCTTCATCGCCAAATCCTTCCCCCTCTGTCCCGCAATCAAGGACAGGATGAAATACAAGTCCCATTATAGGGAAGCAGCTAATAATGCATTATCAATTAGTCCCCTTGGCTACTGATCGATGCTTAGCAGGTGGTGCAAGGCCATTTTGTTCATTTAGGACTATATTGTCCTCTTCCCCCCTGATTCTCTTATTTCCATCTTTTCATTAGATCCCGGCTCACAGGCTTATCAGGTTTTGCTTAAATTGCAGCGGGGCCGTTCTTCAATATTCCATTAAAGATCATGTGTAATCACTGTTGCAGGGCCCCAGCACCATTAGGAAGACTGTGTCCTGAATTCACCGCCGTTTTGACAACAACAGAGTGACACTGAGCTGCTTGTTGCTTTCACGTTTTAATCAATGCCAGTCAGGTAAAGGGACCTTCTGTAAGTCTCTGTAAAGGTATTGATCTGCATCCATGTTGACGACCTCTCCAGGACTGAGAAAGAGAGAAGGAACAAAATGGGTTATATGGGGACAGAGGGAGGGGAGAGTAGGTGGAAGTTGGAGATATGAGAGAGATGATTGGCTGCTATAATACTACAGATGGATGAGTATTGCGGTATTAAAGTAAAAGTTACAGGTCATTTCAGCTAAAGCTTATCTCCCCTTTAGGTCAGAAATGAAATATGTCATCACATTTCAATCCAGGATCTAGTCAATCAGAAAATAGTTTATACAAATGAATCCTGTCTGGTCTGCAGACTCAGGGGTTAGCCCTGTGGTGCCATAACACATTATTAGTTATATCCAGAAAGTGGGAGATGGTTTTAAAAGATTTACTGACTACGTCATGTGCGGTATTTAGACTTCAAAAGGATTGACAGAGGACAGAAGCTGATAAAACTGGAGGTTATAGGAAGGGGTTATATTCCCTTATAGGGATTTGAAATGATATATTATTAAAAAAAAGTAATATTAAAGAGTTTATCAATATTGCGTTCATATTCCACTGAAAACCCTGGAAAAAAAAAATCACTTTCACAAAGTACAAGGCAAATGTGTAGCGTGTGATTATTTTCTCCATCTTCTGCATTCATTGTGGAAGCCTTGTCGACATCCGGTTCAATCAACAAAGAAAATATAATCTCTCCACATCTTTATAAGGCAGTTGCCGAGGTTTATTGAAATAGGAATGTGAAATGCATGTATTTTCCACCTGAGAGGGTTTGCCGCAGGGGTGACAATGCGACGCGTGGATCAAAATCGTTTCCATCAATGCTGGCAGATGAAACGCAAACACAATCAAATCAGTCTGGCCAATACAACAATCCTCCGCTCAAATGCCAATCTTCCTTCTCCTCATCATGCGTCTGATGAGAAATCATAGTGTGGGAGAATCCCCTAATCTATGCAAACACACTGTCAGCATTGATTTGTTCGGCGGGGATATGTCTTTGTTAGGACTCGCCAGACGTCTCCGTTTCTCCCGTCCTATGAAGGATGACCTGGGAAAGACAGAGAGCCGGCCGGGGCTTTGGAAGCAGTCACAGCCATAACAATTGAGATAAGTTACTGGGGACAGGTAATGAGAACCGATAGACTCGAGGATGGATCAATATCGGACATTGATAGCAGGAGAGGAAGGACAAATTGTGACATCTCTTTCCTTTTACCATGTTCTAAGTAGCTTCTGAGTGCAAGTTGGTTGTGAGCCCTGTGTGTAGGGATACTAGTTGGTGTGTGTGTATATATGTGTGTGTGTGTGTGTGTGTGTGTGTGTGGGGGGGGGGGGGGGGGGGGGGGGGTAGCTGTAACTGTATGCAGTACAGACAGTGAACTCCTTTGTCTTTCGTGCACTGAATGAGTTTCAATGAAACCTGTCTGATGAGGGCAGAGGTCACGTCTGCTGTAGATGGTTATCCACACGTCCTGTTTTCTACCTTCTGAGCTTTGATACAGTCTGACGGAAACATGTCTGCACTTCAGACCCGGGTCAGTTATTAATTCAAACCCTTCCAGTTACTTTGACGTTTATCTGAGTCTACCGGGAGTGAAAATGGTGTTTTGCTGAATATAGCCTCTGCTGTGCTGGGCCAGGCCAGTTCATCTGTGAAACAGCCACCTTTCTGATATTACTTAGAACAAGGTAAAGGGATTATCGATCACGGCTTCCGCTCCCTTTGATTCATTTGTTTTCCATTAATGATGAAAACATGCACAGAAGTCATTAGGACTGCAGGGATCCCCCGGCGTTCTCAGCGCAGATATCACAGCAGCAGACAAAAGGTTGCTTCAAGTGCACTGATGATCACGCGTGCATTCGGAAAGTCTAGTCTTGACTTCCAACTCTCAAAATCGGTTTCTCACTGATTTTCATATTTCTTACACATTAATTCATCAGATGTAGCCCCTTTTATAATCATTCAGGAAATAAAGATCTTTACTTAAATGATTATGAGCTGGAAAAAAAAAGGAGCTTTTCTCTATGCTGCACCATCCGCCCCAAACCTTCTGCAGTTACTGTAGATCTAAAATTGCTAAAATGTGGTCTACCTGTGTGAATTCAAATCGCTGCTGCAGAAACTGGGTGCTCCCTCTTCTGGCTGCGGCTGTTTTGGGGTATTTCAGAATCTCCATGTGTTTGTCTCCGCTATTGTTTTGTATTGGTCTTAGTTATTTTTATGGTTTTTAACAATTTTCGGATTGATTTAATTTTTTTTTTTACATGGTTATATATATATATATATATATAAAAGAATTATTCATTATTTTAAAATCGCATTCCTGATTAATTCTGATTTTGAGGCATATTTTGTCTTGTGTTGTAACTTATTTGTAATGCAGCCGATCTTAGCCAGGACAGTCTTTAAAATTAGATTTTTAATCTTAATAAGGCTTCCCGGATTAATTAAAAGATAAACATAAATAAATAGTTGGTAACACTTATTTTAACATGTTTAGATGATGGTTATCAAGCAACTTTATGGAACGCTTGTTAATGAAAAGAATAAACTCTCACACATGCAGTGGAAAACCAATTGCCCAATCTGTTCATTTCTGTTAAATTGCGTATTATATACCAATAAAATATTAATGATATTTTGAGATATCAGAATATGACTCTTTATGCCTAATCAAACTGTATGTGTGCTTCATTTGTTGATGGGCCACTCATTTATCAAAGGATGAAATAAAAAATGCTGAACAGAGAACAGCGGGGAAAATGTGACTTTTGTCTCAGACGTGTCTACATGCTATTTCCATTATTTTACTGTTGGAATTAAAAGCATTAACTCTTGACAGCCAGACTTAATTTACATAACAAAGGAATGAGGATCCTTGATGCATGCCAATCAGTTTGAACCGGTCAGCCAATAAAACTGAGGCTGGTCACAGTGCATAGTATTTACTGTCGTTGTTAATGGAGGGAAAAAAAGGCATGGGTCCTGCTCAGTGCAAAGCATGAGCAGAGACGACTCCGAGTCAGGTAGGACATTTCTCAAAGTTCTTTCGGGCTATTTTGAGAAGGTGATTTTTCACTGTTACTCTGGGTATAAATTGTCAATCAATTCTTGTCAACTTGGATATGCCTCCAAAGTCCTCATTCCTCAAGGCGTTGATATCGGGCAGCTTCTGGTGTGACAGAAGTCCTGGTTGCTTGGCAACAGGTTTAGAGTCCGGTGTGTACGACCAGGGTGAGAAGACAGCCCCCCCCCCACACACACACACACACACACACACACACACACACACACACACACACACACCCCTTTACTGCAGTTGGATGTGTGCACCTCACATGTTTCTTGCAGGATGGGGGATTAGAGGGAGCCATCAGTAAACTCCTCAGGGCAGTGCTGACATTAAACAGCACAAGTGTTTGAGAGATCGATGTGGGTACCTTGGAGCAGCCAAACCTCTGGACAACCACGTGTGCTTCATAACTGCACAGCCCTACATATGACACATCCATCATCAAACGCAGCGGGACCGCAGAGTGATGTGGAGAGGAGGTCTTGGAACTTCACAGGGTTTCTAAAGACGGCACCTCTCGCTGCTGCAGGGGCCCATGGCACCCGGCACGACAGATTTGTTTCATAGACAAATAAATGCTGACTATAACGGCTCATAACCACATGGCAAATGGTCCATCATCATTAAATGTTGGCATAGCAACATTGCATTGGTAATGTGATGTCCCCATAAACTCTGCAGTTTATGCTACTGACAAAACACAAGTCAACAAGTCATAATCATCGTATCAAAGTAAGGCAGCCGCCTCCACAATGTCAATCTTTATGTCCCTTACAACAAACAAGTCTATCATGCAATCAGTGCGTTTACATGCACTTCAATTAACAGGTTACTCATGGAAACCAGGTTATGCAGGTAATCAGATAATGCATTTACATGCACTATAGTAACCTGTTTCTGCAGCAAGTCAGTAATCAGATTTATCCCTAACCCCCAAAAACACTGCATCTTTTTTTTTTTGTTTTGCATTTTTCTTTGTGAAAGGACAGGCAGAGAGGAACTTTACCTCAGTGTGAATATTTCTGAATTTAACGGAATGTTGAGCAGTAAAAACTGACTTATTCAGAGGTTACTTCAGACTTTGGATGGAATCATTTTAACTATGAGGATACATCCTGCACATGTTTATGTGTATTAGAAACCTGGTTACAGGTAGACACGGCAGATAAGTTGGCAGTCTCCAGGAGAAATCTACCTGGAAAAAAACTGATTTCCCAAATCATATCCCCTGATTCCTGAAACCAGGTTACTCTTTTATGTTTAAGAAATCACCTTACTGGAGGAAGCAAGACTGTAACCTGGTTACTTACTGTAAGTGCATGTAAAAACGCAGACTGTAGTACAGGAAAGGTGTGCCTACAGTGAAAGTAATACAGTTATTTACTTTTCCTATATGTCAGGGCTTTCCAAGGCTTTAAATGTACAGTGCGTGTGGCTATTAGACTTTGACCAGTTATTTAAACATTTCACAACTTAAAACCCTTTTTTTTCCTAAAAGGATTGTTGATATTGGCAACACAGATTTCTATCACTCCTCTCAACAATTGTGTGAAACTGATAGTAACGAAACAACACAAGAAGGCAGAGAGCGTTGGTAATTGTTCAAAATGGTTCAGCGTTGATTGAATGACAATTTATTCTTAATGATCCAAATCCACAGGCGCTGCCTTCTGTGTTCACTTTCTAGTCACAAAACAGGAACTACAATTAACTCGTTATACTCTTTTATTGCCATTATCAACCAGAGCCGGATTCCAACATAAGTCTTGCATCCAAAACTTTGCCTTATACACAAGGTAAAACAAATCAACACATGGTAATACAGCCACATTTTACGGTCTTCCATCTTCTGTTGTACAAGGAAACAGCTCTGGTACCACAGAGAACTGAAGTTTATATCACTCACCATGCCTCGAAGTCACTCAAGCAGCAGAGAATTCTAAAAATCCTATGTTTTGTTTATTAGAAGAAAAAAAGAGCAGGTGCAGGAGTACACCAATCAAAGTCTCAGTACGGGAGAATATTTGCATGCTTATCTGTAAACTAGATCAGAAATCCTCACCTACATAAGTGTCAGACTAAATCGACACTTAAGAGTTAGTTCCCCCGAAGACATTTTACAATTAATGCCTACATTTTGGAGCTGCTGCATTTTTATTCCACACACAAGACCAGATGGATAAAATGTTAGCACAATGAGCTCTTTACCCAAAAACAAAGAGATATGAAGTGTGCATATAAATTGATACATCCCTGCTTAAATTTCCCTTCAGATTTCCCTGCTTTAAAACACCTTCCCTTTGTCTTCTGTGTGTATGTGTGCAGCAATGATAACTGCGTGTCTGTCCTTTTGTGTAGCTCTCAGTTGCTGTGTCTTATCTTTTTTATGCATGCGTTTGTTATGTTTGGCTACAAATCATGCAATGCATTTGCCTGTGCGTGTGTGTGTTCCCAATCAGTTGTCAGGCTGTGAAAGGGTGGTATGAATTTGCAGATCGCTGATGAATCACACCCCATCAGTGTCATACATGTTTATGACACTGATGGCGGAGGCGGGGGATTGCAGCACAACAGAGAGAAAAACAAACAGGTCTCCAAGGTGATCGAGAAGATTTTTGAGACTGAAACCAATGTGCCTATTATGAGACTGGCAGGCTAAATAGGCTGGAGGATGAGCCAAGAGTCTGATGGAGCACAGTAATCACTGGCAAATTGCAAACCTTAGTTTCAGCGCGCAAACACAATGTATGTATGGAGTCGCACATGTCACACATCCCCAAAGAACAACATCCAAAACAGGTGAGAACACTGCTCATCTCCAAATCCATTATTTATATGGGAAACAGTTACCTGTGGCTGGGTCAACAGTCCGCTCAATCAAGTGGTCGTCCTGGTGAACCCACTCTCCGTTGCACTTGAAGTAGATCTGCGTGGCCGGGGTGGAGCGGCAGGTCAGCGTCACCGGCTTGTTCTTCACGATGAACTCGTCCTCTGGCTCCACCAGGAAGTGAGGTAACAGGTCCGAGAAGGCGGCAGGAAGTGTTGCTGTGGCGTGCTCGGAACCTTCAGAGAAAAAAAAAAAAAAAAAGGGGATTATAAAGGGATGCCAAAAAAAGGCTTTCAAGTTTTCAAGTTGTCATGAATGCAACAGACACCAAATATCTAATGCAGATATTCAGTATCCTTGGTGAATTGCGACTCTGAATATATGATATATAATATAATATGAAAGAGGCAGAAGAGACAGAGACAGATGGACAGACAGGGGTGAAAAAGAGAGACAGAACTGTATGGAGGACAGACGGCCTTGTGTGCTCTTGGCTGGTTCAGGGGGAGGGGGGGGGAGGGGGGGGGGGGGGAGTAGCAGAGTCCAGGTCTTTACTTCAGCTCTTAATCACAGCCCTTTAACATCACAGCTGATGGACCGGCGGCCATAAATCCTGTCTCAGCGACTAGGCCACTTCACATTGTGTTATACGGCTATTCAACCACGACTCTAACTCTGTCCACATTAAGCAAGACAGGGCAGGTTAAAGGGTAGAGGTTAAAGATGACTGACAGCTAGACGGCCAGTTAACTCAAAATCCCTTCCTATATACAGCAGAGGCCGTTTTATTCCTCCAGAATCTTATGACATATAGGAGATGTGGAGGAAGAAGAGGGAAGATACAGCTCCACTGAGTGGAGATACAGGAGCTGTCCTTCAGGGACAATGCTGCATTTTACAGCAAACCTTTTACGCCCTCTGAAAAATGTTCAACACAAACGGCGAATGACACAGTGGAGCCTACGGCGCACGCATCCTTCCTCAATGAACAAAGTTTATCTCTCTCTAAACATATTAGCTTTGTGCGAGCGATAGTGAGAGGACACAGAACGGAGTGGAAAGAGGGAAATAACCTCTTTACACTGCCGACACTCAGGGGAGACCAGTAAATCCCAAAATAAAACCCCTTTCAAAAGGAGCGTAATATTAATTTACTGCCCTGAATCCAATATGGCTGACAGACCAGGCATTAACAACCTTCTCCATCACTCCCTGTGAAGCAGAGGAGGATGGGAGTCCACATCTCTCATAATGGAACAGCAACACTTGTGCCGACCTTTCTCTCTTCTCTTCTCCTCCCTCGCCAAGCCTTCGTTCATCCTTGTAGCTTGCTGATGGACGGGTCAGGGATAATATCACGTTGCGTCATAAACACCAATCTTTGCATAAAGACATTTTATGTCAGTTCCTCCCCCACTACACATGATATTAATATCTCTCTCTCTTCTCCTATTTTTCTTTTACCCCTGTGTGCTGAGTTGCCAATTTATCAGGATGAGATAGTGAAGCATGCCACTGCTGCTGTCGCT
This sequence comes from Gymnocephalus cernua, assembly GCA_023631565.1. NCBI lineage: Eukaryota > Metazoa > Chordata > Actinopteri > Perciformes > Percidae > Gymnocephalus > Gymnocephalus cernua. The sequence continues at coordinate 18,847,975 of CM042435.1, forward strand.
GAACCCCATTAATGTTTCGTGTACATGTTTAACTCTTAATGAAAACTAAATGTTCTGTGTCCAATGAACGACATACATCACTTGCTGACACTTTCCCCTTTTTCCGATTTTCTTTTTGCTACACATTTGCGGTGAAGAAAATATCGTTAATATGGCAGCTCCCTATTCAGGACATCACAACTGCCTGGCATTATTTACCATGCATGGGAGTGTGTGTTTCTTGTCTTGTGGTGTTGAGGAAAAGGCCACAGTTCACCATGAATGGTGAGTATAATTGCTAAACGGAAAGCCAAACTTTTACTAATAAACAGCGAGGGACCAGTAGGTCAGGTTGTTTGAAAGTATGTTGGTCCTAATGATGGCGGCTTCTTCTAATAGGCCGGCTTCCAGCTTAGTGACCATGGCCATTAGCCAGCCGTGCTGACCCTCTGTACTCCCCGCAGACAGAAGACGACAGCTCTAAAACAGTGGGCGAGACTCACCTCACACCTGCCAGGTTAATCATCTCATAGAGGACAGCTGATGCTGAAACAGAGAGTGAAACTAAAGCCACCCGAGACGCTGACGAGTCACGACAATGCCTTGATGAGCTCTTGATGTTGTTAACTCTCCGCTGGCTGCTCATTTGCAAGGGTCACATTCACCTCGAACTCTCAACTTGTGATGATGTTTCCAATTTGTGTTTGTGCGCGCGTTTTTGTGTGTGTCACAAGGCGTGGGGGTTAGTCTTCCATTTTAGTACATGCATGTTAGGTTAATGAGGTTAAACGCGTAATTTCTTTAGAGAAGTAAATTGTCATTTTATGGCAGGGCATTCTATTCACGTACTGCTTTATATCAAACCATAATGGAGGGCTGATGCAAAGTTAATTGGCTTAGATTATTGTCACGACACAGTGTACTTCAAAGTCAACGTGCACACACACATGCACATGCATACAGGGAGTATCAGCCACTTAACAGACTTGTTGCAGGTCAATGCACAAATCAAATAGACATACAGCAGCACTATGAGCATTAACTTCCACTGAATGGGATTGGCTAAAGCCATCATTAACTGCCAAATGCATCCGAGTCATTTAGTACACACACAAATAACAAACATAGGAAGCTAAACATCTCCCTTGCTGATCATTCAGCCAATGACGATGATTTAATTGATACAACATGCTGGATGTGTTGCTAGGGCCCAGTAACCATTACGTAACTATCAAACATTGCCATGAAAAGAATCCAGAAGAATAATTTAGACTTTTAAAAAAAAGAAACGCATGAGGCTGTGACCCAATATTTGTCTGCAGATGCTATTCTCTCGAGAGACAACTCAACTAACCTAAAACACACAAACAAACGCACACACAAACTCAACGAGGGTGCACCAGCTGTCAGCGTGCTGAGCCATGATGTCCAGGGCAGATTGCCCGCTGCACACAGACCCCGTGCCTCATGTGTCCAGCTGACCACGTCAACTCCCAAGTCAGGGATGGAGCGAGATGATGAAGTTATGATGCAGGCAAAAGCACTCAAATATATATATATATTTTTTAAAATCTGAAAAAAAAAGTTACATTCCTGTAACCGCTGTAACTATATATCCACAAACCACTGCATTTTAAAAAAGCATGCAGGTTTAGATTTCCACAAGTGTTGCAGCTTTGTAAACGTCTTTTGTTACCGTCGATCTTCAATATTTTTTTTTTAATGATTTTTACTCTAATGTCATTAACTGTATTACTTTCCAGGAGTCGTTTTTTGTTGACGTACAAATCTCTTATTCTGAAATGAAATTCTTCATACTTATCCTAACTTCTCCTCTGCACATGTCAGCGTGCCCCATTCGGTCGACTTGCGTTATCGCCATTTGTAATCTAAGCATTTATTTTTTAATTTCACTCCTTATTGTCTACTTGGAGAACAGAGTTGCTGAATACGCCACAGTACCAGGATGTCAGCAGGGAGAAAAACCATAGCTGGAGAGAAAATAACACCCTTTTGTGTTGCTCCCTCATGGCACCAACACATCATTGCCCTTTGGAGCCAATTACAATTTCTTTTTTTTTTTTTTTTTTCTTTTACAACGTCATGTCCCCGAAGGAAAGCATCATTGAGCAATCACTGGGCATAATTTACATCACAGTGATGAACAGCAGCTATAACAAGTGTTTTATGACACCATCAGCACCTTACAATGTCCTCTGAAATTAATTCAATTAAAATCACTACGCACAATATTAAACCATTTCACGTTTAGCTGCCATTAAGAACAAAGCCGAGATCAAAATTTGTCACGACCACTTTGTTGGTTGATGTTTGAGTGCTTGGGTTTGCTCAAGTGGCTTTCTGGATGATTTTATACCAGAGTTTCATTATGTGGTAATCACTCTAAATATAATGTATGTATATTAGGGTTCATGTATGGAAACTTTGAATTACTGACCTGCTGCTGACCGCAGTATTATTGGCAGTGATCAAACAAAAGAAGCAGAAATGGGATGTGTTAAGGGGGGAAAAAAAAGCTCCATCAACCATCACATGTAATATGGAGCACGGCTGACTGATGTATGTTTGTCCCCAGATGACAAATATTTACTCCTCCGCATGTCTGGGATTCACAATACATTTTTCAATGGGACAACCATGCTTCAACAATAAATCCTTCAAACACACACACTCATTCACTGTCAAACACACACACACGCACACACATGCTCCTGTATACTGTACACGAGCATACACATTCATGAAGCTGAAACACACCACACACACAAACCTGGAAAGAAACATGTGCACTTAAGCAATATATAGACCTCAAGCCTGCAGAAGTGGAAATAACTGCTCAGAGACAGCTTTGTCTGTCTCTCGATCAATGAGAGATGAGAATTATGCATGCAAACCGAAATGCAGGTTTACACAGATATGCTCAAACACCAACACATTCAGACGCCTTACAATATCTCTGGTTATTAAGGTTGGTCTGGAAAACAAATCAATCACCGGCAGTAAAAAAAACAAAAAACACTTGTATAGAAACTGGCTCAGGTGCATTAAATAAACATGTAGGAGAGATGGCAACCCAAACTTCATCACATCACGTTTCCATCAGTGGTATAGGGATGCAGAGAGGCTTAAGGAAAAAAAAAAAAACATATCAGGGAGTGAAGGACAGAAGGAGAGGCGGGAGATGGGAGGACGGGGGTGAATAAGTAAATCAGTCTCACACATGCCACACATGACGTTATTACAATCTTCTCTTATTTAAATGAATAAAAAATTGGCTGCTAAGTATGCACATTGATGCAGGGCTGTGCATCTGTGTGCGTGTATTAATCCAGGATACTAATAACACGCTGCCTACACTGTTCCCTGCCGAGAATATTTCCATGATAGATGCGTTCCTAAAGCTCGTCGTAAACTTTGAGAATTGCCATCAAAAGCCGGCGACATAAATCATCTCTACTCTGAACAGGCAGCACTTTGAATGATTACATTTTTTGAGTGACGTCATTAAACAAGCGAAAAAAAGTTTGCGGTTATTTGTGTAAATACGGTGGATAGCAGCACCTTTAATGAGGCTTACACCTTTGAACAGGAGCTTACACATCTGCTTATTCCGGTTTGTTGACTTTTATTCATTAATTTTCCTGTCATCTATTTGAGGCGACACCTCAGCAGGGGGGTCCAAGCAGGGAAGAAACGTTGTGCCGTCTGCCTTTGCCACCAGCGGCGACACTCCCAGACACCTTCGCTTCGCTCGCCTTTCAAGGCGACGCCGTCTTGAAAGGCGCTTTTGCCTTGAAACCTACGAGACCATTTTAAGCTCCTGTCAACGTAAAAGAGCTGGCATTTTGAGAACTGCGCTTTAATGACAGAGGCTGCATGTGTGTGAGTATATTTGTTTGTGCAAATGTGTGTGAATAAATGGCTGAAAGTGATGTTAAACAAGATCAACAGCTGCGAGTCTGAATTTGTGTACATTACAGCACAAAAGGTGGCAAACACGAGACGCATTTATCTTTCCGATTTGAATCGTTACGCGGTCAGACCTGTGATTGAGAAACCACCATCCTATTCTTAGAAGCATCATTAACACTGTGCGGGCTAAGAGTCTCCAGATTGGAAGAAATATATTCATCACTCAAGTGCCACAGCTGATGCTTTGTCGCCATTCACTTCCAGATGTTTCCACCGACAAGCCAGTGTCGTGGCTGAATCAGTCTTACAATCAGCTTTCTACAGCAGTGGTTTAATCTCCAATAAACTCTGTATCCTGCATAATTCAGTAAAACCACAGTAGCTTGGGAATTTTACTCAAGTTACATATAGCCTATGCTGTCCTCTTTCATTACGCATTTTAGGGCATTCCAAATTAAGTATGAGAGCATTCAGCCGCTTTTTGAAGAAATAAACTTTTGATCAAGGTCTCACATTAAGTAGCGCCTCCTCAAGAGATGAAGATCTTAGTTTAAACTGAATATGCATAATTCAAACCTATGGCAAAGATCAAGTTGCATTATCAGTTAGAAATGTGCTCCTCGAGTGTTTGTGTTGTAAAAACAGCATAGTATTATTATTATAGCTATTTAATTTAGCATGGTACCCTCAGTGTATAGAGTCACTCCAACCAAGCAAAATATTTAGCTGAAAAGCAAAAAATTAATTCCAAGATCCCTCTACAGAGGTTCTTAAAAATTAATCTAGAGGCTACAGAATGTTTTGAGAAATTCACAAAGCCCAGTAAAGTCTGTGCAGACATGAGAAACACTAGATAGATTTATGTAGCTCATTTTAGAGCTAGATTTAAAATGCCTTGCTGTAGCAAAACCCGGGATGTAAATGCCTCAGATTATTCAAAGCTTCACCTGTTTGGCGTTTTAGTAACATGCTTTTCTAAAAGAGTCACAGAGATTTAAACACACTTTGACTTAATAACTACACGCAATCCTCAAAGGAACCGAAGGTATCCTGAGCTGTCGGGAGGGGCAGACGCGGTCGCAGTCTTTGACATCCAAGACACGCACACGCTCATGGATTTGTCTTCCCCTTGCGCTTAGCCGGAAATGGGGTTATCCAGAAACAAGTTGATTAAAGAAGTCAGCGCAGCCATGGGAAGAAACAGAAATGCAGACGGGGAGGGAAAGCAGGCATTCTTAAATCTTTGAAATGGATGTTGGGGGGGAAGAGACAAGAGACAATTTAGATTACCAAATTAATCCTTTAATTACCGGATATGCCTCGAGCTAAAATGAGATTTCATACACACACACACACACACACACACTGCATTTTACAACATTTCGAACTGGAGAAAGCGAAGCAGACCAAAATGATCAAGCGCCATAAACCTCAAAGAATGTCACCATCGGTAGTAATCTATTTTGTTCATGATGCTGGAAAAACTAAACACTACAAATTGCCACTGTTACTTGGACAGCTTTACAATTAGATATAACATGTTCTCTTTTAGCTGGCCTCGCAGTGCACAATATGCCAGACGTTCCCACGGAAAATACAACAGTTTAGAGACCGTCCAAAAAAAAAAAAAAAAAAGGTTCAATTTGGCAAAATGACAAACCAGCAGAGTGTGTAACTGCTGATATCGGCAGAAGTTATTCAGGCTGTTCCAAAGGCTTTTGACACAAACCATTGTAAAACGTGAGGCCCCCTGCGACACTTGTCAACATGTCAGCCTGCCCGTTTCTTCCTCCTCCTCCTTCTCCTCCTCCTCGTCTAATCATTTACCCTCCTCCCCAGCAAAGATCCAGGTGGAAAGAAATGGGGGATGACTGGCGCCATCTAATTAGTGTGACGGAGCATGGAGGCTCCTCAGCATCAGACAGAGAATTAGAACAACACAACAAAGATATGAGCCATAACAAGGCTGAGATAAAGCATCACCTGTTCAACTCTAATTACTGTAACAGTATGCCAGCACCAACTTTCCAATTTAACAAGCCACCAGCACTTACTGTAGCGGTGACAAAACTAAGCCACTGGGCTCACTAATAGTACAGTGTAACTATAAGGCAAACACATGCTTAAGTACAGAAGGGACATCTCACTGGATGACAATTTGACGATGCAGTCGCATTATATTTTAACAGTAGCTACTAGCAAGTGTTCACTTTCAAAAACGCCTGTTGCTTTGCTTGACCTGCGACGTGCCATGGTTGTTAACAAGTCTGTTAGCTCCACTACACTAATTTGCATAATGAGATGCGTTCACAATGTGGACAGATTTTAGGATGATAAAAATGTTTGATCCCAGGTTTAAATTACACTAGATATATTTAGATAACATACCCTTGCTCACTTAATGAGCCTTGAAATGGACAAAGACATTTATTTGTAACAGCTTTCATTTTCTGTATTTCCCATATTCCAGAGACTAACGTCACATGCCAACTCCCGACTCTATAATCCATTAGTATGACGAGAATAATGAATGCTGCAACTTCTTTTCCCCCCAGTCCTCCTGACATCACAACCAATAGCAAAGACACACTGACGTCTGTGATTTAGCAATGCATGCATACAAATCGGTTTTTGGAAGAAGCACATTTTTCATTACTCAAAACACACCTTCTCAATTTCAGGTTAATTTACCTCAAAAATGTATGAGTTTCTTTTTAGCCAATTCAAGTTAGTATACTGCATATGAAGCACTAACTTTGAAATAAAATGAATCCCAGTGTGACAGCAGCCACATGTAACAGTCAGGCCAGCTAATTCAAAAATAAAACACAAACACACAGATAGGGATAATGTTCTGTCAAAATCCCAGTGATGGGAGCTGGTTCAACAGCTTAGCATTTGAGAATGACTCATGTTACTCGGCCTTTATCTGTGCATTGGTAATTGCTCCTGTAATATGTACATGACTTCTCACCTAGTTGTTTACATAAGGAGTGATGAAAAATTTAAAAGTACCCATAGAACCCCATACAACAATTAGTGAATAAGAAGACTAATGATGCGGGCCAATGTGCAGTCGCTGTAGACGTCAGTGAAGTAAAAAAAGAGAAGAAAACCAGCTGCTCACAAAATAAAATAACCTCTTCCTAAAATGGAGCTGGTGTTGCTACTTGATTTCTACTAGACAGTCCAATTTCTTTTGCTTTAACAACATTGGAGCTGGTATAAAAGAGGGAAGCGGAAGAGATGGGGCCACACTTAAGCACAGTGCTTGTTCTGCCTTAACCCTGCAGATCAGATGTAATGGTCTAGGCTTTAAGCTACCATAGGCTCCGACTGCTGATGCCTACACAATGCAATTCCCTACACCTGGAACAGACAACTCCTGAAACATTATCTTGAGAAAATAAATGTATTATTGTACCTCATCAATTTTTAAGAGATACCTAAAAAGTGTTCAACAATGTTGGTGAGTTTATTTATAACATTTTAATGCAGAAAAGATGGAGGGAAATCCCGGCCAATAAGAAATTGAGGGCCAGATGTACTAATGCTTTTGCGCCCACTTCAGGCGTATTTGTGTCGCAACGTGCGCGTAAAATCATGGCGAGGTATGTACAAACAGGCCGCAATGATGTAAAAGCGCAAACTGCATGTCGTGGGAGCTGAAAAGGGCAAATTGCGTTTTTCGTGTCATGCATATTTATTCATGGGAGGGTCGCGGGGAAAGTGGGAGTTTACCGTAAAGAGATGGGAGGGGAAGCGTAAAGAGCGCTTAATTATGTATTCCGCGGTATGTACAAAAACCGCCCGTGACAGCGCGCCTCTATTTTGCGGTGAAAATTCTCCGCCTCTTAAAAGCAGGTGTAAACCTGGAAGCGGGTTTCCTCACATATGCCTCCTGGTGAAATGACAGCAGTAATCCGAGCAAGACGAAGACATAGGCCAAGGAGACGAGCTGAAAGGAGTTTTGCCACAAGGATCACAGATTAAGCAGCCATGCAAGATTACAGTTACTGGAAGAAATCAAAGATGACATTGAATCTCCGACTCAGAGTTCACATTCCAGCAGTTGTTAAACTCCTCGCTACATTACAAATATTGGCATCAGGATAATTTCAAACAGTCATAGCATCAGCAGTGGGAATATCGCAGTCTGCACTCAGCCGTATCATAGCACAAGTGCTTACAGTTTACGGTATAGTGGGCGGAGAAAGGCGCTAATTACGGATGACCTGCAGGTTTGGTAAATATGGCGTAAACTATGGTATCATTGCGTTCGCTATCTGCGGGTGAGCCATGGCGCTGATAACGCTACGTTCGCAAATGTACGTACATCTGGCCCTGAGTGTGTGATTAGCAGGGGAAGCAATAGAATTCACAGATATGCTGTTTATTTCCCAATAGTGGAAGCAGTATTTCAAGGATAAGCCTGGTGATATTCTATAATTTGGTTATAATTTACAATTCCCACAAAACACTTTAACCAACAACATGTTAGTCTGTCTCAATATTTTCTGACTTTCCCTTTCTCTCTGTGGAAAGGACATTTGTTCCGACTAAAGATGTAAGTCTTTAATACAGGTCACAAACATAACATTTCATTTTCCAAAAAAGGTTTATAGTTTACTCAAAAGGCTGGACACTGTAGTTTTTGGGTAACATTATTTTAACAGGAATACATCGAGTATTTGTTGGGGACTATTTTCAACTGTGAATTAATAGACATTTGACACTCTGGAGAGTATTTATGGCCCTAGGACAGAGTACGTGGGATTGACTCTAAATAAACTACAGTACCCATATTCATGCTAATGAGGGAACATGTGACCCAGGGTCATTGATTCTTTTAAATTATTTTGGAGCTTCTTAGAGGAGTAAGCTGCAGTATATCTGGCTTTGGATAAAAAGACAATACTTATTATTATAGGATACATTAATTGTGGCCTTTAGTCTTTTCATGGGATTTGTTGACAATAAGACTGCCTGATTTAAAATGATTCATTTGACAGATCCAAAATCGATTCATACAATCCAAGAATTGTGAATCTGTATTATATGAAACTAGAAGACCTAAGGAATCCATTGGTACTAATTATGTCATGCTATTTTATCGGGAAGGGGGCAGGCATGGACTGGCCATCGGGAGTACCGGGAGAATGGGCTGAGGCTGCACTCCGGTCGAACACTTTTTTTTTTTTTTTCCATCGGTCCATAAAGAGAAAAGAGATCACATCATTGGCCAACTGGTTTGTCTCTCATCTGAAAACTGGCCAATCACATCCCACTATGTCCCATTCCATCCTATCATAAAGACAGAGCGCATTAAAGTCCGGCCCTACCATCAGCAAAAATAACCACAAAGTCCGATAGCTAGCTAAAAAAAACATGAGATTTAAGCATGTCAAACAATTATTTTAGCACCCTCTGTTTACCAGAGAGGACAAGTTAGCTGTTAGTAAGCTAATGTTAGTTATGTTTTAGCAAGCTAAGGCACTTGCAAATATAGTACTATAACTTTCTGATTTATCCACATTCCACTAACAAGCTGCACACTGTACAAAATGCAGCTTTAGTTTAACTTACAGACCTACCACTTGTTTACTATACAAGACATCTTGATGACAGCCATGCTCCACCTTTAGCCATCTTGCCATCAGGAGCCAGGCAGCCTTTTTGAACAGTGAGTACATTATCATACTCTCTTACTTACCACTCAGCTGAGTGAGAGTATTAGGGGCTGGTATGCAGGGTTCAAACTTGACTTTTTGTCCACCATCCAAATGGCTAGTGACGAAGCACTTTAATGTTGTATCTGGTCCAGGTGGTGCTCAGGTTAACTGCTTCATATACTGTACAACTGGGTAGTTTAAACGATAGCAATGCATCATATTTTATGTATTTTTTGTTGTTGTATGTAAAATCTTAATCTGCAAAGTGAGCAGTTAGTACACTTGTAGTAATGCAAAAAAAAAAAATGCAATCATTCTCTTAAAAAGATAATGTAATGACAATGTAAAGTCTCAAACAACGGAGATACTCAAATACTCAGTACATCCAAACCACACTGGTACTCGAGTAAAACGCGTAGTTACTGTCCTGCTCTCTCGGGGACGCGAGGTTGCGCGTGTCTGAGGCAGATAAGCCGCACACAGGGATCCGCTTCGTGGGCTGTTACAGCAACTGATGATCTTCTGACAGATGATGTGATGAGGTGGGACAGCGCCGCTACGCTGCTAATAACACCTCACCGCAAATAAGGGCTAAAGACACACACCGTCTGATAACAAGGGAGCTGCTCTCATTGTACAGGAGGTACTGCGAATTTTAATCTTTAGCTCTCTTCTTTATTTCTACTCTGCACTCATATCAATTTTTATTTGATCGTTTTAAGAATCCCATTTTAAAATATATATAAAGTGAGTGGTGAACATGTAAAACGGTATGCTATTTTTATACGTTTGCCTCTTGTGACCTTACTGAAGATGATTAAAAACACTTTTTTTTTAAGTTCTGTTGTAAACTTGAATCACTTTCAAAATTGATCATACTGAACTTGTGCGGAGGCTGAAAATGATGTACAGTGTAGTGTGCTAAATATATCAGAATGTAATAACATTTACAAAGTTTAGTTAGAAATAGACAAACTACAATTACACCAGTGTAATGCAGGTGATTCCGCCTACAGTTAAATCTGCTCTACAGTCTGTGCCTTTCTGTAACAGTCAATACAATCTACCTGAAAAATCACTATAACCGCGTTTTTCTGGACGATAAGCAGTCCAGTACTCCCATATTGGTGGTAAATGTATTGTTTTCAAGTCACTGTCAGTACAGTCGTCAGTGCAGTGCAACACAAAAGCCCAAGCCTGTTTTTTTCCCCTCACTCACATTTGCAGAGGGGTTACGGCCTGATGTACAATACACACATTCTTCAAGCTGTCCTTGAGATCCTCCCACTGAGGCTTGTGCCTTTCAAATCAGTCATTCGTGTATATAGTACATACTGAGGAACACTGAGGAAAAATACAGCACGTTTGCTTTGTTATAATAGCATAGGCCTACATGTTGAGAACAGAGCTTTGTCCCAGGTTCCCTCACAATGGCAATAATAGCTGGCCTGGGTTTTTTCTCCCCCCTGCCTTCCCAAATCCATAAGGAGCCTTCATGCCCACTCTCTACAGTACATTACAGAGACAGAAATGGCTCACACACCCAACCCAATAATGTGCATGAACAATAGCAAAGCATTAGGTGACTGGCAATAAATATCTGAAAAGAGGCACTTTGCTCCAAGAAAATACACCAATAGATTTCAAGCTGTGAGTCTAGCGGAGACATCTTATCAGGGCTGTCGACCAATGCATATAAAAGTGTGAAGAATAGGGTAAAGTGCTTTAACGGCAAAAAAGATCATAATCTAAATTCATAAGACCACTTATTCTAAATACTAAATTGAGCTATATTACCTTGTTCTTTCTTCTTGTATGTGGTACAGAAAAGAGAGCCCTTGTGACTAACTGCAATTAGGAATTAGGTTTTCCTTGTTTTACTGTAAAACTACCAAGGAAATGGGAGTCTCGAACTATAGGCTCACTCTGAGAGAATTTGAATGTCATTTAGATAATGGAGTGGTACTCAATGTATTTTTGGAGGAGAACTGCTTTGAAATTCAAGGCAGGTGACGACTGATAGGCTGTATACGAAGGAACCACCCGGTGAATTTGGTTTTAATGCCAACTAAGAATTTGAAAAGGGGAAATGTTAGTCTGACTAAATTTAGCGTGACAGGCCTTATTTCACTAGATACTCTGTCTAAATAATGGGCCACTTCCTTGTATAAAGCAGTACATTGTTTGGCATCCAGGTAAACGCCTGCCCACACATTAAGGAAAACGTGGGCAGACCACTGCCAGTCTGTCAGTAGTGCGTGAGTGAAGACAGGATTTAAGACAGTGAAGAAACCAGAACCGACAAAACCAAAATATAAGTATTTTTTTAATATGTACCACTGTAATGTAGCAATTTATGTAACAAAATAAATTCTAAATGCTAAATTCTGCTAGTAGAGCTGCCTACTTGATCTTTTTGACTGCTAGCAAACAAATAGGCCTTTCAACAACTCCAACTCTTATTTCGTGCAACTTAGCTACAAAAATGAAGATTAAATTGATATTCAATTCAAGTTCAATTCATCACTGTCAACATGACAAAAAGACAATTGACACAGAATGACAATGGACAGAATAAGAATAGCAATAAAAGATAAATTTAAAAAACTATTTAAAAGGGGGAAAACTGAAACAAATTCAACTTTTAAAAAGTAATTAGTAAGTAGACTGCTGTTCACCAATCACCTTCCATCTAGGTTAACAATTAAACAGTGAACAGCATTTGTTTTTGACAAATCTAATCAGCATTATGTGGTTATGAGACCAAAAAAATCTGTCTTGATGGTGTGTTCAAGTCCAGAGATGTGGAGTGATACCTACAGTTCTGTGTGCAGCACAAACTCAAAATGAGTTTACCTGTAAAGTGACCGAGAAAGTCTTGTACATAGGGAATACAACTTTTTCTTATAACTGTAAATTAAGACTTGTTCTGTGGCTAAATATGAGCCCCCCACAGTGGTAAAATACAAAGGAAAGGAGTGGTAAACAACAAAGTGCTGAATAAAGATATTTTAGACAGAATTATGTTTCACAGACAGCACTGTCATATTATTGTCACAATTTCTAAGATCCTCTGGACAAATGACTGAATTTTTAAAAGCACTTGTCACCGTGTCTCAGTAGATAAAAGCAGGATAGATTGTATTTTTTTTCCTCTTTTCAAATTTAATGCCGAAACCTATCTAGTAAAAAAAAAAATACTGCGGTATCATCTATTCAATACTTTGCTGCTTTAGTGGTGTAATTTAGTACATTTGTAATAAATGCACTGTGGTTATTATCCAGTCTAAGCTGCATACATTTATGTTACCAGGGTAAATGGCAAGAGTGTTAGATCTATTACACCATTAAAACAGTACAAATATGCATACTAGTATTACTATCATCATCATTACTATTAAACTAGTAATTTTGAAAATATTAGTATCCTGTAGTTGAAAAATAATCACATCAGAGGATGTAATCATCTGTTTAAAGTCTCTTTTATAAAAAATGTAATTGTAATGATTAATTTCTACTTAACAGGTTTATTTTTTTCTGGAACAAATGACAAGTCAGCGAGGCTTGTAATTTCCAGTATTATGGAGCTTTCAAAACACACAACACGCCCTACAATGCTTACAACTAAATTCCTCTTTGTTCCATTTTGATCAAATTATAGGCTGTCACTGAACGCAATCATATACAAGGTCATCATGCAAAAAGAAGGTGCTTCAAACCTAAATGGTGACATGAGACTAAGCATTGTAGTAACAGACAGGCTTGAGTAATGAAACGGTTGTATATCTACATTGCAACGTACAATATATCTGTAACATGAGGACTGATCATAAGTGACATATCCGGCCTGACACTGCGGCACGGCAACCACCTGGCTGCTCCCTGCAGTTGTTTGAGGGAAGTGCTGCTGGTCTAGGGTTATGAACGTTTGTCATTGTGTAAAACAGCCCTTTTCTTTTTTGTTGTCCTGAAGGATCAGAGATCTGATGTCCGGTGGCAACCCGACCCCCCTCTCTCCCCATACCCCTGCAGTGGAAAGACAGATTGCCTATTTTTTTCTATCACCTGTGCTGGGGCCGGGCCCATGACACCTGCTAGACGAGCACAGTTTAGTGCTCTCCCTGTCAGCTAACGTATGGGTCTATTGATGTGCTGTGACTGGGCCGGGCTGATCCTACCCAACACGCATTAGGGCCAGCTGTTGTGCCTCATCTGTCTGTGATAGCCACAAACAGACAATAAACACAGGCTGCTCCAAACATAACGCCCCATCTACCTTCACCCCGCGTCCCGCTGTTCACAATACCATCATTTCCTGGCCCCTGACTAAATGACTGTAGAAGTGCCGGCTGTAATTTAGTCCAAGAATGTGGCTGATGGGGGGGAAAAAAAAAGAAAAAAAAGAAAAGTTGATTCAGTGCAAGTACGGTAATTGCAGTCTTGATTACACCCGTCTGAGAAGCTAATTCTGGGATTTAAGATTCAGTGAGGCTTAATAGAATGGTCTGTACAATCGCAGAAGACTTCACAATGCAACGTAAACACTACAAATTGCACGCTACTGTGTTTGTCATTGATGATTAAGGTTAAAGAATTCAATGATGATTATGGTAAGAGCATGAAAACAAACAAAGGACCTTGATAAATACATGTGAAAACCTCCAGACTCATCAAATAATCAGCTGGGAAAAAAAAACAAAGAAAATCTGCATATTTCCCACTAACCAAGTATTGTAGACTTCACTGCATTCATTATGAGATAAGTTGAGCCAACAACAACAACAACAGAGACACGGGGAGACTCTACCTACCCTGTTGAGAAAGATGAGGGAAACGCCCTTTTCAAAGTTTGAGCCCATGAACCCCTGAAAGGTCTGTTCATGCCCCTGCCGGCATGAATAATCACCCCCAGCTCCCCTGTAATGTGCTGCGGATGATATATTGGGCCACATTTATTACTGCACCGCTTCCACCTGGCTAGGAGCAGCAAGTCCTTCATTAATAAAAAAAAAAAAAAAAAAAAAAAACAGGCCTGCAACAAGATTTCTGCACAGCCAGAGACTACATGCTTAGATCCACAGTTAAGACATGCATGACTTATTTGGTAAAAATTGAGCAGTCATGGACAGCACCCATTTTGCTTACAAGTTATAACACATCATGACATAGGGCTAATAGTGAGGCTACATCCACACTAAAAAACATAAACAATATCCGTTCACACAAGCGTTAAGGCTCCGTATTAGAAATGATTGCTTTCCATACATGTCTGAAAAAGCTTATCACATGGCCATTCGCTACACTGGGCATGTGCATGCCAGTGTCAACAGGAAGCAGATTGTCCAACGTTACTCTGCGGTTGAAAATCATGGATGTATAACTTGAAAATATAGACAATACATTGGAGAAAGAACAATGGTGAAAAAAAGACTAGGGATGCTATTTATTTGCTTGGACTGACAATGAGGTGGAACTGTTAATGAAAGGTATGCAAGCCTACCTAACTGATGAGACTGACTGACGTAGGTGTCTGCGTCGTCGTTTCCCAAGGTCTCCATTTCTGCCTGTCCAGACTACAATGCAATCCCAGAGTTTTCAAACCTTAACGGGATCAGGGGCGTTTCCAAATGTCTCCGTTTCAAGGGCTCGTAAACAGTAGTGTGGACACGAGGCCTAAACATAGCAAAATATATGCTTTTTTAAACAAAAACGTATTAGTGTGAATGTAGCCTGAATCTATTCAACAGTTCAGAGCCACTTGCACTGTTAACCCTTATCCACTGTGTTTCTGTCATCTCAGCAGGAAAGGAGAGCAACAGTCCAATTAAGACGCGCCCAGTCTTTAGCTAGCAGACACGTGCACGACATGTTGTTACGATTGAAGATTAGTCCTGCCGGATAACATATTCTCTTATTTGAATGGTAATATGGGATTAAAACTGCCAGCACTTCTTAGTGGTTTTACAGGATTAAAGCACCATTACATGACATCCTTTAGCTGTCAAATTAATTGTACAATTTTCGAAACAATGCCAATGGTTTCTGACATCAGGGTTATGCTGACATGTTATAAAAAGCAGTTTTGAGGCATATTTAAAAATAGAAAAAAAATCATGTAGGCTCATGACAGTGTTCAGTCAGGAAAAAAAAGAAAAATTATATGAACAGATTTATATACCAAAACAGCAGCTTGAGGTCTAACCAACAAAAGAAGAAGTTTGACTTTTGGCAGTGTCTGAAGACCGTTATTAATTCAGAACTATGAAGTTATGCGATAAATGTCAAAAACTCAAAACATTTAGTGAATAGTAATGGCATTACTTTTCTACTGTGATGAATAATATCAAGCAAAACAGTGCAGCACTGCAGAAAACCAATCCAACATATTTGGCAGACTTACAGCAGCTTTTACATGGCCCACCTTCTCCTACAGTCTCTGAAGGTTGCTAGGTTTCTAGTTGTTGGCTCTTCCCCTCCTTTCATTTCTCTCCCTCTGACGCTATAAACTGCAAGTATTGCAAATGCAGTCCTAAAGTTGATAAAGGTCAAACTTGTTCAGTGCCGTACGTATGTGGGAATAGCCTTTAGTATTACACCACCTTATTCAGGTGTGGAGAGCCTCAGCCTCTCGGTATTCTAATGTAAGCAGAAAGGAAAACGTTGCCAGCTATTGCACCTGCAGAGCCAGTGGGCAAATGTGTGCACGTATGGTGTTGTTTGCACATCTGTATATGTAAAGCTTGTGTCAGAGAATGCATGTGTGCTGAGTGGCCGCAACATTATTCAATTTAAATCCATCTTCTACACAGAAATGACTTTTGTCCAATTTATTACAGTGTTCTATTCTATTGTAAAAAGCCTGAGAATTCACACGCCTCTTGATTGAAATCATTTCCACTGGGAGAACCTAGCCAACACCCTCAGAGGAGCCGCTATTCTGAAAGTGAGTGAATCATTGATTTTCAGCCGGAAATCATCAAGGCAAATCTATGGTAAATGAGAGAGTGGAGATAACAGTTGGTCTAGTGCAGCAGGATATTCAGTTATCGCTGTATTCTTTTATAGACAGGCCACGGTATCCAGCTATTTTCAAGCTTGTGGTTAAGTGAAGACCAGTCACTCTCAGAGGGAGTTTGTTCCTGCGCTTTGCTAAAGTGCAAATGGAAAGCACCCTCGAGTGATCAAAATTGTGTGAGAGAGAGTTTGAAATAAATTGTAATCTTGCCAAAAATAAAAACGAGGCAAGAAAGCAATAACATCCTGAACTAACACAGAAATCCTATTGTCAGTTCTATGCCAAAGGGTTGCTCTATGAAAATGAGCTGCTTTGATGTTTGATTAAAAATGATCCTCCTCCTTTGAATCCCTGTAAGAATTGTTTGGAAATTAATAACGCTTGAATTAGCAGATTTAATAAAAGGGCTAACAGCGCAAAAGCCAGTTCAATAAAAATACACAACATTGTACATTCCAGCCTTTTTTTCACAGCAACAGATTTGACATCTTCATTGGGAAATAAACAGCTGTTATAAGCATCTTCTACGCTGCACCAACAATCATTCAAATACCATGACAGTTTGTCCAGTGCAAAATAGGTTTTTACAGGACAATGCATACCTAGTCTGAAGCTGCATGTGCGTTCCAAATAGCCAAATAATGTTGTGCCACAGACTCCAATTAATCAAAACATTTCTTTGTCAGACGTCAAATTACAAACATTAGCAAGGACAACACATTAAGCAATGACAGACGCTGCAGACTTGAGAATAAGGTGCCTGGCTGTGCTGCTGCTGACAGCAAGAGACACAGATTAAGGCAGAAAAAGCTCCTGGTTGTGGGTGCGATATGCCCTTGGTATGAAAATGTTCTTTGACGCTAAAGCATCCAAGATGATAACGGGCCCCATCTCGGCTTGTGCTTTGTCACCAGGTCTGTTTTCATTTATCTACGTAGAGCACATTGAGAAAAAAAGGTCAACTTAGAGCTATAAAATAGAAGAGGTATGGTTTGTTTACTTAACATGAAATATTCAGGCAGCAGGGTTGTCCAGCCTTTGATGATTATGTTTGAAACTCAGCTGATATCTGAAAAATAAACTCGATAGAAGCTCTGTTGGTGCACAACCATCAGTATTGGCTCCAGCTCCAACAAATAAAATGTTAGGACTGCTTGTGCATTTCAGGCTGCTTTACAACTTGACATAAAAACATATTAAGCCTGATGTTTTAGATGAGTCGTGACTCACTTGACACATTCGTCTGGCTGTGTCGGCCTTTACCATTTTGAGATTATACAACTGATTGACTTGGCTGACCCGAGGCTACTTGTTAGGGAGGTGTGATGGACCCGTGCCAGAGCCTGACAGGAGGATGCAAAGAATAACGTGGTTCAAATGTCCAAATGCACGAGTACATCAGTAAGTAAAGCACTCAGCTGTCTCGAGGTACATTTTCATGTAAGAGAAGCCGTCAACAGGACAAAGAGCCGGGCGCTGCACTGTGGTTTATCCCCTGCCTCGTATGAACAATAAAAAAGGCTGGCACCCGTTACGGGGTGTGTGTGGGTGTGTGTACACATTTGAGTGCATGCGAGACTGAATCTCCAGAGCAGCTTAAGTGAAAGTGATAAGCAGTAGAAACGGCGTTCTGCTTCTTGCAGGCTGCTATCAACGATGGCTGGGAATTCATTGCTCTTTCCAACTGTCAAGCAGGAAGAGGAGGAGGAAAGTGTATTTAAAGGATTTTCACAGTCCTTAATGCTATTTATTACATCTCACCAGCTGCAGCGACGAGAGGCTACATGTAATTGCGGCCATAGATCTTTTGGCCTCAAGACAACCAATCAAGATGGATTCCTTTTCCGTTGCTAGGATTGACCGTGAGTGAATCCTGGTGACTTAGAGATGGGACATTATTTAACATGGACCCAGAGTGACGTTAAGGAGCATTAGGTTCCGGGGGTTGTTAAAGCACTTGTCAAGCTCCAAAGGCATCCATCTGCACAACGCTGGCTTCAATCAATAGATAAGTAATCGGCTGCAATGAGAGCCAGCATGCGGTATTACTCACTGACTCTGTCCTGAAACAGCCCCACCGCCCAGGGAGCGGTGGAGCACAGAGCATGCAGCTCCATCATGAAGGAACTTATCTTTCAGCTGAGCATGACGGTATCGACAGCCCAGAACACAGCACCTTTGTATTGGTACGATCACTGAGAGGGATTGTGCTTTCATGTTGCAATCTTTTCCTGCTACAAAGTCAAAGCGCCAAGTTAAATGTGCAAACAACTTGCCTTCACTATAGTTCACATGAACCCCATACAACCAATGGCGTGTACATTATTTCAATGTTGAGCTGTTTTGATAAAAAGGCAAACAAGGCAACACGTCAGTCCTCGGGAGCAGCTTCACCAGATGTGCTTTAGTCATAGTACGGTATGTGACATTACCTCCATGCCATTTCGTTTTCTATGAGGAGCTGTGAAATGCTGCACAGGAAATGATGGGACTGGAAATGGCGTGGATAAAGCAGGTGTGTGGGAAGCGCGTGGGGAAAAGCTGGAATCAGTGAACTTGCAAAGGTTGTGGGAATTTGCAGCATGGCACAGTTAATATTTGAGATCCATCGTTGAAAATCACTTTCAAATATTAACTCCTAGTTCGACAAGCATCTTCACATCTAGCACGAAGCCTGCTAGATCTACAGTATGTATTGTAATGGCCCAGCACGATTACTGATTATAACACCAGTCTCAAGTGATGCGCAAAATACGATATTAGTGAAAAATGATAGTATTCCAGACTTCCGCTTGTCATGTTTATTCTGTTTAAACCTCAACTTTAAACCAGGCTAAACTAATCAATGCACCCCTATTCATAGACTCATCAAATAAGACTTTAATAAGATTATTCTTGTATGGAAACTAAAAGTAGGACAAAAGTAATTCCTTTCCTCTTTTGGGTAACCTATAAAAAAAGGTCAGCATGTGTTAGAGATGAGTTTCTGACTAATTCAATTGCACCTACTTTATGGTCGTACTTTACATCACCATCACTTCATACTTGCTAACGATCCATATAGAAGCAACAAATGATATGATAATGTTTGCTTTAGCAACAGCATAAGAGCTAACAAGCTGCTCTGCTCAATATAGCTTATTAGGAACAATGACTGTGCAGTGTCAGAGAAAAATATAATTATTTCCGTTAAAGTTCAAAAGACTGGCTCCTCTGTGCCACTTTGACTGTACAGCATATGAAAACCATGTATCATTAAAACACGAGGCAGAACTTTGATCTTGACTTTTATGGAGAATACCACCAAAAAATAATTTAATGCAAAAGACATTACACTACTAAACAGCAAGAATGCACTTTAGCTGACAATTTGATTATTTTACAACTAGAATACATATTTGTTCATATGCAGCTTGTGCACTAACACTCTAAACTTTTTGGAAACCGTGTGCAAAGAATACAAGTATATGCGTTTGGCAACGGGAGCAGTATTACTGTAAAGCAAGAAGACATATGTATGATGCATATGTGTCGGACATAGGTGGTGCCTTGCAGCTGCACAGCTTTGTGTGCGGCGTCAGCTGTAGGAAAAAAAATTGAATCTTATTGAGAGTAAATAGCCTCTTGTATAGCCTTTGTGGAAAAAACTAAACTCTGACATGAATTAAACAATCAAAACAGGGATATGAATAGCTTCTAGGGGGGGAAGGCAAAGGTTGGCTAATGTGCTTCACTGCATAAGAATGCAATCAGTCTTCACATGTTCTGCATACTAACCCTTTTCCCTACAGATGTGATTACTGAAGGCTACAACGGTCCTACCAACAGTACTAGGAAAATAAAAGTGATTTGATGCTGACTAATGTGTACCCTGTTTGTGTAGCACATTCCTAATAGAACTAAAAACGCTTAATCATCTTTAGTTTTCAAAATGCAAAGTACATTTATTCTCCCAGCACTTTTGTCTTTGTGTTGAGACATACGCCCCCTTCAAACAATGCATTAGCATACAGCATGTCATAAATCAAATTAGTTCCATGATGTTGACGGGGTCTCCTGCTGCGATTTCTCTGAACAGACATGGACAACAACACAGCTGGGAGCTGATATACACACACACCAATTTACTTTCCGCAAAACAAATATATGCAGGAGATTCTCTCAAAGAAAATAGAATATTTAATTTCTCATTTGAGTGGATTACTAAAAACCCCATGTAAAAATTCCCTCGTTTATTCACGGTTGAGGGTAGCCTTGTGTACGACGAGCACAGTGGCAAAACAAGACTGAATCACTTTTAGCCTCAAGTGTCAAAGACACCACTTAACAATTCACTAATTGCTCTTTATTTGGGATACATGTGTAGTTTACTTTAAACAACATCTAGTTAACAGTGCAAAATGCATCTTTAAGGCTACAGGTCAAGATTTTGACACTTACCATCGACTCCATAAGTAAGCCAGCAATGAAACACTCATGCTATTATTCGAAAATGTATTTAGTCAAACGTCAAATTGATAATATGCACAAAGCAAACTTGTTGTCGTTTGTGTTGAGAATTCTCACATTTAGTCTAACATTATTGTATCTTAATTCCTGTTTTACTAAAAAAATAATAATAAAAAAACAGAAATGACAACACTTCACGCACATATTAAACCACACTCCACACAATGTCTCTATTTAAGAAGTACTAAAACCCTACACCAATCACATCGATCGCCCCTCTTAACCAAACAATTGGACTGAAATTGTTATCTGGCGCTGCTCTATTTGGCATATTCAGTAAAGACATTTCATTCATCTGGCGACAGTGGATATCGATTTTTAGGCTGGCCTGCTCTAAATATCGGCCTCATACAATAGACTGGGCACAAAGGCTGTTCTCTGGGTAAGAGCGTTGCGTCAATGACCGCTCGCTCGAGACATTTAAAGGAATTTTTGAAAACTATTGAATAGGCCTATTGTTGTACGGCTGTACGCACATCTAATGCAGGAGCTTCTCTTGTTCAGGAGACACTGTGAAAGTGAATTACGATGTGCTAATGTGAGGTCATGATTAACACAAGACAGAAGCTTAAACCGGCGGTTTCCTCTACCTGAATCCCCCCCGGCACCACCACCCTCATCTTGTCTGACACTCAGCTAATCAGTCCTACCTTTGCTCCTCTTTCCATAGGTTACACGGATTTGAACGCTTGCCATTTTCTAGCTCATTAATGAAGACTTATGCTGCATTTGTAACGAATGTGTCCTAGATGAAACCTGATCAAGTTTCTGGCCTCGCTGAGTGCTTTTCAGATGATTGCTTTTACCTCTGTGGTTGGTTTCACTGGTGTGGCAGGAGGAAGCCACTGTAGAAATGGAGAACAAAAAGGAACTTAAGCGGAGGAACCTAATTACAAAAGGATTTTTTTGAAATGTTAGACAGAGAGTATACAGGAGATGTTTAAATGAAGAATTAGATGTACTGAATACTTTGAAATGTGTGACATTTCATGGATTGTTACATTTGATAGCAAATAAAGGCAGAACCAAAAGCTTGAAACACTTTTGTAGGGCTGCAACCAAGATAAGTTTTAGTATTGATTAATCTGCCCATTATTTTCTCGATTAATTGTTTTGTCAATAACATGTCAGTGTATGTTCCATGTTGACAAAGAAAAGCATTGCATTCTTACATTTAAGAAGCATGAAACGAGAAAATATGTTTTTTCAATTTCAATCTAAATAGTGGCCAATTAATTTCCGCCGACCTGATGTCAATTGACTAATTGAGAAATCACTGCAGCTCTACGCTTTAGTATTTAACTGTCTGATACCTATTTAACAATGTTTCATGTTTTGAAGTCATACCAGCTTGTACCAAAACTCCAACAAATTAACAACCAAGACCCTGTAAAATGGTGATTCTTGATCAGCCTGCAACAAGAGCCCTAAACAGCTGAAAAGCCAAACATTCATTCCTTTCAGCCAAAATCTAGCTGTATTCATACTCTGCAGATGTGACTGCTGCTGATGCACATCAGTAGTATTCACTAGAGGCAGAATGTCAATGCTGACATCCATTTGCAGCCATACTCTCTGTGCCCATCACTCTGAGTTTATTGTCACCAGCATGTATAGTAATTACAGCTTATATGACCTAAACGATCAGATGCTTTTCTACAGTTTTTAAATGGAGGTTGTCTTTTTGGTGAGTTTGGTTTCTAAAAAAAATAATTGTTACATGTGGTTGAAGGTGAACCAAAACCTTTTCAAAATGTTTTAATTTAAATCTTGTTTTTTGTTGTTGCAGTATTTAAAGGAATAGTTGGACATAGCAATTAGATTAGCATAAAGACTGAAACCGTCTAAAGTTAAAAAAAAAAACAGCACCTCTAAAGCAAACCTATAGATTTTTTCATTTTTATTTAATCCATACACAAAATGTGAAAATAACAATCTGTTAATGGGGAGTTCTTATTCTCATTCTACATATCTATTTAGTATTCTTTGTTTATTATATTCTTCCTAAACAAAGCCATTTATCTGTGCAGAGTAGTTTAGCACTTTTCATCTTTTGGAATTTAACTATATTATGCAGGGTAGCTTAAACTGAACAAGACATCAAGATCACTTAATACCCCCAACAAGAAGCATTAATGTACAATAAAATGTTTCTGACACCCCTGTCTTGGTCTGTTCTAGGAACGTTCATTTGCAACTTTAATTCCACAAATGGACTCCAAAGCTGTGTTTACAAGGAAGGCGACAGCCTTAGCTGTGACAGCTCAAAAGCAGTTTCCTCATAATAAATAGACTAATGCTGCATAATCAAGTCAAATGTACACTATAGTGTACTTGAAAGCTCTTTAGAAGTCCATGTCATTGCAAAGTTGAATTCAAAATGTATCTCATGTGGTTCGTTTTTTTTCTACATTCACTGTGTGTATTATACACAAGGAAGCACAAGCTGTACACATTATAGTGAAATGAAGCTTCATGGCCACCAATGATAAGCTGCAATACAAAATGGGTCAACAACCAACTTACAATAGGGAGTTGGTTGCTTTTGCACGTTATTGTGTTGCCCTAACATAGTAAACCACCGCTTTGTGCTTCCTCTCTCTTTTAACTCAAACACCACAAACACATACATTGATACATGCTTCACTGAAAGCTCGCTGCTAGTGCCAGAGTCATTTATTCTTAAGCTTTTGAAAGGAGTGGTCAGCAGAATAATTGCTCAGTGAACATCACTAAACAGTAAATATGTCAAATGCCTCGGTGGCAGGACCCAAAATAATACAGGGCTGTTCTGTTATGACTGTCACGTACGCCACTCCTGTTCTCTCCCTTCTTCTAAAAAGCTTAGTAAGTGAGGGGTTGAGCCGGTGTGGAGAATTTTGTTTTATATGCAGCATTAGTGTGCGTGTGTGTGTTGGTGGGAGGGGTGATGGTGCCAGAGTGAGGCACTGAAGAGGTGTTGGCATCCCACGCCGGAAAAGTGTGGAAATTTGCAAAGCGAAGAGAATTAGCGGCACCCTGCTGGGCCAAACGAACGAATGGGTGCTGAGAAAAAAAAGGTGATAAAGAAGCTGGTGGGGCAGGAGAAAACTCAATGATGGTGTAGAGAATGACCTCTGAGAGGAGAGGAGTGAACGAGAGGGGCGGAAGAGGATGGGTGGGTGGGGGTTGGGGGGTCCGCTGGGAGAAGCACAGAGAGGGATCCAAAGCCAGGTCACCTTCTCCAGAGAGAGCAGCTGTGAACACTCTCCCCGTGGGAGGAGGGTCACAGTTGAAAGCTCTGCATCTTATATACCAAAGCCCAGATTCTCTCGTGCTGCCTTCACCCTGCACAGGTCTGCAATAACAAAGCCAATTAAGAAGCCCAAGAGACAAGCTAGCGCAGTCTCACAGTCGCCTCTCGCTGACTTGGCAACCAGAATTATAGCTCAAGAGAGTACGTTTCAACATCGAACATAAAGAATACCAGCAATTACCAGTGAATACCTCCATTCCCGAGCTCCATTTCGCCAACAGATGTGGTGACTCGTACAGCCACTTTTAATTCATCCCAGATGCATGCTAACCCAACATACTGAAATAATGGATGCAACAGAATAACACCTTGTGTTTTAAGTGTAAATAGTGGTAACCTTGTTTTATTTTGTAATGATTTGGCCGCAGTGGGATTGTCCTTATTTACCGTACGTGACATTTCAGGTGGCATTTCTTTCATCTGGATGTCACAGTGCATGACATTAATTCAGATTCTGCTGCATGAATCGATATCATGGTATTGTTCTGGGAGACACGCGGTGAACTGACAAGTTGATCTCTGTTGCATGTCCTCCATTGTCCGGGAACACAAAGTAAAATGATGTTACTTTTAGCTTCTCATGTGTGCAAATGAGGCTGTCACGTCTGTGTGATGAACTAATAAAAATCTTTGGAGTTTGTTACTTGAGCAGCTATTGCTGGTTCAGGTCACAAGGCTGGTTATCATTTCTCGCTATATTCCTTCTGTTCCAGCAATTGCTGTCAGATTGTCTTTCTGTATAGCAGCAGCCCTGTAGAAGAAAAGTGATTGTGAACAGCGAATGCAGGCTTAGATCCCTTTCATGGGTGGCCAGGCTCTAGCTATGTGCTCCTTTGTAACTGTCATCTTGTAGATTTGAAATCCCTCCCGATCGATTGTACTAAAAGCTCTAATCTGATTGTTAAAAGAGCTGATTTGACAAAGCTGTTATCAAACTGATTTAAGCACCAATCAATACTGCATTATGTGTGGGTGTCTTTTTTTTCTTTTTTCTTTCAGGGATGTGGCAACTTTTCCAAGGACAGGTTTGGAAATCTCTTTTACCTCTAAAATCAACACTAAAACCTAAAACACAGGGACCATATTTTAATGCAATCATAAACTCACACTCTTTCAGAGGCTATGTTATCTGGTTTATCAGGACAGAGTAAAAAAAAAGTAATAATGCATAATTGCTCAAGTGTGTAAATGAAAAAACCATGTCATTTCTTTTTAACATTAACTGGGTATCTTTTGAAATAGGCTCCCTGTTCATGTGTGATTGTATTTTTCAGGATAGCGTAATGGTCCATGAAGAGTTGTGTAGTCCCTTTGAAAGGATCATTTCTCAGAAAGAAAAGGAATACACATAGACGGCCATTTCAACTCCCTTTCCCTCTTCCATCTTTCCATGTCTTTCAGGATTCATTCTATACACGTATTCAACATTAGAGGGCAAATAAATTGATTGCCAGCAGCTGAAGACACTTATCTCCCAGCGAGTTGCTTTGCACTAGAGACCCCAATACCAAAACTGGGAAGCACTTCATTACATTGATGCTTAACAGTAAGAAAAAAAAGACCAAACACTTGAACAACACCAGCAAACTGCGGTTGCAAACACACCAAACACACTAGGACCAAGATGAAGTGCGACACAATGATCAAGACCTCCGGGCTAAACTGTGTTCATTAGTGGCAGCAATGCAGAATAAATGGAGCTGCTTACTTATTCTGCAAGCATCTTGGTGAAAGCGAGCAGGCAACGGGGCTAGCCTTAGCCTCATGCTTGCCTGGGTAGTGATGGCCAATTAAGCCCCTCTCTGATGAGCCATGCACAGGCCCAGCAAGCAATTAGGAGGCCAGGAATCTCTGCTCATTACTGCAGCAGACATTCGAGCATTGTCCTGTGTAACACACATCTGCGGCCATGAGATTCCAGAGATGCCCATTAGATGTTGGTTTATATCATTCAAACTGAATAAAAAAAGAAATTGTCCTGCAATCGCTGCTTTAATGACAAAATGTAACATCAACGCTTGACGGGCAACCCTCTCCGAGTGTGCACCGGGAAGCGGTTTGTGAATAGGAAGCTGCTTTGATTTGACATTCAGTATCGTCTTTTCAGATGTGATTTGTCAATATGATGCTGATAACCAATGAAGGAGTTGACGCACACTAATGCATCAGAAGTGATATTGTCTTTTGACTGACAGCTCACTGCCTCCATTATTGGTTTAGCTCACATTTCGGGATGCGTTGCTGTTGCAGGGGGTCAAAATCCAGCTCTAATACAGTCAGGATGCCAAGAGAGAGACTGTTATAAAGACAGTCGAGTCTAATAATGGAAGTGTACATATTGGGAGTTAAGAGAAGGGATTCTTAAATGTAAGGCACAGATAACAGCATATATTCCTATTCTTCAGAAGAAATTCACAATGCACAACAAACAGCAAGATTTATCTTCATTTAAACGGGGGAAAAACAAAGGAATAATTTCAAGATATGGAAAACGTATGCTTCTATACTGTAGCTTATCTGATTACATAATAAAAGCAAAGGAGAAAAACGTTTCAACACATCTTCTGCTGACTGATGTTTCAAGATAAGAACTGTGTGATTTTTTTAAAAACAAAAAATAAAAATACACATGCTGTAAGTGAAGATTCAATATAGACAGATAGAAGATTACTTGTATACTAGATGGCACTTGGTAGAAATAATTGTATGCTAAGAAGCTTAAGTGCAAATAAGTGTGATTCATGTTTTTAAGTGTTCTGTGTTTATACAGTACATTAAGGGTATTATTATTGTTTGCTTTTCACAGGGCTAGGGGCAAGGATGGGATAAAAGAGAGCCAAAGGTACACTAAATAATAGCAGGGTGCAGCAGAATTACTCAGAGGCACAGATAATAACATAACCCTGCTAATGTTAGTGCAGACCTGAGTTCCACTGTTGAAAGGCTCAAAGCCCTCATGTGGTGCAGCATCCATCCTTACACAGCCAACCAGAGGAAGTCCATTAAGTCAGTTTGAGACTTTGTGATTTCCTGCTCTCATGGCAGCTGAAACCTTGCCAATCCCTGTTTCCCCCCCAGCATCATATTCCCCATTTCTCCTGGTTAGCACCAGAGGCAGGTGGCACTAAGTGCTAACCATATGGCTGCTGCTGTAAGAATAACAGTGAGGGATCAGCTCCAATGGGCACCGAGTTGCACTGCGATGGAGATCAATGATAGCCATTTATCACCAGAGGATGGGCACTGCGTGGGTGTGTTTGTGATCTTTATGGACACCACTTTACAACCGAGTGTGAAGTGTAGAAGGAATAATCTTGATCTAGAGGAAAAAATAACACAGAATGCTGTAGTTTAGCCCAGAAACATGCGAGAATGTTGGTCTGAATGTGCAAACCTAGTTTGATAAGGCCACTGGGAGTAATATGTACAGAGAATCCACACGCGAGCTGAGGAATGTGGCTCTTCCCACAAGAGCTTAAATGTGTCCCCTTGAGGGCTATTCAGCAATACCCAACCTGTGGCAGGCTTCAAATATGTGATCCTGCTTGTGCGTACACACCCAGGAGTAGAAAAAACAAATCATATTTACAAGCATTACAGTAACTGCATAGCTTTTATGAGTAATTACAGACAATTCATCACAAAACACACTTTTCTGCATTTCAAAGCACATCCACGTTTGTAGGCTCTCCAAAAGCATTGCACCAAAAACTGGCAAATCATAAATTGCATCTGTATCAAAGTTGTGCAAAATAGAATAACTTGGAACATGAAACATTCAAATTGATCAAATCATAATAGCTCAGCAATTTGCCAAAGAGCAATCCATCCAGCTCCAATACAACTGTATTAGCCTGGCCGTTGAATAGAAGCAAAGCAGACATCAAAGCACATGTAGGAAGCTTATGAAATAAACAATTCAATTCCTGCAATAATACCTTAACATACTGATGTAAATGACAATTAAAGTGGATGAGGCGGCTGTGGGACAAGTTATTCATGCTTTAGCTATCCTTGTTTTCTGTGCCACAGTGAATAAACTGCCAACCACACACCACCTTTTCATCGGACCTCATTATCTTCAGAATGCATTTTACATAGACTACTACACACATGCAATTAACTTTTCTAAAATTAGCCTCTTGAGTGAAGACTGAGGGGCTGATGAGACTGGGACAGTGAATAAGTAAAAATGGGAAAAGCAGGGTTGGTGAGCGAAACAAATATCTGCAACTTAAAGAGCAACTATTATTTAGCATTTTCAGGTTAATAGTTAACATGCTAGAACATGTTTACATGCTTTAATGTTCAAAAAACACTTTATTTTTCCTCATACTGCCCATGGCTGCTGCAACTGCAGCTCTATAGGAGTGCCTGCCTCTTTAAGAACCCCTCCCATCAAAGCCCAGTCTGCTCTGATTGGCCAGAGTGTTTCCTGGAATCTGCGCTTCGCTCTGCAGCCTTCGTTGTTGTTTCACTAGGCACCAACATTGGCCGCCAAGATTATTTACAGCTATGTGGCATTAGCATGCAGCTACTTAATATTTAGCAGTAGGCTAACATTAGATTAAGCAGCACTTTATACCGTTCAAAAATCGCAGTAAAAGGCTTCTGAACTAAACACTACCCAATTGGACATTTTGGACACTATGGAATATAGCAGCACTTTCTACAGTCAAAGAATCGCAGATAAAGGCTTTTAAACAAAATACTCAATAACCAGGAATGTTTTAGGAGTAATGTGACCCGGAATTGGGAAGAATTTAACCACACTGGCAGCACAGATGACATTGTTTACTGCCGTAGCATGCACCTACATGCAATGTTAACACCGCAGTAGCTTAAAAAACACTTCAGTAGTTGTTGCCTGGAGCAGATAACCAATCATAGAAGACCGGTTTAGAGTTGCGTAATACTTCGCCGAGAGCAGAAAAAAACAGTTGAAACTGGAGCGTTCAGAACAGTTGGAAATCTGAACATTTTAACTCACAGGGATTTCTCTAAAATTCGTTTACCTCGTTTTAAATTAAAACCCAACATTATAACATTGTAGATATGACAGAAAATACAGAAAAGCATAATATTATATCCACTTTAAGGAAGGTCAGTGACTGACTGCACAGTAAATGTACTATCACATACTTTAAATTGGTTGATTTAAGATATGCTTTCAAGTTTTAAGACTGAACATGAGTCTAAATACATTGCCATATCCTGCAGGATGTTGTCACAGCCCCACTTGGCCCTGCTAAGTTTTGATGGCTATTGGATGACATATGACTGAATAGCAGCTCTGTGGCCAGGGGAGATAAGAGCTGAGTGCAATCATGAACATATGGACATTAGCATAGGCTGTCGGTAGCCTGCTGGCTCTCAGACTGTGCGTTGGGACTGGCCTACCTGACGCTGTGCCTGGTTCTGGTTGGACAACAAGCACAGGAGGCTGGCGTGGTTCCAGCTCATACAGGACAGCTAAGAAACTGGATGTTGGCCAGGGTCGTTTGTGTACACTTCAGTTAATTGACATATAGTAGAGAGTGACAGCACACTCATCTAAAAATAAATGAACTGGCTTAAGAAGAGAGACAGCGTTCAGTCTAAAAAAATTACAGCTGCCATCAAAGTCTGAACAACAACAAACTCTCTGTTCCTAATATTCTCTATAGTCCGGAAGGACCTCAAAACTTGGTGGACTGCAGAGTTTTTGACCAATAGTGTCGCTGTAGACCCTGTACTGTTAGCCTCTTATGTTGTACTAGCACAGGCATGAGGACATAAAAGAGACATGATTCCGTCTTCCAACTGGGTGGTACAAGCAAGCAGCATTCATTGCTGTGTCAAAGTGTCTTTTTTGATACCAACGCCAGTAACTAATTAAATAAAGGTTTGAAATGCAACTAAGAGTAACTTACCTTTAACGAAGAAGCCTTCTTTGAAACCCTGATCAACTCATTATGATATCAATTACTGAGGCCAGCTTGTGACCTTTTCATTTTTTACTGATTATTACTGTACTTAGCAATTACAATAGTATCAAGTACATAGAGTTGGAGAAATTAGGCCAGATAAAGTTTATATTCTCATTTTAATAAGACTGAGGGCCAGATTCACTAAGAAAACGGCGTTGCATAAATGCGCCCTCCAGACGCACTCTGCCAATGAAGTAGAGCTACGAAGCGCAGTTCAGAGGTGGGTTTTTTATGACATCACTAAGCTCAGAAAAGCAGTGATCTTGATTACAAAATGATTATTATTGGTTGGTGGTTCGATCCCTGGCCCTGTAGTCCCATGTCGAAGTGTGCTTGGGCAAGACACTGAACCCCGAGTTTCACCCCTATGCTGTGCATCGGAGTGTAAATGTGTGTGAATGTTCATCTGATGAGCAGGTAGCACCTTGTATGGCAGCCTCAGCCACAGTAATGAATGTGTGTTAATGGTGAATGGTTCCTGTACTATGTACAAGTGCTTTGAGTAGTCGTTAAGACTAGAAAAGTGCTATATAAATACAGTCCATTTACCGGTCAAAAGTTTGGGGTCACTTAGAAATTTCCATTCCACTCTATTACAGACAGAATACCAGCAATCATGTAAGCACATAATGCAATCTGAAAACTGCTGCCCTGGTTAAAAAAAACAATGCAACTGATCTCAGCTGTTATTCTGTCTATAATGGAATGGAAATTTCTAAGTGACCCCACACTTTTGCACTTTTACATAGTACAGGAACCATTCACCATTCACACACATTCATTACTGTGGCTGAGGCTGCCATACAAGGTGCCACCTGCTCATCAGATGAACATTCACACACATTTACACTCCATGGCACAGCATCGGGGGGAAACTTGGGGTTCAGTGTCTTGCCCAAGCACACTTCGACATGAGACTGCAATATATAATTAAATAAAAAAAAAATAGTTTCCAATTATCAGTTTTTAGTAGGGGTGGTACGGTTCATGAAAAAACATCCGAACCGTACGGTCCGCTTGTCTCGGTTCGGGGCGTGTGTGTGCCGCGATTCGACGCATGCCCTGCCAACCTGTATTCATTTTAACATCAATGTACGCTGTAACGTTTTTTTCACTCTAACGCCACTGAAGCGGAGCCCTGCTGTTTCAATCCTGTCGGCTCTGCAGCGGGCGGGGCTGCTCAGTTACCCCCGCGACTGAAGCGTACACACACACAAACACACACGTTTTGTGAACCGTACCACCCCTAGTTTTTAGTAATATTTAATATTATTTAATGCACGTTTCTTTCCGCACAACAATCTGGGGCTTTTTTTAAAATTCCCATCTGTGCTATGTTTACACCTCTGTTTAAGAGGTGGAGAATTTTCACTGAAAAACTGACATCGCAACATCGTGAGACAAGTAAATGCAGCAGAATACATAATCAATCGGTTAATATGCACCTTAAAAACAGGCGCAATAGCCTCAGCAACCCTTACTAGTAGGGCTAAAAAGATGGATTACTTTACTTTTTCGTTTTGTTGAAGCTCTGGACAAAAATCATGAATTACTAATCAATTGTAACTTGATATGGGTGACTTATGTACACAGAATAACACATTTGATGGAAATGGGTTTTTGAAGGTGGTTTCATTTGAATAATTTGAGAGGAACCATTGCACATAACAGGTGTCTCAGGAACCTGAGTCCGCTATTTATAGACACAATTCCACGAAGGATTGTGTGGTTGTATGTGTAGAGGCATTCATTCAAAATGCTCTTTGGTTTGGGTTTGTTGATTGAATTCAGTTATTCAGATAGTCGAGAATTACAACAGACAGTGCTTTGAAAAATACCCATTTCTGTGTTTCCTGTAGATATCATTTCAATCGTGTGATTTTCCATATGAAATTAGACATAATGAAATGCCAACTTGCAGCAGGGTGCAACTGCAGAATAAAATCCATAGTACACTATGTTACCAATGTCTCTCCATCACTTCAATGTGGGCTGAGATTTAGTCAGAACTAAAGATCTCCCATACAGCGATCCTCCTCTTCCAGAAACAGGACAACTCATGTCAGCATGGTTGTGGAGATGTAACGACCCCGGCACTCTTCTGACAGAAATGCCACTACGAAAACATTCTGTTCCGCCTACGTCTTAGGAATGCAGAGTTCTTGTCTCAAATGTAATATTTATCTTGTAAATGTCTCGCAGGCTCAGCTTCCGCCTCTTACCCCACTTGATATGTGTGCTTAGCTATGCAGCTAAGCACTCCATCCATGCCACATTAGGTGCTCTGTGCCACAGATGCACCAACTTAAATGTAGACATTTCAGTGAAGACATTTCAACATCAGAGAGTCATCCATTCTGTCTTGCACTCACTCCCTTTCAATGCTGTGCTATCAGCATTGAAGGATAAACAGATACAACCCTGGGGTATTGAAGTGGGCAGGAATATTCAGTAGCACATAAAGGCTGAAGTCGGCAAAGGCCTCCTCGGGGCTGGTGTGCCTGATCCAAATCGAGCTGGCTTACTTCCACCTCTGGATCACTTGAGGCCTCCATGCCAAAGAGCGGATAATTACATTTCACCTCAAAGAACAATAACGAAGAACCCACAGTTTGGAGGGAGGAACACTAAAGTAGTAAAAAAAATGTTTTCATCACACCAGCTAACACAGGCTTTGAATGATCCCAACTATGATCTCACATCCTCTAGTTTCTCTGGCTCGATTGTTCAATTCTGCATGCAGATGATCGCTCCCTCCCCTCCGTGTCACTGGGGTGTCATCTGATGTTCACCTGCACTTAGCTACCATGCGAAGGGCATGACTAAATGCAGGACATGATCCCTGGGTCCTGGTGCCTTTTAGATTTACATTCCATTAGACGGCTTGATTGAATCCACCTGCCCTGAGCTCGAGCCATCTGTAGGGGGACAGATTGGGCCCATTGAGTGAAACAAGATGTAATAAACAAAGCAAATTTGCTCTTGCGCAGTGATTCTTGCGCCACCCCTGACTTAATACCATGTGATGCATTTATTTCTACCCTTCTGTATATGTATTAATGTATCCATGTCTTTAATCTGCCTGTGACAGAACCCTGCGGGGTAGTCATATGGAAGGAACACAGTTCATGAATAGCATCTTAAAAGTTTGCTTTCTTTTAACATTTGAAGCTGACCTCAGATTGAAGAGCTTTTAGAGCATGCAACCTAAACACCATAGTTTGTAGAGAGAGGATATGGGCTTGGTAGAGATGAATGTGTGTATCTGGAGCACCAAAATTCATCAATTTGATGATTACATAAATCGGTTTATCTAGTAAAGCTAACATTTTCTCGTTTGCAAAATAAAATGCCACCCATCACCTAACCTCTAACTCGGTTTGTCAAATCACACATTCTTTTTCTTACATACTTTGCTAGATTTTGGTAGATATCCTGAGATGAGGAAGCGTGAAAAAAAAACTGGGAGTTCCCATTGGGCGAGTTTTACTTTGCAATTAGGTTAACACAATATTGTAAGTTCTAAGGCTTCTCTCAAAATCTTTGCACTCAAAATTCAACTATTTGTAATGAACACCTTAATGAATAACTATAACTCAGGAGAAAAACATTGTGACAAAATCATCAAAGCGACTTAAACCAGAAACTATTTCCTCTTCAAATCCACAATAAATATGTGTACACAAAGCAGCATCAGGAGGGATTGTCCCTGGTCTATGTGTTGATTTCCCATCTCATCTATTCCAACTGCACAGCTATTTGACTGAGCAGAAGTTACTCCGTGGGCTGACAATGGTTTTGTCTTCAACAAAACTTGCACACAAAAAAAGTCATGCCAAATCATATTTCACTCTCTTTAACCTACGAAACTTTAACTTGTGAATTATAGAAATTACTTTTAATAATAGAAAAAGGTCCCACTTGCTTTTCCCTTCTGGGCCAAACTCCATTTATTATCTTCATGCACCATTTGATAACATGCTTGGAAGGCTGGAGCTGTGCAACCAAGTTTAACCTTTTGAAGAACTGTCTTAATCTTTCTCTTGGGAATTCAGAGGTTCCACATAGACACCAGGATGGCATGAATATTCCCCTGCTTGCTGTATATCATCCGCCTTAACAAAATCTAAGGACATCATTAGTCTTTCAGTCTTCCAGTCATCAGGGTCAGTCCCAGTCAACATGGACATCTGGACATAGATGTTGAGGAGCACACCAGCATTTAGAACAGCAGTAGACTACAGACTAGAACCGATTAGTCAATCGGTCAATTAGTAGGTCGACAGTCAAATAATTGGCAACTATTTGATAATCGATTAATCATTGAAGTCAATTTTCAAGTAAAAATGCCAAACATTCAGCTTGTCCAACGTGACTATTTGCTGCGTTTCTCCGTTTTACATCAACATAAATTGAATATATTTCGGTTTTCAAACACAATCAGAAAAAAAACCTTGCAAAGATGGACTTTTCTCACTATTTTTAAGCAATGAATCAACAAGATAATTATCAGTTTCTGTAGTGAAAAATACATTCTCCAATTCCAGCTTTTAAATTGTGAGCAATTGCTACTTTTCTTTGTCTTACGTGATGGTAGACTGAATCTCTTTAGGGTTATAGAGTGTTCAGAGAAAACATCACCTTGGGCTTTCAAAAATTGTAACAGCCATACTGTAGAATATAATAGATATGAATAATGATTAATCAAGAAAGTATTTATCAGATGAATCAATAATGAAAATGGTCAGTAATTGCAACCGTACACCACACTACTGCATTTTCTTATGAGGTGAAACTTATTGTGTATTTGTACTTGTTTTTCATGTCATTGTGCCCACCCCTGTATATACAGTAAATGTCATTCCTTGCAAACTAGGAAAGTGGACTGTTATCAGGAGTCGTAAATCCTGAAGTGAATTCTACAAACAGGGTGATATGACTTCTAGAGGCAACATCCCTCAGGCGAAAGTGCGGCTATGAGAAGATTATGATGCACGGCATTTACCCGAGAGTCTGAATATAAGATATATGTTGGCAATTTTGATTTATGATATTTTCTTTTACGTGGTTGACCTATGTGCATTAGGAAACCATTCCTCAGTGCAAAAGAAAGGCTCTTGGTGTTTGTTGGTTCTTTCCAGCTCTAACAGATGTAAATTAATCATGGCTGCCTCTCTCAGATGCTCGCTCGATGCTCAGAATGAATAGCAATACACAGAAAAGGCTCGATGCTTTTAATATCGAGAAGCCACCCATTTTTGTTCTAAACCTGATGATTTGCTCTTGACATGCATCTCCTTCAACTCCAATGTGACTGCCTTCATTAAAGAGGTTAATTAAAAGACTTTGCTTTATTCTGAAGCAATTTAACTTTACTTCTGTTTTATGCTATTTGCTTTCTCCGACTGACAGTGCAATTTGTCTAATTAAATAAAAAGCATTATATGATATGGTAAATGTTATGAGATGGTATTAGCAATTGTACATGCATACTTAACAAAATAAAAGAATTGTGGTTGAGCCAGCTGAGAGGTGATAGCCTTAAAACGCTGAAACTGAACAAGGCTTCACTTCTGTTACGGTTTGAATGACTAGTTTTCCTCCCATTAATATCAGCCTGCCTGATGATAAACATTTTAGCTAAACACTGGGATTAGTGGGCGTGAGTGGTCATTTGAGACGTTGAGATGTAAAAGCAAATCCATAGAGCATACCTTGTCCTAGTAATAGCTTTAAGCTCAAACCCTTGAACCAGTTCCAGCAGCTCAGAGCAATCCCACCGAGGGCCCTGATCCCCGGTTTGTCTTTGTGGGACAGGTGCACGATAGTCCAAAAGACCTGGGTAAATGTTTGTTCACAGAGGCCGAGCTAGATCATATTCATAACCGTGGAAGGGTCTCTGATTTATGAGACTGGATTTAGTACTAGTGAGCACAATTACATACACTACAGGCAGCGGGCAAATAAAGCCTCAGACAGCAGCCATTTTGTGCTCTAGATAAATACTAGTGGTGATGAAATAGGATGAGACATTTATGATTAAGGGGTAAAAGTGTTGTCTACACTAAGTTCAGAATGAATGTATAAGCAGCACAGTGAACTAATTAGTGTGACTACATGGTTTTATATTAATTATCACCCCTGCCCCTCTGATTTGTCCTTTTCAAGTACTTGCAAAACCAGAGGAGACACAAGATGCATCATTAAATCAATACATTTCGCCAGTACATGCAGTGCTCTTCAAATGATTTAATTGCCATATTCTCTGGTGGAATTGTTCTACATTGGTGATGTAGGTTGTTGGTCATCTATTGTCAAGATTAAATACACTGGGATATCTAATTATGTTACATATACAGCTCTCCATTTCTCTCATGATTGAATTTCTGGACAGGAAATACAGTTAGACGCATGTGTAGATATAAACAAGAACTAGACATTTATAGTGCAAAAAGTAAATTATGGCTACGACAACCAGCAGCACATGTAAAGGCCTTCCTCCAGCTCTTAATGGAGGTCACTCAAAAGGCAATTACACTGAAAAAGCCTTCTTTTATAAGTGACTTTGTGAACTTAAAAAAAAGGAAATGTACCACACCATTTGCTTGATAATTTCCATTACCATCAAAAGCAGCAGGATGAGGAGAGGGCCGTGCTCCTGATCCTTAAGCTGATTGAAATATGCTGCTCATTAGAGTCCATTCACAAAATTCATGAATCACATTAAGACAAGACGACAGTTGCCTCACCTGCAAAAAAGCCCCCCCTATTAACAGGCAGATAGCCATAACTATAACTATTGTACGAAGGAAAAGGCCTCAATTTATTACTGCCTTTATATGAATGCAAATGGGGCGCAATCAATAAGTCCAATTTCTGACACATCATTAATAATAAGTGGCCAGACGAAAAAGTAAGAATTCATATCATAACAGTAATTATTAAGGATGTAAATGAACAAATCTATATGAAATGGTAAATGGTTACATCACATACAGTGTACTAAGTAGAGAAAAACAGTTGTCTCACAGGGCTTTTTAGAGATCTGAAATCTGAAAAAAGTGCCAAACTAAATGACAACATAATTGGCTCATGCATTCAACTATTACTCTGTTACAAAAATCAACATAAAAGGCAAGTCATATTACGGACCGCAATGAATTAAGAAAATATAAAGTCAAAATGAGGTAAATGAAAATTTAGATCACCTTCCCTATTAGTCATCTAGATACCATCTACAAAAAAAGATTCCTTAAAATAGATAATAAAGATACAGATAAAAAAAGAACCTAAAACTTCAAAAGAAAAAATGGTGACAATCCAACTTTAGTACAACAGCAGCAAGGAGTGAATGCTGGGAGATTCAAGGTGGCTGCAGAAAAAGGAGAAGTGAGAGATTTATGCTAAACGTGTGCTGACTGACAAAGCAACGTCTTCTCAAGGCTCTGCATGAGATCGTCCTAAATCTTTCTCATCAATTTTATATTAATGCCAGAGGTAACCAAGGTTGTTTTTTTCCAAGTGTTTCTCCAGGTCCATTAAACACACCTAATATATTTCAACATTCTCCCATTTCCGCGTCCAAGTAGCTCAGCTGAAATGCAAAACTTGTACATAAGAGAATGTTTATTCCTTGCCGAGTCTGATGAGACTTCAGTGGCTGTGCTTCTCTGTTAAGGTTGACTGGTTCAAAGATAAAAAAGCTAACACACTCACCTTCCTCTGCACCTGTAGGTACGGTAACCTTGCCATTTCAGGAGATAATAAGACGAGCTGTCTAAGTGGGGAAGGGGGGTGCAATCTTTCTCAGATCTTGCTTACCGCTTTGTGGTAGTTTATTCCTCAGGAATAAGAATTCAACTTAATAACAAGGAACAACATCTTTTATTTCCAGAAAAATGCGGGAGCTGTCTAATCACGATTTTTGTTTTGAGTAAGAGAAAAAAAAAGTGGTGCTTGTACAATTGGTTAGCTTCTGAGCAACAGTCTGTGCAGGTAATGCCAAGTTTCTGCTTTCACACCTTCCTTGACTGGCCTATTTTAAGATGTGGAGAGCTTTCCTCTCCTAATTCCCAATACAACATAGTAAATCCCAATGCTACAGACTGCAGCCACTGCCATCAAATATAGTATAGTGGCTACCATGGAAACTACCGTGAACTTGAGTATCAATATACCACATAACTAGATGATAGGAAAACATTAAGATAGTCTATATCCCTGGCACACTAAGTCATTAACATAATCTGCCACATGAATAATAGGCCTACATACAAGTAATGAGTTCCTCATCCCTTAGTGAACAGATATACTGTGCTCCACTGTTGTTCACTGACAAACCATATTAGCAGATCACTTAGTCACTGTATAGAGGAAACACTTAAACATGTTGTTACAACCAAAGAGGCACATGAGCTCAGGATGCTGAATAAAAGTATGCTGCGCACTGTAAGAAAAGTACAACATGGATTTCGACGTACAACACAGTCAAAATGGTGGCTTACTTCTTTTCAAAACTCATGAGAAAGGAGAAAATATGTCTCCTAGCTAGACAGGAGCAACAACAGCGGTTTGATCTCTGCTTGAGCTCCACTGTTCAATTGCTAGTCACAAAGATGTAAGAGCATATGTCTGGCATTTAACAGCCATGAAAAACAGTCATGAAAAAGGCTGGGGAGACGTTGACTTTATTCTGAAATCACTGTCTCGGTTGTTAAAAACATGTGGATAGACAAAACATGCTAACATGCAACACACACACACACACACACACACGCACGCACACACACACACACACACGCACGCACGCACGCACGCACGCACGCACGCACGCACGCACGCACGCACGCACGCACGCACGCACGCACGCACGCACGCACACTTAAAAAAGCTCTGGAGACAGCAGACTGATTGTTTATCTGCAGCGTAGCATAGAGAATTGAAATCCACAGCCACAGATAAGACATCAATCTTCCTCAGTAGGCTGCGTAAATAAATCTGATTACGGACAGAATCATTTCCCCTTTAGAATAGTTTTATCTGCTCATTGCATGCCTCAGCCACCAGATTACTCAGAAAGTGTTGGTCACAAGGTGGCTGCCCGCCTCGCGCTCGTCTCACATCAGCGTTGCAGGCCTGTTGCCAATGGAATGATGTCATATTCAACTCTTCTTCAAAGTATCTGTCAGAGAAAAATAAATCTGCTAATCTGAGCCTTAATTTTCATGGAAACGTTTTATTTTAAACTCGCTTGTATTTTAATATTATAAAATACATAAGCTCAGTTCTCCTTTCAATTTAATAACTTCTTAAACATTGATTATTACTGTTTGCGGGCAATTTTGTATATCTTCTACGTACGGGATGTTATCTCGTCAGTACAAGATAAACCTTTAGGTTTTATTAGACTGTTTTGAGAGTGAGAAAGCCGTGCAGAATAAAGTGCTTAGTGCATGATACAAAGGCATTAAAGTTCAGCCAAATGCAGCAAAAAATAAAAAAAATTCTTAGTCAACTACAAATGCCCACTGTAAAACAAAAAGGCACTATGCATAGTCGCCGGCAGGATTCTATTTTTTATAGTCTCGCCCCCTACTTCCAAGATTCACACTCAGTAAGCGAGCAAGAACTACAAATTGATTGATTTTTTTTTTTTTTGCACTAACGTTACCGATACAACACCACTGTAAAACCAGGATTAGCCCCCCGCATGCATTTCAAATACCAGCCAACAGGCAGGGCTTACACAATAATCATTGCAGCTCTCATATAGTCAAGCAGAAGGCCAAATACACACACAGCCAGGACCAAGACACATACACGCAATTGAGTCGGGTCAATAGGTGAAATAATACATCTTTAATGAGGAAATTATTAATTACATTCTCTAGAGCTGCAGTCAGCTGCTGTGTCCCCATTAGCAGGCTCTGTTTCAGTACTATGGACAGCGCCATACCTACACACAACCCCCCGGCCCCTTCCCACAACAAACAGCGCTGTCCATGGTTCAAAAACAATAGCTAACGATTGTCACATGTAGGCTCTGGACATTTGCCTGAGTTATGGTCAATAAATAAATCATATTCCTGACATCAAAAGAGTGAAGGTTAGAAATAATGAAGACATCTTCAAGGTTTCATTATGTCATTGACGTGCATACTCATTAGCCATGTGGAGTTAGCGCTGGTATAGAGGAGAGGCTGGTTTGTTCTCTCTTTGCATCTCCTATGTAGGAGAGAATATCACGTACGTAGGAGATTTTGGCCTGCAACTTTTTTCTTCTCACATTGCCTCTCAAGGCTTCCGTAGGTTAGACATTTTCAATGTGAAACTAGTTACAAAGTATTGCATTAAGAGAAACTAATCTAATCTGAAGTAAACTGATCACAACTCTGATAATGAGACATGACAATGTCAAAACATATTCTGATTATGTACGTAATTGCTTTGCAATTTCCTATTTGTGCATCTAAGAGAATTTAAATGATATGTACTCTAAGTCGTTTCTACTGAGCGTCAGCTCATAATTTTAATACATTTCAAGCTTGTGAATATTTTATGCAGCAAAGGAAAAACTAATTCCTTATAGATTTGGATAAATGAGATAATATATTGCCAGAGTGTACTAAGCTTTTACACACTTCTCAACTAATTCTAGTTTGTTTTCACATTGTAATGTGTTGGAATCCCATTCAACCAAAACAGATTTGTTGGTGTTTCTCTGTTAGATGTGATAAAACATTAAAAAGCATTCAGACTGAGATCAGTTCACTCATGTGACCTGAATTAGCATATACAGCCACTAAAAAGGAATTTGGGCAAATCAGACAAGCCAGCGGCTGAGCACATCCACATTGTACGAGCCTGCATTCAGCAGACAGGCATGTTGACAAAGCATTGCTTTAAAACACACAAGATAAAAGAATAATTTGGTCCAATTTTGCCAGAGGGATGCTTATCTCAGAATACAAATAAGGTCAAAAGAAAAAAAACAGTCACAGGGCCTGTGATAAGATCATGGTGGAAAAGCAAAATAATCTCTGTAACCCCTCTGAAATGAGTTATGCTCCGGATCCTTGTAGATGTGGTTATGCTTCTTATTGCCACTTACCTCTGGTGAGGACAACACGAGTCACCACAATAAAAAGGTAAATGAATAAGTGATGATGGCAATAAAAAGGAAACGCAGAAGTTTGGCTTATCAGGACAAAACAACGGACACATTTTTACTCTAGCACCACCATGATAAGAAAACTGGACTTCAGTGGAAATAAACACGAATCATAAATCATCACAGATTAGATGTTAGCATACTGTACTTTGGCGTAATCTCTTCCACAGCAAGCAATTGTTGCTTTCAGAATTGATCAGGAACACTGTGAGTGTTTGCAGTTGTAGGGAGAGAGAAGCTTGTTCGAAACACCTTCAGCTACAGTGCTATATGGCGGTTAATGGTAAGAAACAAACAAAAGAATTTTAAAAGTTTAGGATTCATCAAACTACTTCATTTGACAAACGATGTCAAGAAAAGGGCAATAACTGTGAGAGCTTGTGAACAAAACGACACTTTTTGAAGTTAGGTCTATGTCCTACCAGCAATGAGCCGAGATCGGGAAACTGCACCATGAGACAGTAATGAAAAAAAGTGCGTTTCCATCAGCTTACTGCTTCACCTGTCTTTAGATGAAGGGAGAAATGAAAGATTGCTGCAACAGAACTGTCTATCACTTATGGACTACAACCCATCAGAGCAGGATACCATTCAGAAGACAATGGTGGATCACAACACATTCTAAGCACACTTCCTTCTTTTTGATCAATCATTGAAGATGACAGCTGGTTGAGTAATTGACATAGAAAAATATGAGATGTATGGGGTAACCGAACCACTTTTTGGATAAGTATGATGCAAAAAATGAATTATATAGGAATTGCCCTATTTCTGTTACTTCCCACTTCTGTCAGCAGAGCAGATGTTTAACTACTGGCAACTGTGTAGTTTGACTACATCCAAACAAAGAGAAGGCCTCACTTCCCTACAACAATCATTTAATTATGGGGCAAGCCATTAGGGCTACAACTAACAAATATTTAAATTAATAATCTGTTTTCAGCATCAACTTGCTTGAAAACAATACAATTACTCTTTTGGAGATAGTAAATTCGTATGGGATGCATGATCCTCGCTTTTCCACAACCTATTACAAAATGACATCTATTATTAACTAATAGATTAATTAACATCTTACTGACCCCTGGTTCTTGGCACATTGAGGAAGAACTGACAAATATATACAGTTTGTTAGCATATTTAAATATTTACCATCTTTAAAACTATACAGTCCATTCATGTTGACGATTATGCAACCAGTAGGGTCCAACCTTCACTTCAATCAATTAAAAATCAATAAGTAAAACCAAAAAGAATGTTTCTCTACAAATGTTTGTTTACAAAATCTAAAACTGGTTCCAATTATGAACAGATCTGAATCTCAGATCCCCAGCACTTACT
Organism: Gymnocephalus cernua; assembly: GCA_023631565.1. NCBI lineage: Eukaryota > Metazoa > Chordata > Actinopteri > Perciformes > Percidae > Gymnocephalus > Gymnocephalus cernua. The sequence goes on from CM042435.1 coordinate 18,890,858, forward strand.
ATTCTGTAAATACATGTTTTATAAGCATTTCAGTGGTCAATTGTGTCTGTTTTATGTAAAAATACAGCCTAATTAGCCCTCTTCAGTTTGTATGCACATAAATCAGAAAAATACAGGTTCAAAGCTTGATCGTTAATCACTGGCTGGATAATTAAACACATACAGCTGCAAAAAAATAATAAATTATAATTAAACCTAAAACACAAGTGGTGCACAGATGCACAGCAGTAAGAGCAGGAGGAGGAAACAGTGAATTCTCTAATCTGCACAATTTTTCACAGCTGCTGCTGCTTGCTAGCATTGACAGCAACCAAACCAGTGTGGTGGTCCATAAACTGACATGTGACAGTAAGTTCAATTTCCCCTTGTTTTGAGATGTGCACACGTAACACAGTCCAAACACTAACCAATATATTAGGCTGCCACACCACACTATGATAAATCATGCTAATGTAAATGACTATATGCCAAGAGAGTGAAACGGTTGCACCTGTAGGCCTGTGGCCGTTTGTTTTGTGATCGCTAAGGGCATAATGAGCAATGGGCACCCTGTGCGAGTAAGCCTGGGTTGTTTTGCCCTTTGTGTTGCATTATCTGGCTGACCTGTCACAGCTGTATCACAGCAAGGTTTATTGGATTTAGAGGCAGGGCTGTCGCGGTTTACACCTACACCTTCTGCGATCATGGGTGCTGATCAGCATTTCCTGCGAGTTACCATAGTGTCTCATTTTTAAAAAAAGCTGCCTGCTGTGGCAGAGACAGTACATGCTGATGTTAATGTGATGATGTAGTAGTTAGCAAATGACTGTAGGTGATGAGTGGGGACCCAACAAGAATAAATTGGGGCATACCAGGGCCTGTCACCCTGGTATTTGAAAATATTGAACAGATTACAAAATCGTGAATATTTTTGAAACCTCGCTAGCGACCTCGTTTTGTGCATGAAAATTTGTCATGAAGCAAAGCCCCCCCCTCTTGTCTAAGGCAGTAGTTGGTTCCCAACCTGGGAGTCGGGACCTCACTGAGGGATGCAACATAAATCTTGCAAGGTTGCAAGATGAAAACAGAAAAAAAAAAACATTTATGCTACACAAACTCATATGTATATTTTCATACGTTCTTTTTTGCTTGTGAATTACAGGGTGATTTTATATCTTCTTGCCTCTCAAAAGGTGAGACAGGAGGGTAGTTGTAGGGTAAATGTTGTTCAATGAAAGTTCAATACAATATTAAGAATCACCTCATTTAATTAAATTTCATCTCAACTACATTATTGATTTTTTTCATTCTATAAGAAGGGTTTACAATTATGATATGGTAAAAGTTTCATTCCTATCTGCATGTCATGGTAAATGCAGTCTGAGCAAAGAACTCTCTTTACTCCCCCTTAATTCCCATGAAAAGTTTTCACCTTGAATATTCCCGGAATTTTGCAACCCTAGTTGTACTGAAACTCAAAACCGAGGACAAGTAGTCACAGAGCAAGTACATATTGCTTTCAAGGGTCTCACTTAGATACAAAGGTTGGGGACCACTGGTCTAAAGTATCACAGTACGCAGTAGATACAGTAGCATATGATTCTCTTAATTGGAACCAAGGGGCTAAGCTAAAAACTCAGAAAAAACAGCTTCAGACAAAAAAGTACACAAACATGTGTGGACAGGAGTGTCCAAACTCTACTGGCCATCTAGTACCTGTAGCTTACATAGAGCATACGGAATATGAATTATATTGCCAGAACGGAAACTCGATTCCTTGCTGGACTATGCACTAGTCACATATTTTTCAGGGCCACAGGTAAGCTGCTTAACTCCACCTCTCGAAGTGGGACTACAGAGTGAGGGATAATTCAATAAATGCAGCTCTCAGAAAGATCATGGCTTCTGGCATTTCCCCCCTGCAAAGCCACGACACCGCCTGAAATCTACAATGACAAAACTGACAGCTGTTGACTGGGGACGTGGCATTGAGGAGAATCAGGTCCCGGCACACAAACTCATCCCGGCGCTCCCGCATCATCGCAGTGACAGGACTCAGGAGCCAAGGACTGGCACAGCAGGGAGAGGGGATGGGAACGTTAATGTATCATTCATCAGAGCTCCGCAGCCTGCCTCTACTGCAGTATGAAAACATAACTGTAATGAAAATCCTATCGATCGGGAGTCGCTTCCTTTTAGACAAATTGCACTGTTTTCTCTGCCTTTCAATTGTTTGGAAGGCAAATGTAAAGAGCAAAGATGAAACCCCTGGAGACATCATCGTCAATGCTCCATCATGACAGGCAGACCTCGTATCAACTTTAGCTACAGACGGAGCCTTCTGCAGAACCAAAAACATCAACATGTATTTAGAGATATTAATCAGCATTGAGAAAAAGGCTAAATGGATTATCGTGTTCAATGAACAAATTGGCCAATCAAGCTTATGATGTAGCATATAATTGACTCGGGTTAGGAAAGAAATGCTGTAATTTTCGAGGCTTGATAAGATACAGTAATAGGTGCAGTATGTGCTATTCCATTAAAAAGGGATTTCCAGAGGATGTCAAATGTGTGTAGAAATGCATTTTTGCTGTAACCAAGAGCATTTTAGTCTGTTGAAGTTAATGCTCACTGTCACCTTAATCCACCTACATACAGAAACTCTGGAGGCAGGGGAGGCCTCGTTGTTAGAGAGACCATCTCTGCTTTGATATACCAACACCCTGCAGAAGTGTCCTTGATCAAGAAGCAGCTGCAGGGGAGCTGCTCCTGGCTGCCCCTGTGTGCTCGCCCCTTTGCTGCAATGCAAACATACAGCTCTCTGAGGAAAAAGCATGAAAAGCTCATTTCAAAAACAACACTGCTCATGTCAGTGCGCTGAACTCTTTTTAACAACACTAGAACTGTTCTCTTGGTTAGTCAGCCCTCCGACGTTTGGTCTCCGAGGCCTCAGAAGCATCGCGATGGAAATCTTTAGGAAAGGACATCAGTGCCACTATCACATGGTCATTAGGGACAGAACAGACAAAGAAAACTATTTTAAAGTACTGCAATACAGCCAGCTATGTGGTCCCAAAGGAGGCTTTTGCAGAGCTAACATGCATGAAGTGACAAGACAGACAGCGAGCGTGGATAACCATCTCAACCATGTGCAGTCCTCCTGCATTTCTAAATTAAAGATAGGGAGATAGCACAGCCACAATCTGTGCCTGGGATCGCCATTCTCTGGGGAAGTAAAGGAACTTGGAGGAAATAGATCAACCCAGCATCTCAGGGGTCAAGGGTTTATTTAATGAAGTCATATCAATGATGCCTGCTCCTTTCTGTTATCACCGGGTGGCGTTTATATAGAGGGGCGGTTGTGAGGGTCGTTGCAAATGCCACTTTCATTATTTATGTTTCAACAGTCACTAATAAAGATTGAAGACTTAGATCATTTTAAATCTATACAATTATGACATCGCTGCTCCATGTATAGTAATAATTAAGTAGACACATTGTATAAATTGTATAACTGATCATGTATTATTTTTAACCAATTACTTTCTAATGTTTAAACATCCTAAATTTCTTCAGGGTGAACAACTTTCGGTAACACTTCACTTGAAGGTATCTACATAAGAGTGACATGACACTGTCATGAACACATGACACAGTCATGACACATGATCACTAACTCTAACCATAACTTGTCATGACAAAAAACAAATGACACTTACTAAAAGAAGTTAGTTTATGGCACGTTCATGACAGTGTCATGTCACTTATGTAGATACCTTCAAGTAAAGTGTAACCCAACTTTCTATAAAATTGAATTTCAGTACTCCCACTGTGGAAATTATAAATGAGATGGTTAACTGAGCATCAGTTGCTATTTAAACCCACAAACTCCATGACAGACTCTGCCAACTGGGGTGAAAATTTTAAACTCAGAAACCTCAATTTCTACCGCTGCGCTACCAACTGTTCATGGTGAATAACAAAATGTGTGGGTGTGTGGGTGGGACGGTGTGAACAATTCTGTTTCTGTAAACCTCATGAACACCACTTTGAACTAAGAAATACAGAGAGGAATTCAAACTCTTTTTTTTGGTGGAAACATTTGCATCTTTACTCAACGCAAAGTCATGATGGAACAATAAATGGACACTTGTATTCATATTGTATACATGCAGGGCTTGAAATGAACTTTTTTGCTCACCAGCCACTGTAGCTAGTGGTTTTCCAAAAGCTACTAGCCACTCAGCATCTTAACTAGCTGCTATTTTGTGGCAAATTTCGTTTTATTTAAATAAAGTTGACAATGGTTTGCTACAATTAATTTGAAGAACCAGATTTACAACCCTTTTAAATTCAAATGAGCACTGTAAACACCAACATCAAGACTACGTAAAACATAACACTGCAGTCATCAAATATTAGCTCTGATAATGTGTATAAAGATTCTTTTTGTATGAAAACATGCAACCGAATAAGAAACAGACATAAAAGAGTAGCTTCTTATGCATAGGCTAGGTGGTGCAGGGGTGTAGAAGATTAGCTGAAAGTAGTTGAAAGTGATTTGGAGCGGTCAAGTGTCACTAAACCGCCGGCACGCACCCTCGGTGATGGGAAGCTGAGCGCACTGACCAAATGTCCTGCTGTGCGCTCTCTCTGTACTTCTTCTACAAACCTATACCTAATACAGTCAATGACCTGTTCAGACGCAACTGCTGCCTCGGCTTGCCATGTCGCGTGGGTACGCTGAAGAATGGAGCTCTGGGGGATATTTTAAGGATTCGCAGCGCCTTGCTGGTCTGGTGTGCCGTACAGGCCACCGTACTCCGGCCGAGGGCTGCCGCTGTACACTGGGTCACAGCTGTGTTCCTGTGTCGGGTGGTGGCACAGTAGGCTACTCCACCAGTATTACAATATAAAGGCATGCCACCCGCCAAAGTGGCTAGCGAGAGTAACTGTGTTACCCGCCACTGCCGAAATCTAGCCGCATTTGGCGGGTGCTAATGTCAAGCCCTGTATACATGCAGTCATGGTAACACAGAGTAATTAAGCCATCAGTGAAAATGAAAGAATAAGCCAGAATTGAGGATAAACTGACACAGGGGCTTTTACGACAATAACCCGACATGCACAGGGAATTAACCAGAGTATTACAGCTAAACCTGTGGGACTCTGTGCAGCTTCTCTAGGGAAACTTAGACACATGGACCGGTATACATGCTGTGACCTAGGAAACAGGGAGGGCGAAGGGATAATACTACTCTGCCTTTGAAGAGAAAAAAAATAGGTCAAATCTTGTGGTTTTAAATAACTGCAGTGCTTTTTTTTGACCAAATATACTTCAATTATCAAATCATTTTTAATTCTGTCAGAATCATTAGCAGCTCCGGCCAAGAAAAGAGAACTATTTCTTGACATTGGGAGGGCTTGCATTTCCAGGCTTGTGTTTTGACTCCAAGTGTCATGGGGATTTAGTGTGACGATGCTAATGCCAAGTGTTGTACTCCTGCAATGCTTTGCAAGAACATGGCACATTTAACATTTTGACTTTGCACACAATATTCCCTAAGACTTAAAGGTATAGTGGAGGATTTTCCCGAATTTTAGAAAAGAACCGCCCTCTCCACTTTTTGAAAAAAATACACATGCGCAGCACTCTACCTGCTCCTGAGAGGGAACGCCTATTAAACGTGTGCATGAGAGAGCATGCACGAGCCTAGTTCTCCTCGTGCACGCTCTGTTTACAAGTTGCTGTCGGCATGGCTCTACAAGCCTACTTTCCAAAAAGAAGATTTGCACTTTTTCCACAATGTCAGACTCGCCACCGGTATGTGAAAATCTATTTACGACAAGCATCTCTATAGCTAACTTTAGCATGCTACAGGCCAACAAACAAGCTATCGTCTAGCATCTAAGTTGTTGTTTTTTATTGCTGGTGCGTTTAGAGCTTTCAAGAAGAGAGTCTTGTGGGATCTGATATTGACTACGAGTCCGTGCCCTGTTCATCCCGACCAAGATCCAGGAGGGGGGGTGTGCTTAGAGGCCGAGGGAGACGAGGTCGGGGCGGGGGCGCAAGAGCCAGCACCAGCCGAGAGCGGGGAGAAGGCGATCGTGAGAGAGGGGGAGGCAGCGTTCGGCTAGAGGCCGTGGCCGTCTGCTCGCTGACCTGTCACGGCACGTACGACGGCCTTACGTAAACATATCACCAGAATGATTGACAACTAGGAGGACCAATAGTCCTTTAAATTAACAATGTGGAAAAATAACATTACCACTCAAAATAAAAGAAACTGAGGAATGGCACAAAAAAAAAAGGATTCATAATTAGCAACTGTTGTTTAAAAATGTACTTAATGCTGCTATGATTCATCACTGTCTTAAAGTGTTTAGTGCCCACACCAGAAACAAACTCTTCTTAAACACATTTAGTTTGCCTTCCAGTGACTCTGTGACAGCAACTAAGATTAAATGAAGACAAAGTAAATACCCTGCTGCTTTTTAACTCATATTTTACAGTTGGCAGCAATGCAAAAAAAATGCCATTTTAAATTGATTAAAAAGGCAGGAAAATGCAAATTTGCATATAATAAAAATTAATTCAGAGTTAAGTGATTATCAGGAAAAATATTCAGCTCAGTCAATTGAATTTATTTATATCCATAGCCACAGGAAAATCACAAATCATTCTTCGTAACATTTCATTTAGTTGTTATTCTGCACACTGTTTTGCTTTGTTAACACGCTCACCTTTTGAATTTAACCTCATGAATAAAACCAAACAGAAAAGGGGGGAAATAATAACACACTAATATTTGATTTCCCCCTTATCGTTGCCTAATTTTAATAGTTTTAACAGCCTCACACATTGAATAATTACAGTCACGTGCATGTAGTATACAGTATGTGTGTGTGCAAGCATGTGTTCGCTGGGCTATTCATTCAACACTTATTTTTCTTCTTTTTGTTGAAGGAACCGCCAGCTTAGCTTCAAGCACATCACCCTATAATTGTTCCTTGGTTCATATCGGTCATGACACTTCTATAGGTCTGCAGCCACTGTCACAAACCACAGCCTGCAGCCAAAATGGGGTCGCTCTATTTTTTCCTCAGTATCTCATACAACCAGCCTTTGTTCCTCATAGCACAATCTGGAGATGCCATTAGTGGGGAGGGAGACAGTGATGTTTAGTGACAGCCAAGGACTCCTCTGGTAAAAAAGTGCCCTAGAGTCATCAGAGTGTCAAACACACCCCTCCGCTCTGACTGAACACAGCCTCGACTCCCACAGTTCACCTTTGTTCTAGCTATATGAGAAGCAGGAAGCTAATTGTGTGACAGGGGTCGCGGTGGGCAGCACCCACAACAGCCGGAGTTGTGCGACTGCGTAAAGCTGCCAGCCCGTCTTGTCAAACATACTGCAGGAGAATCCGACACAAAAATTAGGCGAGAGGGGGAGGCTCTCATTTTGCTGCAAGTGGCAGTTTTTGTCTTTGTGTTCTGTTCGTGACTATTGTCATCACATTTAGGGCTGAGCTCAAAAACATGCAGAAATTCTGCAAGCGGCTGGGTAGGATGATAAGAGAGAAGCTACATGGCCTGTTTGGAGCTGATAACTCAGCATAAATCAAACACCTTCTGGCAATTCAAATAATTTGTACAGTTGGGCATCCTATGTTGGAAGGGGATAGAAGAATTCAGAGTAAGAAAGTATCATGCTTCAGTGCTCCAAAATTAAATGCTGCAGACTTGTAAAATTAGATCTTCCAAGTGAAATGCTTACAGTATGCTGTGATTTACCAGCATCACCGTGTAATATACGACACATGTTCTACATTATAAATTAGCTACAACTGCAGAGTCTTTTTTATGACTACTTCCATCACAAAAGTTAAATAATATGAACATATTTTATTTCCTCTACCAGTAGATGCAGAATGAGTGAAGGGCTGACTCCTCTGTGGTTATTTAACACAGCCAAACAAACTGAGTAAATCAGCTTGTGGTTCATTTGTGGATACCGTCATGTGGAGACAAGACCACAAACCACTCTATAGGCAGTTAATGGGTTTACTTGGCTGCTTCATACTTGTGGGACCTCAGGCCCTACTGTTTACTTTAGGCACTGGCAATTTCTACCAGGCTGTGGAGGCTCTATGCATCAGTGCTGGCTTAACACAAAATGGCAGCCTGTTACAGAGGATGGGCACAGATAATGCTTGAGTTTACGTTGGAAAAAAGTCCACACATGAATCTCAACCAAAGAGTGCTACTTAGCTCAATGCTGGGAAATGTGTTTTACTATTTGAAGTCTGAGTCATAGATTTACAGGGCTATGGCTGACATCGTAGAGTAGACAAAAATTGTAATTCCAAATGATCTACTGTCAGCTTCTCGGCCCCTTTAATGAGTGAGGAGAGCTAAGGTATGCTGTTTATTAATATAATGGAATCTGAAAGGTAAGACAAGCTTGATAAAAGGAAAGCTGAAGGCTGCTGAAGCAAGAGAAAAGCACCTTTGTGAGATTTTAGAAATGTTATCCAAGTAAGGAAGTCCTTTTTGTTTTGTACACGGGACTGGTTTGTTTCACAATTTTATCTTGATCCTTTGAACAGGAGTGGGACAAATCTGCTCTTTTGTAGCAGAATGCACAAAGATGAAATACTTTTTGTGTGTAGCAAATCTTTCTTCTGTGTAAAAGCTTAAGATTTCACAGTGCAACATTTCTGCAGGAAAAAAAACTAAAGAAAAAAAAGGGAAATAAGTTTAACACTGGCATTTTTAAAAACAATCGGACTCAGCCAGCAAAGTTATTATTTAATCATTACTTTAGTGGAAATGGGAGAGCAAAGCCATATGCAGGTATATTGCAGACTAAGAAATTAGAAAATAAGCCGAATTGCATTTGGCTTTGTGATGATTCAGCCTGAAACCAATCCGTCCAAGTTCTCAGTCAGGTAATTTAAAATCCAGAAATATGATTTTGGTATGGACTGTCTAATCTCACAATTCTTACAGTGGCACTTCCATCTCACATTAAGGGGGTTGATTTAGGGACATGGTCTGAAGTCTGACCCTGGAAACTTATGAAAATAAGATGATTTATAACACTTGAGATTCCAACTGAGGAACAGCAGCAACAATGGAAAAGGTTACTCAGTCACAGACAGCCTAACATAGAGTAACTAACTTTGGCAAGTCTTTTTTTCTTTTGCGAGAAACATGAGGCAACTTTGTACACACAGGGACACACATTGCAAGACAGTGTATATTTACTGTATCAGTGAAATATATTGATTATAAATCTAGGTTATACATACATTCAGGGTATCAAAGGCACAAAACTAGTAGAGTGGTTTAAATATGTATATGTAAACAGTGAACGACATACAGTTGTATGAGTACAGTTCATGTAACAATCAGGCTGATATGCAGCAATTTTTGATGATAAGATTGAAGAGTAGCTATGTATGTGGATCTGTTGATATGCTAAAAAAAGAAAAATGGTACATGGAGGAGAGGCCCTTAAATTACATCCCTGGCTCCTCCACTTGTCTCCCTTCCTCACGTCTTAGTCCGTCCCATTGAGGAAGCATGGGAGAGACGCGGGGAAATCATAGGAGGAGAGAGGAAAGGAGGAAATGGGTTTTAGAGGGATGAGACGTCCTTTCCTCTGAAGCGTCACATTAGGCTCGCTCGAGATGAGCCAGGTCTGCGCACAATCGATCACCGGCGATCACCGCCCGTTGCATGTCGGTTAGATTTGTGTCTGACTTGATCCTGACTTGCTCCGACGTCATGCACACGTGGGAAACAATAGCCTCATGGAGGTCAAGGCGGCCGTGCAGTTTACTTTTCACCAACTGCAAGACCCAGGCGGACCCAGGGCATGCTGGGAAACGCCTGGGCCTCAGCTGATCTAACAGCTGATTGGTTCAGAATCGACTCAACATGATGACGTTTTATATAAACTTTATTGTTTTTGAATCGGAGGGATTTTAACTGCTATTTGTCTGATTTGATATTCTGTACAGAACACGTTTGTTACCTTCAGAAATCAGAGACTAAATCAATTCAGATTACGGATCATCTACAGTCTGTTTATTATCATCAGCAACAGATCGCATGTAAAGCACTTTGACAGCTACTCTGTCATAATAAATACAACTGGAGGCTGTGTACAAGCTGATATATGGGTCTGATAACCTTTTATTAAATCGGAACTAACAGGATGTGAGTGTTTCTGTGACTTCCTGTTCAGCCTGAAGACGGCTGTAAATGGCTTTAAACTGTCCGACTTTACCGCAGCTTTTTTGTCACCGCCCCTTGCTGCTACAGCCTGCTCTCGTCCACTTTACAGGCGAGGCGCAGTTCATCTCAAACGAGCCTATTAATTTGTCTGCTGTATGGGCGGAGTTAGCAATGGCTTTCAGCTGCACGGCTTCCGGGAAGGCTGCTATCGCGTATCCTCGCCTATAGCTCCTCTGTGATCCCTCCTCGATGCTCGCTCCTCAGGGCAGAAATAGGAGCTTTGAGACAGCCTTCACCGAGGAGGGACAGAACGACTTCCGGTTCAGTCGAGGACCGAGGAGCTATCAAATAAGGGAAGTGAGAAGCACCTTAAATGAGGCCCAGCAACAGTTACAAGTGGGAAGGGAGGGGGTGATCCCAGAATGGGGCAGCTTTGGATCAAACAAATTACGGAGAGAAAAGAAAAAAACATTTTTCACTTTACTTCTTCTACTTCCCCTCTCTCTTTTACTATTTTCTCTTATGTTATTTATTTATAAATTTCCCTCTTTCCGATTCTTCATTAGACACTAATATAGAAAGCAAAAGTGGGATCACCCTCAGGAGGGTGCAGCACAATGTAAGTCGGACATTGCTTCCAACTCAAAACTCAAACCCTCCAGAGAGAGCCATTCATTGTGGATTATTGCACCTTTATAAAGTTGTCATGTCTGGTAGAGATTAAGGGGACCTGGTGCTCCCTGGTGCCGCACCACATCAGTCTGGCCCAGTGGAGCCCCCTGGTGCCCCGAAGTCTGGACCAGAGGAGCATGCCACCAAAAATCTCTGCGAGAGCCAAGCTGATAGTCCAAGGGTCATATAAGAAGCAAAAATAGGATACATCTATTAATGATAATAGTGGAGACAAAAAAATGAAATGAACAGAATTAGAATAAATAGTACATTCATTCTAAAAGGGTGAAACCTACACAATTTGTCATACCTCAAGAAACACCAGCTGTTGAATTTTGAGTGTGTAACAGTGAGTCCATCTGAAGGAAATACTCCAGTAAAGATGAGGGGATTTTGGTACAACTAGCCTGTGGTTTCTGAATATAAAGAACAAGGCTTTGATTAAAGTGCAACTGAGGACACAATAAAAGGACCTTGAAATTGAAACCTTGAAATCCAAACTCCAAACTGTCGGTTATAAATGTCCTCATATTCGGAAGGACAGAGTCGCGTGTAGTTGCATGTGGTTGCATCTAAGAAAATGGAGAAAATACTGCATCTTGCTGACACTTGACATGTCACCAACATCAGGAGCACAGATTCCTTATCTTGATACTGATGAAAACACAGCTGTAGAGGAAAATAACTAGACTGTGTGTTCCACCTCACTATAAACTCCATTGGCTATTGTCATCACAGTTACATATACAACATTTGGCAAACTCTCTTATCCAGAGTGACTTACAATGCTGCTCAGTATTCAGGATTAAAAATACCACCATCAAATCAAGTAAAATTTACATTTTGCGACAGTTGCGACCACTTTTGGGACGATTCTGTGATCCCCACTGGACTGGTAATGTGCAGACGCACAGACATGCTTCAAACATCACAAATGTTTGATATTAAGCAAAGATCAGTTTACAAGTTTATCAGGGTATTCCATAAGGTTGTAAAAAGTATCAATACTTCCACAACATGTTTAAAATGATATAATCTCAGTTAATTATACATAGGATAGTATCGCAATTACCGAAGCAGAAGAAAAAAACTTTGCGTTTTGATTTTCAATCAAACAATCATTATCATTTTACAAATATGTTGGTATGTGTTCAGTGACTTTCTGTACCAGCACTGAGTGCAGAAAGTCTTATCAAAACTGTTTTTTTCTTTTTGTCATGTTGTCGAAAGAGGCATTGAGTATCGATTTTATACTGTATTGTAGAGCTGGGCAATATATCAATATCGTGATATGAGACTAGATATCCTCTTAGATTTTGGATATCGTAATATGGCATAAGTGTTGTCTTTTCCTGGTTCATTACTGATGATTATTTATCAAAAATCTCATTGTGTAAATATTAGTGCTCTCAAACGATTAAAATATTTAATCGCGATTAATCGCATTAATGTCATAGTTAACTCAAGTTTAAACGCAATTAATCGCACATTTTTATCTATTCTAAATGTCCCTTGATTTCTTTTTGTCCCATTATTTTTTCTCATTTTAATGCTCTTATCAACATGGAAAAGTGGATTGGCTTGCTTTGTGCAAATTATTTTTTTTTAATTTAAAACAATTAACGCCGTTAAAATGGGTTTGCATTAACACCATTAATAACACAAACTGACAGCCCTAGTAAATATTTTGTGAAAGCACCAATAGTCAACACTATAATATTGTTGCGGTATCAATATCGAGGTATTTTGATTTTCTCCATATCACCCAGCCCTACTGTATTGTATTGTTTAAAATTATGGTTGGGTGATAACCCTTAGTATTCAAAACCAAATCCACGAGTCATTGAATCTAACAAATCATTTTTCACTAAGTCATACCTGGTTCATCCCAATTGACTTTTCAGCTCCAATTAGGTTGTCAAATCTGGAATAATTGAGATGAATCCTTCTCCGTAGTGTCTTTAGCTTATGAGTGATGAGGTATTCCGAATTGGGAGTAAAAATGTACTACAGTGACTCAGAAATAAAGGATGAATAAAGTCATTAGAGGAGCTGTTAACAATATTGTATGAACTGAGCTCAGTTAGAGTACATTCAATCACTGCTTGAAATTGGACACCCAAATCGAACAAATCAACTCCTTATATTCTTGTTTATTGGTCACCAGATGGTCTGCCCGCCCCAACTGCATGTTAGGCAAATTAATTAAATGAACAAATTGAACAGAGCTTTGTTGTTTTTACTGAAGGAGTTGAACAGTGCTAACTCCCACAAGAAGCAACGGCAAAATTACAATCAATAATCTGTAAAAGCACTTTCTAGTCTATAAACGCCATACCAGCAAATACACATTATTCAGTGTCCAATTAAGCTAAAGTAGCATCTGCTAGGCCAGAGTGGAAGCACTACAGTATGGTGACATCATACTGTCTTTTTGACAGAGGAGACTTGAACACTAACAAGAACTGCAATATATCTTCTATCCTCCCACACCCAATTTCTTGCTGATGTCAGTGTAAATCCGTCCAATTGACTGCACCCAGAAGACTTAACCCAAGACTGCACTAATGAAAGGTATAGCAACAAACTGTATACATGACTAAAGCTTAATTAACTGGTCTGGACTGGACTACCGTAATTAAAAATAAATTAGACAAAAGTTTCAACACTTTTTAGCCTGTGAACATGTGAATGACATTCCTAGCAATGGTTTGCTTTCTATCGGCTATCAGCACAAGATCAGACCCATCTCCCATCCAAACACAACAAACTGTTATAATTTGACAGATACACAATACTTAGGTCGCCTAACGACAACTGAGTCATCTCAATGACAACTGAGCAAACTCCATCAGCTGTGAACAATAACATGCAGTTGAAGGTTGAAATACTTTTAGATGTGTTTACATTTAAACTCAAAAGGGGTAAAATAAATAGTTGATAATATGATAATTGCTTAGTATACTGTGCAAAGACCGGTGGGAGTGGATGGCCCTGTCCTGTTTGTTTCTTGTTTACTTGTGTTGACTTTCTGAACTAGTGGTGAGCCTTCTTTTCATTTTCCAGGTTGATAAACTTTATTGTATACAAGTTAGTTGCTTGGTTAGCAAATCCAGTGTTGATTTATCAGAAAATGTTGCTACAGCATCACAAGTAGCCCCTGGAAAACTGGGCTTATACCAGAAAATCATAACACATTTTTAATTTCAACAGTTGGTTCACAAGTTACTCCCGTAGGCTTGATCAAACATTCACCACTGTTACTGTCAGTTTTTAAAGTGGATTATGAAAAGATGTTCTCTCCAAGAGGATAGTACATATTGGATCTCATTGCCTGCCAGCTTTTAACTGAACAAATCCAATATGGGTATCTAATGGTACAGTAAATAGTGCTTTCAGTAGTCCAATACTTATGCTGCGTTCCAGGCAACCCGTAACTCGTGTTTTCACAACCTTCTACCCGTGAAAGTGCCCTGGAACGGCCGTCCAACCCGTAACTTACTACCCGTGAACTCGTACCAGATTTTGTACTCCCAGTTACAGTTTTTGACGTCACACACACATAAACAACAATGGCAACCCCCTGTTGATGCTGTAGAGACGCCGGTGAAATAGAAATAAATAGACATGAATAGACAACGTAAAGTAATTCCGCACATTGTAATCAAAACAATACACACACAATTGTGTACTACTACAGGTTATGTTTATTAAAAAGCCCAATATATGTCGCTGACTAGAAATCGCTAGTATCAGCTAGCACTAGCTAACGTCAACGTTAAGTAGCCGCTAGCTAACGTCAACGTCAGCGTCAACGTCAGCGTAGCCAGTAGCTAAAGCATAGCCCAACCTGAACCCTGGAACGCTACCAAGTCGTGAGTCGTGGCTTGAAGTCGTAACTTACGGGCTAAAAATTGTGTCTGGAACGCAGCATTACAAATGTAGCAAACTGAAAAACCCAAGGAGGAAGAGAACTTTACATGTTTACAAGGGTTGTATGCTGGAAGACTTTTAAATAAACAGGAACAAGGCTGCTTTAAATGGATCTTGACTGATGTATTCTGAATTTTATTTTAAATCAAATATTTACAACATAACCTCAATAAGTTGTAATCATTTAGGTGCCATGCTGTCACAAATGCTGAATCTGAGCACTCACATTTTCTGTAGTTGTATGCCAGACCTGTACCATCAAAACATAAGCAGAAAACTAAGAGGTTGGTGGAAGCCTTCGATCACGATATAAGTAATTTCATATCTCGATAACGATATATCACAATATAGCATGTTTTCAGGTAATTCAATGAAATAACCACATGGTAAAGCCCATTTTTGTATACTCCTGTGGGAATTAAATACTTGATACATGAAATGTACAGGAGAAGTTTCATGTTATCAAAAACTTTAGTGCAAAATGAACATAATGGGCAAGGCTCAGAACGTAAAGTGTCATCCAAATGATGTAAACATTGCAGTTTGGAAATCAGTGATTTGAAATCGGTGTCATTCTTACTATAACTGAATAGGCTACTTCAAATAAGAATCTATTTCTCTAACATCACCAAATCGTCAATATTAATTCTGCCTGAAACACAGGATTGTAAATCAGTGGGTAACTCATCTTTTGAAAATTCAAGCACTGGTGACAAGAAACTGCAGGCATTAAAACACACTTTGACTCAACATGAATGCAGTCAGTGGACATTTAAATCCATGGAAGCTATAATCAAGTGCAAGGTGTGCTGTAAAAAAAAAAAAAAAAAAAGAATTAAGGGAGCATCTAGCCTCAATGGTGGCGGTGTGTTGTCATGATTAATTCTATTGGAGTAAGGACTTGAATGTGTTTTCCGTGAGCCTGGTGTTCCTGATGGCCTTGCCAAGAAAATCTGCTGCTTAGCTTTAAGCTTTGAATCTGTAATGTTCAGACCTCATTTCACATCGGGAAATGGTTTGTTTGGGAAAAACAATAACAGAGGGACCTACATAGATCAGAGAGGCTGTTCTAGCTCGCTGCCACACATTTAGGGTGCATGATAAATGGTTCACGTTTTGCGGGAATCAACTTGCATAGCATAACATCAGAATGACTTTTGGTGATGATTTCAGGGTACGAGTGGAAGAAGAAGGCAGGAAAAAGAAGATCTGACCTGCTCTTTCAGTTTGTTTCTTGACACATCTATGAGCAAAAAGGTGACACAGATGACATTAGTTATGTTGTATCAATACTGAATTATTAACTAGCTTGTTGCTAAACACATCATATTCTAACCTTACATCACACAACATGCTGTCTGGACTTGAATGTGCTCTGAGAGTCAGCGCTCTGTTGACTCAGTTGAATTGCTTGCCTAGGGCATCAGTGCCTGGACACATACACATAATTAGGAAAGGTCACTGTGCCTCCTGTCTTGTCAACAAAATCACTTCAAGATGACAAATTCTGGCTCAGACTGAGCCAGACCTCCCTCAGATACCCTTGCCAATCAAGCGCCAGCAGGCCTGTCTGGGTAGCCTTAGGTGATTCCTAATTATGTACTTTACATACCATGCTAAAGAGGGGGAAGCATAACAATGAGCCATACATTATTTGGTTGGAGGTGTGTTTTCTCTTCAAGGTTGAAGTAGCAGACAAAAGTCTCATTATCTTGTAACTTAAGACTACAAGCCGCTATAATTCAAATGAGAATTTCTCGTTAATATTACACGAAAATGTTGCCTTAGATTTTTAATGATCAAAAAAAAAAAAAAAACGATAATATCCACAAGATGTCAGTTCTTGTCACATTTACATGACCTTCACACAGTTTCGAAATTCCTTTCCCAGCGCATGCTCTGCAGACTTTCCATCCAGTCCATTGTATGATGAAGTGGAAGTGGCTTTCACATCGCTCCCTGGTGGCCCTACTAAGGAACTATTAATCTATGGCTCGCCATATTGCATTCAGATGCGCTTTCCCCAGCCACCACCTGGCCTGAAGGAAAGGCCAGAAGAGGACCCAGAGGACTGACACTCTCTTATTATGAGCTGCACCAAGACACCTCTGGGTTTCTAAGCGCTTTCTCTGACAGTGACTGATGGCCAATTAACCATTTGGAGAAGAGTATTGATCACTAAGAGAACAGGAAGGATTCTGGGAACATGTTCTAAGACACCACTATTCTCACTGTACAAAGTGAGCAGCCAAACGGCACATCATGTATACTAAAAACTAGGGCTGGGCGGTATGGCCTAAAATTTATATCACGGTATAATTTGAAGCACATACAGTAACGGTAAATTGGCATATTCCTTTTTCTTAAAATTTTAATATAACTGCTTCTTAAGGGGTAAAACACAGGTATGGCAATTATTACTGTAGCCTACTCTTAAATGTATTACTAGGACATATTTTACAAAGTAGGTCTGGACCCGAATATGGTTTGTTGGGTAGGTATTAGGTTTTCAATTTTGGGATTCGCATATTTGTCGTTGTTTCTTCTTCAATACTGTGGAACAACAGAATCCTTAAAAATAAATGCCTTTAATTAAACCGAAAGACACGTGTTTCAGCACAGCGTTTGAGAAGTGTGAGAGAAAGGTGCATTGATGACTCTGCAGTCGGCAACTTGTTGCCATCACTACCAATGTTAGCTGCTCTGTTTCAACAATGTTAAGCTGAAAAAAACAAACATACATGCAGGCTGAAATTCACCATGGTGTTCTGTCTGGGATAAGCTATGAGCAGAAGTCCTCTAGCTGCTAGGCTAATTTATACAGTGTCAAGACTGAAACACTGCAGCGCTATCCCTTCCATCTCCTTAGATGGATAGTGTAGTCAAAATTCATAACGGTGTACTTTCTATAGTGTTTATACCGTCCACCCCTACTAAAAACAAACATTACAACAAAAACAACAGGGTTTTCACACAAATACTGCATCTAAGGCTAGCACACACCAAACTGCCCGACATATCCATTTCCTAGTTACCAAGAGTCAACCAAATCAAGGCCAAAAGATTCGGGAGAAGGAAACTACAGCAATAGTATCTATCCTATCGTGATTGACTTCCATGACATCAATGAGGCTACATGAATGCTAGGACGGTTAGCAGCGAGAGAAACACCACAGAAGAGATTGAGGGCAATCTCCCAATTGCTGATACTATGTCAGACACTGTGGCCTTCCATGAATGACTGTATGGTCCAGGTTCCCATTGAAACATAGTGTAATCTCATCCCACATCAGAGGTGAAAGGTCAATTTGATGATGCCTAGATAGAAAAGCACTGATAGTGCACCGCATTTTTAGGAGGGAAACAGACCAACTTCAACCCCTAAGCGCTCTCACATAGGCCTGAATCATAGAAATGGGGTAATTGAAACAAAAGGGCAGAGTTTGACAGAGATGTAGTGCCTTTGCTGGGCCGCTGCACAGGCTGCAGAAAATAACACCAACTCCGCCCCTCTGCAAGGTTCATCCTCCACGTGTCCTCGGCAACGCCTATGTCCTTCCTTTACTCCTCAAGATTGCCATTTGCGAATGATAAGCGTAGGAACATAGCCTTCTGAAAGATAAGGCGACATTTGTTTAAACTTGTATTCATTTATGCTGAGCTATTATCTCTGCCTACATTAATCACAGTAACTCAAACTGAAGAAATTCTACTTTGCAAGACTTGGGACAGGAAAACTATTTATTCAGTTCATCTGTATTCATTCTTTCAGACATATTAATGTGACGAAAAGTGAATTAAAAAAGCAATACGTTTGATCAGCTCTGTCCTGCAAAAAAAGCAATTCCAACTCTATTCTTCATTGTCATATTGTCCAATTCAAATTCTGTAAGCAGCCTAATATTCACAACACGCATTTGTACTCTTAAGTAGTGAAATAATTTTAATTACCTTACTTTTTTTTTTTTTTTACAAAAGTGTAATCGCCTGCTTGCATGATATATTCTGCATTAGTACATCATGCCAATTTACTGGGTGAGTAAAAGCAGTTGAGAAAATAAATAATTTGATATACCCCTCCCCCCAGTGCACGAGTCATCTGTAGTCTGTGTCTTGAATTTTAATTCATCACCCATGACTAGAGGGAACAAAAACTCTTTCTGTTAGTAAATTATCACTTTCCTGTAAAAGACCATATCCCTGCAAATACATGGCGATCATTTGCCATGCATTAGCTATGGGACAGAAACAAAGTGGTTTTAAATTCCTTTGACCAGAAGGCAATTTTCCCCAATAAATTATGTTAATTCCAGTTTTCGCTCTCCTTATCGCATTCTTTAGTGAGTCAATGAGGGGAGACAAAACTGGCTGCCAAATTCTGATATAAGAATCCGTTATAATACTGTACAAATAAAGGGGAACTCACAAATTACTGTATTATGCAATAGATTTCTGCTTGTTGTCACTTAATGGCCATGTCCTTGCATCATCACAAGGTTTACACCCAATGGATATTGCTTGGACACACACACACACACCCATACCTACACCCCCCCCCCCCCCCCCCCCACACACACACACACACACACAAGTCAGATCACTCACAACACAGTGAAAGGAAAAGTGCTCAGCTTGCTCAAATCTAGATTGACAGGCGTACCTTTATTACTGACTGAGTTATGTTTCCCTGCAAAAAAGACAAGTCGTCTTTTGATACAGAAAAATGCTGTGTCAGCGCCTTGCCTCTCTGCGGAGGATAGCTCGACTGATCTCAGCTGAGACTGTCCCAGCCCTGATGTGGAAAGAATTGGCTACCAAATTACCTTCCGATCCATTTCTGGAACTCGCACTGTCCTATAAAAGTAGCCTGTGAGCTGTGATGGGAGCTCAGGAGGATGCTTGTACTGACCTAATATATGATCGAGAGTGACACACTAAAATAGAGAGAGGGGTCTGCCTAGAAATGTGAAACGAAAGCCAATAAAAAAAAAAAGTTGACCTCTATCCTTATTCATTTATTTTATGAAGTGGCTCATTGCTATTCAGGGTCACAGAAGGAGTGGGAGCCATGCATTGAGTGAAAGGCAGGGAAACACCCTGGACACAGCTCCAGTCTATCACAGAGTCAACAAAGAAACAGACGAACAGTATCAAGTACATGGGCATTTGAAATCTTGACATAAAGCTGGTCTTGGGACTGTGGAAGGAAACCCGTATGAACACGGGAAGAACACACAATCTCCGCACAGAACCAAGGCACTGAGTAACTTCTTCCTGTGAGGCAACCGGACCACTACGCCACCCATATAACCTAGCAACCCAATCTAAATATATCAGTTTCAACATGCATCATAAAATGACTTGTAAATACCACTGCACTGCCACTTACTTAGCTTAATATATGAGGTCCCTAGTGCATGACTGTTTATTTAATACTAATATATTCATAATTATACACTAATTAATGCAAGAGAAAAACCCTCTTAATTCATCATCTCAAATGTCCTGAAGCAAGAGACACAATTACACCAACTTTAACATGTTTGCCTTCTGTCCCAAGCAAGGTTAACAGTTTGGAAACAAGCGCAAGGCAAATGATGTGTGAAATCCTCGTGTTTTAGATGCTCACCAGCTGCTTCCAGCTGTGTGGCATTGTGAGGATGAGATTTAGCATCAGGGAGAATGAGTGGAATAACGTGTTTTAAAAAGATAGTCAAATGGATGAAGAGTGAAATGGTGCATTATGGGCAACTGATTGCATTAATCAAATTATTGATTTGACTGGCTTGACTGTGCACTATAGAGTGACCTGTAGTATTACGGGTCAATGGCCAGCACTCTGTGTGTTATGGTGGGCTGTCATGCAAAATTAAACTGTCATTTGGAGTATTGCCGATAAATATTTCATAAATGAGCATCTTTGATTTTTGAAATGAAAAGCCTGATTGAGTAGGAAGGAAATCAAACTGCGTTATATACTCTCTAAATGGCTCATTTGTAGCTGCTGAGGGAAACTTATCTCCAGTCAGAGTAGGTTGGTGATTTGTTTTGTACATCAAAGCACATTTGCATGCAATCGGTAGTGTCTGGCCAAGAGGCTACATCATAAAATGTAACTCATCAGTGCGAGTAGGTCGTCTAGCAACTCCGTAAAGCTGTCACCATACTGCAAATGCAGCAGGAACGAGTCCTGGCCGGAGAGAAACGTGGAGTTGAACGATCCTGTTTGCAGCCAGCAGAGCAGCCAGGTTAGATGGATGAATACAGGCTCTGAATATACGGTTTGCCCGGTCCGCTCTATAACCACACAGCTCAAAGATGTAATAACAAAATTATTAGCGTGGTGGTACTGAAGCTAGACGCAAAAATATATTGAAGGTTGTTTATGTGACAGTATGAAAAGGAGCGATATGTTACGGAGGACCGCATTTTATTGTTCACGGGCCCGTCTGTAAAACATCTTACAGTGCAGCTTCGCTCCTTCCAAGCAGGTGTAGCTCTAACTTCCCTTCCAGTCACGACAGTGGGGATAAAAACACATGCTATATGCTGCACGGCGCTGCTTAAAATAAACACATTAGCAACATATGAAAGGTGGATATTTGATAGTTGACATTTGCCTCAAGTTTTAACCTTGGTTGACACGTGTGTGGGGCACTTTCTCCTATGTAACCTTGAAGGTGCAGGCTAATTGATGAGTGTTAGTGCTAGCAAATTACAGAACAATAACGACTGCCAACAACGTGCTCTGTCACGCGCGGCTACATTTCGGCAAAAACCGCAAAGCGAACAACTTGTCGCGTCCGCGTTTAGCATACGTAAGCTACTGTGGGTTTTTTTTTTTTTCCACCGAGACAAATGTTTAACAGCCTAATAACCAAAAGCGTAAATGATTAGCTGAAACTCACCAGTGCAGGTGAAGACAGCGGAGCCGAGCCAGAGCACAAGGAGCGTAGCGCTGTACCTACAGCGGACAAAGGGGCCCAGAAGTAAGGGCATCTTCGTGTTTGTTTGTTTTTTTATCACCCCAAGTTTCAAAAGGCAGCGAGCAGAGAAGAAACACTGGCACACTGGGCTTTTTAAGGTCCGGAGAGTGTTCTCTGTATCACTTCACGCTTTGTTCACAACGCCCAAGTCTTTTTCCTCAACACATATCCTCCCGCCGTATCGTGGCCATCAGTACCCCAGCAGTGCGTCTTCGTTGCTCAGAACAACGCATCACAGGTGTGGTAAATAAACTGCTGCCTGCTCGCCGCCGCTGGTTTTCTTTTTTTTTTTTTTACACTGTGCTGTATTTCTCCAAAGCAGCTATCCGTTCACAACTCTCCCTCTCTCACTGAGCCGAGGAGGGAGACAGTTTCTGTTGCTTCTTGTCACTTTGCAGCCTTGACGCAAAAGAATACCTTCATCCAAATGCGAAAATTGTAAGAATTGGCATCAGAGGAAGAACATCTGCTTGCACGGCAACGCTGGACTGTTGAGAGAGTGAGGGGAAGGTGTAGCTGCGATGAGCGGAGCAGCAAAACCAGGAGCGGATCCTGCGTGCTCGCTGGGAATGGAGCGTCCTGAGCGCGCCCTGCCGTGTATGCTTTTTTTCGCGTCCATTTACATATCTTGAATAAGCATAACTAACCGCATATTGGCAATGCACGATAGAAAGGAAATTATGTCATCCGCATCCTCGCAAGTGTGCTTTTCATATCTTCTGCCTTACATGAAAATGATGGATATGAAATGACCATCCCTGTATGAAAGGAATCAAATTGGTGCTTTGCATACAAATTCACACAGATCACATCTGCATGCCATTGAGTTTCAGTTGCATATGCCTCTGTTTTGTCTTTAGGTTTTGTGTGTGTGCTGCAGTACATCAGTGACGGACAAACACAGATGAAGAAGCGGGAGGATTAGCGCTCCCATGAGAGTGTACACCTGTCAGCAAACTCCGACCAGGATGTGACTTATGTTCCAGATAGCTTTTTTTCTTATTTTCTAGGGGGTGCCAGTGGAGTGCTTTTCAGACTGTTCAGCCATGCCTTTTTACAACGCTGACAGAATCGACAGCAGATTATTAATACACTTCAGATGGGGGTTGTGTGTCTTTGTTTATCCATTTCTCCACTCCCACATAATAGTCAGCAGAATAATAAGTGGAAGCACAGAGCTGGACCACTGTCTTACCAGCTAATTATGGGGCTCATGTAGATGGATGATTGCTCAGATAGAGCTCAGCTATTATACAAACTCATTAAGCCTTCTCTCCATCCAGCATCTCTAGCTAAAGGTCAAAGTCGCAGTCAGGATGACAGTACAAAGCGTAGAAGCATACATGCAGAAACACACAACACCACAGCCATATAGTTTACGATCAAATCCTGATGGGCACTGTGAATGTGGAGGGGTAAGGAAGGCAGACGCACAGCAGCTAAATGCAACAGAATGACTCAGCCTCGGTCACTTGTGAGGTTGCTCGTAATGATCTCTCTCATTCTGCTAATCTGCTTTGTGTCCTATCAGGCGGTGCAAGCTGGAGTGCATCTCTTCTTGTCACAGTATGTGCCTCTTTTTCTTTCTGAAAAACTGCCCAAGCTACATGCATTTCAAATTAGGATTTGAGAATATGTATGTATACATGCACACAGTTATATTATCCTCTTACAGGGAGGGAGTTAAGCTCCATCTGTTTTTAAAGGAATTATTAGTGTGTGTTTTCTCGCTGTGATGTGTGTGCTGAGTCAAAGCAGGGCGCAACCTCTTCCACAACCTTTTCTTCCACTGATTCCTCATGGGTCCAGCATCCTGACCCCCTCTGCTCCCTCAATCAAACTACAATGAACAATCACGACCCTTTGGGGAGTTGACACATTCAGTTGTTCATCGATCTGTGGTGTTGTAATTAATTTTCTCTCCGTCATTGGCTTGAGTTACAATATCCTGAGACTTTCAGCGGCTTGTTCTCCTGCAATCAATCACCATACCAAGACAGAACCACCAATTCTCTTGTATCATCTTGATTTATTCACGGCAGCTATGATCCAAAGAGACCGGACTCGGTGACCAATTTGTATTATGAATACATGAAGCCCATTTGTATGTTACAGATTGTTCCGGTGTCTGGGTGCTTCCATAAACAGAACAATTACACTCGCAACATTTGCAGCCAATAAAGACAACTGATTCGCCCGGTCGATAAGCATCGATCCAGTGAAGGTGTCCAGCATGAAATTAATATTATTTATTGTTTACAAACAACATAGCAGGTCCCTGGAGGAGGATGCAGTGCAGGCTCTGACTGTTTACATTCCAGCACAGACTTGTGGAGAGACAGAGAGAGGGCGTATCAGCTTCCATCACGACCACAGCTTCGCAGCCTATTGTTTTGTTTATATCAAATTAAACTGCAATGCTACTCCAGAGAGATATAATTGACCACAGTCTAAGATTAAATGACTGTAAAGATCTTAATAAGCCATCAGCGGATTGCATATTACATTGCAAACCACTTATGAGGATGCAGTCCAATGAGAATGAAATTGAGGTTCAGATTTGCATGCCACAGCATTTTACCCGTTAATTACAATGCAAAAGCACTGTATGAACATCAATAGTGTATCAATTTAATTAAATAGTATTGATATGGGGTTGGGGAAATTAATTGGGAGCTAAACAAATCCCAGTGATGTTGAAAGAGTAGGTATTACTTTAACATCATAACATCTCTAATGGGTCATTCACTCTCTAGGAGGATCTAGATTATGATGGATAGGGGACCCACTTCCCATATACTATACTTAACATAGTTATGGTCAATACAGGATTCACACATATACACACACACATATACATATATATATATATATATATATATATATATATATATATATATATATATATATATATATATATATACACAGTACGCCTCATTCAGGATTCACCATAACTATGTTAAAGCACATTATCTAAAAGTAATATGAAAGCAACGATCATTACTACATTAGTAATACACATAGGCTTTTACTCCAGATCATAGTGTTTGACCGTAGCTGCAGCTCTCATTACACTAATACAAATGTTATGATCTGGTTATGCTATGCATAGCTGTGACTTAGTTTAATTAAATAATTTCACACAAGTGGAGATAAAATAGCTGTAGTGTGATCTCACCACATCTTGTGCAGTTGAGTGAGGAGCAAAACCAAATGAGAGTGTGAGAGATGGAGAGTTTAAAAAAACAGAGAGGAAGAAAGTGAAGGGGAGGGTGGGTGAGGATGAAGGAGCCATACTGAAGGTCTCTCATTTCAGCAGCACAGACTGCTGATGAAGCTGAACTTCCAATATCCCACTACTTCAGCTCTGATGATTTCTCAATTTTACAGATATGGCCTGAGAAAGTGATTTGATGAAAATGTAAAATGGGATAACCACCAAATCATATGAAATGGGCTGCATTTTATTCCATGACTATAAATCAAAAGCAGACACTCACTAAAAATTAAAGTTGATTTAATGTTTTTGATTCAAAGTACAAACGCTCCTGACTTGGAGGAAGACGGTGTGTGCTGTCGTGCCCTCAAACGAAGATTTTCTTTCCTGCAGATTCTTGACATTCTTTGTGAGTTCAAGAGCTTGACTGTTGGAAGGAGCCCAGGCAATGTTTGAGTGTAGTGCACCAAGCGTTGTTTCGAAAGGGAATTCAAACAATTTATTCATAGAATGTGTTTCCATCCCAAATAGATTCCCCTAATCTAAAACACTGCATGAGTGTTTGGAAATATATGATGATTTCATTTTCTCCCAGTCTCAGGGTCATACATAAATTTACATTCTGTCAGCAAAATGGACTAACTGACTTGTAATTCATCAAACCCACTGCTTAGCGCTTAAACAGTTCAACACATGGTAACCTGATTTTTGTTCTTCTCACAGAATTGCCTCACAGCTGTGTTCTCTAATAGGTGAGGAGGAAGAAAAAGGAGCACTTACATTTTAAAGACCTCATAAAACAATGAAATAGAGAAGGGAAATGAACTCCACGAATGACACATTTCCATGCAGACTTTAATTATGACGCGACGCATCTGCACAAGGAGTACATTTTGTTTAGCATTTTGAATGTAAAAGTCAAGGAAGCTCAAAGAAAGACAAACTCGGTACTACGGTATCTAATCACAACTAAATGAGGTGTGATTTTCTCAGTGCAGATAGTATAAACACACCATTTGCATTATTTTCACTTTTTTACATAGTATCCTATTAACTCAAAATCATGCCTGAGAAAGAATCATATTATGACGTTATTGGAACCAACTTGGACACATGAATATGCTTCTTGATATAACTCTTCACTAGGAAACGAGCGACTGTAAAAAGCGTGAAGCCAAAACATTTTTTCCCACACGTTTATTTTCCTCCTCTAGATTTTTATTATTCTCAAAAAAAAAAAGAAAGGTTTCCTGAAATATGCTTCCTGGACCCACATTCTCTTGTTGTTTTGAATGTCACATTGTCTAAGCGTGCATGGGAGAGTTAGACTTTGAATGATGTTGAATGTTTTATGACTCCCTGCTTTTGTGTCAGTCCTTTCCAGTGCTGCTCTGAGACTGTGATAGGAGAACCTCATCTACAGCTGCTGGCTCTGACAGCGTGCCGTAGGAGTAACACATCCTGTAGGCTATCCACACTTAACATTTGAGAAGCTTCATTTCAAAATGCCATGTATCAACCCTGGGAAAATGTTACCTGAAATGTAATACTGAAGATCAATCGTTAAAAAAAGAGAAAGAAATACAAATAGTTTTACTTCAAAATGCTGCATATCGATTCTGGGCTGAAAAACCTAAACATTTCATCCATAATATTTTGTTTCTTGTTATATATTCCTAATTTCATTTTTGATCATGTCTAATCACCCATCCAATCAACAACTATTATATATTGTTTATTACAAAGAGAGATATACTAGCTGCCATTACCACTGATGGAAAGCAACAAAGTACATTTACTATGAGTACAATTTTTGATACTACTTTATACTTCCACTCCACTACCACACTAAATTACAGTTATGGTTGCTTGTTACTTTAAATGTTAAGATTTTATGTATTAGGGCTTTTTCTATAGTCAATCAATTTGTCGATTATTTCCTAAATGTAAGAAGTATCGTTAGATATTTGAAGCGTCGGAAAATAGTGATGAATATCAATTTCAGTATCGTCTTCAACAGTATTCTCTTGTCTGATCGACAATCCAAAGTCCAAAGAAAATCAGTTTACAATGATCATATCATAACAGCGGAGATGCTGCCACCAGAGAACTGTTGGCAAATAATGAATCAATTATCAATATATAGTTGCCAAATAATTGCCTGTTCATCAACTGATCATTTAAGTTTGATTATAAATATGATATATTGTTTTACATAAACTACCCAGCTGTATAAAGCAGTTCAGGTAATGCACCAGTGATATAGAATGTACAGTATACAACATTGACAGAAGCTATTCTGCCTCCATAATAAGTACTTTGATACTTTAATGCATTTATCTGATAATCATTATGTATGTAAGTAACATTTCAAATGCAGAACTTTTACTTATAAAGTAAAGGATATAAAAACGTCTTCTGCCACTGGCCATTACTGAACTGTACAATAGTTTTAACCACTGTAATGGTAACGTACATTACCTTGAATGCAGCATGAATGGTAAATATATACATAGAGCTTCCATACAGTATATGCACTTACTGTTTGTTGCAGTTTTACAGAAACATCTTAAGTTTGCTAATAACTTCAGAGATATCTGCTAATCTGTTTTGCTTTCGCACCAGTAATCATTTTACACAATTTAAAAAAACTCCAGAGTGTCTCTTTTTAGATTCATTTTCAAATCCAATGAACCATTTAATTAACACCAGAGATCCAGAGATGTAAAAAAAGAAGAATCGAAGAAAACACCTGCCTTCACTAGCACATGTACATCCCTCCAAGATGTCTGGGGAGAATGGTGTTTAAACAAGACATAATATATTACACTTCTAAAAATAACACGTAAAAAAGAATGGTGAAAACAGAAAAATATATAACTTTTCTTCAAATCCAAAAGTAATGACCTTCAGTCACTCAAAGCATCTGCGTTACATAAATAAAAGGGTCATATAACAAGAATAAATGAGACATGTATTTGTCACATCGCAACTCAATACTCTCTTGGACATTTGACATGCAAATAGATACAGTTACTGTATGTTAATGGGATTAATGGATTTTTCTGTCACACAACCCACCAGATTCAATGACACTTTAATTAACTAATATTTTAGTTGCAGGTACTGTATGAGCAAGCTCTCTGCTAGATTTATGCCACAATTACAGTATATTCCAGCAGTAATGCATTTCTTGGAAACCCGGTTCAACATATTTTGACATTGCCTTAATGTGATGCATTAATGCCTCTGACTGCATTCATCTAAAGGGAGTTTCAAAAATAAACAGGGGGCCGGTGGACAACGCATGTGTGTGTTTAAATCTCTATTCTGCCTCTCGGCATTTGTTTGTTACACGTCCAATCTATTTGTCTGAACACATTCTTGGAGAGATGTCAGAATGGTATTGACAGAGACCAATCGGGAGGCGAGTGCACATATTGTTCACTCTGCACACATCCTGCTCATTCAATTCTGGGAAATTGCTGTGCCTCAAAAAAGGTTGTCATTATATTGTCACTCAGCGTCCCAGGTGACATTTACAGCAAATAACCTCACTGGCTAAGAGAAACACCACAGAGACAATATGAAGTCATGTTGTCAACTAAAGAAAAAAAAAGTGTCTAAGGGACTAAGTATTGTCTGTAATAAGATGAATGAAGTATAATTGGAACATTCATGTTATATCTGTTCATAAAAGATTTCACTTGAGTCAAGAAAATGACTTATAACTGAGGCACATTGAAACTGTAAATGAACATTAGGTTTGTCTCAGTGTAAAAAAAAAAAGTTATTTACTTAGCTTAGTTCTTTGTAATCATTTAAGTCATTTGATATCCATTTCCTATTTTCCCACACACCACATGTTTTCATGGTTTTCATTTCAAAAAGCTGTAGGATGTTCTCAAGGCTATGTGATTATTTGTATCCTATGTGGCGAGTTTTACAGGTGCTATTAGCTTTGTACAGATGACGTCTTTCATAAAAACAACCACAGATTCCTTTCGAGTGCTGCGCTCATGAGTCCTGTGCAAAAATGACAGATGGCTCCATTACTGATCAAGCCAATTTAAGAAAATACAGCCTGGAATTTGATGCAGGATAGAGGACACACAGACACACACGCACACACACGCACACAACACACACACGCACACAACACACACACACACACACACACACACACACACACACACACACTTCACTTCTTTTATAAGGATATATTTTGAAGAAGATATTTATACAGCTTATATCCTCAGCTCCCAGATGTGAATAGAAACATGAATTCAATTATTCTGAATAGTATCACAGAAGGTGAACTAGCACAGATCACATAAATTCGACAGTTGGAAAATGCCTCACATCCCACTTAATATTGACGTTGGCGGATTTCTAGCTGAGATAATGACTTTCTCCGAGCCGAACTGAATGCAGCACTCACAACTCTTAAACTAAATACATCATATCCGAATATTAATGGTAACTGGAAACGCTGACCCAAGCTGAATAGCTTAACCGCATGGTTCAGGTCAACAGGCATTGATGTTACAGGCCTCATTCATTAAAGGAAATACTTGAGCCTCCTTTTGGGGCGCGGCTCTCCTGGTGCGAGTCCTCTGCATGCCACTGTAATAGACAGCAGCTCTACCGATTAAGCCATTTTAAAAAGCACGTTCTTAAGTTGGATGAGGGATAATATTTCTTTGCTACATGCCCTCATATAATATGTATATTAGGACAAAGTGGTGTAAATGACAAAATTCAATTTGGACTGCAAATGAAAAAAATCAAGATGGCCCCCCACTGCAATAAGACACTAAATAAGACACTAAATAGAACATTTTGTAGATAAATTAAAATGAACCCTGTTGTTCTTTTCATGGCCCCCTAAAAGGGTCACAAAACATACTCAACCACGTTTTACAGTATCACTACTCTAATGATATTACTATTTTTATGGATTTTATTGTTATTGTTTTTATTGAGCCGGCACAGGTACACAATGAATTTCACTGCACATTGTACTGTGTATGATTGTGTATGTGACAAATACCATTTGAATTTGAATTTTGATTAACAACATTAATGACTCCCAATTTTATGAGAATTGCTTATAAACATGAGTGTAAACTGATACCATGTTTCAAAAGTCTGCAACAGAAAATGACACATTACTTCTATTTGGGGTCTCAAAAACCCCAAAACAATACAATTGTTATATACAATGGGTTATTAGGCTTTATATCTGTGATTGATGTTGACAATACTGTAGTTTTTATGCAGCACTAACCCTCCCTAATACATATTTGAAAGTACCTTATTGGAGTTTATATATGTTTGTTCGTAAGAGGTCTAACAGTTTTTGTCAATTTTTGACAAACAAAAGCAATATACATAAATATTTGTTTATGCATAGCACATATAAAACATGAAATATTTCCTCATTTGGTGTAAAAAAAAAGGTAATTTCTGTATTTTGTGAACTTTATTAAATGTGCTGTGTTACCATCTAAATACTAACTACATATTGGGATTCATATCGGAAGGTTGTAAAAAAAAAAGTATTTAAAGAAAGTTGGCTGTGCAATTATGTTCCTATGTTTACACATACAGCAGTGAGATCTGTGGGTCGTAAAGGCAAAGTTACCATGTCAGAAATGAACTCTGATAAATAAACCTCATACATATTTTTACTTTCTAATTGTCCAGCACTATTGGAAAAGTAGCCCAAAAAATACAAAAGGATGTTATTTAGTATAAGAAAATGCAAATAGGGAAGATTGTTTAAACATTTTACCATGTCATGGCCAAGCATATTTGCTCCAGGCTCTGAAGAATCCATTTGATAAATGTTGCACTTGCGTGGTTCACTCTAATTGTTCTGAAATTGTTTCAAAAATAAAATAATGAAAAATGATAACCAAAAGGTAGACATTAAGGCAGCAGAAACAGGGGGACCACGTTTAAATTAAGTCAGAACAAGCTTCATCTGCAGTCAGTGTATAGATGCCTTCAGTAATTGCATTATTGTTGAATTGAAATATGAATTAAGTTCTCACTCAACACATAATACATTTACTCTGTGTGTATTCGAAAGGTAGGAAAACAACTGAACAGGTCGTTTCCCATGCTGCCTCTTTAGTCCTCGTGTTCATTAAACTGGAACCATTCACCATATGATTTTAGTATGCGTTTGAGAATAGAGCTTTAGAGTAAATATGGTTTACAGCAGAGAACTCTGGGACAAGTAATTCAGCCCTTCAATTACCACACTGTACTACATCGTCATCTACAAGTAAACAAGCCTCACATTTTCTGTAAGCATCTGAAGAGAGAGGTTGTCTTAGAACAGTTGGACCTCCCAGCAATCAGGAAAAATAAGCCAGTAAAAATAGTTCAAAGAGCCATAACAGCGGTTCTCAGAAAATCCCTTTCATCATTTATCTTCTGAACCTCTCCATCAGCAGAAAGTGCTTCGGCGGCGCTGTACCATCATCACAAACAAAGACAGATTTAGCTTTAAAAGAAACAACGTATCCCTTCGCCAGTCGAGTTACACACTCCAGCCAGGAACGGTAATGACAATTCTGCAAAGCTCGCCCGTGATATATGTTGATTAAGTGCTGCCATGGTAACAATAGCATGTGATCAGCTTTGCTTGACGCGTCAAGCTTTTCATATTGTCAACACCTGAAGCGTTGGATCAGTATAAGCCTTATGTGTGGGTTGTCTGAGAATGCCTCGGTGACATATTGTTAAATGTCGGCCAGCTATTGAGCTTGTGGGGTATCATCTGTAGCCCACAAACAGGGTTGAAATTGATAAATGATGCAGCTTGAAAGGACTTGTTTAGAGTTCAGTGAGACAAGCTGTCCTGAATAGATTCAGAAGATCACATGTCAGCAGGATACAGATATATTCTTACTGGACCAAGGTTGCATGTGTCAGAGAAATTGTATCCAGCTTCCTGATGGAGTTCATTTTTCTCCCTCATGGTGAAGGACTGGGAAATTTATGAGACTGGATGACCTATCAGGGCAAAAGTTACACTGGTATTTTATACTGCATATGAGCAAACAAAGGCTAGACAAAGATTTTCTTGTGAGTGTGTTTAAGGTCTACACGATCAAAGAAATCCAGCCGCAATGGGAAGCTAATTAACAAAAAAGAAAGAAAAGGTGTCTGACTGCTGCTGTGAGTGTAAACATGCACACAGACAAAGAGAGAGAAGAAAATAGAAATCCCTGTACAGTGTGACACAATCCAGTAAACAATCCATTCTAAAACTTGGTGTTTTGGGCGCATGGGCGGCTCACCCCCTCTCTCTCCCCTTTCATGTCTTCAACTGTCCCATATTAATGGGGGCCTGGGATGCCCAGAAAATGATCTTTAAAAAGGAAAAATAAAATGTAAAAAATATATTGCTATATGACACGGCCCCATCTTTCCTCAGCGCTCTGACTTTGTGTCCATGTACGCCAAACCATATGTCACTGGCATCTCTCATATATTATACATTGTATATTTTGAACATGTATTGTATTAAATATAAAATACAGCAAAGGATTACATTGCATGGATTATTTTGCAAATACAAATTAAACGTGAAATTGAACTTGAAAAGCCCATCTGTGTTTTTTAATCTCATAAATCACATTAATACCTGTTCAGACTTAGAGTTAGTGCGTAGTTTCTGTCGTCCACATGAGGAATTCTAGGTAATGGCAACAAAACTGTCGGCGCATCCACATGATACAAGCCTTCCGTGATCGCGCACCACCCCCACCCTCCTCCACGCAGTTGCTAGTAACCAAGGAGGACACGGAGGATTAAAAAAGCATGATGGACTCTTCAGAAGAGGAAATTATCTTCACTCGAGTTTCTGCGTGCGAAAGTCGCCGGACAACATCACCTTCTGAACATAGCCATCCTGAGAAATACAGAGAGAGTTGTGTGTAGCTGATAGTCTTACTTAGCTTTGTAGCAACTCATTTGGCAATGGCTTGAATGTAACGGACGTTCATTAATATCAAAAAGTTACGTACTAAAGCCGATTCAGTTTTTATTGTGCAGGCTGCATAGCTCCAAGAATCATATCATGATGATACTGAAAACGCTATCTTTGT
This sequence comes from Gymnocephalus cernua, assembly GCA_023631565.1. Lineage (NCBI taxonomy): Eukaryota > Metazoa > Chordata > Actinopteri > Perciformes > Percidae > Gymnocephalus > Gymnocephalus cernua. The sequence goes on from CM042435.1 coordinate 18,924,019, forward strand.
CTGCAAATTGTATTATTGTATTATGCTATAAAACATGTAACAAATGGTTTATACTGTAGTTGTAAGCAGCTATGAAGACAGTTTTTACAAATGTTCAGTATTTGGCAGAAACGTTTCCTATGAAGACATACTTTACATTATTACAACTGTGTTTTACTATATTGCCATTCACCATCTGTTTTATTCAGCAGCCTCCACTTATGGTTGTCCACAGTGGAGGTGAAGTCATACGTTCACATTAATAAACACTTTTATCTGCTTACAAGTCTGTTACAGTGTGTTACAAACCCTTTATTAAAATGTTCATATCCTCTTACAACTATACTATTATTTATTTTTTTAACATACCGTATATAACGTGGATCCAGTGGTTGATTGCCCTTAACTGATGACTGTTAACAACTACTTTATCAGTGACTCAACAGCCAGAAATATTTTTCACAAACTGGCAACCCAAAAGCTGTTCTTATTAATGCCTTATTGTCAATTTGCAAACAATTACTGAAGCCTATAAGCCTAATATTAGTGTTTCAAATATGTCAATCATTGACAAAATATGAAAAAAACACCCTTTTTACTATGACAACTGATTGGTCAATGGCTTAACCCCTTGTCTAAATCAATATGCAACTAATATCAAACTGCAGGTAACCATGGCAACAACACAGTTCTTACACGTCAGTTACTGTATGTGTCACAAATATACTACCAGTCAACTCACTGGTTAAAGTGAACAGGCTGCTTCCTATTTTTATATTGGTACAGTATGTAGCTATGGTATAAGCATGGTTAAAAAAAGGTTAAATGTGCCTTTATTGTCATTCACAGAGGAATGGAATTTGTCATCTGCATTTAACCTATAGGAGCAGTTGGCAGCCGCAGACCGGGATCTTTTTGCCAGTGCCTGTGATACTTGCAGGGTGTTTTTCGATGTAGAAAATAAGCAGAAGAATATACATCACCTCTTCACCAGATAGATCATATGGCTGTTTTTCAGATTTTTTTTTTTTTGAGATGTCACAGTAAAAAAAGAAAGAAAGAGAAGGTTAAATTCATCTCCAGTAATGTTGACTGTGAGCAAAGCAACACCTGAGCCCTGGAGCAGTAAAAGGCTCTGAATCAAAGGATTCAACCGTTAGTGACAGTTCTCAGTCCATTAAAACCAATATATGCCACTTAGTGTCTAAGTTACAGCCCATCTGTGTGGCATTCCTGTTGCCTGCATTAACTTGGGTTCCCATAAATCACATCAACACTGTTCAGACTTTAACGTAACTGACAAATCTGAGTGATGATTTAATCTTTATTGTGTGGGCTGCATATCACCACGAATCATATACAGTATGTGACTCTGAAAACACTGGTACAGTAGTTTGTCTGAATATTGTGTGAAACAATACTTTGTGTATTGTATGTGTATTATTTGATTAACACATACGGTATTGTGTTGTTTTCCTTTCGTATTATTATGTAGTTACAGAAAAAAAAAGTGTTTTTAGGGTAGTGGTTTAAAAACAGGTTTCTACATTCAGGCTTATGGTTACATAATCAGTATAAAAATTGGCCAGTGATGCTTGATTAAATGTCTAATTTAACACATAACAGCAATGTTTGCAAATCCAGCCACTGAAAGGTAGAAAACCCAAAGTGACTGTGAGAAATGGTCTATTTGGTCTCAATTCAGGCTTGAAATACAACTTTTTCATTTTCAAATACAACTTTTTATTCACATAACCTCAAGTTCTAGCCTTTTTATTTATGAATCGTCTTTGACTGAGGTAATATATCACCTCAAAAGCTGTTGCCTGTGTGACTTAGAATGTTTGTCATTTACAGTGATTCTACTTTTCATATTTTATCAAAAAATGATTTTGGGAGAAAATACATTGTTATTATGATTACTGTAATGGTTGTCTCTTTTTATTCATCAAGAGCTAAATTCTGTCTGCAGTGCACAGCGCTACGAAACACTACGTTAGTTTATGAATTTTCAGACTGTTGTGTGAATGACTGAAATATGCAGTCTATGATATGTATGAATGCCCAATTAAAATTGTTCTAGGAAGCAAGTCATCTTTTCACTGAAGTCAAACTATGAAATGACTGTAATTACCTTTACAATATATCATGTAACACATTTTAATTAGAGTTCCTTATATAACCCAAGTAAATAACACTGGAGTTAATGTGCCTGATTAAAAGAAAAAAAAAAGAAACTCCCAATCACCAGATTTTGTCAGAAGTCAGGCACTGTGTCATGCCATGTGCAAATATACAACAAACTATTCACAATCTGTCTCTTGGGTCCAAAATGTTTAAATGTGCAGCCCCATCCAGCTTAACACAACTTGGGCTAAAGATAACATGACTTATTGAATATGTTAAAGCTACAGTTATGTGCAGACTGTTGGGTATTGGCATCAATTAGCACCTTCAACTTTTAATTAAATTACATTTTGAGGGGCATGTTGCTTAATTCGATTGTGGTTGAAAATTGTAGTAATTTCTGCTGGAGCACCAAATGGAAATCACTAAAATGTTTTCGTCAAGTATATCACAGCACAATTTTTTTTGTTTTGCCATATCAACCTGCCATATGGAGTGCAAAGTCCTGTAGCAAGCCATTGTGGTATAAATACAGGGGACAGAGAGGTCAGCTGCATGAGTGTGTGGTTAAATGCTTAAACGGGTTGGAAGGACGGGTTGGAAACAACATCAACAATGCATCTATTACGGCAGTGACAACACTGTGAGCCCTCAGTGTCTGACACGCCATTTTATATCCCAGATTACACCAGAGTTAAAGTGTTTTTTATCATACAGCACAGTACAAATAATTGCTCTTCACATTACCCAAGAGCATGAAATTATGGTTTCGAAAAAATATATAATTTTGGAATATTGCGAAGTTATAAGATTAAGGACTCTAGGACAGCATCATCTATTACCCAGAGAGAGAGAGAGGGAGTTGAACAGAAAAATAAGTGCTGTTTCAAGCCCGTCTGAGCCAAGCCCAAATTAACTACTAACAGTTTGACCTACTTCATACCCAACGGGCCTGTTTTTTTTTTCATATTTGCTGATGAGGCCAAAGAAGAAAGTTGCATTAAGTGCAGGGAGGGAGGCCAGTCTTTGAAAAACAAATATTTGAAAAAGTGAATAAACAGAGCTCGGCACAGCCACACACATAAAAATAACCTCAAATAGCATTTTCACCTCGGTCTAATTGGCTTTATCTGATTGGCCAACATCTTCTACTTGACTGATTACATGCCATGGAAGAGCATGATGTTAAATTGTATTAATCACTGTACTGTATGTAGTGAATTATGTCGCTGTATTCATGCTATTTATAGTAGGCACTGGTCATTGAAAACATTACCTGAAAAAAAAAAAGACCTGACCCAACCTTGTCAGTTAGCCACTGTGAGGATAAACTATTTTTCACGGAATGGAGCTGTCAGGGATTTCCTTTTTATTACTGCCAGGCACACAGTTTTAGTGTCAGATCTATAAAAAAAAAACTAATATAAACACAAATGTGTGCACACACACACACCCCAGAAAGTAAACAATGTTTAGGAAAAACAAACACCACCGCAAGCCCAGAGAGGAAATCGAGGCTCAGAACTAAATTCTTGAATGTGGCGGCGCTTTTCCCCTAACGGCAGCCCAATCTGCTGGAACCTATCCCTATGGAGGATTTCTCTATGAGCCATGTGAGCTCACACACACACACACACACACACACACACACACACACACACACACACACACACACTATAACTGGATATCTATTCATCAGACCGTGGTGCGATTAAGACAAACAGGTTTGCCATCAATACAGACAGACATCTATTGTTGTTATGCACACACCTCTGAAAAATCCCAGAGGTAAACAGCTTTTTAGTATTCACAACATAATGTGGCACATTAAAGGATTTGTTTTACTCATCACCAGTGTGAAAACTTTACAGAAAAAGAATGTGATTACACTAAGATGTTAAACTTGGTACTGGAAATCAGGTTGCAAAAGCTGCTCAGAGGAGTATTGCTGGGTCTTTTCAGCGTTTTTTTGGGATACTTCACCAGGAAAACTAATTTTCCCTTTAGGACCCAAGCCACCATGTCCTGCATTAACCCTGTTAACCTCGAAGCAGCCAGGAATAGCAGTGCCACACAGTGTGTACAATAGGATAGTTCTGTTTTAGCACCTGTCATACATTACGCAGCAGCTAATTCAAATATTACTGCACTGACTGAAAGAATCTGAGCAGGACTTACAGCATGTGTCCCTAAGAAAAACACATTGTTTAGCTGCTGTTCAAGACCTGCAGTATACTTTTATTTCGCTAAATAAAACTACATATTAGCTTTATTGTTGTGTAAAATACAAACATTATCTTCCAAACAAGCCTAATTTGTCCTATAAAAAACTAAAGTTTGGTATGTTATGACTAATAGTGGTGCTTCAATTAATACTATTATTATTCTAAGACAATACAATTTGAAATGGATCTCCTTTATACGATATTTCCACTAGATAAGTGGCAACGCCATTGTGGGGCTAACAGATTTACAGCTGTAGTGGAGACATCTTTAGTTTGACTGAATATTATTTTAATAAAAGACTGTTTGGTTGATTTTTTAAATGTTCTTGATATTTAAGCTTCACTGCAGTCCAGGGTACTGCAGCTACCAAGCTAAGATATATAGCTATCACAAGAACGCTCTGACAGATTTGGAGCAATCAGACATTATCTCTGTGATTGATTCATCAGGTCTAATGTTGAGCTTGGCTACAGTCAGAACCGGCATTACAAATAAGACTTCACTGGGCCTCTGAAAATTGAAAAGTAGATCATGAAAACAGGAGTTTTAAAGAAAAAAATCACGGTAAAGTATGTTTGTCTTTTGTTTGACAATAAGCATACAAGTATATTCTCTCCAGTTCTATCTACTCTCTGGTGAATAATGTCGTAGAGTTAAAACTGTGTTTAATATATAGAGATCTGGTATGATTTTATTTAATAAAGCTGTGATATTATTCAGATGGGATTCATCTGGTAGGTTTATAAGACCTGATTTCAGCACCAGGAGCTGTCCACAGTCTGGCATGGAATGCAGCTCAGGCTCTCCACAATGAAGGTATTGATACAAAAACCAGATGATACATTCAGACTCTACTTGGGTCTTACATATTTTTTTATGTAAGCTGAAAAGGGAAAATTTCAGACATCAATAATATTGGTAGAGGGCCAGATTTGGCCCATTTCTCTAACTTCTAGTTTAAGGACTGTATGAGAGACAGCTAAAAAATCCATAGCAAAATCTCAGAAAGCTCATGTGTCTTTTAGATAGATCTCTGGGTCTGAGGCTGCAGACTCTGGCACCCCGTAGTCCTGGAGTAACCTAAACCTCGTCTCCTTAGAGCGCTCTAGAGTTGGCTTTAGTAAGCCCCAAGCTAAGATAAAATTCAAATTCATCAAACATCAGTTAAAAACACTGACTTTGGATGCCATATAGTTGAATAAACATTCGACTATATGGCATCTATTAGATACACTGTAACTGAAATATTTCAGCCCAACATAATGTCATCCAGAGTTACACTGGCCATCTGGATGTTTTGGAGGATTCCAGAACATTCTGTGATATCTGCATTGCACCGCCTGGCCAACGTGGACTGACACACCAGCAGACAAACAGAGACTTGTGTCTGACAACTGGCCCAGGTGAGTGAGCTGCAGGTCCAATGCAATCATAATGGAAACAAACATTGGTCATAATTTAACTGTGAGAAAGGTTCTTGCTATAAAAAAAATAGTACTGTAATGATAAAAATAATAATAACATTAACTCATTAAGACTGATTTAGAGGTGGGTGAGTCTGAAGCATATAGCCAATTTACATTTCCAGTCCATCCCTGATTTCATCTAGGCCAGTCAGTAAACGAGAAAACTACGCCATTAATCTGATTGTTGCTCTCCTTGGCTTTTTTCCCTCCTAATTTTCACCATCATAAAAAAAATGAATTGTGCTCAACATGTCATAATTGCCAAACTGCTGAGCTTTACATTCTTCCAGTTTGCTGGCAGAGCTGCTCTCCAACGTACATCGCCAGCACAAACACCAACAAAAAGCACTGAAAATGTGTCCTTCAACAAAAAGCACTGAAAATGTGTCCTTTCTACTCAATAACTCACTAAAATGACTTTTACTGTTCCTCACACATGTCCTTGCTTATGTTGCTGTACAGGACATGAAAATGTTTTTTTTTGCTTGAAACATGCCGCATGTTTCCTGCCTACAAACATATCAAAATGTATTTAAAAATCAGCCTTTAAAAGCTGCCATCAGGGGATACCCTTGTGCTGACACACTTGGTAAAAAATAGGAATATTAGATCCACTTGGAAAATAACCACAAATATCCTTTCAAAAACTCAAACCCACACATCCCTGAGGCGAAATATGTCATAAGAAGATGACCTTTGAAAGTACCTTCAACTTAACTCCTTATAAGTCCTGTCATGGTATACATTTCCCTGAGCATGCATTCTTTTTTGCATCCACAGACATTTCTATCAAAGGAATTTGAAAGACAAGCGAAGCAGCAAAGACAGCAGCTAAAATGTACTGTCTAGCTAACTGATATGTGTATGCATCTGTGTTTATTGTGGCTGTCAATTTAGGCTGACAATGTGCAAAAAGAAATGAAAATGAGGCATAGTCAATGAATTGTTTTCACGGTTTTACTGTATTGATAAAGTATTGAATGAATAAAAATGAATCTAAAAATCATTCAGGGTGGGGCTCTTATGTCTCCTTTAAATGCTAAAGAGATCTTTCTGAGATACATTTTTTACCTTGTTTTGAGTCTCTTTTTTTCCATTTTGTGAGACTTTAGAGACATTTTACAACTCCATGGAATTGTCTCATCTTCCCACTATTTGGCGAATGATCCCCGTTCCCTCTTTGATACCAGTTGTATTCAGAGTAGAACTTGATAAATCTGAATTCCATGGCAAGCTCAGCACACCTGGGAATTCTGTTCTCACAAGATGCTGTTTTTAAAATTCAGATGAGTTTCCCTCCCTGAAATGTAGTGGCAGGGGATGTGTATTGTTTTCAGCAAAGTATAGGTTCAGGAAGAGTCACGGTCATCTGGGGAATTTCCAATATGAGGTAAAATGATTGGTCTCAAAAGAAAATCCATGATCCATGTATAGCAGGGCCTTGAGACTGGAAGTCATCACAGGGGGGCTTATTAAAAACATTCCTCTTCAGGGAGTCAACAAGAACATAGAGCAAACTATTTGCCTCTGGAACATTTGGGTTTTTACAGCCGGGCCTGGCCATTACTCGATGACTTCACCAGCACAGCCAAGAAAGGCACTTTGCAACGCTTCTTAGGCTAATCGGGTCTGCTATGCTTTATATTTGCAATGAATGAATACAAAGTGAAGTGGCTTGCCAGCAAACAAGATGGGTTTTGGCTCTGATGCCTTTTGATGTGCATTATATAAATGGTTGACCTACAAACCTGACCCAATATTAGAAGCAAGTTATGTTTCTGTCTTGATTTACAGTTGTTTTGTGGCTTAAGTATCATCATTACAGCAGCGGCACTCAAGAATAAGTATCCGCAGTAAATGGATCCTTGTTGGCTTGTCTCGTGGCTGAGGTGCAGTGTGAAGTATGGGGGAACATTACTGAGGATATCAATATAGTGTGGGTTTAAAATCTCTACACCATATGAGATTTATGGTATAATCACATGAGGTTTAAAATTTGCATTAACTGATTAATTGGACACATGTGAGCAGAGGAAACAAGTTGTGAAGGCAACACTGACATTGTTATCAGTATTTAAGTTGATATTGTGAACTTGTTGGCAAGCAGTTGCCTATTTACACATCCACCAGATTAGGAGCAACAATAGCATGCATTTGAAGTCATGCTCTTGAGTGTAAGCACAATATTCACTCTCCCTTTAGCTCTGGGTTTTAGTGTCCACCCGCTTCTGAGGGAAATGTCTGGTTCTTTAGCCGCTACATGCTCCGTTATGTTCACCAGTTAACTGCTGCATATTTGCTTTCTTGCTGAGAGTTGGATGAGAAGATTGATACCACTCTAACATCTGTTAAATATGGAGCTGGAGACAGCAGCTTGTTAGCTTAGCTTAGCATGAAGACTGGAAGCAGGAGTAACTTGCAGTAAGCTTGGCTCTGCCCCACTTTTAATAATAATAATAATAATAATAATAATAATAATAATAATAATAATAATAATAATACCTTCTTATCTTATTCCATTTTCCTTGTAATACCTTCTGATATGCCTATTTTTTATTTATTTTTATTTTGAAGCACATTGAATCTACCCCTGTCATATGTAATGGTGCAGTATACAGTATAAATATACTTTCTCTCTTTCTGTAAAAGAGAGTTTTAGATCTACAACTGCCAAGGAACCGTTCAACCCACCGTGGTGATACTACAGGGAAAAAAAAAGGAAAGTAAAACACAATTTATGACTATGGTAAAAGCACTATTGTCAAAGCTTCTGGATGGTTTTGAAGTTGAGGAGATGACTAAATACCGTCATTAGGCCCATGCTCACAAACAGAGACTAGACGGCTTGGGAGCTCAGAACAACAAACAAGACACGAATCCATGTACTGTGGACGTGCAATTATTCCTTTGCCTCTTTTGCAGCCAACCACTTGTTCCTTTGTTTACTTGCCAGACTCTTCATATATGGAATACTCTTTGGAGGCAAAAAGGCTTGTACTATACCAGACATGATACTCTAGCTAGCGCTTGTTGAAAATCAATCTGCAGCCAGATTATTGCACCAAAGAGTCAGTGAAAACAAATAACTTATTTCCATAATTAATCAAATGCACATGGAAATGCTTCCCTTTTTTCCTTGTAGACAAAGATAAGCTGCTGGTTGTTGCAGAATTTTCCAACACATCATCATCCCTTAACGACATTGTAGGTTGATTTCCGAAGACTCCCAAATGACACATAAGACCGCTCTATTTACTGCCACACGGCGGCGTTTTAATCATGTGACCCTTCTATTTAACATAAAGGCTGCAGTTTTAAACACATAGCAAACATTGTGAAACAGAACTAGTTAAGGCAACACAAATACTTAGCTAGGGTTAGTAAAACATCTGGGATTGGCTTAAAATTTGTCACGAGTAACAGCCTTTTCTCCCTTCCAACTGTATTTTGATAAATCATGCACAAGTTGAAGGAGCTGAAGGGATTACATTTCACTGAAATTCTACCTCATACGATTGGCAAATGAAAGTTGATTGAGTGAAGTAAAACTACTAAAATGAGGACGTGACTGGTCTAAGGTCCACAAAACTCATAGGTAAAACTCGTATTTGTTCCGAGTCGACCAATCCACCAGCCCAACCCGCCTCCTTGTGCGTCATTTTACGTAATTCCTTTACTTTGTCACCTCGCTTCCTTGTTGGCTCTCACGATATTTACTACAGCCATGAGAGGTCGCAGTCTAACGACAAACGTAATAGTCGGTCGTTACGGGCTGATTACACAGTCGACCCCTACGGTCGTTTTCTGGATGCGGACGGGCCGGGAATTTCGATTTTGGCTCGTTTCTTACAGTACATTGAATACACTGTTGTTGCTTCACATAAGTCTTATCCAGCATTTCTAATATTTAATGTATCACATGCTGGTTTATTGGTTTACTGACTGAATCACGGAACATATGGGTTTAGTTTTTTTTTTATAAATCACACTTTGTTCAACTCTTGCTCTGCTGCAAACGTCTTGTGAAATTCCTTTTTTCACATCCCTTAGAAAAGATTTTGAAGAACAAACAGTGACTTAGTGACAGACTGGTACTTATTGCTCCCTCACCCTCTCGTTCTCCTGCAGAGTTTCAGAGTTTTAGTCAGTTTCTCACCTGCCATGCCTGTGTGGCACTGAATAGCTGGGCTGTGATTTTCTGGCAGGCATGCGTCAACACATCTCCATCTTTAGCTTTGTGACGATTGAGTATCACGGATTGTGTGTTGGAGAGCACCCTGCAGGAAAACAGCACCAACGCAAATCTAAAGTGGCTCCCACCCCTGCAGCTTGCCTTGAGAAGGACCTCCTGTTGTTTCTCCAGGCAGCTCTGCTCCAAAACCATGAAAGAATTGAGAGATGTTTCTCAGTGATGTGTCAGTAACGCCAGCATTAATGGGGAGTATAGACCATGACTTGAATAGTACCTGAATAATACCTCTAGTTTTCATATCATTCACACCTGGGTGCATCGCATTCCAGCCACTTTCACACCTTAACAAGAGACATTTTACTGTGAATTTTAATTATCACCAATGCACAATCCAATTACATTGGTTTTAACAGGCCACTAACAAATGACTGCCAATGAGCCAATTTCAAGCTGCTGGAAAGCTGTTTACGTATAGTTTTGATATTATATTGACCCACTTTTTTCCCCTTGTCATTTATTTTTTTACTTTTCTAACTTCATGTGTCTGAAAGTTTATGGATCCCAACACGACTATGGTCAACTGAAATCTTCCTAAGTTTTATCTTATGCTCGGGTGGTGTCTGTAAGATATTAAGATAACAGTTAGCTACTGTAACTTGCTAATCCGACATAATGGTAGTAATCATTCTTCATTGCTGACAGGATTTTCTGTTTTAAATATCAATGTTATTTAGAGCACACGACTGACAATATTCTATATTGTTCTTATTGTCAACAAATCCCATTAAAAGACCCAAACCAATGATGAATTGCTCCAACTAAAAAAGTACTGTCTGTGTATCCAAATGGTGATAGCTGCTTGGGGCTTGGGGCTGAGTGCCACAGGCAAGAAAGTCAGAAAGCATAAAGAGATGAACTAACACTTCTGTTGGTTTGGCTGATTTCCTAACAACAAGAAAAATATAGACGTAATTTTTACAACATCAAGATCTATTAAAGGTAGCTTGCCATTGACTTCTGTCATTTTGTATTTATTTCTGAACAACACTTTGGTATGTACCGCTCATCCGCATTGTCTCAAAATCAGGCTGTGGCACTGCTGTCAGCTTGTGTTGAATTAACCGCCTGATGTGACAATTGGACCAGATGACAGTGACACGCAGCATACATGGAAATCGCGTGATGAGACATTTTAAACTATATTGTATATACAGTATTGTCAGCATACATATGTATGTGATTTTTATGATTCGTGTTGGATCTGAGGCCCTCTATTTTGCATTGTTGACAGATGGGCCCCTTTCACAGCCTAGATGGGAAAACACCTGCACTTTTACCTCTGGCAATAATGGATTGATCTGCCCTGAGTGTTGCTACCATGCCAATATAATCACATGATCCCCTTGCCATCTTTACACAACGGTAAAGACAGTAAGCACATATCTCTAGCTATCCATCTTGATCATAGGGAGCTGTTTTTCAGGTCTGTCTGAATACTGTTTAAATCATGCTTTAGCGTGCAGATGTGGATTTTGTGCCATCGGGGGTAACAACACATTTAGAATGTCTTCGTGATATAAACATGAGCCTAAACAAACCAGGCGCAGTGCTGAGCTAGTGCGAAAGCCTGACAAATACCCGCTCTGCATGGCACCGTTTGCATCAATTCATTGCAGAGAAGCCATGCTGATACAATTTCAGGAAGTCCCGGGAAAAAAATGCTCTGTACATCCTTGACTTATATTTGGACCCAGGCAATCAATAGGAGCAGAATTATGAGGCAGTGAAGCGAGTGATTTTAATCTGGGACTAAATATCCAGTAGTGGATTAGTTTCAGACAATTTCATACCTCCAGAGCTCTTCATGAAATATGGATAAGGTAGGAGAGAGAGGGGGGATTATAAAAAATAAAGGCATTTTCCCAAACCTCCTCTTTCGATGGAGGCCAGATGAAAAGTTTTACAGATGGGCAGCTGGAGGATTTCTGGCCACTTTGCATAGCAGATGCACAGATCTCCCACAGCCTTGGTTTGGGTACTAGTTTAATTAGAAAGACCCCCTGGTAAGATACCTTTCAACACTGACAGTGGAGTTCCAAAACATGCCCAGATTTTTCCTCATTGTGGGAAGTCCCATGGTTATTGCCACTGTTAAGCATGAGGCGTGCAGAAAAAACAAAGAGATGTGATGCAAGATGTGAAAAGGTTCATTTACATACAGAGATCATTAACACAAATCCATCCTGTTCTGTAGTCATTACTTTGAAATACTATTAGCGTTGTGATCTGGGGCAGTAGACATGAATTGGTAAAGACAACCAATACGTTTGTTACAATATTTAAAATTCACACAGTCCTTTTTGTTATAATTGAATTTGATTTGTAACTCTTGTTCACATGATTCCTGTGACTCTGTGATCTTACTCGCACACATGCTGCATGTTAAACTATTTCTCCAAGGTCTCTAGAATTTAGACTCGGTTATGATTTAGTCCACGCTCTTTAACGGACTACATACATTTATGATTATTTATTGTGAAACAACTGTTTTACAAGTGTTACGAGTCACTGTCAAATCAAAACATGAGTCATGATGCCCACAAAACATTCCAGTCGCCTCACCTGTTGTAAGTCTTTGTCTTCACCAGCGGAAGGCAATATCTTTTGGATGAAAACTTTGAATTTTTACAGCGGTCGATATAGGTATTTCAATGAAAACAAACACCTCGATTTGCTTAATTTGCAACTGATTGAATGTAATTGGTCCACCATCTTTTCAAATCAATGCTGTTGGCTACAACCGCATATTGATGCACCAACACGACTGTAGATATTTCTTATCTTTTGTTTACTCTCCTGGTCCGTTCCTCTTGGCTATTTTCTACTATGTGCTGTTAGACTAAAGTTTATTTTGGCATTATCTGTGGGCAGCCCTTCATCCATTTAATCTTGAACTGCAGGGTGCCATAGCATTTTCATGAACTGATTACACACTCTGCCACCAACGCTTCAAAGCACAGTAGGCTCTGTTAAAGCACAAGTCACAAACGGGACTTGTATTAATCCTATCATATCCTAATATATTTTAAACATGGACAATGGGATGATATTAAACAGATATTTGTAAACTATCGTGAACATTATTAGGCACATTTGAAGACATGAATTTTGGGTGGAAATGTTTCACTAATGATCAGCATGTTATTCCAAAAGAGTTGACACTTTGATTCTTGATTAGACATTTATTATAATTTGTTTTACTTTTACGTTATATAGTATTCAAACATAGTAGTAGTAACATAGAGACAGTGAAATTACTAATAATAACTAATAAGTAACAGTAGAAAAGAAAACATTTATCTTAAAAGTACGTTCAGCAGGCTTTCCTATAATAAATACCAATACACATACACCACAGTTGAGTACATTTATTTTGCATTTAGAGTATTAACAACTGGCTTGATAACTTGTGCCCAGTTGATTCTACGATGTTAGAAACAGCCTCAAACTCCTACACTGAAAATGCTGACTGATCTCATGAAATGGCGTATATAGGACATGCCAATTCGTATGGCGTTATTGGAGCGTCATCAAGCCGCATACTCGGTTTTTAGCGTGTTTTTTTCCACGCTGTTTGGCCTCCATTGACTTACATTACCTTGCTATTGCGTGTGAATTTACGCCGTAGCGCGTAGTATGAAAGGGGCGGAAGTCCATGCAGGGTGATTGGTTGGGGTGGTGGATAGGTCAAACACAGGACTTTCACCCAGGAGAGCGGGGATCGTGTCCCACGTGTTACGTTTGTCAACCATCATTTTTTTGTTCTTGTTCTTTTCCTAAACCCAACCGTTTCTTGTTTTTCATGCGTGACGTTGTTCTCGTGATAACACGCCACATTCTTCTCGCGGTAACACGCCACGTGGCGATAACACGGTAAGTGGCGTGCATGTTTACATCCGTTGTATACAGCGTAGATATACACGCGGATAGCTCATTTTGGGAAGATTGAGCTGGAAAACTGATATAGAACAATGTGACAGCTTTAGTGGGTATATATCCAGAGGGGGCAACCTACAATTGACAAGAATCTGTATAATTGTACTTAACTATAGAATTTGAGTAAATGTACTTACAGATGTTACTTTCCACCACTGGTGAATAAATACTGATTGTAATACATGTTAGACAGAAGAAGAAATGGTAAAATGAGCTGTTAAAGATATTGAGTAATATACTGGACTTCTATTTTACAAGCATGAAAAAGAAAGCAGCTGACTACAATGTGAGCTAATGACAGCTTTATTTTCGAACATTTTACAGGTTCAATTCCGACCCGCGGCCCTTTGCTGCATGTCGTTCCCCCCATCTCTCCCCCTTCATGTCTAAGCCATCCTATCAAATAAAGGCCTAAAAAAAAGAAACAATAACAATAACTTTGCATCAACCGATGCTCGTCAGATTAACTCAAATCCCTTTTGAGAACAAATGTACTTTCTAGGTGCTCAGAGTGAGTGCTGACTTTAAGAACTTGACCTTAATAACAAAAAGAGAGGGTTTAAAGTGCTGTGGTAGCAGAGTGTTGTTGCAACCAAGCGAATTGCTAAGCAAAATATTTAATTCATGTGTTGACTCAGTCGGTTCAGTTAGAAAATCACTGAGCTACTTCCTGGTATGTGAACGTACTGTACACAGGCTACCATACCGTCTGATTTGTAAGTGCAAACTGTACTTCCCTTATTATAACTCCTCTAAGCACTGCACATTGCTGACTCAAAATCAACAAATGCACACACAGAGCCCAGCCATTCCTGCTGCGTTTCCTCTGAGCTCAGTAGTGTTCAAAATCAGAAGTGAATGACATTCAAAGGATTACCGAAAACGGAGATCTTAATGGTTGATTTGAAAACTGTCTGGAAGTGAAAATCTCCCAGATCTTCATCCAGCTTTACTTCGTAGAGCGTGAGATTAGACAGTATAACAATCCTTGATTGTGAACATGAAAATAAATCACTCTGATACTTATCACCAGGAGACTGAAAGCTACAAGATAGCAAATTGTATCTGTGATAATCAGTGTTAAACTGATAAGTGTAGTAATAGAAGTGACGTTTTAGACCAAATCTCGATAGTAGCTGTGTGTTTCAGCTACCATCTGTATTCTTATGTCAATAAAAGTAAATATAAGTTTAGTTTTAGTTTAGTTTATTTGGATCACATAAATACACATCACATACATAACATAAATGGTAAAACACAAAAACAAAGTGTCACCTTAACTCATACAGTGTCATCTTAACTCGTTTCTAACGAATACTGACCGAAAAGGTGTAGGTTGAAGCATTTGCTTATTACACCTACCCTTTTTACATTCTATTATATTCATATTTTGTTCTTAGGTTCCTCAGAATCTTACACTATATAACTGATTATGTATAATGTATTCCAAAAGCAATTAGCGGAGCTAAGATGAAGAAGCAATAGTTTATAGATCCATACCAATCCCATGTCTGTCAGGCGTGCGGGAACCTATTTTTGACCAGGGGGGCTGAATAACAAAATAGTGGATGCCTGATCATTTCTCCCCGAGGTAGATTTCAACAGTTTAGGAACTATTCGTTATTAGTATAAGGGGATAACAGAGGAGTTATGGGATTTTCTGAAAATTTAAACATCACCCTCCCTTCACCAGCAATACTTTTTCTTTAATTAAAATAAACGTAAACACATAAACCTCCCCAAAAAGTTAATGTTGACTTCTATATTGACTTGCACTTAGCAAAGTCATAGAAATAATATTTGTTCTTTTACAGCCATAATATAACCGTGTTAACCTCTGCGTTCTCATCTTACGCATCACACTCCTCTGTTATGGTGTGGTGGCCATTTCAGTAGATTTATTCACTAACATTGTTGTGGAAATATAATAAGTATGGAAACTAAATGCACACTTCCTGCATTACTACTACATTACTTCAAATACTAAGTTACTCCTCTAGTAAACTAGTATTAACATGAAATAAAACAATAAAACATTGAGACCATTCAACAAAGCACACTGGGTAATAACAAATTCAACACGTGAACTGGTTGCTATGGACTCGTCATTGTACGTTTTATCTTCATGCACTCTCGGCTGCTGCTTGCTAACGTTATTTCAGACTCTGGCTCTACAGCTAATCAACAGTTTGCCTCGGCGGTGGACGAGGAAACATCAACTGTAACATCTACAGATATAATCTTGCTAAATTTAGCCGCATTACTATTACGGAAGAACAACTCTTGTATCCTTTTCTGCGACATACTCTTCTCTACAACTAACGTTCCGGTCAACTAGTCTCAGCCTGCTCGCTTCTCAGCGAGTCACGTCGCTTTACTCACTTTCACTGTCACCTCTATCAGCTATAACGGTTAATTTTTAGTAGGCTATATTTTAGAACCTATCCATAACCCTTTTTTGCTATTTGCCTCATTATTTAATATACAAAAATATAATGTCAGACAGCGAATTAGTAATCATTTAAAAAATAAAAAATATAAATTCCAGCTCCTGCCAGGAGGGGGAGCTGCAGCACCCTCAGCACCCCCCTTCCCGCGCCCTTGATGTCTGTACAGGGAATATAAAGCTACAGTATGCAGCGGGTTAGCTTAGCTTAGCATAAAGACTGGAAATGGGGGGAACTGTTTCCAAAAGCTTCCAAATCTGCTTACCAGCACCTCTTCTATCCTATCACCTCCTATCTAGCTAACTGGCTGCTGGCTCCAGCTACATAGGTAAATACCTTACAGAGTGTTATTGATCTTCTTATCTAACTCTCACCAAGAAAGCAAATGAACATACATATGTGCTTGCTGCTACCTACTTAAACATTAAAGGGCTACAAAAATCAATATTTAAAAGGTGCTCTAAATGATGTCACGCGTTTCTTAGGCTACAACATTTTTTGTCACATACAGCAAACATCTCCTCACTATCTGCTAGCTGCCTGTCCCCTGAACACACTGTAAAAAAACACGGTCTTTGTAGACAGCCCAGGCTCCACAAACAGCAACAAAAACAAACTGGCCAACCTGCACCACCAAACAGAGTTCCAGCGTTCCAGCCAATAACCGACAAGAAGGACTTGGGGGTGGGGGTTGGGGGTTGGGGTTTAGTGCGCGGAAGCACGGAAGGGAGGGGAGGGGACGAGATGAGGAGGAGGGAGGGGCGAGCTAGCCTAGTTTTGTTTGACAAATCTTTGAACGTCAACAAGAAGAAACATCACCCAACATCGCTTAGAGCACCTTTAAACGATTAACTCACACCTTACTGCTTGAATGGATGTAAAGGCTCCAACTGTGCAAATGGTAAACAAAACTTCCTGTTTGGAACGCCAATAATCCCAGCTCCTCCAATCATATTTAAAATAAAGATATATACCGTGTATTGTATCTACAAAGTTTATTTTACAAATTCACAAAAATATTTGTATTTCAATACAGTTAACATCTGATATGCAGCCAAGTGTGTACCAATATTAACTTTGGCTTGAATATAAAATGATTTTGGTTTATGTGCAAGTGATTTACTTACTGCTTCTTATTTGGACACAGCACTACTATTAACTACAGCATTTAATAGGTACAGTTCAATGTAGTTATTGTGCTGTCAGCAAGTGTTATTTTATACCCATTTAAGGTAATTAAAGGCAAGTAAATAACTGCAGCATCTATAGCAATGACATTAACCTCTCCTGTTTTCACTGCGAACTTTTGGAACATTTACTAAATGATGGACGCTGAGATGAGTCCAAATTTAAAATGCCTCTGCAGTAATCTCCATGGTCTTAAAGTCTCATTAAGGCAATCAGAAATTATGGATGTACGGTCTAATGATTGCAAGTTTGGGCTGTTAGTCACCGGAACTATTAAGCATTTTAAGGGAGCGTTTTCCTAAATGACCACTGGGCCATTTTCTTAAACTAATAACAGCCAATGTCTTCGTCTGAACAAACACGCATTACAGATGAGCTCACAGGTTATCTGGGGACAATGGCTGCTGTTCAGTATAATGTGCAGACTTGTCCTAATTCACTTAGAACTCAACTTACTGGAGAAAATATAGTCAACAAAGATATTTAACCATGCATTATGGCTGTTTAGCAGCAAAGGAAAGCCTAAGCATCATATCGAGAAAATTGGTAACACTGTAGGTAGAAGATAATTATTCTGGGCATGCAAGGGGCGAAACCCTTTTTCTCACTCTGGTGAAGCACGGCAGCCCAGACCTCGTCGGAGCTGCATAATAAATGCCCTTGATAAAAACATACACAACCGTATGACTGTCTGTGATGAGAACTCCCCTGACCTTAATTAGCTGTGTTCATGGCATCGCATGAACCCATTACGGAAACTTTAAAGCATATCCATTTCATTTCTCACCATTTGTCTACACCCCTGCTCTGGCTAATGAGAGCCAGAAAGAAGCGGTGGGGGGGCTTGTTTGGGAGCTGGATGTCACCAAGCACAGAAGTAAGAAACTTACTGGCTTGATTTTTGCCCTGCAGTCAACTTCACTGACTCAGGAAATTTAACTACCACGTCTTCAGAATGTTTTACTCCATCTGCATAATGCACTGCAGTTATTATGCAGATTAAATGTGTGACACTCTGATTGTCTGATTGAATGTTTCAATGTAAGTTTCTGTGTGCAAGTTTCAGGTGTGTCATTCTAATTGTGAAAACAAGCACACATGAACATACAGTATGATCATTATATGAATGCAACATCTCAACCTATTATGCACCAAGTTGTCTGTCTGTTTAGTAGTTATTAGTTTGTGTGTGTGTGTGTGTGTGTGTGTGTGTGTGTGTGTGTGTGTGTGTGTGTGTGTGTGTGTGTGTGTGTGTGTGTGTGTGTGTGTGTGTGTGTGTGTGTGTGTGTGTGTGTGTGTGTGTGTCAAGAGGCAAAAACTCTACAAACATCCCAAAATCAAAGCAGGTGATACTTCAGCTGGAGATTTCTCCCCGGGGCGGAGTGAACATAGTTGACCCAGGAGTGACCATCTATTGCATTCCTTTGAGTACACTCCAGCCATAATAACACTATACACCTCTTTCATCTATCAACACCAAGCTGTGAGGCTGCTAACTGCTAACTTTCCTGCTGAACACTGTTGCTAATCAGAGTAACATGCAACAGTTTTTTGTGGATTTTCATATCTTTAGAAAAACTGAAATGGTAGAGCGGTTATATGATTGAATAAAAAGACATCCAAAACAGTAAAGCAGTAAAAAAAAAACAGAAATCAGGAAGTTTTTCCGTCTGCTCACACAGGGAAATGTTCAAAAACCCACATCTTGACAAAAATTGAGCTGCATTGACTATAATGGAATATGACTGACAGCACATGATTTTCTGATTACATGCCTGACAGCTTCCACTTATTGAAAATGATGAGGACAGATGTTTGCTCTGACTCACATGCAATTAGGTTTTGACTTCATGAAAACGAGAAATTAATTGAAAGTGAAATGTGGAAAAAAGATAGTTTTCTTCAATTCTTTAATTTGATGTAAAAAGTCTCCTCTTTATAAATGGTGCCGTGTTTGCTTTGAATGAAACACGATGCAACAACTATAATTACTGACCAACCAGATGACTACAAATTAAAGATGCAATTCATGTTAGAAAAACACTATAAGTCTATTCAGACTGTTATGAATGACCCTAAAATTTGAAAAAAAGAGCGTGCTATGTACAGTACAAAAGAAAAGGTTTTATCTCCAAAGTTATTCTCCAACTTGTTCCACCTGCAAAGCACCAATCAGTGCTCAGCATGCTTACAAGAGAACCAATCCAGTTCTGCCTCTTTACTGCGTGACTTATCTGCTTAAGTCTTAAGTTTTAAAACTAAAAATGACAATCTTATCTGAAACATAATGAAACATAGAGATGCAAATGTTGAAAATGATTTGCTGATTTTCACCACTTGCTACAACGCTAGACAGCGAGCTTGCTAATGTTAACTACACAGCTCGTGCTATTGTTTGTTAGCAAAAATAGTAGCTGTATGTGAGATCAGCAATTAGCATTAGCAAATGTCTCTCCTTGTATGAATGACCAAGCATTATAAGCATTAACAAATCAGGAAAACAACATTTTTTTTTAGCATTTTTATATTATTTTGAATTGCAATGTGATAAAAACGTGCTAGTACTGTATATCAGTTCAAGTTCAAGTTAGTGACCATCGATGTGACTGAATGCCTATATCATAAACATGGATAAACTATTGTCTTTGCTCAAAAATGATAACTCCCTTCAGTATGACTACATTTTAAAGAAAATGATTTTAGAAAACCATAGCAGACAGAGACTTGAAAATTAGTTTTCAGAATTAAAAAAAATCTGAAAAATCCACCTGTTCTACAAAACCTCATTAAACAAAATCTAAATTCTAATCCACTCAGATTGCAGACAAAGTTCTTCCAAGGTCACGAATTTGTATTAAAAAAGAAATCGAACGCAAATAATAGAGTAGCATCTTTGGAAATATTCAAATATTCAAACCTGTGCACCTTCAAAACAAATAGCAAAGTAAATAGTTGTGATACTGAAATTCATTTTGCAACTTTTGTTACTGAGTGAAGCCAACTCTAACTACTCTACCATAGATGAAGCATCTGTCAACACATAAATGCACCCTTGAATACCTGAGTGAAACTGCTGGCCAGAGGGGTTTGGAGATAAAGGGGCTCCGAAACATGCAACACCCTTGGCACAGAGTGTTTGGGTGCCTCCATATGACACCAAGGCTCAGGGGCCCCACGCCAGGAAAGCTTAGACAATCAATGAGGGTGGGGAAATAAGATGGTCCTTGTCAGCTGGGTAATTTTGTTTACCTAAGAACTTTGTCTGCATGCAGCGCTGTTGTGATAATTACGGGGGTTATGATTGTTGTTATCCACTGAGTCATTGTGCTCAACCCGCTGTCAGTTTCAATTACCGCTGTCTGTGGCTCCAAATCCTCACACATGCTGTACAGCCCCCCTGACAGTCTTATTACCGTTAAAAGAAAATCCATACACATCAGGTTCTTTTTGTGTCTTTCCTCTGTAAACAGAGCATGACAGAGAGGGTAGGGTAGATTCATGGTATCCCACTGTGGGTCATCAAGGCCCCCATGTGTGGATGGACTCTCTTCCCTTCAGGTTTTGAAAGACACAAATGTCTATCAGGTTGAGGATGGGCAAATCAAGTTTTCAAGTTCAAGTAGTGCGCCTTTGAAGTGCAGCTTGATCTCCAGCGAGGTAGCGTGGGCCTGGAGTGGCAGGTGTGTGTGTGTAGGTGAGCTTACTGACCTCTCAACAGACATAAGACCTGCCTGCTGTAATTGGTCTCTGTTTCATTTACTTTCTTATCTATTTGTATGGCAGTCTCTTGAGAGCCAAAGACATATTATTGATCTGCGCTGTAAAGATATAAAGGACATGTGATTTAGCAACAGGAATTCAGCACACAGTATGAGCCTGATACGCAGTGAACGCTGTAAGCTATACAGGTGATTCTTGTTAAGTACCACAGTCAGCTCCTTCCTCAGAGGAAATTGAGAAAACAACCTGCATGCAAATCTATCATAAAATGAAATATGAAACAAGATGGCCAAATGTTTCCATATGCTGCTGCTGCTGCTGCTGCAGTAACTGTGGAGCATCACAGCATTCTCAGCTGGCTTATATCTCTTTTAGGACACTTGAACGCACAGGTACAAAACAAGCTTCACCCTAATTAAAGCGAAGTGATTCTCTACTCATTATTTGTAGAATAATGAACTTCACATCCTCACATGGAGGAGAGGATTGTTTTCTTCCCACCCTTTCTCTAAAATTGTGAGAAAAAGTGACTTTTTCCCCAACTGAAATTAATTTAATTGCATTTGTGTATATTGCCCTCAGGCAAGGTTCACCTACAACGGTTTAATCCTCATACAGAGTGGAATACATATATAATGCATGCGCTTCGGATTGCACTTAATGTGGAAAGTAATTAAAAAGAAATCATTTTAATTCAGCGCGCTTATCGCAGCAGGGTTTTGAAAGTGCCGCAGACAGGGATGATGAAGGGGGAAGGTGTGTGGAAAAAAGGGGGTGAGTGGGGAAAGAGGCAAAGGAAAAGAGGACAGATAAGGTGGGATTGGTACTGTCAGTGTCACGTAGAAGGCAGGTGGAAATTCTCCTGCTCCAAAAAAACGGAGAGACAGTTTCATCATTACACACAGGCAACATCCTGCTGGTTTCACTGACTGTATTCAACCCTCTGAAATAGATGAACTACTATTTTTCAACAAAACATCATACCTGCTTCCTCTTGTTAGCAAAATGTCAAAACATAAGCATACATAAGAAAGGTCCCCAATTCATTTCTGCCTTTCAAAATATACAACTTCACACAAATAAATGTTTGGTTCCTCCAAGCAGCTCTTCAACTATGCCATTATTTCTTCATCCATTCACAGATGGCTGCCCTCAGCTTCCCTGAGAGGATTGCAATTATCAAAAGGGTGCATAGCTTTTTATTCCCACTCTTTAGAAGAATTAACGCAGGGCAATAACTCAAACATGCAGTGTCAAATAACAGCAACAACAAGGCAGCTCCCCAGCTAAGAAAAGGGTTTAATAGTGAATCAAGTTGCTCAATAAAAAGTTTATTTTAGCTTCAGTGGAGCAAATTTGTAATAAGGACAGGTTAAAGTACAAAAGCTATAATGCCAAGTTAGCAGTGGATATAAGAGGATCTGACATTATTTCAGTCTAATTTCACTTGTTCTCCTTGGTAATATCACTGAGCCTGGTTGTCACTTGCCAGAGATAAAATACCTTCTCTATCCTCATATTATGGTAATGTTACAGTCACATTTTTAATCTTGATAATGGATATCCCTACCAGAGCCATGGCCTTATTTTCTGGCAAAAAAGTTGCCGGTGCACTCGCTGATGAGTCAAGCAACAGCGAAAGGGAATTACAAGTTCAGATCCCCTGGCAGTACCTTGGCCCTGTTAGGGAAGAACATGCTCCACTCTACTGCCCATTTACTCCACAGATATGGGCTGCTCATGCTTTTACTGAATGTTTACTCCTCGGGGGATTGGCTCCATCCTGTTTAAGTTCAGGTCACTTCTTCTCCTGCTCAGTTGCTGCTGCTGCTGCTCTTCCATCACTTCAGTCACCTTCCTTTTCACACAGCGCATCCAAACCTGGATAACATTAGCATTAGATAGCATTACCCTTCAGGTCTGATCAAAGTCTCAACCCTGAAAGTGTCTACATGAGCAGCTTTTGTGTTTTCAGGCACTGAGTTTGTGTTCACACAATAAAAAGGTGCAAAAAGCAACTAACACACTGTGCTCTGTAGCATTCGCGCAGTTTGTCCTTCCAGTATTAAGGTTGTAATACAATGACTTTAAATCCAATACTACACACTAAGTTAGATGTGATACTGACGAAGCAGTATAATTTTGACAAACTATAATGATACCTAATCTGAATCAAAATTGCTTTATTTTTCCCTCAGTTACAACAGGAGCACAAGGATGTTTTGTCAGGTTAATTGAAAAAGACGCAGAAGAAATGGCAGACAGAAGACAAAACAGAGTAAAGGCTGAAGAAATTTGCTGTAACCAAGGGTGCAATTTCCACTGGTGGTGGTGGTGGGGGGTATGTCCCCCTCACTTTGGTTTTGAAGACCAGATTGGAAAAGCTCTAAATGGATACCAAGACAAGGACCAAACCAATGTGCATTTAATGCTATTTTCAACAAATGTGTTGTTCTGGATTACTCATCTCAAGTGTTATTGTGTAATTATTTTTATTTTGTTAAACAGACTGGACCGAGATTGCAGCCCACCCTCAAATGATGGACTTGAGGAGCTGCAGTATTTATTCATGGACAAACTGAAACTTTCACTGTACATTTATGTATTTCTTCTCCTGCTCTCTTTGGTGCAACAAAGTTAATATCAAATTCCAGATGGCCAGTCCGTCACTGGTTTTGACTTAACTAACACACACACTTTCTGTTGTTGTGTCACAGCGGTGACAGCAACAACAACCGCTATTAAGAAATGAATCAGCTGATTGATCTGCGATAGCGGGGACAAACCAGCTGGCTGTGCATACCGACTCATTTTGAAACAGAAACGGCCAATGGGTAAGCTCCAACTCCACCAAAGCCATCACTCACTACGACCAATAGTGTTACTTCATCACTCACTCACTCACTCACTCACTGACAGACTTTTGTGTTCAGGGCTGGCCCTCCTGAACACAAAATGCAAAACTACTCTACAAAAAGATATGCATCCGGTGGAATTTCCTGCAGCACTGGAGCAATCCCGGAAGTGGAACGTCGTTGCTATAGACTAGTGGCTTATTCATGCATTAATTTACATAGGATTATAGAATGAAACTGCACTTCTGAAACAAAATGTACACTCTTGGTAGCAACATTACTGTACAATGATAATGGAAATGTAAAGCACAACCTATGTGGATATAAACAACAGAAATTAGTTGCATGTTGTAGCGAATATTGGTGACTTAAAGCCGCAGTGTGTAACATTTGTAGTTGTTCAAAATCTGTATTGCCCTTCACAAACTTGTCCTTTTTATGAATACTGACCACAACCATTAACTCCAAGTATTCCTATTGGCTTGAAATTTTACATTTGCGCTGACATGAACTGGGGTAGACGCTCCATAGCCATGCGCCATCTTGAAATACGGTAGCCCATAAGGGACATACAGGCTTTACTACTCCGCTTCGCGCTTTTCACTCAGTGGCACTGACTGTGACGAATGCCAGGGAGGGAGGGGGAGAAGATTACTTGTGACTCACTGCCGGCAGATTTGAAAGCCTGTTGCGTCTATTATCGAGGACATGTAACTGAATCGCAGAGGAAATTAAAATGACGCCACAGGCAAAGCAACGCGACCAAAGTTAATATTGGAGTGGCTTTTCCAAGATGGAAAGAGCTGATGAGGAGCAAGGATTTTAAAAGGGACACCGACAGGTAATTCTGCCTATTTGTGTAAATTAGAAGTTTTATAGTTGCTACTTGCTTGGCTAACTGTAGCATGGTTGTGCATAACGCTAGAACGATGTCTATGATACTTTTCCTTGCGTCAATGATGAAAAAGGATTGTCTACCTTGTAACATAAACGTAATCATATGTGCCATGATTTCCCTGGCAGACAAGTCACGTCATGGAGTTGTAACACAGACTAGCTACAGCTAGAACAGCTGCGTGGAAACGATGGAGATACTAAGAGATCATTTCAGTTTCATTGACATTGTTCATGCTGCTCAGAGAAATATATTAAAAACACAGACCTCCGTTGCTTCTCTCCTACGCTGTAAACATCGCCTCACACTATTAATCTGGTACAATATACAGAATAACGATAGTACTGATACTTTACTAACATTAGCTTGCATATGTTTGGGAACCTGATAGCTGATGTTAGCAATGAAATGGTACCAAAATAACGTCAAACTATTATTACACTGGAAGGGACACTCACGGACGGTTGTCGCTAATTTCGGGTTCGGCCACCGTAGGAGTTTTAACGCACTCGGAATGGGGGGGGGCTACAAAGTGAAATTCAGTTGGTTGTCATATACAATTTCACCGCTAGATGGGAGAAATTCTTACACAGTGGGGCTTTAAACTTTACATTCTCACAAGAGAACTCTGATCTCTGGGGCAGGAAACGGCCTGCAAAGTCTGAAGGACACGGATGGACGGGTCGGTGACAAATGCCCAATTTTTGACAGGATGGACCTCAAACTAAACTGCTACTACCCCCTACATTCCAGGAAGGGGCCTGCTTAGTCACACATAGCACTGTGAGAACAAAGGACAAGAACAAACAGACTTTTCAATGCAATTTAAATGAAGCTCAGCGTAAGTTCATTCAGGAAGACTGCTATGCTTCACATTTCTCTCTCTCCCAACCTAATCAGCTGCATTGTAATCAGCTGAATGTGGGCGTTTAGTCTTTCCGTTAAACCAAGCAGATTTTGCCCAATCTCTGTGAGCTATCGCGTTGTTGCATTCAAACTTGAAATCTGTTCTACTCTTAGCTCCTGTCAGTTGTCATTTCAGGCAAAATCGATGCAACCCTCCAACCCATTTACCTCCAGTTCTCATCGTTCCCAGCACCCAGGGTTCCTCCATCAGTAGCCCCGCTTCACATCACATCCAGATCTTCAGGCTTCCTTTTTCGCTTCATCACCTCCACCAGTGTCTAGACTCCATCGAGGGATATTCCTGTATATCCACGGCCTCTTTACCACTTATAATTTAACAGTGAGATGGAGTCTAATATCCAAAGACTAATATATCAACCTATTATGCACCATGTTGTCTGTCTGTTTAATCGTTATTAGTTGTATGTGTGTGTGTGTGTTTGTGTGTGTGCGTGTTGTGTAGTTTTCCTAGTAGTAGTCCTTTCATAAAGAACTTGATTATATGGTTGTGTGTATATGAAACATTGTCAAGAGCAGTAGCAATACTTTTACATATAAATGAACGTCCGTTACATTCAAGCCATTTTTCGTACGTTTTTGAATTGGCATCGTTTCTGAAGCTGCAGCACATTTCTCCTGTAGACTCCTAATGGAATTTTTTTGGTCGATTGTAGCGTTTGCCCTGGTCGGTCACCGTAACTAATTAATGAATGCATTTACGCTACATGTTAAATTAGCCACAGTGATACACAATGTGTTAGTTTATCATCAACATTGGGTAAGAACATTGTATCAACGAATGTCCACATTTTCTCTAAACTTAGAGAAACAACCTTTGCATCATGCATTTTTCAGTTTTCGGGTTTACTAATGCAAGAGGTCAGACTCAACTTCTCTTCAATTGATGATATAGAAAATGCCTAGAAGAGGAGTTTCAAGGATTTCTCACTACAGCAGCATCACAGATTTATCAGGTTTAGTCAGTTTGCAGGTTCAGGCTGACATGTGGCGTGTGTCTGCCTGTAATTCCGACGTTAACAATCTAGCTCATAATCTCTTCAAGATTAACATTTCCAAATGGAACAGAGAGGAGCAACAACGAGCAATCAGCTGCTTTCTACAACAAAAGCAACAGCAGCAGCAGCTATAGGATCCCGGCTCTGTTCCTGACACTGATCATCTGTGTGAACATAAATTCATGGTGAATCCAAAACCTTCCCTCTTGGCACCAACAGGGAGCACATGTCACATACAGGCTTTTCACACAGTCCGCTGGACAAGACAGTCAGGCACACGGCAAATCTGTTTAGTTACTTTCTCATGCCATGAGGTGTTACCCATGGGACAGCAACACTTGTCAAAGAGGATATTGTAAGAAAAGTCAGCCCTGCAAAGCCATGCTCCTATGATTTTGTGACCTTTCTAGAATGTGCCTTATTATAGTTTTTATTATTATAGTAAAAGGGTCTTTTAACAGTCACCGCAAAGTTTGGCTTCTTTTTATATCAACAGAAAACCAGCCAGAGGATATTACCATCACGGCTCAGACAATACTATACTATACTGTGAGCCTTTAAATGCAAATGCATGGCTTCATTTGTTTAGTTTGTTTAGAGTGTTAAATGTTTTGCTTTTGTGACAAAAGGCTTTTTAAATCCAAATCCTCTATTCACACATTTGAAAGAGAATAGACACAGAGGGCCAGATGTACTAACGCTTTTGCGCCCACTTCAGGCGTATTTGTGTCGCAACGTGCGCGTAAAATCATGGCGAGGTATGTACAAACAGGCCGCAATGATGTAAAAGCGCAAACTGCATGTCGTGGGAGCTGAAAAGGGCAAATTGCGTTTTTCGTGTCATGCATATTTATTCATGGGAGGGTCGCGGGGAAAGTGGGAGTTTACCGTAAAGAGATGGGAGGGGAAGCGTAAAGAGCGCTTAATTACGTATTCCGCGGTATGTACAAAAACCGCCAGTAATAGCGCGCCTCTATTTTGCGGTGAAAATTCTCCGCCTCTTAAAAGCAGGTGTAAACCTGGAAGCGGGTTTCCTCACATATGCCTCCTGGTGAAATGACAGCAGTAATCCGAGCAAGACGAAGACATAGGCCAAGGAGACGAGCTGAAAGGAGTTTTGCCACAAGGATCACAGATTAAGCAGCCATGCAAGATTACAGTTACTGGAAGAAATCAAAGATGACATTGAATCTCCGACTCAGAGTTCACATTCCAGCAGTTGTTAAACTCCTCGCTACATTACAAATATTGGCATCAGGATAATTTCAAACAGTCATAGCATCAGCAGTGGGAATATCGCAGTCTGCACTCAGCCGTATCATAGCACAAGTACTTACAGTTTACGGTATAGTGGGCGGAGAAAGGCGCTAATTACGGATGACCTGCAGGTTTGGTAAATATGGCGTAAACTATGGTATCATTGCGTTCGCTATCTGCGGGTGAGCCATGGCGCTGATAACGCTACGTTCGCAAATGTACGTACATCTGGCCCAGAGGCCCTAAGTATATTTGCCAGACTACATTAAAGGCTGATGTTATTTGACATTTGATCATAGATACAGTTTTCCTTCCCTCCTACGTAGTAGAAAATAAATTAGCCAATGTGGTTAGATCAACTGGCAAGTCCTCGAGGCAGCGCTCTCAACAGATCAGGGTTATGAATATCTTTGACAGCAAGTTTGAATCAAAGAAGTTGTTTAAGAGTGTAAATCGGGACTGACCAGTTTCTCTTCATTAACACAGGTCAATTTCTTGGTCAGATCAAATAGATGAAATTTCTGCTAATTTCTGGGACAAAACAAGAGCCCGTTGGGTGCCCACACTCGAATAAGGACTGACGCTAAAATCCATTTCCCGTGGAGCCAAAATGACCTCCCAATGGCACAATGGCTCTCATTTACAAGCACTTTGGTCTTATAACAGTGGGTGCACACAATGAAAACACAGCGAGAGCCGTACGGCTGCAATCAAGACTTAAAAGGTAGCCTATTCTGCTGTCCAGCTAGCCATTTAAGTGTGATACAGTCGAAGAGCCCCATCTCTTTCACTGCATGAACTCTGTCATGGCAGCCATTACAGGCGTTATATCAGAGAGATAGTGGTCCGCTCAAACAGAAAGGTTGAGATATTGATAGGAAACTAAGAGCTTGATTATCATCAGACATTAATATATTATTTGGCATATATACAGTGAATATTTTATGTATGTTGTGATGTTATTTGGTGAGTGAATTTATCATCAGTAGATATTTCTATATTTCTTTGCCACCACACAAAATATTACGTATCCAAAAAGTTTTGGAGGAATGTACTACCGAAGTTTTTCGCTAGAAGTCAGATTTCAAATTACTCTGAATAAATATCAGCTTCTCCCTTACCTAAAGTAAAAAAAAGTCTTGCATGGATGTCTTTATCCGTACTTTTTCTATTTGCAGGTAAATTGTTCAGCTTCTGACACAAGCTTTATCTGAATGCCTGCAGGTTCCCTAAATTTAAATTTGCTGTTTGTATCTCTGTGTTGTGTTGCTCTATGTCAGAGTTATGTTAATTTACTTTCAGCAGGTGGTTTTGTGCCATTTTCAGATCGGGAAGAGAAAAAAAAACTGACTTTCCGTTTTCAACCAAGGTTTCTTTTTTAGGTTTTCAGGTTTTTCTTCCACCTCAGAAGTAAATCTGCTTGAAGATAGTTTCATCCAACTTGAAGGCTTTGCAATTTAATTTAAAATGTTGCTGCAGTCCTGCAGACTAATCATCAAACAAAACCATGTCGAGTATAATTATGGTGTGTAAAACATGGGTTAAACTGATCTTAACCCAGCCAATGAGAATGCTTATTTCAGGTCATTCAATTAAACAGAAATGCTGTTTGGACAGAGTGAGTTTGAGAAATAGAATGATGAATTAAAGGGCAAAAAATGTGAACGTGGCTCATGCATAATAGCTGAAACTAATTACTCATTCAAGATTCATATAAATTAGACAATATGAAAGGTGACTCGCCAGATTTAGATGAATATTGAAACATAGATTCTATGACATTGTGACATACCTGCCCATGCGCATAAGCCAACAAAATACTGCAAGTGCAAAGCTTCCTTTCCCTATTCTGCAACTGCAGCACATGCAGTAGAAGCTACAATATATTCATGAAAGGAAGTGTCCACTGCTCGTCTGTTCTGCCACATCCAATGCAATATCTTAGAGTGAAGATGAAAAGGCAGGGCGTAGGGTTGGGAATATTATAGACAGATTGTGTGTTGAGATCATTTGGACTGGCTGCGAGAACTGGCCTGTACACAGCTGTGCAGCTGATCAGTGATACTGACAGAGGAGAGAGGGTGCGAAAGCAAGCGGCAAAAGGTCAGGAAATAAAGAGTAGCTCTCATTCTTATAGTACCACCAATCAGCTTAGCTCGGCTGCCCTTTCCCGCCTGTCTGTCGTAGATCGAGCCTTGTTTTGATTCTGCAGCCTTTCATGTCGTGAATTACATATACGCTTTTGGTAATGGTGGATGCAGTAGCAATTAGCATCAAATTACAATCGCCGTTTGAGTTGAGTTAATGGAGCGCAACAAAAATTGGAATTACCTGTGATTAAACACCATCCTGTCTCTGAATGGCCAATGCGGCATATTGTGTGAAGTTAAAGGTGGTATATCAAACACGCAGTGTGATGGATTACATCTAGTAAAATGACAATTATAGAGCAGAGATGACATTTGCTGGATTGTTGTGTGTCATCTCTTCAGAGGTATTATCTTGAATTGAATTTACATGTAGGGTTTTCAGTTTCAGTGATTACCTTACTGAACCAGAGAGAGAGAGAGAGAGAGAGAGAGAGAAAGAGAGAGAGAGAGAGAGAGTGATAGACTGTTTTAATTGGATATGTGGCCCCTCTGGATGTGGACTGAACCATGGAGCAGCATCATTATAATCTCTCATCAGGTTCTAATTTGAACCCTGAATGCCCACTCCCCACTGTGCCACATACACTTGAAAGTGCAGGCAGTCTGCTTAAATCTTTTTTTTTTATTTATTTTTAAAGATTTGAAAGATTTTTATTGAGGAAGACTCATCTTATTAATTCCTAATGCTGTTTGCACACATTTCTTTTCACATCGCATCTTGTTCTAACACGTTGAGAGTGCTTTACAGTGCCATATTTTTGCCATAATTACAGTGCCATAACTTTGCCTTCTGAATCACATCATTTTGTCACATTAACTGTCCCACAGACATCAGCAGCAGACTTAGTAGTAGTATAATGCACATGCTAAACTTTGGCACCAGCAAACAGCATGCCAACATTCACGTGGTCTTTCCTTGTGTGCATAAACAATTGAATTTCACCCAGCGGTTGTCCTACTTATCTCCAAACCACCGAGCTGTGAGGATGTTTTTGGCTGCTGCTTGGAGATGAGGCAGACTCACTCAGGACCCCTCAGGCTGTAAGAACACAGCTCAGATGAACCCTGTCAACTCCATTACCTGCTGATGTGAAACGACCTTATGGCCTTTGAATGAACAGGAAGGTTTTAATCCGACATATCGCTGTTTATCCCGTCAGGAATTGCAATGGCAGCCTTCAAAACTGGGGGGGGATGATCAGCATGCCATACTGAAAATAACAAATGCGAGTCTATTAAGAGTCTAAACATTAAGACACGTTTCATTATTTTCCATAATGCATCTCTGAGCGTCAGGTTTATTCTGTGAGCTCATTGCAAAATTAGTTTTTATCAACTTGGAGACGAGGCAGAATGCAGACAGCCTTCTCGAATCAATATGCTATAGGTCAGCCGAGAGTCTTGTATCAGTACAATCGATACTTGCACATCAAAGGAGTATGCCATTGTACACACTTAACAAGTGCAAAAAGGCCAAACCCTTGAGGATCAACCCAATACGTAAGTAGGTCAGGAAAACACTCCAATTGGGTCAAATGATAATGTGCTTCTGGATAAGATTCCTTCTCAAAATGCACTGCAAGTGTGTGTTCATTTATGTTTAACAATGTACTTGTTTTGATCAATTTTCGATTACCCCTTTCACATTACTATTGATTGAAAGAAAGCTGCAACTGCACCTTTTTGCAAGGGAACCACCTCATGCTCTACAGAATAGTTATTTTTCAGCATTTCTTTACAGGAATCCATGTGTAAATGAATCTACTCAGCTGAATAAGTGCTGTATTAAAAACCTGCAAGTGTCTTTGCTAGCCAAGCAAGTCAACATAACTGATGCAACAGCAGTTATTTCATCGCCCATAAAGCCACTACGTAGTTGTTCTGCTAAATGTAAACTGCTGTGAAGAGGCAGCGGCTTCAGAAATGATTATGATATGCGTTTTGTCTGCTTGGACAGTCCAAACAGCTGATCATCGGTGACTGATAGGAGGTAATCACACTGAAATCTTATCAGAGTGCTGTGTATTGCCGATACTGTAGGCCTGCTCTGTTATCTACACACAGCACAGGAGAGCAATGCATTTGTTCCCTGCGCTGTCTGCCTGTGCACCCTGGGCACTGAGATAATTTCACTTCTCTTTCAGGATTTGAAAGCGTTGAAGTTTTAGACCTGTGTGAGTGTACATGTTAACATTCGAACTTAACGTTTTTATGCCTGAGAGGCACTGTGAGATAAGGATGCTCTTGAATGTTGAGATACAGTATCTCTCAATGAGGGCAGCTGTATCGATCTGTTCATTTCAAATACCAAATAAGATTAATAAGATACTGCTTCAAAGCCTGATGTGAAGTGGTGAAAAGAAACTGTCTAATTACATATTTGCAGCAAATTATCAGAAGTGGAAAATAATCGACATCATTAATTAACTACATGTGCGTTATTAGGCAACCTTTCCTCGTGTAATGTTTCTCATGCAGTCAAAAAGGTTAACAACATTTTTGTTCAAAAAACAGTTTTAAAGTACCACAGGATCTGCCATTTACATAATGTTTTGTAGTATATTTTTCAATCAGGAGAGATCTCAATATAAGTGAACAATTATTTATTAATGTGTGCACAATAAAATGATAAATGAGAAAATACTTTGGCGATTAGACCCCATCGTGACATCATCGTATTCCCATTCATCATCATATTTTAAAGAGGGTCGGTCAAGAAGCCGTTAGTATTGTAGGATACCCCAGATGGAGTCTAGACACTGGTGGTGGTGAATAAAGAAGATGCTTAGATCTGGATGAATGAGAACAGGGAGCGTGATCTGGTGAGCTCAGACCTGGCACTGGAAATGATGAACTGGAGGTGAATGAGGAGGTTGCGACGATTCACGTTAACATGACAGCTGACAGCAACGGAGAGGAGAACATTTAAATACTGACAGCAATATTGTGATTGGCTGATAGAGATTGTGGCTAAATCTGGTTGGTTTAACTAAAAGAGTAAATATTCCTAATTAGCTGATGAGGGGAGAGGGAGAGTGAGGTAAATGTGAATGAGTGAGTAACATTAGATAGTCTTCCTGCCTGAACTTACGCTAAGCTTCATTAGGTGAAAAACAGAAGATGTTAGAGCTGGGCGATTTTTTTCCCTAAAACAATCTGCGATTTTTTCATAAAAAACTCGATTTACGATTTGATTCCCCCCCTTCCATTTAAAACAAAATAACTGCGAACTGTAAATATATTTTAAAAATATATATTTATTGTATTTAATTAAAGTGCATCAACATAAACAAAATTGCAAAGACAAACCCTTTCTCAAACTGAAAAGTCACTGTGCAGTGTGCAACAAAGATTGTTAAACATCCAAATTATTTATACTGTATTTGGATTGAGCTAATAAAACCTAAAAAAAAATCTAAAAAAATCAATCGATTTTTTTCCCAGCCCTAGAAGATGTGCTTAAAAGGTAGTATTGGGACTAACATAGAGGTGTGACGAGATCTTGTCCCACGTCTCAGTTTGGCGCTGACTCACGCAGATCATTCTCTTTCTCTGTCTCGGTCTTTTTTTAAATGAGTCAAAAGCAGAAAGCAAAACCTACCTTTACTTTTGATGATATTAAACAAAGAGAAATGTTCTCCCCATCGTCTTAAAATGGTCATAAATCAATACAAGGGCAGCCTACTTCTTTTACTGCTGCAATGAAATGTTTGTTTGGAGTAACGTAATTATGGAGAATATCGAAGAAGATATCGAACATATGGAAGAGGCTTTTGAGTTTGATGGTCGTCCTTATTTATTCGAACCCGAGTATACAGACGAAGAACTGGCCTCACAAGAGTTGGAAAGAACCAGACAGACAGAGGGGCAACATGCAGATGAAGCAGCTGCTCCAAGAACATGCATTTCGGGCAACTGGTGGTGTTCGTGTGGGTGTTGTGCCGCGAAGGCATCACCGGTCCTCCGGAGGACATCTTCCAGACCAGCGGGCTCTCTCGTGATTGTTGTCAGCAGAGAATACTACTCTCCAACGCCAGATGGATTGAACACAAAATGGATATATATCATATATATCCATATATGTGCTACAAATACACACGGGACTGGTGCATGATGATTATTAATGAAGCCTGACTGAACACTCTCTCGTCCCAGACGACAGCTAGCTAGATAGCAGCTAACAGGGTAGGTGGATGTTGAAAATGCATCTTGTTGTCATGTAAGGGCCCTGTTCATGTTACACAGACATTTTAATTGCATTTTGTGTCTGTTAAGACACACAAAGACACTATTTAATTTATGCCCCCATAAGTGGGAGTGGTGGGCATTAGCTGCAGCAGCTTCGTCTAGGTAGCTGCTATTACGCTAACTGTTTTTGCTATAGACAGGTCTGGCATAGTTAAATTTAGCAAGATTAACGTAAAAATTGGCGTTCTCCTTTAAAATGGCTAGGCTATATAAGAAAATTGTAAAAGAGAGTATTATATTTCGAACATATTCAAGTGCGAATGAGAACTGTTTGGAGGGGATGCCAGGTTGTGCAAAACAAAATGAATGTCAAATTTTCAAATTGAATACCAACCCACCGAACAAATATTTATTATATGTATGTAAATATTATATATATATCTAACCAAAGCTAGCTAGCTAGCGCTAGCCTTAGCTAGTCACTTGAGGGAAAGTATACTATTTTATAAAAATACCAAGATGGTGACAGCCAAAAGGCAAACCGCTGGCATCAAACTAATAGTCCACGTCCAAGACGTCACTGATGCTACATCCATTACCCTATATGTATGCTATATTTAGAATATTTCACCACTTTACCTTGCTGTCAGACAGTTGTTTCTGACAGGGGACTGAAGCCATTGTATACATCTATGCTCTCCTCAAAGCCACCTGACTCCTTTTACAAAAACAGTAAATTTTACCACACAGAACACGGGAGTTGCTAGTCTACCACTCGGTTAGTTAGTTAGTTAGTGTTATTGTTTGACCTTGGTGTTTTAAAAGGGTTAGTAACTAACAAAACTAATAAACTAACTAACCGATCGAGGCAGCGGTAGACCAGCAACTACCGTGTTCTGTAAAGTGGAATTACTTTTTTTTGTCAAAAGAAGTCTGGTGGCTTTGAAGAGAGCGATATAATGGCTTCAGTTCCCGTTGAAAGGGCTGTTTGGCAGCAAGGTTAAGTGGTAAAAATATTCCAAATATAGTGTACACTTAAACTGATATTGATTTTTTTTAGGGGGTCTTTTTTTAGGTGGCTAAAATATGTTTTGCTCTGTGGCCCAGTCCACAGAAGAACATTGGGTAGCTTCCATGTCGGGACCCCTGTCTGCTTCTCCAAACTGGTGGCGTGCCGACCACCACCTACTAGTCAGTAGGATCCATCCTCTGGCGACCATGAATGTTTGTGTAGAATGTCATGGCAAACCATCTAATAATTGTTGTGACCCTCTAGACCAAAGTGGCAGACTGAGTGACTGACATTGCCATCGCTACCCTAGCATGGCTTAAAATAATAAAAAAAAAAACTTTGAATTTCCATTTCAAATGTGCATCACATTATGTGCAGTACCTGTATATACAATATGATAACAATACATCTTTGATTTACAAATTATTATTTTGCTGTGGATTTCTAAGCATCTGTCTGGTAATATACATGACACGGTAAATAAGACTTATGTTATATTTCTTATAGAATGTGGCTAATATATTGAGATGCTTGTGGATGTGAGTGGAAATGTTTGTGAACACTCATACCTTCCATTTCCTTGCAAAACTATAACCTCAGGCTAGAATTACTTTAACTTCCTTCCTCTCCCACGTCATAAAAAAAATGTAACACAATTACCAGTTTCCTTTTCTGCCATTTTGCCTCTGAGCAGATGAATAAATGTCATGCATGATGAGACAAAGTCTTGTGGAGGTTGAAGAGGACACTGAGATTGTGGCCAAGAGCTAAGTGGGGAACTGTTGATTCTAAAAGCTGATAGCCATAAAAACAAAGCGTCAAATCAAATAACATAATAAATATGTAGGCCTATTTATAGAACAAGGTTTCACTATTTGATCAACCAGTCATGTTAGATTACTTCTTTCTCATTCTGCTCTTTAAAAGTCTCTCATGTGTTTGAGTGAGATGAAAGACGAGTTCAGGGACCATCCATGCAGATTGGATTACACCAAAAGAGACAGAAATCTATTGAGTGATAAAGGAGTGACGCATTGTTTGTATGTTTTTCCTTGATTCTATCCGTGATTGTGAAGTTAACTGTCCTTGGATCTCTAGGGTCAAAGAATCCAAGTGGTTATACATGCACAAGGTTGGTTTTAGCACACTCCATCAAATTCGATCAATCACAGTCCTCAAACATTCTGAGCAGGCAGGAAGGATGGAGTTTCAAAATGATGGGGTTGTGCCTGATCCACAGTAGATAGAAAATCCAATACATTGGGATTTTCGGATTTTAGTGGCTCTGTGTCCAGGCTTGTGTTATATATTCTTTATTAGGCTACTGGCCATTGTGACTTTAGTATTGGCTTTCGGGCATCATGCTGAAATGTCAGTCATGCAGCTCCCTGACACGCTTCCATGGCAGCTGAGCATACCATTGCCATGGTGCTGCATATATTTATGCAGCACCATGGCAATGGTATGTTTCCCTTATGCCACAAAAAATGTTATAATTAGGGTATCCAGACCAAATTTTTGATTCAGCAGCGCCTGACATATGGCTGGCAGTGTTACCTGTTAGAGCTCTGCAGAGGCTTTATAATAGACTCCCATTGCTCCTGAACCTGCCCTGCAGGCTGTCTCCGTGCATTTTTAGCCTTTCTCCCAGCTAGTTTTACTGTTGTTTTACTAATGTTCAAGCTTTATAATATAGCAGATAGTATTGCATAAAATACATACAGCACACATCAAATCAGCTTAATCTGCAATAAACAGTTACTATTTTCTCTTCTTGTTAATATTATGTAATACTACTAGTTCAGGTTCAGTCATTTAAACACCACGAAATTTGAAAAATAAGGTCTGGGAGTGAATACACAATGTGTGAAGAGAGATGCCCTGTCAACCTGAGCTGGTCATTATCCTGCATTGTTTGATTGGTCCCTTAAAAATGTTATGTGAAAGAAAAGAAATATATGGTATGCCCATTTTTTGAAGCACCTTAATAATGTGGTGAACGAGGCTCGGAGGATAACCCTTCTTCTTTAATGGTGTTGTTAGCAGTCTGTTGAAATCCTTGGCCAATACTCGAGGTTGCATAAAGGTAAGGTAGGTGTTATTTATTGCGAACATTTCTATTCTAATGCCGGTGCAGGTTATTGGTAACACAAGGTCTCTGGACATCTAGATTGGCAGTCACAGACTGCTGCATTGCTCAAGGGAATCATTGATTCCTTAAACCAACCCAAAGATAACTGAAAATTACCATATCTACTTAATTACCTTAATCAGTCCGCACTCATTTATCAAACTAATGTCTAAATTACTTTTTGTCAAGGTAAATTAATTTCAATTGCACTTTGACCTTTAATGCTGCACAGGTTTCTTTCTTTTTTTTTTTCAAAGTCCCTGCTGCTTCACATGAAATTGGCACATCTCAGCTTGTTGCAAATTGACTCCTAGGCTGATTTTTGCATTAAGTCTTATGTGTTTCCTGCACAATACACTCTCCTCGATTTGGGATCTCCTCATACTTTCATACTTTGGGTTTATATGAGGAAATAATTACTTTTTAACAATGTGCTTTCAGCCTGTACCTCCCCACATGCCCAGCAGCAGTATGCCCGGCTGTTCCTGGCTGCTTCTCCTCAGAGCTCCTGTGCGCCAAACCCTGAAGATGGTCTGGAAGAAGGCTAATTAGGCCATGAGTGGCACTGGTGGTCCAAAAGGATTTTGATGCTCAGAAGAAATGTTTACCTAATTTTAGATTGATTTAGCCCAGCATTATTAATATGTATACCAGGAATATCAGAGGTATGGCAGAATGAAATTAGATTATTATGTTCTTTAACTTCTCATTACCATACAAATGAATTATATCAGTCTTTTGAATCTATTGGATGACCACATGTTTTCAGCTGAGGAAATGGGTGAAGATCAATGTTAAATGAAACAGTGGGAGCTGACAGCTAAGTACTAGATGGGCTTTTTATGAACAGATTCATGCCAGTCACTCAACCACTCACAGCTATGAAATGCATATTGTGTGACCCATGGTACATCTAATCAGAGCAGTTCCAGGCCAGGCATAAAATAAAGCTATTATCTGCCAAAGAGAGTTGCTTCTCAAAGGCATTAACACTTGCATGACACTTTTTCTCCCTTAGATTCAAGGAACACAGAGAGAGATTGTGCAAATGAAAGTTTCTTTTACTTTTGCAAGGACAAGGCTATGGAATAGAATCAACTGATGAATAAATGTTTTCCTTTGAGCTGAAAGCCACTGTTTCATATCTCACTCACCCACTTGATTTGTTCAGACAAATCAACTGAAGCTGCCTTTTGCACAAGAACAAAACTTTGAGACAATCCAACAATGAAAATGGTCTTATCAGCATTTGTTATTCTCACAAAATCTTAATGGATTGTGCGCAGGGTTATCACCCAAATTCTATAGTGCTCAACTGATGAAAGACTGTGATTGTTGCTAAATATGGAGAGAATAATTTTATAGATAAGAAGAGATGAGCTGAAGTAGCTCGATTTAAATAGTGCAGGCTTGGCTATTTTTTCTGTACAGTTTAACATCAAGAATTCATTAATGGAACTATGTTCAACAGACATACTGTATATAGACTGAAAATAAAACACATCACATGTTAATCTTTCATTTCAATATCATCTATAATTCAGGAATCCCGTTAGGGAAAAGTGAGAAGATTAAAAACAAGTTTTTCCAAAGTAGGAAATGACCAAATTACAAATAAACAATATTCTTTTTGATAGCCTTGTTCCCATCTCAGTTCTGCCGACGCCTGGTTTAAATAATGAGTATGTTTTCTCTGTTGATGACAGCCTGATCGATGAAATGAGCATTTTGTTTTTGTCTCGATGTGCGTGAGCCAAACTGTCACTACTCGGCGCAGGCTTTAAGGTCAGGGAGATGTTTGAGTGCAGTGCAGCCGTGTTGGCACAAAGAGGGCAGCATCTCTCCTATTGACAAGGATGTTTTCTGTCAAGAGCAGCACTCACGGGCCTATCTAAAAGCGATGCTAATAAATGTCCGTCACTGCGGCTATCCATCACCACTATCCAGAAACAAAGTGCTTACTGCACCATTGCTGAATTAAAGTAAACGAGCTTGTCTGGCTGGGAGATGCATGCAAATGAACGGCAATAGATAGTCTGTGCATAAAAAGGGATTTATTAGAAAAGGTGTTTGGGTGCCATAAATGCCCTCCACTCACACACATAAAAAATGCACGCACACAAATATCTGTGCCTGTTCACACGGGCAACATCATAGACTGTCATGTAAATTTGCAGAACTCACACAGTTATCATTATAGCTATTTTCTGTGAGCACTTTGATTGCGTTAATTATAGTTAATTGGCTGCCTCGCTCAGTCGATCCATCATTACCGGTTATTTGTTTGTAACCAGATTCAAGGAGCTTTCTGAAGTTACTTTAGTTGCCAGGGATTGTGTGCTCCCTCAGCAGGTTATCTAAAAAGGTTTTTCCAAAGTTTCAGCATTGTTCATGCAGCAGAGTGGCTCCATGTAATCACAAATGGCTAGGTTATTGTTTTACTGACAGAAACGCTCAGATTTCGAGATTTGTGCATTAAACATGCAGCCTCATAAAATATTAAGGTGCTCTGCAGATGGCATAACGTCTGAACCTAAAAAAAATAGATTCCAATTTTTTATTTCTTCTTTTCCCTTGCTGTGTACTTCAACACTGGCATGAGCTATAAAAGCACCTTGTGGTTGTTTTTGCTTTTTGTTTGCTTATGCGGGTGAGAAACTGTACAGAGAACTGACAGAGATTATTTGTTAATATTTGTGAATATGTGGCCGGTGTCAGCTGTGGAAAATCTGATTGATGATAGTTACAGTGCAATTGCTCTAACCGAGTACCGTTCTCCCTCTGAGATATGTTAAGAGATAGACAGCTGGATACATTAGCAGAATGTACCCTCGAGTGACATCCGAGACAGAGTACCTTGCCCTATTTCACTCAATCAGTCAGCTAACATATCCCTGTGGCAGATCAGTGCACCTAACTATAAATCCAAGCTCACATGCACACAATTTGAAGCTAAAAGCACACAAGCGTCTATTCAAAAATCAACAGTTTGCGGCAGAAGCTTTGGGTTGTCTGTTCTGTGGAGGTGTGACATTATGCTACACTGGCAGACACATTTTTCAACAGTAAAACGCCAAATACCATACGTATTCAGCCCTTTGTGAGCTTTGCTTTGGGAATTCAATACCTGATTTCACTGGAGAGAAAAACTGACTTATTTTTCTCCACGCTAACATGACTCCTGTTTCCTAACAGTCTGCCCCAATGTATGTCACTGTGTATGTAACTTGTCAGAGTTGTGTTGAGACCAGGTTTTGCAGGACCTCCTCTGCTGTTTGGCGAGAAAGAGCAGCTCTCCACCCGATACAGGCCCTCATTCTAGATGAATGATCTACGCTTCCAACTGCCTGGCTCCCTCCATCAAACCTGGCCAACACTCATAATAAATGATAGTGGGGGACAATGCCCTATTTTCACGGCAGAGTCATTCGTCATGCCAGGCCAGACAAAGCCCCCAGAGTTTCATCATTTTCAACTATTGCTCACACCAAACTAACAGAAAAGAAACCTTCATCTGTTCAGTAATGGCTATGGGATGCCTTGAAAACCTGCTTAAATGTATTTACTAAAGCAGACACATTTTGTCTTCTAGGGTCTACCTGGAGTTAGATAAATGATCTGCTTTCATTATCAATCTCACTTAAAGTTATTGATGCAACCATCAGTATCTGTAGTTTTTCGTTGCGAGGAGCTATTTGTCCTCCTGGTCAACATCCTATTACACGGGTTCTACATTAAGTAGCATTTGTTAAGTGCTTATTTAACCCCTTGATAATATTAGGTGACATGCCAAGGCAGACTCGTGATGCTTAATGTCAATTTGCAGGTTAAATCAGGTCACCTTCTATCGTCTGCCAAAGCAGCAGAGGCCCTCTGGTCTTGACATAATTGTACATCAGAGACCCGCCCTCGACAGATTGCAGCTCAAACCCATCTCATTTTTGGCCATGTAGTCATAGCTGAGGTATAGCTACATTTCTTTGATGGGAGGTTAACATCGGATTGGACTAGAAAAAGTAACAGCTCATCAAACTGGAACTTCTCTTGTCCCCTTCAAAGCTACGTCAAACAACATGACAGGAACGGTCAGAGAATACATTTCAGATGTAGATGGTTGTGAATAATTTATATAAATAATCTGTTGCTGTTTGTGGTAGCGTTATCTATCAAAAATCTAGCTAAAATCTGGTCAAAAATACCTGAGATATCCTGGGATTTGTGGCTTGTGTGCACCTGTGCATTGGTAAACTGAATATCTTTCACTGAAACAAAGACACCTTGTCCAGTCTTATTAACTTACATGCAGCTGTATAGTTAAATATTTGTTTAATTAAGAGTTCAAAATCAGCAAACAACCACACGGTTTAACACGTAGCTTAATCAGAAATGCAGACCACCATACTAAATCAAGCAGTAGGACTGATAGCAGAAGATGACCCTAACTTCAGAACAATGATCCCATCCCTCAGACTACTGAAAAAACATTCTGAAATAAATGTATACAATAAAATATTCCTTCCCTTCCACCGCACGTAGTAATAACCTCAGCATCACTGTAGAAATGCTCAGATGTTCCCATATAACCACCACAACACACACCTTGGATGTTAAACAGGTAGGAAGATATGCTGAAAAAAAAAAAAAAAAAAGAATCAAATCATTCTGGAAGATAATGTACTCAAAAACATGACATAATCAACAAAACCTCAAAGAATAATAAAAACTAGTTTTTACCATTATTATTTATAAAATTTTCAGTTTGTGGTTGGACAAGATGACTGAACATTGTGGCAGCTGATATTGGATGTAACT
Source organism: Gymnocephalus cernua (assembly GCA_023631565.1). Taxonomy (NCBI): domain Eukaryota; kingdom Metazoa; phylum Chordata; class Actinopteri; order Perciformes; family Percidae; genus Gymnocephalus; species Gymnocephalus cernua. Next base: position 18,966,582 of record CM042435.1, read on the forward strand.
AGTAAGCTGTTTTCCTTCTCGATAAAATAAAGGATTTAATGGCCGACCAGTGTGGAGAGTGACAGAGACCTAATGCATTTCATGGTCCATTTCACCCGCATGAGTACATCCATTGACAACACCAAACCATTTTTCATCAAGATGATATTTCACAATGGGTGTGACATTTGATCTCAGACAAAGCCCCCACCTACATGCGCACACACACACACACACACACACACACACACACACACACACAAAACATTTTCACACTGCATAATGCAAAACATGAATAAAAACACCAGCTAATATTTGACAAAACATGTTTGTACAATCGTTATGTGCAATCTGACAAAAGTCTGGCTCTCTCCCAAATCAGCTGCCTCCCCTCCACTCCACGCTTCAACCTGTTCTCCAGGTGATAGATACTATTTACATGGCAGAGGAAGCACTCTGAATGCTATGAGTAAGGCACCTGGGCGCTGGCAGGCAAAGACAGAGTGCCTTGAGATAGAAATGTAACAGCACTATCTATCTGGGTTATTAGAGTCCCCCCTCAGGATCCGTTTCAACAGAACACTGGCCATTATGTAGGCCACAAAGAAACAATGCAAGAAAAAAAAGTCTGGCTGTGGTACCACAGCAGAGGAATTAACTCCGGAGCCCTGAACCTTCTGCATCCCTCCCTGCACCCCTGCCTCCAGTAGATAGAATAATGAGAGAATGTGCAAAGAGTAAGGGTGTTTGTTAGGGAGCAAAGCAAGTAGTGACAAATCAATGTATCAGAACCTTTTATACAGGAACCCTGTCAAACGCATTGCAAGTCCTTATTACTCTGTCTTTCGCTGGCTGGATAAAGAAAGTTAAAATGATTAGACTCCATTTTCTCAACACTGATGTAAACTTTAGGTAAGTCTGTAGAGTTATTTGTTTTGCCACTGGCAAACTGAGCAGGAGAAAGGCTTTCATACAAAGGTATTCTAAGCGGTGCAGAATTATAACTCTTGACGCTAAGAAAGAGGTTGGCAAGAATTGAAAAGAGACAGCAGGAAAAATGAGAAAAGCATCATCAACAAAATGAATGTGTGTTGGTACCAATGTTTGCATGACGCTGTAGACTGAGACAGCAGCTGAAAGTCTGTAATTGATCATGTTGCAGCCTTCCTGGCTCTTGCTTTGAACGTTCAAAAGGATTAGTCTTCAGGTTGATGGATTAAAGCAAGGTGGGAGGGAAAGGAGGGGCCTGTGAGGGGAAAAAAAAATGATACGTGTGCTCTAATCCTCAGCTGGTTTGGTTGTGCGGAATAATAGCTAATGTAAGAGTGATTGTGTGCATGTTCCCATGCTAGCCGGCTTTGCCCCCAGCGCTTTTCTCTGTCTCCAGCTACTTACTGTTTACTTTTGACTATTGAATTAGTGGGTTAAAAATCTCATTAAGTAGTCTCCCTCTACCCTGCATTCCCAGGTTTGCACACCTCCTTTTAATCAGATGGTTTTGGTGGTTCATATAAAAAGTCTCCACAGTGACTTCAGCAGCCTTAACTCATCTGCAATGCAATTACAGACATGCAGGTTAATGAAATAAGGGTGTAGAACAAGCTAGTGAGAGGCTGGGGCTTTGACACACACACACACACACACACACACACACACACACACACACACACACACACACAGGCAAGCACACTGGTCACATACACCAGAACGTCATCATGTTGTAAATACACACAACGCACTACATTCAACCGCCCACATGCACACGCCCATGTACACTCCCGAATTGAATACGGGGGCACATATGCACGTTCATGTATGCACAACAAGTCAGCAAAGCTATGCTTAGACAGGGAAGTCATTAAGGGAACATTTAATTAAGGCCGGAAATAAGTCAGTGTTGGAAGGACAAACATATTCTAATAAAGTGTGGGTGTGTGTCGCACGAGGATCAGGCTCGGGCCTCGAAGACCACAGCTCATTTTCGGAACCCAGCTATTGCTATGCAGATTAAAAGCTCATTCATCAATTCCCCTGCACTCTCCATTTGATTACATGTGGCTTCTCCTCTCTTCTCCTCTCCCCTCTCCTGCTGGTGTTCCCTTTGGGCTTTATAATTCCACAGGAACTAATGTGCACCCATATCTTTAATTAAATCAATCTGCAGGGGGCCAGCAGGTGCATCCACTCACCTTTGCTGCGACTCACTCAGGTCAACACACTCAGACCGACCTTGATCATGCTAATCCGTCGCAGCGTACCTGCTGGACCGGACAGACAGACACGGAGCGACTGGAGTCAGGTGTCAGGTGATGACAAAGAGGGTCACAGAGGACCCCTCTGCCATGGCGGTGTGTAAGAAGAGCTGACGTGAAATATACTCACCTCCAGAAGCAGCGTGTGCACCGCAACCAATGCAATACACACAGATTGGCTGTGTAAACTAGGTTACGCACTTTCGATATAAATACTTTAACAATCAATTCAGTAGTCAGCAAATAATCAGTGAATGCACTTCTGGATGTAACTGGAAACCTGTACACAAATAAGTTGCAACTTGACATGAGCTTTGTTAGGTAGCTAACTAGCCAGTATGATGCTTCAGCAAAGCACCAAAGTGACCATTTTCAAGCCCTGCATTTATGTTAGTTATAATGTGGTCTAATATTTGACAGTTTTCACAGTGGACAAAATAATCAAACTGTCTGAAGAAACTTTGCAAACAACTCCTGAAGCAAAATCCACTTCTCTGTTGTTCATCCACATATTCAAGGTGTTCCAAACATTTAAGGTTAAGGCAAAATATGGTTTTATTACACTACTTAAGGATGGTGCACAACATATAATGTTTACCTATACTTGGCTAAAATGATTGTATTGAACATAAAATAATGAGCATGCGGATGGATTGCTGAAAAGGGAGTTACTGTGGGTTAAGTAACGATAAAGGCAAGTTTGAGTAACACATCCATAAGTTTAAAGGCTTATTGGATGCCAAAACAGGGCACTGGGTTTCTGATAATATGAGACAGGATTTTGCAACTCTGGAAACTTATCACAGTGTCATAATTCTACCCTCCGTTTTCACGATGGCAAGGTAAACCACATACAAAGTAATCTACCAAGAATGTGTGCTTGTACATATTTGATTGGCCAGAATGGTGAACATCCAGATGACATTCTTTTTTTTCGTTTCTTTTTTTGTTAGCAAAAGTTGAGCCAGGTTAACTTTTGTTTTGCTGGACAACCCTGTATACTTTTGTTGGGAGTCCACTGCATCAGCGCTCTTGCTGTGACAACACAGAGGCCTATTTGAAATAAATGAGAGGGCTGCATTGTTTCACACAGTGTTGTTTGTGTGCCGTAACACGGCTTTATGCTGCATTAAAGTAAGAGGTTATGGTTGTCATGACACCCTCTGTCTATCATAAAAAGTGTCGTTTTTTAGCATCCAGCCACTAACTTTGAGCACCTTTACAAAGAGTGATGTTAGCTACTATATAATTACTCATTGATTTCATGTAAGTTATAATGTTGTCTTGTTAGAAACAAAGTTGATATATGTTTGTTACATCCCTGTCTAGTGGAGTAGGAGTTAGGGGTGGTACGGTTCATGAAAAAACATCCGAACTGTACGGTCCGCTTGTCTCGGTTCGGGGCGCGTGTGCGCACACACACAAACACACGGTGGATGCATGCAGGAAAAAACGGAGATGAGACGTACAGGATGACCTAAATTGAGAATAGCTACGCTCATTATTGTAAGTGCAAGTCCAATAAGTACTTTATCAAACCGTATAATGTGTCCCAGCCCAGGCCAGGATAGGAAATTAACTAAACACTGTAGGCTAAAGATCAACCAGCCACTGACAGACATGTTCAAATTTGATTTATTCAATACATTATTATTTTTTGCCTTAAATCCACCAGCCATTTTCATATTACACCAACATTTGCAGCATCCTGAGCCTTTTTGGTAAGGTTACTGGGAAAACTCAGCCCAAAAGTAACTTTAAACAAGTTTCCTTTTTATTTTTTAAAGAACTATTCTGACTTATTCAACGGAGCTTTAAGAGTTCCTCTCTTTTTGTTTTAGATAATAGGCCTACAATCTTTGTAAGAGCTACACTGAAGTTGGCAGTTTGACAAATGCAAGTTATTTCAATTGGTATTCTGTAATATTTCAATCTTCATGTGCTAAAAAGGCACATACGTTCCTGTAGATGGCAATACACATTCTATGTTTTTGCCAAATAAATGAAAAGCTTGTTGAAATCATCAATGTCTTCCCTCTTGCTGTATCAAAATCTCACCTAGCTTTCCTCCGAGATGGTCCCAATAATGTCAAGTCAAATTCAGTTTGTGCATGATTACATGATATAATTATTTTGTAACACTGTATCCTACATTGTGGATAATTAAGCTATATATAATATGCTGAAGTATATTTCTGGAGTGTTAAAGATTAAAAAAAAAATAACAAGAACCGTACAGAACCAAAAACCGTGACCCTAAAACCGGGATACGAACCGAACCGTGGGTTTTGTGAACCGTACCACCTCTAGTAGGAGTGCAACATAATAGTTAAAAGCTCAGTCCATCCCCAGTCCCCAAACTAAAGTCTGAAGACTGAATTGCAACTAAAGTGCAATAATTTTCTACTACAAAAATGTACAATTGTGATAAAGTGAAGCAATATAATTCAAGACTAAAACAAACAAATTAATCTTTCTCATCACAAAGTGCTGACTAACCTGAGGAGAAACAAACAAACAAACAAACAAAAATAAGTCCCTAGGATACAGCAAAACAGGAGAAAACACCCCTACAGCATCAATGCCATTTACAAAATGTGGGGTACTCCATCTACTAAATTTACACAGATACTTACAGCAGGCGTTTGGAAGCAGTAGAACGCTACCACCGGCCTGGTGGAAACCCGGGAATTTTATAAGGCAGAATTTTATGTTGGAACCAACGGACCCATGAATTGACATTCAAAGATCTTTGTTTGAACAGAGCACACACTCTCACACAAACACAGCCCTACATACAGCAGCATAGGAAAAAAACTGGACAGAGGTTGGGAAATGCGGTAACAATGTTTATCCTGGCACCAGCTATTTAATAAAAGGATATAAAATGTCCCACAATTTATGTAAGTAAGTAACAAAACTGAAAACAGAGGAAAAAATTAAGAGATATGCTGAAGAGGACTGCCAAAAATAGATTATGATGGAGATGATAAAACATTATTGCTTGACAGGCTATTCGATAAATGTAAGTCATAATTAAATAAGTTTGAATTTATAGCAGCTTACCAATACTGTCACATGCACTTGGATTTGAAAGTAAACAAACAAATGTGCGACTGGGAAATTGTCCTTGCCGCCATGTAGGACAAAATCTTACATCTTATTGATGACTTGCAGATTAAGTCAATCTTGCCAGTGTATCTGTCAAATGTGCTCTACCTGAGTGTTCCCGAGAGTCTGCTTGTGTTTAAGATTTAGTGAGTAATCACATGAAACAAGGACCAAATTAAGTTTCAGTTCCCACTTAGTTTCACTTTCCCACACTCTCTCTGTCTTTCTCTCTACATGCATGTATTTTAAATGCACAAATACTTGTTTGTGTGTGGATTGCATGGAGACATAGAGAGAGAGCGAGAGACCACGCCAAAACCAAAACATACATGATTTTTTAAACATGTGTACGGTACAAACAAAGTGAATAATGTAATGTGCTCCCCTGTGACATTACTGCAAGATGAGCGAATGTCACGGCAAATCTATTTCTATGAAATAAACAATTAAAGAGGCACTTGGCATTTGTCCATCCTTTAGTCAGTCCCTTGTTGGAATATAAAATTGTGAATTTCTACAGCGCAGCTCAATTCAAATATATGGCTGACTACTGTGGTATTCCTTCTTTATGCTTCAGATTGCCTGAGGGTGAGTTTGCAACACATTCTCACTCCCAACGTGTCAAAAAGCCACACTTGGTCAGGTGACGTTGGCGTTTGTTACTGACGCAAGAAGTCTCCTTTAGCGTAATTTTTCAACACGCTTGGTTGGGACTCTTGGCGTCAAAAAGTTTAACTCATATGCGGCACAAGAACGCGACAGTTCGGTTTAGTGAAAGATTGTGAGTAGGGTAACAAAATGTACATTTCAGTGACAGGTGGGACAAGAACGGGACACCCCAACCTACCTCCTTACGCGTATTTTTCAGTCTTTCATACTACTTGCTACCGTTGTCACTCTTAAAACTAAGTCATTTTACAGTACCGCGGTCGAGCTACTACTATGCCTGGTGTGTTCCATACCGACGATAAAGGGTGATTTTTGCGTTGGTATCTGAAGCTGAGAGCCTCTGACCAAGGGTCGGTATTTGACGAGTTGGGAATGAGAACGGGTTGTAAACTCAAGTTTATCCCCATCTGTGGAACACCAACATGCCTACACACAGTATAAGACACATTATGCATGTAGTGTATTGCCTCGTACATACTGTATAGTAAGTCAAACAGATAGATCTAATTAATGTGATTTGTGTGTGTGTAGGCGTACTCTTAAATCACTGCATTCACAGAGACTCTCAAAATTGGATTAATCCATCCCAACTCTTTGACCATTCTCACTATAAAATAAAAAACTATCTTTAAAGACCCATACAGCTCCTGTAAGAGGCTTTATGAAACAGGCATTATGGAACAGTATGTTTTGTTTATGCTGCAGTTTTACGTACGGCTAGTCACTAATACTGCTAATTCTAAAGCTCACTAATACTGCATCTCTATACAGCTTTTAGTTTATTGATTTGGATCTTTGGTCCATAGAGTTTAGTTTCTCTGGCTCTCAAACAACACCCACGCCAAGACAGAACCGCTAATTCAGCCAAGCCAAGTGTGTCCCGGCTTAGTGCAAAAATGTCAGAGAGCCTGAATAAAATAAAATGAATGGGACAAGGGAACGTGTGATTGGACGAGACACCTGTCGATCATGCAAGTACACCCTAAACGTATATAAGCCTTAATATCTCTGTAATGGAGCAAATACTCTTAAAACTCTTTGGCACTGAAACACACAAATGAAAAGTGAAATTAACTTCTGACATCGGGATCTCTAAAGAATTGTCAAGGGGGGAGGTCTTTTTCAGTCATTCAATATTGTCAGTGTTTTCACCATCTCTTAGCCAAAAAGGCAGAATTTCAATGCACTCTGAATGGAAGAGCTGTCTGGTAAGCTCAACTCAGGACAAGTCCCATGTGCAGTGTTCATATTGTTTTTGGATAGTTGAGACAAAGTCCCTCTGATGCATACGATTAAATATTTAAGGTCTGGATTTGCAAGGGCTGCCTCTGTCTTTATTTTCTGCCTTTTGTTTTTTCAGGTTTTAGGTAAAAGACTTTCTTTTTTGAGAATGTTTTAGCCTCTGTATTAGCTATTGTATTATGTGTCATATTAAGACAGTTGACTTCGAGTCCAAGTCTAAAAAAAAGACATCATTATCATTTCCTTTGGCTTCGAGACTCTTAGTGATCAAGACCCATACTGCCAAAAGTGGATTTTCCTAGTATGATCCATCTACCACCCACAGCTGGTGTTTGGGAAAGACTACAGGCACAAATTTCTAAATTCATATGGTGTGACAAACAACCAAGAACGAGTATCTTTACATTCCAAAACAGCATACAGACAGGAGGTCTTCCTTTTCCTAAACTTGAAATGTATTATCTTTCCTTTATGTGCAGGCCTTTGCTAAAACAGTTTGATAAGGAGACGGCCGCACCATGGCTAGACTTGGAGAAAAGAATAGCATCACCTTTCCCAGTCTTTCAAAACTTTTGTTTGACTAACCTTGGACCAGTTACTGCACATTCAGTTGATATAATGTATGAAAACAAGTTGCCAGAACAGGTCAATGGGACATTAAGTGGCTTTAGACTCACCCACATTTAGAAACAATAACCTGCTTATTAGTGGCACACCGGTTGTATATAAAGTGTCAAAAACAAGGACTTCACAGACATTTTCAATAGATGTTAATTCAAAGAGTTTTCACTAACCAAGGAACACATGCCAGCTAAGAACTACTCAAACTCTATTGTTGGTACTAACATGCACACAATACTCTGAAGTGTTCTCCTTCTGAGCTGAAGTTGCTGCCATTCTGTCCTCCAAAAATCTTTGCTTCTAAATTATGAAACCGTAAACCTATTTTTTACATGAGAAGAGAGTTTTTTTTTGCAGGATTAACAGCTAAAAAAAACTGAAGGCGTTTTTCCATTACATGGTACCTCGACTCGCCCCTACTCGCCTTTTTTGGTTTTCCATTACGAAAAAAAAAGTACCTGGTACCTGCTAACAGGTACTTTTTTTTAGTACCACCTCAGTCGAGGTTCCAACTGGGAAAACATTATGTAGACAACCCCATTTACTGGATATAATCTTGAATCATTACATGTCCTGCACAATATAACAATTAGTTTTTACATTTCAGTAAATTTCGGACAAATCAGATTACAGTGGACTGTTTCACCTCAAACTGATCTGTTTCCGGCCTGTTTCTGCTTGGTATTGTGTGTCTTACATTGCTTGTGATGTTTCTCTGATAAGGAAATAGCCAGACTGGGATTAATCACATTCTACTCTTACTAATCATATAAATCCTTCAATACACACAAAGTGTACTCACACATCCCTCGAGCATACACTCGTGAGGAACACTCACGCGTCTGACTGGCACACTACAGTACAGATTCAAACATTTATCTTATGTAGCGATTTCATTATAATTTCACCCAGGAATGTGTGACTACTTGTTTATCTGATGCATGGTTTTATGTGCTTAAGTTTCTACAGCACTGTGTACACAGATTGAGCTCTCAGCGAGCTGGATTTCAAGGTTATCATTGCATAACAGCTTTCAGATGAGCTACTTAATGTAGGAAAGGGACACTACATCTGGACAGTTTATCCAGTGAACGTGTTTGCACTTACAGGGATCACACATGACACCAGGCGAGGGAGTCTTGCAACGTTTCCCTTTGATGAATCAATAGAGCTTTGCCTGATATGTGGTCAGTATTCACCATCCACTCTCTCTGCCTTTAATCGTTATTCTTTTCACTTCCCATTCAAAAATCATGGCAAATTTCCTGCAGCACACTCCCTGGAAAGAATAAAAAAATCCTTTGGTTCAAAAACAAGGAGACGTCTATTTGTAGTGCTGGTGAGACTTCAGGGCTTGGTTGGGTGTGTGGTAGCGTGGTGGAGTTCGCCTGCAGAGAGCGTGCGGGATGTGAATGGCCTAGCAGGAGCCTGGACAAAGACACACCATTACAGTTAATATGCACACTCTGGTGCCGCTTGAAAAGAGACATTTGGAAAACTGCAGACCGCTGTGATAAGGGTGGATATGACAGGTCTTTCCCTCTTGCCTTCCTTTCCTCCTTTGCCTCAATCCCTCCAGCTCACTCACTGTCTGTTAGTCCTCACTCCGTGTCTCTTTCAACACTCCTCCTCCTCTGTTTCTGCTCCTTCCATCTCTTCTTTCTGCCCCCCACCCGCTCCGTCTTCTCTCCTGTTGATGGCTGTCCCCGACACCTCTGTTCAGTCAGCCAAATGTCACAGAAACTGAAATATCAACTTGGCAGTCAATATTGCAGAGAATAGATGGGGAGGGGGAAGGTGCTTCTATCTTGTTGTCCTCAAAGGTGCCGTTAGTATTACCGAGTATTGGCACTAAGGGACTGTGGGAAAATTATTAGAGGGGTAAAGAAGGTCAGAAAAGGCAGAATGTTATTTTTTTGCTGCTGGGTAGTCTGACGTTTTTGGTACACACTATGAGATGGTCTTTTACTTTTTGTTATTTCTAATTATATTATTGATACAGTTTGGGAAGTTTGGGGTCCCCTGCTGGAGCTGCTCCCCCCGCGACCCGACCACGGATAAGCGGACGACGATGGATGGATGGATGGATGGATGGATTATTGATACATAAAAAAGTATTTTAGTCACATGCAGAGAACAACAACCCTTCTCTTCTTTGAGGGCTTACATTTTCCCATCACAGCTGACTAGCTAATTGGATCAATATGTTTGATATGAGAAACATACAGAGTGTTTATATCGGTGGTTAAATGTCATCTCTACCAACAGTTCATCACTTTAGTAGAGAGTGGTTAGAAGATTACTTTTTTGTTATGTTTGCTATAAATCTTAGCAATAATGGCTATTGTGAAAATTAGTATCCCATTAATATATTAATGTTTAAATAAGATGATACTATCTTAAATGTTCTATACTTTGTCTCCAAGTTAATTTTGGTGAAACGAGTTTCATATTATATTTTGAGATATTAGATATTAGGGTGTTGCAGACCATAATGTAATATAAAATAATAATTAAAAAAAGTAATATGAATTCATTAATAATCCCCAATAATTTTTGTACAGTCCCTAATCAGTCAGCTCCACACTTGTGTCAGCTAATAATGCATTTTCTTTATGCTGAAAATCCATATTCATCCTTATATCTACATGTTGTAGATCAGATCATTGATCAGTGTGTGCATGTGGTTATTATTAAAAAGTGGAAAGTATTTACTGTCCTCCAGGAAGATCCTCATTCAAAGTGTAGGCACTCTCTGTGTGCTTCTTTTCCGACTCTCACTCTCTTTTCTTTATCTAGATATGTACTGGTTTTCATTTTTTTTATAACTATCCATATAGCTCACCCTTGTCCATAGCCTTCTTGCCAAGTCAAGAAAAACAATACTGGCCAGCACCATAGACTGTTAAAAAAAATACTGGAGGTAGCTTCCAGGCTATTACAAGTCTATGGGGAAATTACCATACTTCTCATTTGATTAAGTACCTAAGTAAACATTTTCATAATGAGTTTATGGTCTCAATTGCTGGATTCAAGTCTTCTTCAATACAGTATGTTGTTCAATTTGTAAATTATAGTCCCATTTATCTAAAAAGTGATGATAAAGTAGTGGGTGGTTAAGGGCATGGCTACGCACACCGACCTGTCAATCAGGCTTAGCAATGCTATCCAAGGCCCTGTGTCCATTAACACAGCTGTGAACTTGTTTTTGGGTGTCGTCCTTGTTTTCGTCTTAAACATTTGACCCTCTCCATGTGTTTTCACCGGATGACTCGCTTCTGCCGGTGGAAAATCGGCACGTTTCCCTCTTTAGCGTTTAACTTAGCGCAGTGCCAATGACCCTATAGACAACACTGGCTTAGCCACGTCATCCTCCCCAGCTCTGCCCGTTTGTTAAAATATGGTCACATCCGGTTTGAAAAAAAAACGACGGTGACGGCCAAATGCCAAACCTTCAAAACAGCAGTCCACAAACCAATAGGTGACGTCACTGTTGCTACGTCCATTATTTATTTACAGTTCATGGCCAGCAGTATGTGCAGTACTGTTAGAGACATACATATGAATACAAAATGAAGGAACAAATAGCCTTTGGCTGCTGCAGAGTACTTCAGGTACAGACTGACGAGGGGAGATCACCCAAAACCTTGACAATAAGACAGAATCAATACTGAGAAAAATCATTAATAATAATCAGAGCGTTTATTGGCATCCTTACGCAAGCCATTAAGAACTCCTGCTTTTTTCACAGTCTTCATTTGAGGATCCAATTTGCTCTGACCTTTAATGACACAGCATGTAACTGCTGGCTCTGGAGAGAGACATTAATAGACATGAAAAAACTATTACCAGCCTGCTCTACCTAACAGTTAATAGCAGAGAGTAGAAAAATCCCTGGTAGCACGTCAGACAGCAGCAGCTCTAGATCCCCTACGCACACACTCCTGTATTCAAAACTACATATTACAGGTTTTCTTTATCTAAAATGCTTTTACTGTCATTTTATGAATCGTTATGGAGAGACTGTGGACATCTAAGATCTTCCCATGCAGGAAATTGGAAGCAGTCTTCTCATGGTAGTAATTTAGGCTAGGTAGTGTTACAGGATGAATTATTGCAAGCATACATAGTCCATTACGAGACATTATGAATATCCTTGTAAATATCAAATGTGCAAGAGAAATGCAGAGTCCATTTATAGTCTAAGCATTCATCACACTATGGATTTAGAGTCGGTGTATTCTGATGTGAAGAGTTTTGATTGTAAGAATTAAACATAGCCAAGGTTTGTTTTTCCTGACCACTATCACAGGCTTTGTCCACTGCAAGATCCTCTACATGCTAATTATGGCCAAGTTGTTTGTCGTGCAGCTCTTTCTCTTGTTTACTAATGAATACCATGTGTGCTGCTGCTGTAGCCTTGATTAGAATGGATTAGGTGACCTCTACGCTCTTCTCTTCTGCTTGCATCCACCAGAAGAGGCCCAAATGCTCATCCATTCTAGCTATCAGGCAGTCGCACCTTGAAAGTGTGTCTCGGCCACATTTAATGGGATCTGGCTTCTTGATCTGGTTCACATGGACGCTCTTTTTACCTGCTGAGATGCATCTGTGCTCACTGGGAGCCTGTCCGAGCGAGGTGAAGAGTGACCAAAGAGGATCGAGGCTCTTTAAAGTGCACCTCGGTGGAACACCTGAGGGGAGCGTGTGACCTCCAGGGTCCTCCAATCCATGCACTATTGTTTTGTTCTGCTAATTAAGAAGCAGTGTTCAGGCTGATTGGTTTCCAGTGTGTAATTACTAAACCGTCTGCCGAGAGTGCTTTCTCCATCTGAGTGCCAGCCTCGACCATGAGGAAACGATGTGAGAGCTTGGCGATGCAGAAAGCCAGGGTCACGAACCTCATTTACCCAAAACAGACCGAAGGATGCTAAACAAAGATGAAGGACAAGGAGGGGCGGCGGCTATATGCAGGGCGAGACTGTGCACCAGACAGGTGCAAGGACCCTTACGTCTCTTGTTGCTGGTTGCTTCACACAGCCCATTTTTATAAAGGAGAAATACATATGACAGCCACAGTGCTCCCTCTAAAGGAGGCTTTGACTACTGAATCCAGCACAGCAGAAGGGAGTAAAAACTATGGAATAATGTTTTATCTGCTGTCATCGGGAGGTTATTCAAAACTCAGAAGAAACCAAGACAGAATGACTCAGGAGTCAGGCCCAGAATACTATACACTACATACATATTACACTTTGCCAAAGAACAGGCAGAATAGTTGGAAATAGTAGCACGTTTTAATTGATGACAGAATAAATAATTCGTTAATGTGAACATAACTATTACAAAAATGTCTTACCTACAGTAAATAGCTCATGGCAGATTTTCATTTCAATAAACAGTTAGCCCGACCATCACCGCATAGTAATAATGACACAACTGCAGGTGTCAAAAGTGTCAACCACTCGCTAGCATGCACACTGGAACACCACGTTCGCTCTGTTTGATCTTGACAATGCCGTTCAGTATTCATGAACCTGCTAAGCGGAGCAGAATATCTTTTTCCGAGGATGCTTGCCATGAGCGGCTTCCACAATATCGCTGCTTAGAGGGACAAGCCAGCAAAGTCTGTCTTCCAAATGAACAGTGAACAAAGGAATGCTTGATTTCCAACTCTGGGTTTTAAACCCACAGAAAGGGAGGAAATGCACTTATCAGTCCTCAGGAATAATGAACATTATAAATTATAAAGCCACAATGAAGAGTAACCTATACGAATACCCATTATGTTACAGGGGAAATTAACAATTCAAGGCAGATGAACTGGTGTTTAATCTTTAAAAGGCCATATGCTTTAATTTACAGTTTCAAAATCATAGAATAGCAGTGTCTGAACAACTCTTACATCATTGGCAAAAACAGGAGGAAAAACAGTTTGTTATCCAAACCTAATTCATTTTTTGAAGGTTATAGTATAGAAACACCCATTTTAAAGGAGATTAAGTCCTTGGAGAAAGTTTTGCCATCATGAGAAACACAACTATTTGCAAAGTATTGTTGTAAGAAAATATCCTTTGGATACATTTTGACATTGCAGTCACAATATATTTAAAAACAGAGGTAAGGTTGCACCATCTCTCTCACAGCTGGTGGTTCAAATGTGTACACCTCTAGGATTGAAAACGCTGTGTACCCGTTCAAATGTGATATGACACAGTCCAGCATAGTGGTTATCTTTCAGCACTGTTACATTATTGCCCGTGGAGGAAAAAAATGATACAGTTCTGACCAAAATGAAATCTTAGAAATTGAGAAAATGGTATCTGCTAAATAACATCTTCAAGTCTGAATTGCTGTCCATAAATAAAAGTCCTCAGCACTTTCAGTGAGTGCTGGGACAGAGCGCTGAAAATTAGGTGAAAATATGGACAACTTGCAGTACTGGTTATACATGCAAGGAGTCTAGTGAATAGCAGCGCCAGATGCTAAATGAGTCAACATGAGGCTGTTAGAGATATCTCTCACACAGCAGTACATGGTATGCGTGTGTGCGTGTGTGCGTGTGTGTGTGTGCGCAATAGAGAGAGAGAGAAAGTGTGATGTCCTAATGAATTCTCCAGGAACTCTGACAGAACTGAACAGAACAGTTTGGACTTACATGTGAGTTCAATTTTACATAAATGTTTCACAAGTGCTAGACTGCGCTAAGTGATATTCAAAGAGCCCCCAGCTGCATTCGATCGTTTGCTATTTCTAAATTGAAAACTTAAAAGTTTGCCACAAGCTATGACCGAGGCAACTTTCATTACCGTAACAGAGCATCCACTCGTGTGACCCATAATTCCAGCTATGTTGCAGCAGATGGCCACTCACCGTATAGTGTCTCATGCTGGAAATGGATGATGGTGATAATTGACCGTAGCAAGGCCTATATGACAGGTTCGTCTAATGATGAACGTAAGAGAAGACCGCAGGTGGACAGCATAGTTTGATATCTCGTCTCTCCCCTTTTATCACAGCATGAGTCCCCAGCACAACATCCTTCCAGTGCTCAAGGGAATGGAAAACACGGAAATCTCTTCTGTCTCTCACCACAGTCTCTTTCTTTCTATCCTCCCTTTGTGTGTGTGTGTGTGTGTACACTCAACACAAGTGTTCCATTTCATCAGGTTTTAGTCCCTGCTATCCATTAAAAAAAGAGGCTCAAAACAGGATTTCAGCTACCATTGTCCGGGAGACACACTGTGTTGACAGCAGACATTTTTCACGCGAGCTGCTCAAAAGCTCGGGACGCAATCTACAGTGCAACAGGAGAAGAGCAGACAAATCAGTCTGCTATAAAAACAAGAAGAGTAAGAGCATTCAAAAATGAAATAAGCAGCTCCCATTTCAGGATGTGTTGCAGCACTAATGCATGCAGCATTGTGTGTCATCTACATTTCGCCAATTACTCTCACTTCAGTCATGCCACAATGCTCCAAGAGCCATCTGTAATTCAAATGAATCATTTTCAACTCTATCCCCCTAAACATACAACAATCTCACTATTTACTCCACAGATTCCCAAGCCATGCCTAATTCAGAGCTAACATGTCAAGTGAGATAATTCAGACCTCAATGCTTCAGGAAATCCCCTCTGACATATGCTGGAGATTTTAAAGAAGCTGTATAATGCAAATCTGAAGAGGGATACATCGTTAGTAGAAATGAATGTATCTAACGGTCTGTAATTGCCATTCTTTGCAAGAAAGTAAATAATATGCCAGACTATAAATCCCAATGTCCCAGAGCTGACATCTATTGAATGACAGTATTGGTCTGCATCAACCCAACTAACAGTGACAGTGACAGCACAGCAATCTTAGCTGAGACAAAATATTTAAATTTGATTTAAACTGAATGAAAAGCAGGAGTGGGGAAGTTGAAAAATAAAAGTTACCCACCCAGCCCACCTTAATCAACATGGGTTGGAAAAAGCCCAGCTGAAAGCACAATTAGCATCCACTTCTGCAGTCAAATTTATTGCCGATTTTTATTGAAAGGAAAAAAAACAGCAATGGCAAAATAGACAGACAATTAAAAACAGGTTGTTTAGGTTTAGGCACAAAAAATACTTGGTTATGTTTAGAAAAGAATAGGGGTTTGGGTTAAGGGTGCAGTAGGTAAGCCTTATAAAACTAACTTCCTGTCATATTTGCTGAAACTGACCTTATGTTCGAGTAGAACTACACAAAGCGGGTAATTAAGAAACAAAAATATGGCTCCTCTGGCACCACCTACAGCCTGTAGTGCGATTTGCAAAAATCCACGCTCCCTTCTCAGATGCACCAATCAGGGCCGGGGGGGGGGGGGGTCTAACTGTGTGTCAATCACTGCTCATGCACACGCATTCATTCTCCCTTGTGGGGGGAGGGGCTTAGAAGGCAGTCTTGGGCTTTAGCTGAAAGGGGTGAGGGACTGAGAAGTTGTCGATGTTCAAATATTTTCGCTAAGTCCTGGATCTTCGCAATCCTACCTACGGCACCTTTAAAATCATCTGTTACAGTATTATCTTCGGGATACACACGTAACCCAAAACGTGACTGTACCTTTAAAGGACAGTACAGCTAGGTGAAAAAGGGGGAAGACATGCAGGAAATCGTCACAGGTTGGACTCAAACCCTGGACCTCTTTGTCGAGGCATAAACCTCTATGTATATGTGCGCCTGCTCTACCCACTGACCCAACCCGGCCACTGTTCTGCAAAGTGTTTTAAAACAAACTTGCAGTTTACTATTATTTTCAAACCAGACACATCTATGTAGACAGAGAACCAACAGCATTTTCACTGGTTAATGCAGTTATTGCAGGGGGTGCTGTCGTAAAAAAAATACAATTAAATTAAACATATAAAATACTTATTTCTCCCTTTACTGATTTTTTTCTCAGGGGAGCTCTGAACACGTAATTTACACAGCAAACCAGTATGCTGAATAAAAACAGAAAGACAATGCACAGACATAAGGTCAGGGTGATGGCGAAATAGCTACATAATCACAGAGAGAGGAAGGGAGGGCACGTGAGAAATAAAGAATGAGAGGAAAGGACAGAGAGAAGCCAACGGGTTGCTCCCTGACTTTTTATCGGACGCTGTAGCTGCAGCAGCTGTCATTTTCCTATCAGGGGGGAACAAAGTCACCTTGGCCTGTGCGAGGACAGGTGACAGGAGGAGTGGGAGGCTGCGGCGCTGGCCCCTGCTGACGAGGGCCGGTGTTAGTAGAGGTGACAGGAGCGAGGAGCTGCTCACCGGGGGCCCCTGACACACACGCATACACACACACAAGGCACTTGGGGAGAGATGCAGCGTCAGCACATCTTTCCACAGGAAGTCGGAATGGAAAAGCAGGGAGGGTGAGAAGTTATCCGCCTTCTTCCTCCCACTGTTCTGTTACTTTATTTTGTTATTCCACTAACCCCATGTGAAAGACAGACAAAGACATAAAATATTGATATGACCTGGTGCATCTCATATTGCATTTTTGCTGTAAGGGTGTAAATGCCAGGGAGTTTTCATCGATAGCCTTTGGAGAAACACAGGAAAAGAAGTCTGGACTTGTAGAGGAGTGCTTTTGATCTCTTGTAGAAAGTGAAAATCCTCTTATTGTACTACTCACTGTCTTATAACTGTGTATGCTCAGTATTATATTAACTACTACACTCACAAATCTGATAGCTGCCTTTTCTCTTTGCTCATTTCCTGAATCTTCTCCGCTCCTCTTTTTTCTCTCCTTCCTCCCAGGTTGGCATCCATCACCATGCGGGAGGCCACCTCTCCTCTGACAGCTTTGTCAATGTAAATTACTGCAGTCTGTCTGGAGTGGTCTCAGCCCGGGGAGAGCAGTACCTGCAGGGCTGCCCATTGCCTGCGCAGAAGGACCCAGAATAACCGACCTATTAGGTCTGCTCTGTTTGGACTTTCTCTGCCATCTCTTATCTCTCGCCCTCACATTCTCACTGCTTTGTTGCTCCCATACATGCAGGCTTAACTATTTACCTGCAATCATTTCTAATAAGGACTATGTTTGTTATTTCACTATTATTAGTCTTAATCTCCCCTTTTGCTCTGCAAACAACTGCTGTGATGTCTTTTTAAGACAAGCGGAAGAGTTGTTGCCTGGTTATCTCGCTGTCTGACCCAAAATTGCGAGCCACCATCCTCTGAGTAAACAAGGTTGTGTGGTGCTTTGATTTCCTCCATTACATGACTGATTTGGTTACATATTTCCCCTATGGAACTTTGTTCACATGGTGGTTTCTCCACATAGAAATATGGCCTATTTCCTGCTTTAAATGAGCTCCCTTGGGATTTATTTACTAAATTGCAAAGGACAGATAATTCCTATCTCAGTAATTAGGCATGCAAGAAATACATCACAGAACCCAATACGCCTTGTTATTAAAAAGAAAGAGCTACGGTTTGATATTATGTAGATTTAAAAGCCCTCCCTGAGGGTTTTAATTCATTAATTATTTTCATATTTTTTTCTTCTTCATTTTGTCTGTGTATAGAACACCAGTGTTAGCTGGTTTGCACACCACCATGCTGAGCAAATTAAGAACAAAGATTACAGAGGAAAGAGGTGAATCCCATTGTTCCTCTCATTCCATGTTTCTTTTAAGAAATACAATGCTCAAGGACTCATTTGTACAGCATTAGCACACAGCAGAAGGAGAGGCCTCGGATGACCTGGTAGGATGATAATGATGAAACATTTTGCATGGGGTGTGTTTTATCCTCCTAGGTGGCTCACTCTCCCTGAGGTCTGGAGAATCCACGGCAACCTGGGTGGAGAGTCAGACTGCTGCTCTGTCTGGCTGGAAAGAAATGAGTCACTGCTGAAGCTGTGTGTATGCGTTTGCCTTAATCCACACCCCTGCGTGCATGTATATACAAGTGTGATATTTCAGTGATGCGCAGCTCCGTAGAAATGAATACCAAATGATAAAAAACGTGTCCACGGCACATTTTCTGCTTTGGAAGTTATAGCAATATCAATATAAAACTCACTTGGATGTGAAACTTCGGGCAAACGTATGAGTACACAAAGTCAGTCTCTGGTCAATGAAGCAGCTCCAAGCTTTATATCAGCATATCATCACAGATTAGAGTCTCAGTTCTTTGGTTTTCTAGCCAAAGAACTGCTCGACTACACTGTGGAAGACTTTGGACATTACAACCTGTCCGTGCTTTCTTAAAAGTCAAAAGTTAAGTTCTTTAAGCTCAACATAAGCAAGTAAAACTGATCAAATGTCAAAAGTTTCACAGACATGTTGGTAATTACCAAGAAATAAACACATAAATAATCATAAACTGACTGTTTACATCTTGCACACACATGCACAAGCACATGCCCCAGTCACACCCCTCTTCCTCTACAGCAGTAGAAGCATACGTTACCCTTGAGAGCTCCCCCGGCAGGCCCTCCTTGTCAGTTACTACCTACTCTCCCTTGTCACCTCCTATAAACACCAACCTCATGAGCTGCTCCGATCATCACAGAGCTTGTCTAATGTTAGAGCATGACTCACTTAAGAACAAACCCTACACAAGTCAGGGAACTGGTCCTCAGTCCAACAGGGCAATCAATTGTCCATTATCATTCCCACAAGAATTACAAACATCCGAGGACATCATCACTCCCCTGGCCGCAGAAGACGAGGAGTCAACTATGGTAATCTCCGTTGTCTTGACTGTTCAAGTGAACGAATAGGATCAGCGCAGGCTGTGGATTCAATTCCTATCAAATTCGCATTGTTGAATGTGCAATCACTTTCGAACAAAACATTCATTTTAAATTACTTCTTTCTATCTAGGCCCTTTCACTGATTTCTCCCTTGGTGATTGTGACTTTTTAGTTTTCCCAGATCCACTGGCAGAGGTCGGGGTTTAGCGACAATCTTCAAAAATCGCTATAAATGCCGTCAATTGCCAGTTGATAAGTACACTAGTTTTGAGGTGCAAGCATTTACGGTTGATTTGTCCTGCCCACTGATTTGTGCACTGGTGTATGGACCGTTTTCACAGCAGACATTTTGACTTATCGTAGTAGAAAAAGCACAGCTGAAATTGATAACCTTAACGATGGCTCAATTCCATCAAGTGTCCCAGTAAGCTATTTCAGTGAGTCAGCATGCACAATACCAGGGCCTCTCCTAAGTGGAATGCAGCCATCATTAATGGTTTTGAATACACCTGTGCTTTTCCTACTGTGACATGTCAACATGTCTGCCGTGAAAAAGGTCTATAGACCCCCAAAGTACATTAAGGACTTTATCAGTGAATTTTCGAAGTTTCTATCCTTGATTGTGCCCATCTCGAATAAGATTTTAATCCTTGGTGATTTTAATATCCATGTCTGTTGTCCATCAAAGCTTTTAGTTAGCCAGTTTCTGCAACTTGTGGACTCATTTAATCTGACTCAGTCTGTAACTGGTCCCACACACAAACATGGTCATACACTGGATCTTGTTTTATCATTAGGTTTTCCTGTTTTAAATATTGAGCTGGATATTGCTAGTCTATCTGACCATAAACTTGTGATTTTTAATGCATCACTGTCTAATCCATTACCTAAACCTTGCTTGCCAGATCGCTACATCCGAGCACTGTACCCGTCCACTGCTAAGCAATTTTCTGATGCTTTCATAGCTTTTGCTAGCGCTACAGACCATAACCTCCGCCTCTTTGTCTACAGATGAGGTAGTTACTCGGTTTAATAACACTGTCACAGATGTTCTTGATATTGTTGCCCCTTTTAAACTGAAGCGACCCAAAGTCAAAGCCCAACCTTGGCTTAACAGTGAGACTTGTGCCATTTGACAAAAGTGTAGAAAAGCAGAGAGGAAATGTCCTATGAAATACTGAGAGATCACCAGTTATCCTACCAACGCCTTGTCAAAGCAATTTTTTAGTTTTTTTTTTTATCAACAAGGTTGACACTATCAGATTTTGTATTTCACCTACTGATCATGACCTTTCTAAATCAATCCTATGTCCTGCTTCTCTGAATTGTTTTGTGCCTGTGGCCCTGTCAGCATTGATGGATATTGTTATCACACATGAAACCTACCTATTCATCTTGCTGCATTTGACACTGTTGATCAAGCCATCTTGTTGGATCGCCTTCAGCATAGGGTAGGGATCCAGGCTGTTGCTCCACAGTGGTTCAATTCTAATTTAAAAAATACAACCTTTTCTGTTGAAATTGGAAATATCTCCTCTTCGGCAGCGATTGCATGTGGTGTACCTCAAGGTTCGATTTTAGGGCCAATTTTATTCTCTTTGTACATGCTCCCATTGCGCTACATTCTTCACAAACATATCTTACCACTGTTATGCTGATGACACACAGCTGTACCTGCCTCTAAAAACAGGTGATACCAACTATTTAAAGTCCATTTTTCACTGCCTGAAAGACATTAAGTGCTGGATGGCTAACAACTTTCTCCAACTTAATGAGAGTAAGACGGAAGTAATGTTGTTTGGCCCCCCAAATTCAGTTGACAAACTTTTGAAAAATTTGGGGACTTTAGCCTCAAGTGTGCGCCATTTTGCCAGAAATCTAGGTTTCATCTTTGACCCAGCATTCAAATTTGACAAACAATTTAGTTCCGTTGTCAAATGTAACTTTTTTCTTCTCAGGACTATTGCTAAATTAAAATCCTTCCTCTATCATAAGGACTTGGAGACTGTTGTGGCCCACATCCGATTTTTTCAAATCAGATTCAGGCCACTTTCATATGTGGTCCTGAATCCGACCCAGATCTGATTTTTTTTAAATGCGGCTGCAGTATGAACAGCCAAGGCGGATTTGATGCGACTTTTACCTCAATAACCCTTGCTGCGCTCTCTCTCTTTGAGGGGAGGGGCGGGTCCCCCTGCTCCCGGTGGGGCTGTCAACCAGGGAGGACTGTCCTCAGTGCGCCCCAACAGTCTCTCGTCGCCAGGGCAGGGATCGGCTCACGTAAAAGGCGTCAGGGGTCTGTGATGTCGGAAACCCACCCGACCAGTCTTGAAACACGGACCAATGAGCACGTGAGTCAGAGGGTCGCCCCGTGGCGCAATGAAAGTGAGAGCCGGTGCGCGCCAGCTGAGGTGGGATCCCGGTCCCTCGGGGTCGGGCGCACCACCGGCCCGTCTCGCCTCGTGTTATAGGACCCGAAATATTGGTGAACTATGGTTGGGCAGGGCGAAGCCAGAGGAAACTCTGGTGGAAGCCCGTAGAGGTCCTGACGTGCAAATCGGTCGTCCGGTCACACAGACCTCTGTAGGGAATGTGCAGCCATAACCCTGCGAATGGCCAAAATAGCCAATTTGTCTCTTTTTCTCTTCATTCTTTTCCTCCTCAGCACCTGCTCATTAATGTTACGTCTGCCATTACACAAACATTTTGAAATAAAAGCGAAAATGCTTACTTCCTCCATAACCTCCCTAACTTTAGTGCAACAGCGTGCAGCGTCTGATGCAGGCACGGATTTAGAAAGCAGAGGCCCCTGGGCACAAAATGTTGGAGACCCCCCTCCCAGAACTCGTGGCCCAAACTCACACAGTATCTTAAATTTTAGAAACAGTAAATGGAAGCTGTGGGTTTTTCTTTAGTTTAAAACAAAACCACTTTCTCCAACTCCATTTCTTGTGATGTTAACTGTAACAGCAAAGGAGATCTATAAATATCTATAAAACAAAAGACAAAATGGAAATTATCACAGAACAAAATCAACAGAATTTATTTACAGTGAACTGACGGCAAAAGACGAACTTTTAAAATATTATGTGAAATAGGCCTATTACGTGAAAGTACACTCAACTAGAAAATTAGTCCCACATATGCCTACCCCACTAACACAAAACGTTTAGGGAACGTTAGTTTTTGGTTATCTAAAGGTTAGTTATCCTATTGATAAGCCTAGACCGCGTATCTGATAATAAAAATGAACAGTCAACATTAATACAACAACGTTACATGATTTAAAAAGCAACATATCATACAGGGACAGGTCAGAGGAGCTGGGCTCTAGCTAAATCAGAAAATCATATTTATTTAGGTGGCTTCGGCGCCGATCTATAAGAAGCCTATCAAGGTTTTTAATAAGGGGGAAAAGTAGGCTAACAGATTCGCCTACGTTTTGAGGCTGTCAGACTGGTAGTGTAGCCTACGTTAACCTACCCGTCACCGCCGGGTCTCTGCCGCCTTCAGCGGTTTCGGTCTCAAGGGGAGTCGGGGACTGTGGTGGTGGTGGGGGGGCACTTGGACAGGTGGTGTCTGTCACTCCAGGTTGTGGTTTTCTGTATTGTCGTGCGACTCGTGCTGGTGCTGATGCTCAGGTAAAACAGGTTCATCTGAAATATTAGCAAGGCTGTGATGCTGAACTCCTCTTCGCTAGCATCACAGCAGGCGCCGTCAGGCTCTTTATTTGTGTCGAGCCGACTTTTAAAAAAGCGGAGATGGTTGGCATATTTCTCCTCATTACATCCTCTCTGCTATCCTTCTCCCTTTTGGCTTTTCGTTTTGTGGCTCCACTGCTCCACCGTGTTTTATCCATGTTTGTTTTTTCAATGTCAACTCTCTTTTTTCCCCACACTATCTTCTACCGTCTGTCTTGCCGCCATCAACAGTTTCCGCGGTAACCTGAATCATTGTCATCATCAGACACAGCCGACAGACAAAAACTGATCATGATACGTTTTGTGTGTAAATAAATTATTGCTAACACACATACACACAACACACACACTCACTAATGAATTTTATTTTAATTTAATAAGCAAAAAAAAAAAAAAAAAATACCACACAGTTTGTGGGGTCTTGGAGGCCCCCTAGAGGTCGGAGGCCCCTGGGCACCGGCCCAATCGGCCCGGTGGTAAATCAGGCCTTTGTCTGATGTCATTGTTATTGTTCTTTTGCGCATGCGGGTCAGTTCGAAACCGCAAACAGTTCACATTGGAATCTGATATAGGCCACATTTTAAAAGGTAATGTGACCAGCCCAAAAAAACATCAGATCTGAGCAAAAAATCCGAAATAGGCATTAAGGCTTGCGGTGTGAACGTAGATTTATTCATGCTCTTATTTTGTCTCCTATTGACTACTGCAATTCCTTGTATTCTGGGATTTGCCAATCATCTTTATCACGCCTGCAGCTTGTCCAGAATGTGGCTGCTAGATTGTTGACTGGTACCAGAATCATATCTCCCCAATATTGGCTTCTCTTCACTGGTTACCGGTCAAATATAGAATCGATTTTAAGGTAATGTTACTTGTTTTTAAGGCATTACATGGATTGGCCCCTTTATATATTGCTGATCTCCTTATCCCACATCACTCCTCCAGGAACCTAAGATTGTCTAATCAGTTCCTTTTAGCTATTCCACAGTCTTGGATGAAAACAAAGGGTGATCGTGCCTTCTCCGTTGTGGCCCAGAGACTCTGGAACAAACTTCCCATTCATATTAGGTCCTCCTCTACTGCCGAGATTTTTAAGTCTTGTCTTAAAACACATTTTTATTCCTTTTAGTTTAGGGACATTTGTATAGAAGTGTGTTGTTTGTATGATGTTCATTGTGTCTATATTTTTATTGTCTTCCTTTGTTACATAATACAATAATAATATATATGTACTATATGTGTATATATATAGTATATTTAATAATATAACTATTACATAGTTATAACATAATATAACTTTGTACAGCACGTTGTTCAGCCTAGGTTGGTTTTAAATGTGCTCTATAAATAAAGTGACTTGACTAAAGCCTGGAAGTGCAGCATCAGTGTCACTTATATTTAAATAAAGAACTATCTTGAGTTAACATGCCACATTTGACTGCATTTTTATTAAATCACGCATGCAAATTAGAGCAGTCAAATGCATATATTGAAACATCTCTAATGTCCAGTGAGATTGAAATATAACTCTTCATCGCTAGCCATTAATAAGTGATGATGTTGTGAGATGTTTCCTGATCACAGTGGAGGCACGGCGCACACGAGTGGATGGCAGGAGTCCGGGACCGGATTGAGTAGACCCACTCTCCTTCAGGCTTGGGAGCACAGCCACCTGTCACTCCTCTTCAGCCCCTGCAAGAAATCATCCAATTTCATCCGCATGCTAGCAGAAGGTCACCGGGATGGTGGTCCATACTTTGAGAGAGTAGAGAGAATCGCTCTTACTTAGAGCTACGTCTCCCGGGACCCTGGTTCCTCTCAATCACTTCCCAGCCACTTGGCTGAGACTGGCCATTACACATCTTTGCCGCATGATTTGATTGTACCCCTTAAACTTTCCCCTAAGTTGCTTTGAAGAAAACCATTTTTTTTTCCCCACAATGATTGGCGATTTCTTGTTCTGCATCTGTTTGTCCGCTAGATAGGATGCATGCATTGAGTGGATATTTAAATCCAAGACGACATGTGTTTTTGGTTGCACTATTTTTATTAAATCCTTTATTTACACACAGGAAGCCTTATCGATATCACCATAATCAAGCATGGAAATAAAGGATAATGAACAATGGTCTACCAATTAGCAGACAAGAAACATGGTTTGATTCCCAAATATTTATAACATGTAAAATATTTAGTTTGAGCACCCTGAAAGGCAGACACAGACAGACAGAAGACAGACAACAGACCGACAGACAGACGACCGACATTGCCTTTTCTAGAGCCATGCCGCTAGCTATGGTTAGCTCACACTCACAAGGGCGACCTAGACCCTAGACCGATCCCAGCGTTATCAGCAGGTAACCTTTGTAGGACAACCAATCTCCAAAAGATGCCCGGCCAGTGCGCAGTGCAGAGCAGCGGTGAGTCGGTGAGTCACTCTTATTCCCAGGTTGTCAAATACTGACGCCAATGGGAGGGACTCACATGCACTAACATGCACTCACATGCACGTGCAGACAGACCGGCTACCAAAACAAGAACAGAGAAGCTCGGATTGATTTCATGCCCTGCTCAGAACGCCATTACTCCACTATATTTTTACATAGCAAATATTTGTTTACTGCTATATTAATGTTCTGAATGTCGAGTACAGCCCCTTTAAATGGAAGGAATTTAGTATTTAGTAGTATAGTAAAATTAACAGAAGTTAATTTTTGGCTAGTAAAAAATATCTTACCCATACATACATGTAGCCATACATTCCCATAGCCATGCTCACACATACATGCACACATTAGTTCCAATTGACAGACATTTCTTCATGTATACTACTTTAATAACTCTTTTGTACCACTGTTTACTTTGTCCTACATTTTATTGCATCTATGTTTGTTCAATATGTGCCACCATTTTTGTCATATCACATTGCACTTAAAAGAACTTTGGCAGGTGGAGCTCTGCTGGGGGAATTTGCTGGGTTTATCCCAGCAGATGTATAAATGAAGCTTTACTCTCAATGTAAACATCAGTAAATCGATTTTTACTTGTTTCACAACATACATTGTCAGTGTTGCAGAGAAATGTCTAAACACCTATTTGAAAGTATTTTCCTGCAAAAATAAAAACTGCAAAGGTATTTTACTGTATGTTCAAAGAGTTTTTTGTGCAGCACTGGTGTCACTTAAATCCTCCTGTTCGACTCTCACTCTGACAAAACAGCTTTGTGAGAACAGCTTGCCTTACAATGCATGACTTAATTTGCCTGTGTGGAATCCCTCATCTGTTGGTCCGTTGACTGGTGTCACAAATCTGAGTTTGTGTCCCAGTGTCAATATGAGCGTACCAGTGGGTTCTCTTTAGAGTGATGCACAGCATGAGATGGGCTAATAAATAAATTAATAAAGTCCATGCAGCACACATCATTGTTGTAGATAAACAGAACAAGGCAGAATGACTTCTGGGGGAAAGTCTGGCCTGAAACACATGTTGCTTTGTGCTTTGATCTAGCCTGACAGGGGAAGAGAGCTGCAAAAGACATTCAGGCAAGGCCGGCAGTGATCAAAGTCAACACCAACATACCCCTGCTTTCAATATTTCAGAGAGCAGCCCTGGATTACAAAAAAATGTCATCATAAAATATCTGACTTTTTATGATTGATATATGTTGAATAAGTGTCATCGAAAGCTCTTATGTGGTTTTGAATCTTTGAAACCACATCTAAACAAAAATGGAGGGTTTTTTTCAGCGCTCGCAAAGGGAAACTGAAGAGAGGGTGATGGGAAATCATGTTTGCTCTCACTCCAAAAGTGATACAATGAAGTTTGTGATCAGTACTCAGTATTTATCGCCGCCGTTTCACCTGCCAGACAAAGCGACAGTGACAGATGCACGTAACAAAATGCTGAATGCCTGAACCAGAGAGAATCAGACGCATTGCCACTATAGGGCAGAAAGACAAGATGGTTCTTCCCTTTGGAGCATTTTGTAATACGCTATCAGAGCTTCACCCAAACCCAACACCTTCAATATCTATGGGATTATTTTTGTACCAAACAAAAATCACTTCTTCAAGCAAAAAAATTGTCACCTCAAAGGTAAAACCTAAAACTTGCAAACAAAACATTTGTGTAGTTGTAAACTAATGGACTTTTATTTGATTGATATTATGTCCTTACGAGAAGATGATAATTAATACAGATCCATTGAGTAAGGCCTCACTAAGCCGACATGATTCCCATGGTAAATTAGCTCAGTAACGTACAGTAAGCCAACGTTACTTGGCTTGGCATTTGTTATATATTTAACGTCAGGGCAGGCAGGCACTGAGCTGTCACTCAAACATACTCCAAAAACTCATTAGCCAATGGGGATGCAACCCTGTAAGAGCCACCCACGCGAGAGGTTTGTGCCAGAATTGCAAACAAAGAGTTTGGAAGCGCAGACGAGAAAGCTAGGAGCGCAAACGAGAAAGCTGGGAGCGCAACCGCAAATGTGATGGAGAGAGCAAAAGACTGATCATTGAGAAAGAAGCAGAGGGAACTGTAAACAAAAGTACATAATATCAAACAAATAAAAGTCCATTAGTTTAGGACTACTAGCTATAGGATCACACTAGCCGTGATGCCAAATTGGACCAGGGGCATGAAGTCAAGCCAATGGCCCCTTCCCTTCTTCCTACCCCCATACTTGCCCTTATTCGGACCAAACCCATCTTCATACAAAGTTTTCAGCCCCTAGCTCGATTTGGCGTTGTGGCTGCTGTGATCCCATTGCAAGATGGTCTCTAGTTAGCAAATAGACTAAGACGATAAACATTACGCCTCCTAAACATCAGCATGTTAGCATTGTGACAATGTTAGCATGCTGTTGTTAGCATGTAGATCAAAGCCCCACTGTGCCTCAGTACAACCTCAGATAGCCACTAGCATGGGAGTAAACTCTTTCAGTCTCAACAGTCAAATTTAGTCTAAAAAACATTAGAATCAGCCCAGAAAATATATTGTATAATGGAAAGTCTTGTCATTATAAAAGCCCCAAATGTCCAGAAATGTTATGGAAGATGGGACATCTTTGTCCTCAATGGTAACTACGATCCTGGTTTTTTAGTCTTTTAAGTCAAGTAATATTTTCTTTTTGCCATATGTGTCTCCTTACTGTATATCAGTGTCTGGAGCTATTTGTAATGAAAAACATTGATGATGTTACCCAGACAAACATACTTAGCATTGAAAAAATGTTTCGAAACCAACACTGTACTAGAACCCTAAGCTAATGTCATGGTAGGCTGTCCTTTTGCACATCTCATTTTCAAAATGATATATAAAAAAAAAAACGTCACTTGCCAAGTAATTTCCCTCCCCTCAGTCTATCCGTTCATCTGTTACACTCTAAATCCGTGGTGCATTTAATGACTAATACTTGTATTGTTCACATTTCACCTGGCCTGGCAGACTAGAGGTTGGATTAGTTTTTACACTATAACAGGTTCCCTGATAGGACATGTCTTCATCTAAAACTTCCATTCATAACCAAGGTGGTTACACAGCAAACTCCTTGCACTTTTTTTTTTGTTTCTGTGCAAATTCAAGCCAAGGGGGAACATTTAATATCCATTTGTGATGCTTTCTAATGTCATTTTTTGCAATTTATGTCAAATGTAGTGTTGAATTTTGTCATGTGAAGGTGTAAGTAAACACCGTGAGATTGTAAACACCACAGCATCTAATTAACTTGAGTTTATCCGAGCATGACTATCGCTTCTCCAAATAATACAATGTCTTGTTTCCTGGCAATTCGATGCACTTTCTTGAGTGTTACTGCAGAATATTTTTTTAACATCTATGCAAAACAGATGCATAATGATATCCCACTAAATTAGAAGTAGGTAAGTAAAAACAGCACACAAAACATTTTTGCAGTCTATGTAATAGCATTGGGTATTAGTTGTCAAATGTTTCTCTATCCATCCATCCATCCATCCATCGTCGTCCGCTTATCCGTGGTCGGGTCGCGGGGGGAGCAGCTCCAGCAGGGAACCCCAAACCTCCCTTTCCCGAGCCACATTAACCAGCTCTGACTGGGGGATCCCGAGGCGTTCCCATGCCAGGTTGGAGATGTAATCCCTCCACCTAGTCCTGGGTCTTCCCCGAGGCCTCCTCCCAGCTGGACGTGCCTGGAACACCTCCCTAGGGAGGCGCCCAGGGGGCATCCTTACCAGATGCCCGAACCACCTCAACTGGCTCCTTTCGACGTGAAGGAGCAGCGACTCTACTCCGAGCTCCTCACGGATGACTGAGCTTCTCACCCTATCTCTAAGGGAGACGCCAGCCACCCTCCTGAGGAAACCCATTTCGGCCGCTTGTACCCTGGATCTCGTTCTTTCGGTCATGACCCAACCTTCATGACCATAGGTGAGGGTAGGAACGAAAACTGACCGGTAGATCGAGAGCTTTGCCTTCTGGCTCAGCTCTCTTTTCGTCACAACGGTGCGATAAACAGAATGTAATACCGCCCACGCTGCGCCGATTCTCCGACCAATCTCCAGCTCCATTGTCCCCTCACTCGCGAACAAGACCCCAAGGTACTTAAACTCCTTCACTTGGGGTAAGGACTCATTCCCTACCTGGAGAAGGCACTCCATCGGTTTCCTGCTGAGAACCATGGCCTCAGATTTAGAGGTGCTGATCCTCATCCCAGCCGCTTCACACTCGGCTGCAAACCGATCCAGTGAGTGCTGAAGGTCACAGGCCGATGATGCCATCAGGACCACATCATCTGCAAAGAGCAGCGATGAGATCCCCAGCCCACCGAACTGCAACCCCTCCATACCACGACTACGCCTCGATATCCTATCCATAAATACTACGAACAGGATTGGTGACAAAGCGCAGCCCTGGCGGAGGCCAACCCTCACCTGGAACGTGTCTGACTTACTGCCGAGAACCCGGACACAGCTCTCGCTTTGGTCATACAGAGATTGGATGGCCCTGAGAAGGGACCCCCTCACCCCATACTCCCGCAGCACCTCCCACAAAGTCTCCCGGGGGACCCGGTCATATGCCTTCTCCAGATCCACAAAACACATGTAGACTGGATGGGCATACTCCCAGGCTCCCTCCAGGATCCTTGCTAGAGTAAAGAGCTGATCCGTTGTTCCACGCCCAGGACGGAATCCGCATTGTTCCTCTTCAACCTGAGGTTCGACTATCGGCCGAACCCTCCTTTCCAGCACCTTGGAGTAGACTTTACCAGGGAGGCTGAGAAGTGTGATACCCCTGTAATTGGTACACACCCTCTGGTCCCCCTTTTTGAAGAGGGGAACCACCACCCCGGTCTGCCACTCCTTAGGCACTGTCCCAGACTTCCACGCAATGTTGAGTAGGCGTGTCAACCAAGACAGCCCCTCCACACCCAGAGCTTTCAGCATTTCTGGACGGATCTCATCAATCCCTGGGGCTTTGCCACTGTGGAGTTGTTTGACTACCTCAGTGACCTCCACCAGGGAAATTGACGACAATCCCCCGTCATCCTCCAGCTCTGCCTCTAACAAAGAGGGCGCATCAGCTGGATTTAGGAGTTCCTCAAAGTGCTCCTTCCACCGCCCTATTACCTCCTCAGTTGAGGTCAACAACGTCCCATCCTTACTGTACACAGCTTGGATGGTTCCCCGCTTCCCCCTTCTGAGGTGGCGGACGGTTTTCCAGAAGCGCCTTGGTGCCGACCGAAAGTCCTTCTCCATGTCTTCTCCGAACTTCTCCCACACCCGCTGCTTTGCCTCTTTCACGGCAGAGGCTGCAGTCCTTCGGGCCCTTCGGTACCTTGCAACTGCCTCCGGAGTCCTCTGGGATAACATATCCCGGAAAGACTCCTTCTTCAGTCGGACGGCTTCCCTGACCACCGGTGTCCACCACGGTGTTCGAGGGTTACCGCCCCTTGAGGCACCTAAGACCCTAAGACCACAGCTCCCTGCTGCAGCTTCAGCAATGGAAACTTTGAACATTGTCCACTCAGGTTCAATGCCCCCAGCCTCCACAGGGATGCACGAAAAGCTCCGCCGGAGGTGTGAGTTGAAGGTCTGTCGGACAGGAGCTTCCTCCAGACGTTCCCAATTTACCCGCACCACCCGTTTGGGTTTACCAGGTCTGTCCAGAGTCTTCCCCCACCCCCTGACCCAACTCACCACCAGATGGTGATCAGTTGACAGCTCCGCCCCTCTCTTCACCCGAGTGTCCAAAACATACGGCCTCAGATCAGATGAAACGATTATAAAATCGATCATTGACCTTCGGCCTAGGGTGCTCTGGTACCAAGTACACTTATGAGCATCCCTATGTTCGAACATGGTGTTTGTTATGGACAATCCATGACTAGCACAGAAGTCCAATAACAGACAACCACTCTGGTTTAGATCAGGGAGGCCGTTCCTCCCAATCACGCCTCTCCATGTATCTCCGTCATTGCCCACATGTGCGTTGAAGTCCCCCAGCAGAACTATGGAGTCCCCCTCCGGAGCCCCATACAGGACTCCATTCAAGGTCTCCAAAAAGGCCGAATACTCTGAACTCTTGTTTGGTGCATATGCACAAACAACAGTCAGAGTTTTCCCCCCAACAACCCGCAGGCGTAGGGAGGCGACCCTCTGGTCCACCGGGGTAAACTCCAACGTTGCGGCGCTCAGCCGGGGACTTGTGAGTATCCCCACACCCGCCTGGCGCCTCACACCCTGGGCAACTCCGGAGAAGAAAAGAGTCCAACCCCTCTCCAGGAGTACGGTTCCAGAACCGAGACTATGCGTAGAGGTAAGCCCCACCAGATCCAACTGGTAGCGCTCCACCTCACGCACAAGTTCCGGCTCCTTCCCCCACAGCGAGGTGACATTCCATGTCCCCAGAGCAAGCCTCTGCTGCCCGGGTCTGGTCCGTCGAGGCCCCTGACCTTCACCGCCACCCGTGTGGCAGCGCACCCAACCCCAGCGGTTCCTCCCACAGGTGGTGGGCCCATGGGCTGGAGAGATAGGTGCCACGTAGCTTTTTCGGGCTGTGCCCGGCCGGGCTCCGTGGCAAACCCGGCCACCAGACGCTCGCTGACGAGCCCTCCCTCTGGGCCTGGCTCCAGACGGGGGCCCCGGGCTTCCTCCGGGCAGGGTCTCTCTATCCCTTCCTCGTTTTTTCATAGGGTTTTTTGAACCATTCTTCGTCTGGCCCCTCACCTGAGACCACTTTGCCATGGGAGACCCTACCAGGAGCACAAAGCTCCAGACAACACAGCCCTCAGGTTCATAGGGACACCCAAACCTCTCCACCACGATAAGGTGATGGTTCCCGGAGAGGAGAAATGTTTCTCTAATAAACACCTAAACAAAAGGTCAGACTTTTAGCACGTATGTACTGTATGTATGTAATAATTTAAATTCATATCACTGTTTCCCTAACTTAACTTCCTTATCTTTAACAATCTGAGATTTGACTTTGCTACTGCGAACACAATCAGCGAGGCAGTGAAATCTCATTTTACAGCATCCACAACCTGTAACGATAGTTACGTACTGTAACTCCAAATTCTATGAGTATAGGCATAGCCCTCTAAGAACTATTGGGTTTAACCCAATAGCAACAGCTCTTTGAGGGCGAAGCCTATAGGAAATAGAATCTGGAGTTACAATACGTAACTATCGTTTTAGATGGAGACACAAGCAGTTTTAAAATGCCAATTTGAAACTTGATTCACAATGTCATTCATTAAGCAAAAATACACCAACTACATTTTAAGTGGATTCTGACATAGTAAATTATCCTCCACATCTGTAGAGAACAGCAATAAGCCATAACAAGCCGGGGCAATAAAAAACAATGGCGCACCGTTGTCATAATAACCAGTCATAGTATCCCCTCGTTTTGTTTTACCTTCCATCCTGATTTACAGAGTCATGATGATGCTCACCAAAGGTCAGCTGAGGAACATGGCAGAGTCCACATCGGCAGTTTGTCACATGTAACTGCAATAATCTGCCCATTGTCCTAATGGCGCTGTCAGCGGTCCCTAATGACCTGGCTCAGACGTCGCCTGCTGCACTGTATTAATATGAGCAGGACCCACACTGGGAAGGTTATTTTTTATTGTGTCTGTCAGAGTCTGATAAACCCCTGCACGTCATCCATCCTTCTGAGAGAGGAAGAGAGAAAGAGAGAGAGAGAGAGAGAAAGACGGGGAGGACGGAGAGACAGAAGCATTTTACAGTTCTCTTCCCACGCTGTTTTCTTCTTCTTGATGCCCAGTATTTATTCTCTTTGTCTTTATTCCTTATTTCTCTCCCTGTCTGCCATCAGCTGACCTCCCGTTTCACCCAGCTCACACTAACACCCATTGCATTATTATTATTTTTTTTTTTTCCTGACCCACATGGAGGCCCTAATATTTTCCCGTGGGGCGCCCACTTCTCTCAAACGGTGATGAATGGCTCTGGCTCCTGTATCGATTTCCAAACTGAAACAATTTAGTGCCAAAACAAGTAGCAGTTTATCATATTGATTATCTTCTGAATTCAGTTTCTACCTTTAAGGTGACACTGTGCATCTGAATGAGTACATGAGTGAAAGTGTAGATGGATGCTTAACACTTCCTTGCTGAGCAGTGACTGAGATTTAAGGCCAGTTTCACATATGCCTGCATGACTGAGCTTTCTCAAAGTGCTTTTTAAGTGAGAAGTCGATGTGGCAGCTGGAATGTGTGTGAAAACAGGTTGCCAAATCAAGGGGCAAAGCCTCCCGTGACTATAGTCGACTGAAGCATTTGTATTGTTCCATATATAATGGAGAAGTTTGTATGTTCTGTGTTGTTGTATTCATTCACACCCAACCACCAGTGGAAGTCATGCATCAATACTTCACACAGAGCATGCTTGCTGCACTGTAGTGCCGATCAAAGGATCATTATAGACTCCATTTAAAAAGGTTGAATTTAGTGCGCAGTCCATTTTAAGTTTTATAAGGTGAACAGAGGCAGGAACATAACCGAGGACTCGTCTACAATCCCATTACACATACTAACTTTCCCTGTTTTCTTTTGATGGAGTCAAGTGTCAAGATCGTCTTTTAATACCAGATTGGATTTGATTACAATCTGCTGATGCTGCAGCCTGCAGACACACCTGAAAAAGCATGTAGCTCTGCCCTGAATGCATTAGTGCTGACAGTGGAGTCACAGGCGGGCGGACGTGCCCTTGGCCACGGTGATCTTAGCCTCGCCCCGAACAGTGACCAGCACCGACAGCACCGACAGCACCGCAGAGCGTGGAAATTGGGAACGGGAATGAAAAGGCTCATTAGAAAACTTAAAGCAAACAAAACAGCAGCGAAGAAGCAACGGACGACAGCTTGGTATTGCAGACACATTATCTGCCTAACCTTATGTCCTTTCCTCATGCTGGTTCTTTCTCTCCAGCTGGTTAAATTAGCTCGACTCCTGCGATGCCTCAAATAGAAATCGCCTTTACAAAAACATCTCCAAGGCGGTGACAACAGCAGGGATCACATGCATTCAGATGGACATGTAGCTGTGGAACATCTATTTTTTTAAGAAATAATGCTAATGAAAAAAACACATTATTGCCCTTATGATAGAAATCACTGTGAAATCAATATCAAGGAAATGAGAAGGGGGTATTGCTAAAATAGGACCTATAACTGTGATATGTAATTTTAAATCGAATATGCAATGCATCCATAATGATTAATATACTGCACAATGGGATAAATTAAAAATCCACCCACATCCATCTCATTTTTTGTTATATAATGTGATATATAAAGGCTAGAAATGATAAAACCAAAGAGTATTTTAAGAAACACCAAATGTAATTTTCTATTTTCTTTCTTCATTTTACTTATAACAAATGAGAAGTTGACTTCTGTGCCAAAAGGATGTTTGTTTGACCTTTAATACGCAAATGAATCTCACGCAGGTATAATGGCAGTAATAATCCTTAGCCTGAAGGCAGCACTCTTAATGAGGGAAAATAATGCACCCACTGCTGTTATCAATAGGAGCATCATTTTCTCAGTGTACCAAATGTTCAGCAGTGAGTGATGATGATATAAGAATGGAATCACTGCACTTACTCTCAGCTCTGTATCACAATAGACCAGCAAATGTACTATTAAGGCCGTTTTATGCTTCTGCGTAGAATCAACGGCATACCCCCGAAGACCCCTCTGCGTCTACACCGGACTCTACCCTGCAAGGTAGAGCAGTATAACAAGGGACAATTTAAGATAAGTTATTTTATTCTGACATACTGATAACTGTTAGGATGAATAAAAACATATGTGGACAAGCAACACAAAGGTAATGGTTATAAGATAAGGCTAAAAAAGGCATGACCCTCCAAACTTTAAATGCAGAGTGCCCCTCTTACTACAACACCACACAGAGTGTCAACATGTGGAGAAATCTAAAGCTTAAGGCCTTTTTATGGTTGTGTGTCGAATTGACAGACCCCTCTGCGTCTACGCCGGACCCTACGCCGTAGCCTGACGTGCACCTCTCGAAAAATGTACCTACACATCGCGGCGACGCACGTCGCTCGGGCCGTGGCTTGATAGCATTGCATTTCCCCTGACTCATTTCCTGGTTCTCCTTCTCCATAAACAACATGAAATCAAGGAGAGGGTTAACTTTTCCTGCTAAAGATGTCTCACCTTGGCCAGAAAGCACAGGGGAGACACTTTGTTTCTCTCACTATGACTCTAGAGTCGCTACTCACTCCGAAGGTAATCACCGTCACTCTCTCACTTCTCCCTCTACCCCCCCACCCACACACACACACACACACACGCCGGCTTGACGCACACATCACATCAGCGCACAAGTATAAACACCAGGCCACTTACGTAGGCTACGGCGAAAACTCTACGTGGAGCCTTCGCAGAAGCATAAAACGGTCTTAAGAAGGAAGGAGTAGATTCTCACTGTCCTGTAGGGCTGCACGATTTGGAGAAACTGTGATTGCGATACAATGATATCATGAGTCTACTTGCTTGATTAGCAAGGAAAATGCACAAAATACAAACATTTTGAAATGTGTATTTCTTGAACAGAAGTTGCACTCCCCTGAATATGTATACCAACTCCTACTCCTTAAAACTACTAACACATTAAATATTTAAAAAAAGTGCCATTTATTAATACAATAAAATGGTATACTCCTCATGAATCATAAAACACTAATATATATATATATATATATATATATATATATATATATATATATATATATATATATATATATATATATATATATATATATGTCTGGGCTATTGTCGGAGCATTGACCAGGGAGAGTGTTGGGGGGAACAGGTATTTTTTTCTTAAAGAAAAAAGAAACTATGGATCTATTTCTTTTCATTGTTTGTCGTCTGTTTTCTTGCGTTTATTTTGCTGATGCTGATTGCCGTAACTGATTCTCTGGTGCTCAGGTCGCAATTTCAAATCACACAGCACGGAGCAGTGTAGGCCTACAGGAATATCTGGACCACAGCCAATCAGAGGCAAAGACCCGCCCCATCTCCGTCTCTGACTGGTTTAGACCACGATATAATCCAACCATGAGTGTCAGAGTGAGAGGCAGCGAATGCAAGGACGTTAGGTGCACCAGTGCGACCTACGCACCCTTACCCGCAAACTAATGCAATCATACAGTAGCATGCCTACTTCTTTTATTGTTGTAGTGTTATCATCAACAGTTTGTGCACCAAAAATAAAACGATCTAAAGCCATAAAAATAAACACTATGATACTGTATGACCATATTAAAACAATGTGCTCCGCCAGACGGAGGCATCGAAAACAGCATCAGTGTTAAACATTATTTGTCTTCTTATCTATTATGTATGAGAATAAATTCCCTAACATGCCAATATAATTACAGAACATTTGAGTTTTTTTCTCAAATATATATCTTCATTTAAATTTACGATAGTATCTTGTTTTATTTTGTCTGTTTTTCATCGCAGATCGATCAAACCGGTGTTTGTGTAGGATAGTAATTGTAAGAATGGCTTTGTGAATTCTTCATATCATCAATGAGAGGTAATATTTCGATTCATTTTACACAATGGTCTCAGTTTCACATGTTTCATCCATCTGCCGTCAGTGTTGCCGTTTCTCATTTCACCTGTTTGTGTGTGTACACCTAGGTCAGAGTGTCCATGGAGGACCGGACATTTTCCCGTCAAGTTTGCTTTTTATAAATCCCAATTCTTGCGTAGAGAGCGGCGTAGGTCTTCTTTTTTGCGTACGCCGCATTTATAAATGAGGCCCCAGGTCCTCAGTTCGTCTTCCATTACAGTAACTGTGTTCAGTTGAGAAATTGATCTGTCTGGTCTGTTTCCTTTGTAAATGCTACAACAGGTGCTTGTTGCTGTTGAAGAAAGCAATTTACGACTATTTGGTTTAGTGTGCACCAGGTCCATCAGCACTAAATCAACCATACAGACAAGAAGTGAAGGATAATTTCCTCAGAAGGTCTGCATACCTTGTGGTACATTTAGTATGTCACGCAAGTCTTACTCCACAGTACGTCATAGTTAGATAGTTGTCCTGTAGTTGAAAAGCTAATCTGTAGAAGACCACGTGCACCTTTTACAGCGAGGACATTATTAATCTGGAATAGTCACTGCTCTATGGTAGTTATTTAGCGTTGTAATTTATCCAGCAGCATCATCCAGAGGTACATTTAACTCCGTTTAGATCCCAGAATGCTTTTTGACACCACTCAGGGGATGAGGTTGTCTCCGCTGTATACTGTATGTGCAGCTGAGAGAGGAATAGAAATAGTGTATAACAGTCATTTGTCTACTCAAGAAAAGTATGTGGAGGGAGAATAAAGCTATGGCCCCTGTTGTACTAATAGATTAAAAACATGAGACAAATGAAGACATTTCATGTGTATGGATAATAACTATATAGGTTGACTTAAAGCAAAAAAGGGCAACCTCACAAGTCAGTTTATGGGCACAGGGTCCAGTGATGGAGGTTGATGGGGTGGGTGGTCAGGCCAGGGTGACCTTTTACAGGAGTGCCTACAGCTGTGCCTACAGGATGTTGTCAGGCTACTGTTGGCCCAGACTGACCTCTGAGTGCTCAGCGGCACCTTCCCACACCAATATCTCCAGGCTGTCACACCTCAAGTCAAAGACCCGCCTAGATTTTACAGTCGCCAAGCGATCAAACTGCACAGCATGCATGAGGCATGTGAGGAGAATAAAATGGAACAGCTGGTGCTCTTACAGGTGCACTCTGAATGGTGAATGGTGCTTTTTGAACAAGAGATCAATCAAGTGCTTGTTTCCAGGTAAAAGGTTTTTTATTTTAGTTCTGCCATCTGCATCACTGGCTCTGCATTTTGGATCGTTACTCATGCACTGAAAATAAGAGTGAGTGATAGATAGATGGGAAGACTTTGTGTTAGCTGAAAATTATGAGCATACCACTAAAGTGAAAACGTTGCAAAAATGTGTTGGGTGCAAAAGGACACATTAAACCCTTCCAATTGAAATTACAGCTGTCTGCCACTGATTGATTGATAAAAGACTGTTATTTTGTTAAAATGTGGCGAACAGATGAAAAACCAGCATGCAAATCAGGCCAGAGAGACTCCTGACTGCTTCCAGAGCACAATTGCTTTGGGTAGGTGGGCTGACATTTGGTGTAGACCTCCTGCCTGCCTGAAAACACACATTAAACCACAACATCTCTGTAACTGGTTTGACAAACTCGTTTTCGATCAATCTGCCGTATCTAATGAATCCAGTCGACTCATTTTCTCCGTTTTTGGTTTAGGTTAGATAACGCTAACTGCTAAAAGCAACCTCAGACGTTGATATACATTACAAAGATAAAGATCATAGGGCAAAAATGTCTGTATGTCTTCATGAGCACAAAAAAGACCAGAGATGGGAAAAGTACTCACTTCTCATACTTAAGTAGAAGTACAGATACTTGTGTTAAAAAATACTCTGGTAAAAGTAGAAGTACTGATTTAACTTATTTACTCAAGTAAAAGTAACAAAGTACAGGCTTGGAAATGTACTTAAAGTATAAAAGTAAAAGTAGCCTTGCGAATGACAACCTTTTTTATGCAAAGCTACCTGGACCACAAATGTTACTAGAGTGCAAGCTGAGAAACTTCAGTAGACATGGAGAAAAGGCTCTTTATATATATGCCATTGTCTACATTTTAAATGGATGTCTGCCAAAAGGCCTAAAACATCACATATATGATTATTGTGACAGAGACTGGGACTCCAGGTTAATAAGATTCTGACTGAGTAGCAAGATATGAATTCAACTGTGATTCTGTAATAATTCACAGATCCAGTTCCATTTTTAATCAACATTTAAAGGAATCTACATGTAAGTTCTGCATACTTTTAGAGTACAACTAACCAGTGGTGTAGTCTATTTTTTTGTAGTGAGTACACTGTGATTTTCCCCTCCCAGCCTCATACTCGCCTGTCCCAGAGCGACACCCCAGACAGTCGGTACTGTGACGTTTCTGAATACGAACTGTACACGGACAACTGACGTTTAAGTATTGATGGCGTTTATTTAAAGTCCTGGAAATGCAACACTTTTTGAGAAACGCAACCGAACCTGAACGCAACAGGACATCACATCACACAAATAAGCCATTTAACCGACACCCCCCCACTGTCACACAAAACCATGACTAATAATTAGCATCATCATACAACTTTTGTATCGATTAGCAGTAAAATCTGCTGATAAGGGCCTACATTTACTCAAAAGTATTTAATAAACGGTTTACAATCTTCAGCACCATGGCTAACAAATGCATAAAAAGCAGACGGAAGGAGAAAAAAGTTCCACACTTTCTATTTTAGTTAATTATCTGACCATTGCTAACTAACATTACCATATAGTCATTTAATTGTGTAAAACAATGCATATTTAAGATTTAAGAATTTACTCTGTTGCATAGTCATTGACCTTATGAAGGAGTTCTCACTGTCTCTCTCATCATCTGAAACAAGGAAATATAAACTTTGTATTCTGTTTACTGCTGTACTCAGACACACAGGTACACACACACATAGACACACAGGCACGCACACACACAGGCACGCACACACACACACGCACGTACACACACACACGCGCACGCACGCACACGGTATCTAGTAGCTAGGCTACTCTCACTTACCCATAGACAGTAAAAGAAAAACTTACTTACACTTACCAGGTAACAGTAGCCGGCTAACGTTGCTGGCAGCTGCAGTATCACCCGACGTGGCAGCAGCTTTCAGAAAACACTGACGTAGTGTTATTTAGGTCTGTTTAGTAACGTTTCATATCTCTTTACTTATAAAACTTTGTTCAAACTCTAGGTAACTAACTAGTTGCGAGAAAGGAAAGACCGCGCAAAGAATGCAACTTGTTGTTGCTTAGTAACGTTAAGTGACTTCACGTCAGATCCAGGGCCACGGAAACCCCGAAGGTCCAAATCTCAGAGCTTCCCAACACAGACGGGGTGAATTTATGAATGAAAATGAGAACGTCCTGTCACAAACAATGTTGTTACGTATCATCGCGCTTTTGTAAGTGGGTAAGTAACGAGCCACTTTTGTAAAACGTAAGGAGTAGAAAGTACCGGTATTTGTGTTAAAAATGTAAGGAGTAAAAGTAAAAAGTCGGCACAAAAATAAATAGTAAAGTAAAGTAAAAATATCTGAAAAATCTACTTAAGTACAGTAACGAAGTATTTGTACTTCGTTACTTCCCATCTCTGAAAAAGACACAGTACAGTATGTGGCTGGTGCAGCCAGCTGGTGTTGTATAATGATCTCAGGCTAAGCTCCGGTGTCTAACTAGCTGCTTCACTGGTCTACTTGATGTCAGTCCACCGGCCAGTTGGAATCGATCTGGAGTCCGATAGTAAGCCAGCTGTAAACAATTCTGCTCAGAGAAAAGCTTTTTGTTTTTCTTTACTTGCTTGTTTTCTCACCTCTGTAGTCACAGTCTTCAACACAGTCCCCAGTCTTGGGTGTGAAACAACACACAAAGACACTCTCTGAAGCACGCTGGTAGTGAAGGTTGACATGATTGAAATACATTTGCAATTTCATTGATTAGATGTATTCCCTCACACACACACAAGGCCCAAAAATGTTTCAATTAAATATCAATGTAAGTCATTCATGATGCAGACAATGTCACGAAAAAAACACAACAAACGTACAGTGTTTTCCCAGTTTACCTGATATTGCTTGAAACGGAGCAGTTTGTAACTTGTCTAAAGCCTGGCTTTGTTCAGTTTTTAATAACTAGAACATGACTTTATTTATTACCAGTTTTGTATATTTGGCACATGAGTTTCATTTCCAGTCCTGAAGAACCTTTTTGATAAACCAAATTGGTAAAAAAAAAATATATATATATATATATATAATCCAAGCAAACTGACACCTCAGGGACCATGCAGACATAAATGATGCATTGAATGTTTCTGTTAAAGAGTTTTCAATTTGTAACCACTCTCCAACAACCCCAGAAAGCATGGAGTGGAGAATCACTTTTCATTTACCGCTTAAAGCATTTATCTTAGGATTTACATACTGAATTTCTCTCTCTCTCACCTGTTTGTTATAATCCATTCAGACACCTAAAATCCAGGTACTTTAGGTAGCTAAAGTTCAGCAGTGTTCTCTGAGTTTATGATACAGTATGTATAACCCTCACAAAGACAAAGATGGATTCCCCATGTTGCAGAGCTTGACCCTGACTCCCTGCAGGCAGCACATGCATCCTGCTGGACTCTGTGGCCGTGGGTCTAAGGCGCAGCGCTGAGCTTTAAACTGAAACAATAGATTATTGTCACCTCGGCCATGTTACGGCCAACAGTGAAGAGAGCCTTCTGAAAAGGACAATAGGCTATGAATTGATTTATGAGGGTTCAGGGGGCCATAATGTGCAGCAGTAACAAGGAATCAATGGGCTAGAAAAATGCTAACAGCAGCCCTTTATGTCCTAAGCCTTTGTCTCATCCAGAATTTAATTAATTTCACCCCTTTTTGGGAGCGGGTGGAGTGGTGATGGAGAGGTGCACCAGTCTACTCATGCTGCTGCTTCATTGCAGTTTATAAACCAGCTCAAGCTGGCCCTTATGAAAACTGAATATGACAGATGAAATGCCGTTCTTTCGAA
The DNA here is from genome assembly GCA_023631565.1 of Gymnocephalus cernua. Taxonomy (NCBI): domain Eukaryota; kingdom Metazoa; phylum Chordata; class Actinopteri; order Perciformes; family Percidae; genus Gymnocephalus; species Gymnocephalus cernua. Next base: position 19,009,102 of record CM042435.1, read on the forward strand.
AATAGCTCGTACATCCTTAAAGGACCTAACAGATTTATTTTTAACTAAGAAGACAAAGTATAAAGGTGAGAAGGACTTTTGTTCCAGTTGTTAACAGGAGCTGAGGGACTCTTCCTCCAGATGCTACTGCATGCTACATTACAGGTTTTTTACCTGAAATGGTGTTTCACATTACCTTACGTCTTTTATTTTTAATGTAGGTCACTGTTCATCAATGTGTCAGTATGATGAGCCTCCTTTAACTGCAGGAGGATAAAGGTATTTAACCAACCACAAAAGGTCAGCTTATCTCTGACAAGGTACTAATAGCCTTTGACAGCCAAGAATCAAAAATATAAAACATATGTTACATTTTTAAAACAATGACTTAAAGGACCTTATATAAAACAATTAATTGTTGTCATTAACACTTTATTGAAGAGATATCGTATAAATTATAAAAAAAAACTGCATAAATTCCATCATCAAAGCACTTGCCTTTGACAACGCGATGGCAAAGTGTTAAAAGTGTAGTAACTGGAGTGCACTAGCCTGAAACAAACTGTTATACCATGCATAATATGGTTTAGGACTAGGAGCCAACTGTAATCAATGATATATTCTAATCAACCAGGACACCTTTTGTTGGGAGTGTTTATCTTAATTAGCATGTAGGCTACGTGAGAACTACTCCTACATTTGGCTAAATAAAACTCTATCCACAAAACTGTGGCTGATGTATTGACTTTCTGTCTGGAAGTGTTAGAGTAAGGATGATGTGCTATACATTAGATGATGTGCTGTATATCGAGTTAGTTGCTGAGCTGTCTGTGAATATTAAATTCAAACACATTATAGTTCAGCCCCTGGGAAGCGGTGTGATTCTGTGACTATGTTCACTGTTTCGTGACCAGTTAAAGGAGGGATTCAAAGGGTCTGGAGCTGGCTTGGCTAGAAGTGTTTGTGGCATAGTTAATGACTTGTGGGTTGAACCCGCTGTCATTGCGACTTCATACAATGATCCTCATATGTGGATATCCAATACTCTCCGGCCCGGTATCCAGCTGTGACTCTTTTTAAACTTCACAAATTACGCAGCAAAATTTCACTTTTACATGGTTGAAATTGCTGTCCACGCACCGTTATTGAGCCTCATCGTCGCTCTGCTCATGGTTCACTATCTTTGTGGCTGACAGTGTTGATAAAGTCAATTTAGAGTCTTGACATTGCAAGTGATGCGTTTTCCAAATGAAACCGTCTACATATGCCGTACATGAGACATTTCAGCTGTGTCTAAATTCCACATTACTGTGCATACTAATTTGAAGCAGGATTGGATTATGTTGCGTGTCCACAATTAAGTAGCAACACAATTAAGTATGCAATAATGTTAGCATACACACTAAAAACATTAGATTTTTGATTGTGCCGCTGGTGTAAACTATTGTGCCAAAATGAAATGTGCAAACAAAATGAAGCAGGTACTCTAAGCTGCAAAACATTAAAGATATTATGGTTGGTGGTGAGACAACCAAAGGAAGGAAAACAAAAGTGCTAAATTCTGGGAAAGCAATCTCTATTACTGACACACTGAGCATATTGAAATGTCCCAATTTGATTAAAAGTTATAATTCATAGTATGCTAGTATAGAGCAAAAGGTGCATTGATTCCCTGTATACTAACTGCAAAAACACTGTACAATAACATTTATAGGACATACTGGATACAATTTTTATGTAGTATGGAATTGAGATGCACGTTTCTTTTGTGAATTTTGTGAACTGACTCTTCAAGTGTGTGATTTATTTTACCCCCTCTTGTTCAACTTCACACAGAACTCCACCCTCTGCACACCAGATTACATGAGATAGAAAATAGTGCCCTCCTGCTGTGCCAACTCAAGGCTCAGATGTGGGCAAGTCATAAAATATTCCCAAACCCTACCGGAGCAAACGTTACAGAATAACTAAAAGAAAGAGTATTTCTTTTCTTTATTTATTTAAAAAAAATTTGGCAGTGGCACCAGAAATCAGATGCCTCCGGTGTTCTGGATGATTATCAGTAAAGCTTTAACTGGGTATCATGACACACACAGTCGTAAACAGTGAGCGTTTAGATGATCACAGCCCTCTTACAGCACAAGGTTAAAAAAACAACTGAATCTGTAGAAAATACCCCAAACGGTGATGCCAAGAAAACTGATAATCCTCCATCAAATGACTTCTCCAGTGTTGCTTTCTTTACCACACCCATATCAAACCATCCTCACTTAGAAAACAACCCTATCGATTGATTGTGCAAGCAGCTCATAACAACCCATATTTAGGTGGGCTGTTCATGGCTGTAGTAATTATCGCGGGAGCAAATGAGTAAGTGAGGTGACAAAGTATAAGGGCGCCAAATTCTGCATAAGGAGGCAGGTTGGGGTAGCCTGGGAAAACCCTGACGAATTTCTGGCAAATTTGCTCTCCAAGTCAGCCCACCCGCGGCGCTACCAATGGGCCCGGGTGGGCCTGGGCCCACCCATTTTAAGTCCAGGCCCGCCCATTTTGACCCAGGCCTATAGTGAGTGATTTTCATTCTAGCAGTTCGAGGAAATCTTTGAGTGAAAGCTTCTCAGCCAATCGGTGGCTTCTACCCCACGTGTGGACTCTTAAGCCCGCCCACAGGCTGCATCGTCACCAGCAAGTGATCCAATGAAATGAATGACGTTGGTGCGCAAGCTTTTCTGTTTTCATTCAGCAAGAAGCGCTCCGAGGAGCAGGGGAAGGAAACTCTGCCATTTTATGTAACGCGGCTACAAGTGACCAGTTACCATCCTGCTCGGCCAGCGGCCGCCCTCTCCCCATCAAGTCCTCCCGTAGCCCCCCCTCACACCAGCAAGGCAAGTAGGCTAACGTTACCGTTGGTGTCTGGCCGATTTATGTTTTCCTCTGTGGGTGCTCACGGGCGCACGCCCTTTAAAAAAAAAGTAGTCAACAAATGTTTGCATTTCAGAACCTTAGGAAATGGACAGCGGCCGACACAAACACACACGCCTATTAACTCGATAATACAGCCGTAAAGTAGCTATCTTTCAACTCAGGACAGCGCCACTCACAGATACAGATAGGATTGGAGATGAGAAGTTTAACACGTAACCGCGATTAGCTGGGGACTGACAGCGACATAACCGATCACACTATGACTTAGCACCAACTGCAATGTTTACTTTTAAATGAATGTGGCCTGCTGGCAGTCTGGCACACGTGGATGCTCAGTATTTTCCGTGGGTGCTAGAGCTCCGGAGCGCCCACGGTAGAGCTCCGGAGCGCCCACGGTAGAGCTCCGGAGCGCCCACGGTATTGGCGCCTATGTCTGGCTGTCTGTATGCACATTTTCTGGAGGGAAAAATAACATTGGCAGCTGGAGGCAGAGGTAACTTATGATAGCGCATGTGTTACAGGAGGAGACAGTGTTCAGCAGCCTAGCACAAATGCAGTTTTGGCTTATTTTAACTGGCCCATCCAGTTTTCTGGAGGCCCACCTACAATCAAAATCCTGGCGCCGCTAGTGGGACTCTGGCCAAGAGCCCATTCAAGCCCATTTCCAATTTTTCCAAATCAAGGCACCAATCACAACCGTTGCTTTACATGATGACGATAGTGCAGCGACAGCAAGCAGCCGAAGCGCAGCAACCTGTTGATGCCGCTGTCACTGCTACGTAGGGCTGTGACGGTATGGGATTTTTTCTTACCGCGGTGATGAAGCAACAGGAAACGCGATTTGGCAGTTAACCGACCCCCCCCCCCCCCCCCCCCCCCCCCCACACACACACACACACACACACACACACACACACACACACACACACACACACACACACACACACACACAAAATCCCCCGGCGGCCGCGTCACACACTCAAGAACGCATACAGGTTACGTAGTATCTGGAGCTGCTATAGCCTAAGCGAATTTCTCCAGCTCGGGATCAATAAAATCTCATCTTGATCATGAAAATGGGCAGCAGAAAATCAGAGCATTGATTGGCGTTTCCATGAGTTTTGCCCAGTTATTTACAGTAGGCTATTTTATATTTAGTTATTTCGTTTCGTATTCGCTTTGAAAATGTATAATTATTACATTATAAACATATTAACAATAATATGAATTAACATTTATTTATAGATTACTTTTTTTCGATACCTTTTGAGTTTAATATGAATTATAGAGCAGGTTTTGTCACCGTTTGCAACCCTTTATTGTGTAGAATAAATTGTTCAAAGTTTCAAGTTGCGTTTGGACGAGTGCGTTTATATCCACGGACTGTTACCTGAAAAACAACCTCTAAAGAAAGAAGAATCAGAGTTTAGAACAACTGACCAGAACTAAGCGGTGTTGGGGCAGGTTGTGCTCGACTTGCTCTCTCTGGAGCTTTTTCTTCTACTGCTCTGGGAGAAAGCCCATGGCTCGGGCATTGCGGTCCTTTTCTGACTTCATCGAATTTGTGACGGCTAAATGTAGATTATGGCCAAAGCAATTTAGCCATGTCCAGCAAGCTTTCGGACCGCAGCCACAATATTTGCTCCATTGTCCGTGGTAATACAGACCAGTTTCCTCTCGTCCAGGGACCACTCTTGGAAGGAGGACCTGAGGGCTTCCGCCAGGTTGTCACCCGTGTGGCTTTCTGGCGTGAACACAGTCTCCAGGCACTTCGATTTTAGTTCCCAGTTTGCGCTGAGATAATGTATGGTCAGGCTCATGTATAGCATCATGTTTACGCTTGACCACATATCAGTTGTCACTGAGAAATAATCAACGTCTTCGTGGCCATTTTTTTAATAACGTCAGCTAGCGCTGTCAACGGTTATTGCCTATACCATATGAAGTGATAGCTACCGGTAGCCTACTTGCAATTACAATCTAACTAACTCCAACTGTTTACGTTATGCTATTGTCTTTTATGCCCGTGTTTGTGTGTATTTAATTTAACATTATCTGTAAACATTACAAGTACTGAAACCTGGCTAGCAGTTAATTAAAAAATCAGACACGCACAAAAGAAATCCCCCATATGTTTAATGGACTGTCCCTCCCTTGCGCAGGAAGCGGGTTTTTTCCCCAGAAGCCCTTGAACATAGGACTCGCGGAAAAAGTCGTTTATAAGCAAAGATTAATGTGTTTATAGTTCAAATCACACACCATATGCAGTCCTGTAACTTTCAGCAAAAAAAATAAAAAAAATCATGTGCGGTGATGACCTCACACCGCGGTAGGCATCTCATTAATGCGGTATTGCGGTGATGCGGTTATCGTCACACCCCTACTGCTACGTCACCCGGATCGTTGGTCTGATTGGTTGAAGGACTATCCAATTGCACCCAGAGGCATTTGAGCGGCATCCGTTGGTGCCCAGACCCACTCTCAGTTACAACTGAGAAGGGTCTGGTGTCAACCAGGCCAAGGTTGGGGTGGTGGGTGGGTCAACAGAGGATTTACATTCAGGAGACCGGAGTTTGCGTCCCATGGGAAACCAAAAGTCAACAGTCAGTTTTTGAAATTAACCAACTTGTACAGACTTTAGTCTGTGACACATTAAAGTCCTCATTTAGTAGTTTTATGTGACACGTTTTGAGCCAATCCCTGATGATTTCCTTATCCTAAGTATTTTTGTTGCCTTAACTTAACTAGTTCAGTTTTACAACGTAAAATATGTGTTTTAAACTTCAGCCATTACATTAAATAGAACGGTCACATGACTAAAATGTCCACGGTAACAACATCCTCTATGATTTACTCACATGATTAATTATTAGCTGCCGGTATGAAACATTTCAAGTATTAGATTTTTACACACACTGATGTTAAGGCCATCTAACATGGACTTCAGAAGTCATTTCCGTTGCTCCAACATGTTGAAGAAATGTGTGAGAGTATATTTTTGGCTGAGTTGCCCTTTACACAGTCATCAGCTTGTGCAGAGTACATATGGCATATTAGTTAAATGTAATTATTAGCATATGTTTATTAGTAGACACATAGATAGTACACACATACATTTGTTCCTGGGCATAGTAAGGGATGCACCAAATTTATGAGCCGAAAATATATGTCTCTATTCCCTGCCCCTCAGTGCTCAGCTTTCCCTCTCAGTTGATCCAGCCGTTATCACGGTGCTACCCAGCAAAGGCTGATCATGTAAGTGGTGTGAAATTACTTCTTAAGTTTTACTAAGAAGTAATTCTACTTAAGTTTGTGATAAGGACATCAAATTTGCGATCTGCAGTATTTGTTCAGAAGACATTTCAAGAGGGGGTACGGTGCCGAAGAAATCGGGTTTGATACACCACCTAAAAAACCACGACATCCAATTCAATATGCAGAGTACATCAAAAAATCTGTTATATTTGATTGTTAAAGAACTGAATAACGAATAATATATTTTATATTGTGTTTATATATACATCTTGTCAAATTTTGGTGTGTTACTTTCAATAAAAGTGTGATCATTGTATCGGTTTGTAGTTTTTCAATTCAGATTCATAAAATTCATAAAATCAATTAAAAAGTATAATATTAATACAAAAAAACTATTATTTTCGGTTTTGGTTTTTTGGCCCAGTGCATCCTGAATTTTCGGTTTTGACCCAGTATTTTCATTTCCGTGCATAGGGGTGGAACGGTACACAGAAGTCACGGTTTGGTTCATACCTTGGTTCAGACATCACGGTTCGGTACAATGGAGGGAAAAGCCAAACAAAAATGCAGAAGGCAATTTTTTTTTATTGTGCATGTCTCACGCTGTACCACCTAGTGTCATCCAGTCTCTCTCCTAAGCTGGCTGCAACAGCCTGACGTGTGTAAAGTAAGATGTAAACAGTAAACAATAAGTACCCCACATCATCTCCAGACTCCATCTGGAACTTGTAAAACAAAAAAATTAAAGAACTGAATAACGAATAATATATTTTATATTGTGTTTATATATACATCTTGTCAAATTTTGGTGTGTTACTTTCAATAAAAGTGTGATCATTGTATCGGTTTGTAGTTTTTCAATTCAGATTCATAAAATTCATAAAATCAATTAAAAAGTATAATATTAATACAAAAAAACTATTATTTTCGGTTTTGGTTTTTTGGCCCAGTGCATCCTGAATTTTCGGTTTTGACCCAGTATTTTCATTTCCGTGCATAGGGGTGGAACGGTACACAGAAGTCACGGTTTGGTTCATACCTTGGTTCAGACATCACGGTTCGGTACAATGGAGGGAAAAGCCAAACAAAAATGCAGAAGGCAATTTTTTTTTATTGTGCATGTCTCACGCTGTACCACCTAGTGTCATCCAGTCTCTCTCCTAAGCTGGCTGCAACAGCCTGACGTGTGTAAAGTAAGATGTAAACAGTAAACAATAAGTACCCCACATCATCTCCAGACTCCATCTGGAACTTGTAAAACAAAATAAGACAATCAGCTAAAAAACTGAATACAGCATCTCTTATTTATGAAAGTGCAAATTAAATAGAATAATAACAAAACAAAAAAAATGTGGACAGGATTGCATGTTGTAACGAGGTTCGAGTATATACAGCAAATACGACGGGCGCATTGAAGATGACATGTAAATTCCGATTGCTTCAGTGATTTTTTTTTGGCCCTATTTGTATCTAAAGGCTGGTTAAGGGTTGTAGGGAGGAGAAGTTGGACAGTTTTTTTCAATACGAATACATGTACCGTTCCACCCCTACTCACTAGGGATATTCAATTTTGATATTGTATGTATGGACATCATCACATATAATTTCCCATATACAATAAGAGCCTCTTTAAACCAACAACCCCATTCGACAACTGATACTTTAACATATCTATAATTTTTTCCATTACAGCAGGCTCAGTTTCCATGGAAATATGTAGCGTAATATATGTATTTGAATGATATAAGGAGGCATAGAGACATCATCTTCTACCTAAGATCAGACCCGGAATATGACTTCACATCTGGAATATATGCAAATGCATTCAATGTTGGCACAGGCTTTAAATCAACAATACATTGTGAATTGGGTGGCTGTTCCAGCATTAAAGATTAAAGGAGAAAAATATATGTCATGTTCAATTGATTAATAACTCATGGAGGCCAGTAAAAATATAAAATTATCAAATGTCCAAGTGTTATTATTTTGCATTTCATCACCTTTAAAGTTAACTTTATTTTGGATAAGGCTGCATCACCCATATCTCCCCATGTGTTATTTATATGATCACTGCCTGCCAACACTTTGTCAGTACACAGCTGAGGTGACGGATGATGTGGCAGCTGCACTTTGGAAAAGTAGAAGAGCAGTTAAAGAAGGTAAATAAATATAAACAATAATGCAGAGGTGCATGAAGCATTTGCCATTTAACTGAGTGATCTGAATTGATAGATATATATATATAGACTACTTGCTGTCTGATAGCAGGTATGTCAGTGTGTCTATCCAGGTTGTGATATGAGCTTTGATTGGCTGGTATGTCGGTGTGTACTCATGCGCACTACCTGGCCTCAGTGTTGCCAGGAGCATAACCCCCCCAACAGTTTTTAGATATTAGCGAAAGACTGCCTTTGGCACTATAAAACTCCAGTATAACTGCTGTAATGGGAAACCATTATTGGACTGGCCAACATAAAGATAGCTGTAGTTTAATGAGGCAAATGGCTGTGACCCATTATACAATCAAATTTACTAATTCAATTAGTCTGCTAATTTAAATGAGTTTAAAACTGTAATCTGTCTCAACAATGAGTTTCGGCTGTACTTTAGTACACATGCCACATGACTGAAACATTGCTTTGAAAACAAGAATTGAAGTGGAACAACTGCAGCACAAACGGTGCTGGGTGAAAACGTCCCGCCTAAAATGGAAACCTGAGAGCACAGGATGAATTAAAATGAATACAAACTACGCAGGCTATTATCTAGCTAAACTGATAGAAAATGCTTCTAACCAGCCAGGATTTGTTGTGGTGGAGATCGAGGCAGAGCGTGTGCCCTGACTTCCCCTTCAGCTCCCCCGTGGTCACCCTTCCTGGGGGAAATCCCAGTAGGCTGCCTCAAATCAAAACATGTGTAGGTAAACAAATAAGACAAGACTGAGATGTGCCCCAATTTAACACACACACGCACGCACGCACGCACATATACACATACACACACACGCACAGCTATTTGTAAACCCTGTGCTCTAGGTACCAGGTAACCGTGTGCCAGCCAGCCAGCAAAATCAGCCAGGCGTGTGGAGAGGGAAGTGGTGCAGTGAGACTGGAGCTATTTCTCCTCTATTTTAGGCAGCTTCCTAACAAGCGTCCTTAGACAGGGCTGTAGGGGAGCGGGGCAACTGCTGAGCCTGGCACCACTCAAAGCCCAGAACAGGGCAGCCATTGGGGCTAACAACCATCAGCAGCCCAACCAGCTGCTGCTGAGTGCTCCAGTCCAGGCACCAACACCGCTGGGAGGACAGCGATCAATAAAACCCACAGCCCTGGAAGATATGCGGGAAGAAATGTGTTGAGGCAAAACAGGCTCATTTTATAGCTTAACTGTCCTATCAGTGGGGTTGGAGGAGCATGCTAAATATCTCTCCAGAGGGCAAAGAAGGAGGGGATGTTACATTCACTGTAAGAGGCTTTTGGATGGTCTTTGCAATTTGGAAGGTCAGAGTAATTGGCCAAATGAGAGTTCAGGCTGAAACCCAGAGTGTTTCTGCATTTCTGTGTACACGTGTCTGTATCAGAGAAAGAGAGAGAAAGAGAGGCAGAGAAGGAAAAGTGATGAAGAATTGAAGTAGGTGCAAACATCTGTTCAGTCACACGGGTAATTTGACAGCGAGAATGATTTTTTTAAATGTTTCAACATGAGTTGGCCATTTAATGAGCAGACAATGTTTTGCACAGAATTATTTGTGGTTTTTGTTTTGGTTACCTGTTCTTCTTTGCAACATTATAGTCTATCACCTCTCTCTTAAAGTGCTCAAATTATGCTTTTTCCCTTTATTGTGTTATATATCTTTTTTGTGCACGTTATAGGTTTACAAAGTGAAAAAGCCCAAAGTCCACCCCAAAGGGACTTACCATCTTCCAGAGAAAAAACACTGTTCACAAACTGCTCCAAACAGCTCTATTGTAGTCCAGCCTTTACTTCAGAGACGGCACACATTAATAATTATAATTACGTTATAATGCTCGCCTAGCTGCTAGCATGGCACGCCCTCATACTATGCTTCTGACTGGGGAGTAGTGTTTACCTAGCTACTGCACATGTGCAACTCCCAACAAAGATGGAACAAAAGTGAGATGCCTCACTCGGTAGCTAAATCAGAGAGCTCAACACACAGGGTGAAAAGAGGAGCTGCATCAATGTGCAGTACAACAAAAATACGGTGTTGTTTTTTAATGAAACCATGTAAACCTATTCTGATATAAGCTCTAAATACAATTATGAACCTGAAAATAAGCATAATATGAGCACTTTAAGATGTTTTTTCATAGCCAGGAAATGTGATTTACAAAAGGTAAGAAAATTATAAAGCATCATTTTCACTCCCCCATATTGGTTCTTAGCCATGCAGATAGTTAGGGTTTCATGTGTTCAGGTTTTGAGATAAATATCTCTGAGGTTTCTGCCGCCACCCTATTACAATGTAGTAGGGGTGTAAGAAAATATCGATATACTTGAGCATCGCGATATTTTTTGTGATACTGTATTGATTTAAAAACACTATTTCTTTTTAATTAATAGTTACATGCACATATTTGTGGCAGACAGTGGTTCATTTTGTGTTCTGTTCACTGCTAGCGGTGTTGTAATCTATCTTAAGCCGTTTGACTCTTCCCCTACAACTTAATAGTGTTTTCCGCAAAAATCATGATGTTGCAGTCCCTAATCCATTTATCTGTGGTGATCTGCAGCCGGAGGTCATCAAGACACCGTATGTTAGCGAGGGAAATGCTGGGTAGGGATAGCCAATAAGGAGTTAGCTTAAGCCTAGCCCTTAGCCCTCCTCTCTTCCCCCGTCCTTGTTTACGGTCTCACCACTGCCTGCAAGCACTTCCGGTCAGCTAAGGGTGTTTGGTAGCCCTTCTTAGTGTTTGTAGTAGTCGGTCTCGTCTCAGAATCGACCGCATCTTTACTTGATCTCAGACAAAGAGTCTGGATTTCTCCACAACTGGGGAGATATCATTACATTGCCTGTGCATTTTCTGATTTATTTTTGCACTAATGTCAGCTCAAACTCTACACGCCGTGGTACCGCTCCCTCGCTTGGGTGGGAGAGCTAGAGATGTGACAGCAGAGAGTGGAGACCTATTATGCGCCTTTGCTTCAATAATTTACAAACATAAATAGGCTGCGTTGCCTGGCCATAAGCACACGCTTTGATTTTGAGTTTGATTACACAGTTGCAGATCAAATATATAACGTTTTACCAATTCAAATTGTCAGGGACAATATCCTAAAAATCTGGGCAAATAAAACCCAAATTGTCCATGGCAAGATACCACTAGAGGTAAGTAAAAATATTGTACTCCGTATTTTGGGTGAACTGACTTTTTTTTTTTTGCCAGCCTTTTATTTTGACACATAGATGTTCCTCATTATCTATGAAGAAAAGTTGAACAGTCTGCTGGAACAAAGCCAAAGGAGTCAAGCATCCCATGTGTAGTGTGATAAGAGAACCCATATGGTTCACTTTGGGGTAAAATCTGTATGTTTGTGAGTGTGTGGAGAGACTCAGAGTGTTTGTGTGTGCGTGTGAGGAATGCGTTCGAGATGCGACACACTCATGGCACGTCTGGCAGACCACAGACCTTGTGCTGTCATCCTCTGTTGAGGAGGCGCGACTGAGGTGACATTCACGTCCCCGGTAATTATCAGGACTATGATGTGGGAACATTAATGATGTATGAGGGGCCCAGCGAGGGGTGGGAGCCGCGGCTTCACAGGGCCTCATTACTAAGAGATACCACCAGCGAGAGAGAGACTCCACTGCCACGCCCTGCTCAGACTCAACTGAGCTTGTTGTTTTTTTTGTGTCACTGTTGTTGTGACACAATAAATTGGCTTCCAAACACTGACATGATTTTGTGAACACATCCCATTTCTTCCGTTCAAGCTGTAAATCATGCATAGTTTGTCGATGCTGACTTAACTGCGCTGTACAGGGAAAAGAAATCTCAGATTACCAATGCAGTCAAATTAAAGAAATTGGAGTCAGAATGTCAAATTGAGAACTTTGATCCCACTGCACTCCTCGATTTTGCCCTCTTGTAACAAGAATGGACAAGATGTCTGATTATCTCTAATTAAAAATGATTAAGCACCTTCTTGCTGTAGTCAATGACCATTGATTGAGGGGAATGCTGATGTGGTGAGTGTGGCACCGTTTTGGGCTCAATTCCAATAGGCCTTCAAATTTCTCATTTCAAATCAGAGAAGGTGCTCATTGACAAGATTTAAATCATTAAAGCCATCCACTTCTCTCCTGTAGGGGGATTATGGATCTCTGGGCTCCCTGTGCTGTCCGCTTCATGCATGCTGAGCAGAGGGAATAGGGAATGGAGGCAGTGAATGTGAAGAACGAATAAAGGATTTAAATAAAGACAGGGGGGAAAAAGTCAATTACATCTCTAGATTGTCAAACATTTGGTCATGAACTGAATTGGTATATCAAAAGGGAAGAAAGAAAGTCAACATCTTCGTGCATCACTGGGTGGTTGAGAGAATTAAACAGGATAAAAAGTGATTACATGTTTGCAGGCTGGCAAACAGCACCGTTGTGTTGGTTGACTTCTACTTTTTATCGTTTTCTGAGTGGTAGAGGTTCTTGGAGAGATGTCATCCGGCTCGTCTTGCTGTCATAATCTAGAGGGCATGTGCATGACTTTGTGTCTAATCAGGTGTGGTATCCATGGAAACTGAGGTAGCGGAATGTCATGTACAGCATCTCGTGTCATAACAGTCTTGGCAAACAGCAAGGCTGCAGGGCTCGTGGCCCACATAGAGCATGTTAGCTGTGTTCAGAACAACATATCCCATCACAAACACGCCAAATTCTCAAAATATCCTCAAGGTTTCTAACTAAGAATTTGACTGCATTTGGTTGCATCTGTCTGTCTATCATTTCAACACAATAGGAGTATATTGATAGGTTGTTTCAGTATTTTTAGACTCAGTGTGTTTAAATTTGACAAATTATAAAGCTAAACAGTAAATAAAATATCCATTTCTGACAGTGTAAATAATTAATGAACAAGACAGAGTTGGACTGACCGTCCGACCGGCCGAGCATGGATAAAACTATGGAGAATATAATTTAATAGTTAACTGACTAATGAAATATGAAAAATCCAAACAATAAAAAAAATGTTGTTGTCTGGTCAAAGTATTCAGACTGCTGGGATCCCAGTATTATATGGTAAACATCTTCATAATGAGTTTATGGTCTCAATCGCTAGTCTTCTTAAGTACATGATTTTCAATTGTGTAAATTGTGGTCCCATTTATTTTAATATCAAACGACAATAAAGCAGGGGATGCTTTAGGGCGTGGCTAAACGCATGACCTGTCAATCAGGACAGAGGCTTAGCAATGCTTATCCATGGCCCTGTGTACATTAAAATACCAGTGAACTTGTTTTAGGTGTCTGTGTTTTCATCTTAAACGTTGACCCTCTCACTGTGTGTTTTCACTTCGTCAAAGTTTTAAACTTTAGTGCGTAACTTTTTAATATTAATAAACGTCCGTTACATTCACGCCATTGCCAAGTTGCTACAAAGCCAATTAAGACTATCAGCTCCACACAACTCTCTTTCCCGAGCAGAAGCTCGAGTGAAGTTAATTACCTCTTCTGAAGAGTCCATCATAGTTTTTTAATCCTCCGTGTCCGTCTTGGCTACTAGCAACTGTGTGGAGGAGGGGTGGGGGTGCTTGAGCGATCACGTAAGGCTTGGGTCATGTGGACGCCACAACAGTTTTGTTGTCATTACTTATTCCTTATTCCTTATGGGGGCAACAGAAACTACGCACTATAGCTTTAATGAACATTTTGGTCGCCTACAAATATCTTGTTCAGCGTTCAGTAGCACCTTGTCAACAAAGCTAGCTAGCTAGCACTAGCTGGTAACTAGGGATGCACCGATCCACATTTTTTCACTTCCGATCCGATCCCGATACCTGAATTTGGATATCGGCCGATACCGATACTATTCCGATACCAGAGCTGTGTTTGCTTTAATATTATTATTATCATTATTGTTGATTTTATATGATGCTGAAATAAACTCCTCTCAACGGGCAAGTATGATATGGACGTACGTATGCATGTATGTCCCAAAAGGCATCTTGAGCTAAGTATAAGGTCAGAAAAGGAAGTCAGAAAAACAGGAAAAATCTCATTCTGAAAACAGATATGCAACTGTAAGGGTTTCAAATTGATTGTCATGTCAATATTTATTACATTCCCAAAATGTCAAATACTTGAGTCTTGAAATATAAGAAAAGTGCAAGTGTAAAAATCTCTCTCTCACACACACACACACACACACACACACACACACACACACACAATCAATAAAACAGTGTGAACAGCGCAAATCAAGCACACTGGCTCTTGTAGCATCAACAAATCAACGTTTTAAAATGTCAAATATCTGAAATACAAGAAAAGTGCAATAACTGTAAACATCTTACACACACACTTAGTTACACACACACACACATACACACACACACCTCTGTTTTCACGGCTGCGCAGCGGGTGCTCTGAAACAGCGGCCGTCGGGACACGATCCGCGGTCTCTGGGGGACGCAACGACGGGGAAATGAAACGCCACAAGCCAGCGACAATACTGGGACAGACGATTGTGAAAGTCCTGTTTTGTTTTTGCATTTTGCTGTCTTGCTCTGCGGTGTTTCCACTGTGAAGTATTTCCAAACAGCGGACACACAGGATAGCATCGAGCTAGCCACAATGCTGCTCATGCTACAATCCTGCTAGCTGGCTGCAAACTGCGGAATGGACTTCCTGAGCGGGGGCGTGTCTCATAACTCTGTGTCTCATTGAGCCGCGCCTCCGTTCAGGAAATGTACTCCACAGTTTGCAGCCAACCAGCAGACCAGCTGGCACCGGCAGGAATCACTTTTGGAGCCATTTCAGCAGACAACGTTAAAGTGCAGACATGGCTCGTGGTATCGGAAATCTCCGCAGGTTGGATCGGGAAAATCCGATACCTGAATTTCGCTGGTATCGGTCCCGATACCGATACTGGATCGGATCGGCCCCATCCCTACTGGTAACTTAAAGTAAAGTCTGCCAATTTTCTGTGTACTACCGTACATGCACATGAATGGCGCCAGGACCCGGAGGTCTGCATTTATCTGTAACTTTCCCCCTTTTTAGCACTTAGCGCAGCATTGTAACCGACACTGGTTTGGCTCTGTCATCCAAAATGGCAAAAAGAATGGCAAATTGCCAAACTCGAAGCTTCAAACCAATGGTTGACGTCACGGCTGCTACGTCCATTATTTTTACAGTCTATAAGACGTACATTGACAGTGCGCATTTGCCCTTTAGTGTTACATTGCAGCCCGGTTCACAGCTGCCAGTTACATCATTCTTGCTCAACGCTGGACCAATTTTAAAGCTTCTTGTTTACATTAGACAGACACATAAGCATGGGATAATATAGAGGTGTGATGAGATCTTGTCCCACGAGATCTCATGACATTAAACTGTGACGATTTTTCTCGTTGAGGTGAAAAGTTGCCTCGCGATTATCAGCACACAAGTTCGGATTCACGTTAAATTAAGCAGTGCCAAATCTCGGTACCTGAGGACACGCAAGCGCAAGCTTTTCTGTCCTCTCTGCCTGTTTCACAGAGAGCGGAGCTCAGCTCAGACACACACACACACACACACACACACACACACACACACACACACACACACACACACACACACAGAGAGAGCAGTGGTGTGTGTGGTGCAGAGGGAGCGGGACTAGCATTATGTTGCCTCGGAAGCTTATTTAAGTCACAGTGAGTCACAGCAATGCCGTTAAAGCTGTCGCAAGTGTGGTTACAGTTTTCAAAACTTCACGCAATATAATAAAATAACGAGATTGCGGTGCAGTTAACTTTACACTTCTGAGACAGACAGGCACAACAGTGGTCACTATGCCCTGGCGATGGACTGACAGGCTGGAAGTTGTAGGGCAAGGCAACTTTCAGCAACAAGATAATTCAAAGTGCTTTATATAAAACATTAATGAGCATTTAAAAACGGTTATGAAAATAAAACAGGCTAAAATAGAATAACATACAAATACAAGAATAAAAGTTACAGTGCAGTGTAAGAAATTAATAATTATTTATATTAATAGGTTGTAGGGACGGGTTTGAGAGGGGAGAGGGAGGTGTTTTGTGTGGTGTGTAAAATAAATAAATGGAGGGAAAGTACAGGGAAAAAGGTAACGTTAGTTACCGGCACCAATTTTCAGCTACCGGTATCGGTGAAAATGTGAAAGGTACCCAATCCTAACCGGCAATTTTAAATCGTTTGTGTGGCAGCATTTTGGATTCCCGATGGAAACACCAGTTATAAGGTCTGAAGAGGTTAGTTATACAGGTCATTTAAGTTTGTGACAAAAACCTTTCACAGTGCTTGTTTTTTCATTTTGTGACTTTAGACTGAATAAAAGACGATTTGTTTTTAAAGTCATATTTCGTCATTGAAGTTTTCTTTAAAATAGTGTTAAAATCTCCGATTGTCTCGTTCTCGTGAACCCAATATCGTGTATCGTCTCGTGAGCTGAGTGTCTCGTC
The DNA here is from genome assembly GCA_023631565.1 of Gymnocephalus cernua. Classification (NCBI taxonomy): domain Eukaryota; kingdom Metazoa; phylum Chordata; class Actinopteri; order Perciformes; family Percidae; genus Gymnocephalus; species Gymnocephalus cernua. The sequence goes on from CM042435.1 coordinate 19,025,926, forward strand.
ATACCCCTGAGAAAACAGGGAAAAATACCGAAATTACCCTTTAGGAGGACATGGCAGTTCTCCAATAAACACACATTATGCAAGTGGTACCACTTTAGTGAAATAGCTTACATCTGTATGTGAACGATGCTCACCACAAATTTACACAGCAAGGTCCAATTGTTTTTGCTCCACAACAGATTACAATTGCTTTCTGATTGTTCTTATTACCCCAAATGAGCAAAGCGGAAACCACTGCAGGGTTTCTTCCGTATACAAACTGATTCACTCTGAACACAAAAACAACACTCCACAGTTCTTCCGGATGCAGCTAACAAACTACCATTGAGCGACACAAAGACTCTGCAATACTGACAGAGAAAACGGTTGAAACTTACGTTGTAAACAAGGTTAAACCCAATTCACTCTCTGACACACATGCCCACAAATTAACTTCAATTCTTACTTTGTATAATGGCAAGTATGTTTGCAGTTAAGAGAATGCAATAAAAGGTTTTCATGTTAGCCAACAATGTCAGAGGATAGAATTGTACTCTCATTTCGTCATAGTAATTTTCATCAGTAATGGATCTCTGCTTAACTTTGCAAGCATACAGAATAAATCTTCATCCTGTGAGTCCTGGGCAAAAATGATACGAAGGAAAAGATTCTGGAAAATTAATTCAAATGCACTGCATGCTGGGAAGTACGCCTGTGAGCATAATTAAGATGTTCTTTCAACTTACAAGTTACACTCACAGGAGATCTGAAGTTGATAACTAGCAAGGTGAAACTGACAAAAGCATGAACTGAGTCCCTGAGTAGGGAAGAATCATTTCCACTATGTTGTTTGACCAGAACATATTCAGTGTTGTGCTGTTACACATTTTGATAACATTTTTCATCAATCTCATCAAATTGAAGTTCAGTAATGACATTACAGTTACTAATCGGGGACTTAGACATTTTGGGTTTATCTTTGGTATTTGTGTGTGTGCACTTGCTCTGTACCTTTTTTTTTTAATAACATACACAAAGGAATAGTTTGACTCTTATTTTACTAATATAAATCTGAGACTAAAATATATCATTTAAAAATGACATAGAAAAATGACAATAGATTTTTTAAATAAATGTTACAAGAAATTAAATGGATAATAACCAGTAGGTAACGTGCAACTGTGTTTGAACCAACTGCTGTAATCCTCACCTGGGATTCTGTAGCTCTTTGACTACACAACTCATGAGTATCCTGCAGTTAATGAAACTGTGCTTGATGACAGAGCCACAGCTCAAACATTAACCTCTATTTAAATCACCTTAAAACCTGCAGCTCATATCGGTGTCTCTCTGTTGGTCAGGCTGCAGCTGCTACCAGAATTGTCTGATCCACTCGTAGCAAAGGGGGTGGCATCAGTTCAATAAATATTAATCCCACAAATTACTAACGTCAAACATGAGACACAATTAGATTGATTAGAGAACAGCTAAGCCATACCTACAGTCTTAAAAAATCACCTGATGTCCTAATTTGCTTTTTGGGGGGCAGTTTTTTAGCTGCAGTAATAAAAACAAATGAGTCAATTAGTCAAATTGGTCACACCTAATATGGCTAAATTTATAATATAATAACAGTTGACTGATACTGAAGTTATATCTAGCAAAGATGTTTTGAATTCTGAAATGTTTGAAATGTTTACTAACCACTTAAAAACCCTGCTCATTCATCACTGTTCAGAAGCTACTACTACTGCCAGAGCTGCAACTTGGAGTACAGTGGGTTGCCAGATCATCAGGTCAGGTATCCCCCATATCTCATGCTTTGACTATATTAAAATAGCCCACTTTTGGGGGCTAAGCTTGTTGTTTATGTTAAGTAAATTCCTCCAAATTTAAGTGAAGCTGCTTTGTAAATTGCAAAAACTTGTTTTCTATTTCTACATGTTAAATATAGAAGTGATGTGCGGAGGCTTTGGAGTTGTTTAAAAGCACCTTTGATGGAGTTGGAATGAGTAACAAAAGTAATGCCATGAGTTAAGGGTGCTCCGATCAGGATTTTTGGGGCCGATCACCGATTGCTGGAAGACGTATCGGCCGATCACCGATCACTTTTATGAACTGAAAATTATGCCATTACATAACAGTCACACATGTTCAGAGAATGTATCAGTAACTGTTTGGCTTTCTGTCCTAGCTCAAAATCTAAAAAATGTCCTTTCAATCACTGCAGACATTTCTTCAGCACACACACACAGTCACACACACACACACACACTGACACACACACACACACAGTCAGTCACACACACACACACACACACACACACACACACTGATTAGTTAAGTAGTGTTAATGCCTCAACAAGTAATTCATTAGGGTCATAATAAGAACTCTATTGGTCTAAGTGTCTATGTAAGCCATGACAGTGTGACAGTGAGCCAGCACGCACAAACAGTTGGACCCTAAAACTGCAGCAGCTAAATGGAATTCAGCCCTCTTTAGAAAAAGACCAATCTACGAGTGTCATATGGCTTTATCAATCAATCACGTTATTTGTAGCACTTTTCATACAGGTTGGTGCAATTTAAAGTGCCCTATATAGAGCTCCCACAGGTCTCTGTCCTGTAATCACGCCTGTGTAGCTGACACTTCTTGTTCTATTCAAACGTTATAAACTGGACAGATTGCTTTGGATGCACACCAACTGAACAATGCTGATTTGCACTTCAAATGACCTTTTCTTAATATTTCATGCAGTTATGATTTGGAATAGTGATGTTCACAGTTCTATTTAATTTACAGGAATCTGTTCTTACACTTGGCTCTGCCCTGCGTATTGTAGAGGTGCTCTTTCCCCTGAAAATGTCCTCCCTGTTTCCAGGCTAACAACATCTCCTTCCCTCCCTGCAGTTAAAGATTGTGTGGTTGGTGGCCGTTTAGTTGTAGTTGGTAGAGTAGGCACACATATACAGAGGTTTATACCTCAACGCAGAAGGTGCAGGGTTCGAATCCGACCTGTGACGGTTTTCCTGCATGTCTTCCCCCCTCTCTCTCCCCTTTCATATCTCAGCTTTCCTATCCAATAAAGGCAGAAATGCCCCCAAAAAATGCGCTGGAGCTTCAAAATATCAAATTTAAATCACTGAAATACAAAACTGTGGAGAGAAAAAGAATATTTAACCAAATGAGTCTTAGCCCACAGCTTCTCTTAATTGTGTCTGTGTGGACAGTATGTAAAGCCTAAGGCTGGTAATGTGCCCACCGCTAATATCAATTAGCATGCAATATCAATTAGCTACCAATCTCACAGCACATTAGTAGGGATAATGGGTTGACCCCTAATACGACCTGTCCACTTCACTTCAGTGAATCCTTATAGGCTACTCTCTATAAACACTGCATGCTTGAAAAGTTAAGACTGTATGCAAAAACAATGCGGTAAAAGCCATTAATTATTGAAATCGTCTTCTCCTGAGGTGAGAATTTTAAGATGCCGGTATCACAAAGCAGCACCACAATGAGCAGTAAGCAGGCCTCAGCCTGTATAGCGACTGAAGGGTCTATAAATGGTCTATGCTCCGCGTCCCGTGAGTTACAATGCTCAGGGCAGGCAATAACTCACACCATTAAACATAACGAGGGCTTAGACAGGGCTTAGGCATCAGCAACAACGAAAAATAATGTGTAATCCTGCGATGATGTGCTACAATATTCTTTTCCTTAGTGAGACAGAGACAAATCTAGACAAACCCAGAAGATGGTTGTGTCAAGCAGCCACTGACAGGTACTCTGCGAGGAAGATCCATCTTGCAAGGTCAATTAATCCCATTTGTACTGAAAACAAATACTATTATCTTAAGTGGTATTTATATATAGATATATATACTTTCATTAAGCTTTAACAGAAATAGTCCAGATTATTTTAGAAGGAAAAAATATAAAAGTAGTTAGCTAAACGACCGATCCTTTGATGTATTGTAACATACAGTATGACAATGTGCTTGTTTGGTTTTGTTATTTTAAATCTGTGAGTGATCATAATTTAGAGTGAATGCTTTAAATCCAACCAGCTCAGGGATATGGGAGCTGGTTTAAATTTAACATCACGAGATGAGGATTATACAGTTCATTGACATATACAGTACATGCAGAGTGTTTATTCAGCTGGAAGGAGTTCATCTATTATTTTTACTCATCCATGATATGTAGATTTTTGTCATTACATACCTCTGTGATTAAAATTTCTTCACTCTGACACCATTATGCCACACTAGACTGCTGCGAGCAAGAGATAGCAATCTGTTATCTGTCTGTTAACGCCATACTTTCTCCTCCACATTCATCTGTTACAGCATGACAATCATAATTCAGCAATTAACCTGCTCTGTCACCCCACACTGAGAGGGACTGCTGGACTGAAGCTGAACTTCAGGAGGTGGCAAATGAATTTTTAAGGGACGAGGGGGCGGCGGTTAAGCCTTCAAACGAAAGCAGACGTGCTGTACCCAACAGAGACGGTACATATTTTATCAGTAAGTAAAATATATTTCAGAGATGCTGTGAGATAATAAACATCACTTGTTTCTGATGCAAAACAATCGCTGCATGGAATCAAAGTTGAACATATTAATTACCATGTGTAAACAAGGCATTTATTGATTACTAAATGTTTCATTTAATGGGATCTGTGTTTATTTTATCAGTAAGTGAAGTTAATGTTGGTGTTATTAATCACAGAGTTGGGCAGAGTTGGTCAGATCTGGCACTTCCTGCTTTGAACCCTTGCCAAATACATCAGTGGTCTGAACAGAGTGGTTGTTAGGTGTGCATCAATCTAAAAAAAAAAAGGGTTTAAGTTGTCTAATGGCGGCTTCTTTGTGGCTTGCTATCATCACCTTGCCACTTACAGATCGTCACTTACTTTTTCGTACAATGAGACAATAAATCACTAAGAGCTCAGATACTCACTTCAGTCAATTAAAGTAGCATCAATCATTTTTTTGGCCACTTTGGGTGGGGTGGGGGGGGAAAGAAGCTAAAAAAACAACATGCCATAATGAACATGTTAGCAAAGAATTGTCTGTTTGCACATCCGGCAAATATGGTGCAACTTCAGATTTTGTAAGATTCATTTATTAGGACAATGCACATTAATCAACATGTCTGTGAATGCGCCAGTGTTAGCCAGTCGGCTAATTTTCAACTGTAGTTACCTAGAATGCATGTCTTTATGGAATGGATTTAGGATTCAATTAAAGTTATACTCCACTCTGTTTAACAGCTAGTCATTAACTGTGTCTGTATGTTGCTGCATATTATGGGTTTATGAGAGCTTTTTTCGTCTGCTGCATCTGGGAAAACAACATGGAGGAGAGCAGTGACAGTGAACCATAGAGTAAAGTTGTAAAGTTGTGGGTTATAAATCAAAACAAGGAGCTGAACATATCTATATAAAAAAAAAGCTCTGTAGAGTTGCGTTCTGATTCTTTGTGGGTTCATTTTCATTTGATCTATTAGTAATGTGAAAATATTGATAAGTGCAGCTTTAAGAATTAGTAATACATATAACCAATATTTATGGTAGTTTTAGCATTTTTCTTCATCCATGTAGAGCAGGTCAACCTGTGTTCTGAGTGTTTTAAGCAGCATTGATTACTGCTTGCAGCTACAGTATGGAGTTGAAGCAGCTTCTGTTTCTGTTTCAGCAGGGTTTTGTTGTGGCCTCTTCATAATGCCGGGTGGAGAGAGTCAAGGAGAAACCCGAGAATCCAGCTTGTTCTCCAAGCAGCGTTTGAATTACATAATGTGGGCGAAATCCAATTGTCTCCAATCATTTCAGGCTCCCATGTTATCCATCATTTTTATTAGTGCAGCAGTGAGATAAGACTTTGTTATGTTTCTCGGTCAATCCATTTTCACATGACAAAGTCATTGTCAAATGGCGATTAGATATGTTTTAACTGTGAGGTTACTTGGATCACAAAGCTACTGGACTATCTGTCCAGGTTGCTACTTCAAAAGCAGAGAAATATGGGAGGGAAGAATATGAGGCTGATTTCACAAAGTTCAAGAAGCAAAATCTCCCTGCAAAAGAGGGATTGGGATGACAAAGTGTAGAGCAGGCCTGGCAAAGAGGCTGTTGTACAGCACAGGGATTTATGAAATTGAATTTCAATGGCACATTGAGCAGTTCATTGAGAGCGTGCCAAAAGTGAGAATCCTATGACGGATTGAGACAAATCACTGCCCAAATGAGCTGACAACAAGATGCCTGAGGCATTGCATTACTATTCAATTAGCATTTAAGAAGGCTTTGGGGAGAATTGTTTTGTTCTATTTTGCAGATAAAATATGAGCATCTCCCACAGATTTCTCATTAGGGCCACTTTGAGGGTAACTCTTACCCCATTTATCTTCTCTATCATGGACCCCTGGTGAATTGCAAGCTTCAAATAGATAAGAGAGAAGACAGAGCATTGAGTTATGCTCATTGAACTGCAGTGTGTTGAGTAGTTAACTACTTTCCTTTCAGTTCCTATCTGGATTTGTTGACGCTAAATGCGCCGTGGACGTCTGTAAACATTAATGTATTTATAACAACATCCTTCCATATTCAATCCCTTAACATGTTGATGAGTAATCACACTGGTGTCTCTCTGTCTCTTTCTCCACTGAAACTCTCTTTGACAACCCAGGCTCCACCGTTCCAATCACTTTCAACCCTAAATACTGGCCATCATTTGTTATTTAATAATGTAGTTTTCTCACAGTGTTCGTGGCGTTGAAAACAAGAACTCCAAACTCCAAAATACCCACTTTTACATCATAAATCCTGTCTTATCTCAGTCAACAGTTCACGGGACTTTCTTTTTTTCATAAATCCATTACGAAGACTAATATGCGTGAGAAACCTCTCCTTCAGTCACATGGTGCATTAATCACTGGGCCGCTAATATTCTGATTATGGCCGTGGCTAGCCCAGAGCTGATAAACACCTATGACGTCTGGTTACTGTCCCTTCTTGGCTTCTGTGTGACCAAGAAGCCAACTAACAAAAGAAAATCAACACATAAAAGGTCAGTTAAAGCCCACTACAGAAATCAGGCTACAGAGAACACACAGCTCTATTCAATCTCAACCTGCATGGACCATTGTTTCCCCACAATCAATTTGATTTTCTTTTTTTAATTATGGCAGGATGATGATGTATGCTCCACTAATAAGACATGAATGGGAAATGAAAGGTCGGTGAGACCTAGATAAATGACTCCCATTATTTCACCAATCGGATAGAAGCCCCTCTATATGTTCTAATTTGAATGATAATAAAATTCTGAATTGCTTTGTCCTAGCAGGCCACTTTCTCCATGATAAGCAGCCTGGCAAGGTAACCTTGTCCTGTAACCCAGACTCCCATTGCCTTCTGAGAGTGTAATTGCTTTAAATTAAAAGGCACAGAAAACACACACAGTTCAGGGCTGCATCTGATGATGCGACCTAACTCTTTCTTGATCTCACATTTTTGTATCAAACTGTCGCGAAGGTTTCATGCAAAAATATAAATTTTCTCTCGTGCAAGAAGGGGAGTAGAACAGTTCTCAAGAAGATTCGGTTGATTATTTAATAATATATATGCTCTGTACTTCAAAGCGCATTATGTCAAAGATGACAATGTCAGACTGCATAAAGCACAAGGCATCCATTATCTGTGCTTAGAAGTCCTAAATGAATTGTTTATTTTTAGTCTGCCCATTGGCAGAGAAGGATAAGGTGGCTTTGGGAGCATAAATAATAAATCACATTGTCCTTGTCTTGGAATACGTTTGAAAAGCAATGAAATGTGATAAAGTGTCTCATCCGGATTGTCTGATATTTGTGGCAGTCACTTGTGAGTTGACATGCGCTGCTGTATAGATTACTTATGGTGCAGCAGAGCAAGTCTCAGCGGGTCTATAGCACAGGAAAGGCAAAGGCAAAACAAGTCGATCTCAGTCTGTAAGTGTGGAGCAGAGCTGCAGGAGCGGCAACCGTCTGGGTTTAACACATCAATCACAAAGTAAAACACATTTATATACATATAATGATATACTAAATGCATATCAATTAGGAAACACAATAAAGCCTAATGGATCCCTGATTGACTGCTCAACATATCTTTTCCGTTGTTCAAATGTTGCTAAGTGCAAGTACAAGTTTGAGGCATACTGTACTCTACTTAATTAGTATCTCTATTTCTTGCCGCAATACTACTTCAGTTTGGGGTTGGAAGGGAGGGCAGAAGCTTGTGTTTCATTTTGTTTTATGTATTTTTTTTTCTTTTTTAAGCAAGGCCCTGCCGAGCATCATTAACGTTTTCTTACGACCCTCCTTTTGACTTAGAAAACAACTTCAACACACTCCCCCGAATACCTCCCCTACTTTGCCCTGAAAAAGACAACCGTGCCTGTGAAAAGAAAATACCTAATCCTCCCCCTTCTCCTAATAATTTACAGTCCCTTACTTCCTACTTTGCAGATTAAGATTTTTACCTACAAAAAAAATCATGCATTGTTAAATAATAAAGCAGTAGTCATTTTAATGTTATTCTGTCCTTTCATGCCTGCTTATTGCGTTTTACTCCTTTCTCCTGATGTTTTATGTCTCTGCAAAGTTCTTTTTAGATATGCTTTCAATAAAGATGCGCATGGGTAAATGAACTTGAACATAACTTAGTCAGCATGACTTTCTACTATCATCGAAGGTCCGCGCAGCCAGACTTGAGTCGTGCCTATTTAACTTTCTGTAAGAGCAGCTTTGGCTGCAATATGTCTGAGCCCATTGAAGGGCTAAGTTGAGCATAACTGGTTAGGTCTTTTAATTAACTGGGAAGAACAGGTCAGCCCATGGATATTGGAAAGCATCATACCAAATTGGAGAAATGTGTTTTTGTAATAAATAGCAATGATGTGGTTTTGTGGATTCATTTATTTTGATTAGGCCCAGTATTGTTCCACTTTGGGAAATTAATTGAATTCCTTGTGACAAACAACGGTAAAACAAATTAATCAAGAATTGGCAAATGGGTCTCTATTCAGCTGTGCTAGGAATTTTGCCCATTATGTGTGTATGTGCAAGTGCAAAATGCATCCGGTGTGTGTGTGTGTGTGTGTGTGTGTGTGTGTGTGTGTGTGTGTGTGTGTGTGTGTGTGTGTGTGTGTGGTTTTATAATGAAGTGCTTGAGTACACAACCCTGTCTGAAAACCTGAAGAGCTGAAATGAGTTCACTGACAGTAACATCAGAGAGATTATTATCACACAGCAGAATGTCATCGTTTTGTTTCACACATACAATCGGTTCAAAAGCTTTCTATCAGCACAGATTCACTGTTAAGTGCTGACAATAAACAGTGTTTGACTCATCTTATATAATCTCTCATTTTCAATTTAGCAACATTCAGCCATTATTATTTTTGAACAATATTTGCCATCTTGTTTACAATTAGAAATGAATTATACATAGCCATGTTGAACATTGTTTTTCTTTAAGGCTGATGTACAGTGTGGTTGCCCTGAAAAGGTAATGCACTGAAAACAAACAACAAAAAACATGAATATAGACTAAACACAGACACATGAAGAAAAAAAAACTATAGAAAACACAACAAAATATAGCAAATGCAACCAAATTTTAAAAATGAAATACAGAAGCGTGCTGCAATTGCAGACAGCACAACCAAATACACATATAATTCCAAAAATATAGCAGTTTTCATGAGCTTATTAATTCCTTCTGTTTCTTTGTGTCTTTCCAGAACAATGTTCATAAACTAAATTAAATAACTGAATTCAATTTAAATAGTAATTTTGTTGAGCTTTTGAAGTTAGTCTACATTTGTCCTTGCTGATTAAATGAGTGCACCTTAAACTCAGTGAATTTGACAGAACTCCGATTCTGAACTGAAACAACCTGATTTAACATTCACAGAGCACCACACTGTCATTACAGAGGAAGGGAAAACTGCTGTCAGAGACATCAATGGATTTTTTTAGAACATATCAAAGCTCAGTTGCTCTAAGGACAGGATGGGGTGGTATACCTGTTTTTATCTCTGAATGCTGCCCTGATGTTTTCTGAAGCCTGCCTACGACTGACACAGCCTTCAAACTATTATCTCTCAGCTTCCTTCCTCCTCGCCCCCCTGCGCCTTCTCCTCTCCCCAGATCATAAAAACACTCTCTGCAAGTCCCTGTCTCAGCAGAAAATATTGTGAGATATAATGATGATGCGACACAGGGAGTAAAAACTGGTGTAAAAAAAACAACACAAAAAAAAACATTACTTTGTACTCCATTGTGTGCAAAGAAAAAAAGTGATTTTAACAAAAACTGTTGTTCTTTTAAATCTTCTCAAAATACCAACACCCATATGACACACTATTACCATCTCAGCTAAAGTGAAGAGGAAGGGAGGTATGTCAAATTTAACCAAAGTAAAGTAGCGATTATGTAAATTCCTCCACACAACAATGGGATCATCAATAAGAGCAGGATGTTCATTAGGCTCAGCGAGCTTTAATATATGGATGTTTTGGCTAATACACAGAGCAGATCGCTAAGCAGGCTCACTCATGCATGATTTCTCTGTTAATCGCTCGACTCTGTATTCTGGTTGCCGCAATGGGATGTTACATCTTATGTTCCTCTTACAAATTATATTAGCAGCCAATGCGGTAGCTGCAAAGTATGGAGCTCTTTCTTTGCCCGTGTACCCCCAGAGTGAAGACAAGTTTTAGTTTTCATGGATGATATCACAAAAAAACGATTTATCTACCTATGGATGGAGGAAACAAAGCCTGCTAAGCACCGTGACATTCAAGAAGTAATTGGACTAAAATGATGTTCCAGTTTGTTGATAACTATGTAATGAGACAAAAGTTATTAAGAGATCAATGAACATTCAAATTGCAGAAACTTATTTGAACATCGTGTTTGGTTTTGCAATTAGAAATTAGAATTTGTGTGTGCCTCCGTTCATTCACACAATAAGTAATAAAATAAAAATAATTCAGAGCAATGGTGTAGGTTTGGTTCAGATGTAGAGAGGGACACACTGACTACAGAGGTTCCATAGTCTGGCTATCACCAGACCAAGCTCAATCTTTTAAGACTGAACATTAGTCTGGGGAGTCTGCTCTGTATTTTCTACTGCACAAGAGGCGTGATCAACGGGCATAGTTCAAATGACTCTGTACGCAATTGGACAGCCCTTCAACCAATCAGACCAACGATCCGGGTGGCGTAGCAGCGACAGCGGCACCAACGGATCGCTGCGATTTGGTGGCTGCTATGTTGAATGTAAACAAAAAGCTGCTTGGTCACTTCTCTATTGTCCTCGTGTTAAACCCGACAATAGCGCGCCAGGTGGGTAAGCCAGTTTGTGATTGGTTCCCGCAAAATTGTGAACGGAAGCAGGAGAGATAAACGTACAGGGCGAAATCAAATCGGCGGCAGATCGGGCTGGGTTTACCCAGTCTAGAGGTTCCCTAAACAACAACAAACAATATATGTATGTATATTTATGATCATGTAAATTGCTGCATTCCTAATGGACTAACCATCTAATCATGTTTAGTTGCATTAATGGAGTAAGTGATGCTTTATAAGATATAATGTATTTCCATCTTTACTGCAAAGAGCACCATCCTTCACTGCTTTATCTTTGATTAATGTTCCATTATTTTAAAGTGAATATTACCTGTAAATAAAAAACAATAATAAACATCCAAAGGAGGGGAAATTAGCCCTGAGTAGTGTCTGCAGGCATCACAACACCCACCACCAATAAGGTGTGCTGCATTTTAGGGCTGCAACTAACGATTATTTTCATTGTTGATTAATCTGTCAATTATTTTCTCGATTAATCGATTAGTTGTTTGGTCTATAAAATGTGAAAATGGTGAAAAATGTCGATCAGTGTTTCCCAAATCCCAAGATGACGTCCTCAAACGTCTTGTTTTGTCCACAACTCAAATATATTCAGTTTACTGTCATAGAGGAGAGAAGAAACTAGAAGATATTCACAAGAAGCTGGAATCAGAGAATTTTAACTGATTAATCGATAATCAAAATAGTTGGTGATTAATTTAATAGTTGCCAACTAATTGATTCATCGATTAATCTTTGTAGCTCAACCATAAAGCAGGCGCCATGATTTAATTTCGCGGCTCTTCTAGACTCTCCAAATGTTATCGGACCAAATGGATCATATTCTAATAGTGAAACGAGTCATTTTGCGTGGGTCGTGATGCTCCAAAAAATGCATCCACTGATTTACAGACGTCTCTTTCACCGTGTAAGTCTGTGGGAAAAGTCTTTTTGGGCCCCATGGCATCACCGTTTGGCTACTATGTCAAATTGGCTTTAAAGCCTGCAGCACTTCCTGGGGGCCTGGTACGGTGCATATACTGTATGTAGCCTGAGAGCTGAAATCCAGGGCAAAAAAAAGTCCACATGGTCCTCTCTTCTGTCACCTTGAGTTTGATTGGCTGAACAGTCAGAGATACACTTAGAGTGATATTTGTCAGTAAATCAAACCGAAATTGTTAAGGTTGTGTTGGTCGTCCAGTAGGCTAATAATTACTTCAATAAGATGTTAATTGCATTCACTTTAGTTGATCACTGTAGGATATGTTTAGATAGCAGCCAAGTCATTTTCAAACTTGTTTCTTGATATATAAATATAGTAGTTGTAAGTACTAAAAAACAAGAGCTAAAGACAATGTGTGTTACATATCTGTGTCAATTTGAAAGTGACGTGGCTTGGTGGTTTTATCGGTCTCCACTAGTTATCGCCTTCTTCACAAGTGAACATGAAGAAGTTGAAGTCAGAAGTCATGGTAGAAGAAAAAAAAGTAAATGAGGAAGGCTTAAGAGAAGTGGGTACACCGCAAACTACAACACTTTGAATATTTTTTTGAGTATCTGAAGTGGATTTTTCCTCTAATGCAGGGGTCTTCAACATTTTTTAAGCCAGGGACCCCTTAACTGAAAGAGAGACGGAGCAGGGACCCCCTACTACATATATTGTATAAAATGAAGCTGCATATTAAACTGGGGCTACAGTAACGTGTAGGGCGGCCTAAAGCCTTAACACATACCTTTTTAGTGAATAGAATACTAAGCTATTAAAATACTAATTGTTGGCATGATTTAATAAATCATCTTTTATGTGGCACAGTGAATCTTTAGGATGAACTGTATGGCTATCTTAGTGACTACCTGTAGGCCAGTAAGCCTATCATCAGTGGAGATTTATATTTGCTAATAATATGTGGGAATTATATTTAGACATTTTCATTTTTGAAAAAAAAAACTTTCAAAAATTGACAATAATTTCGAGGCCCCCCCTGCAGTGACTCTGAGGACCCCCTAGGAGTCCCAGACCCCCTGTTGATGATCTCTGCTCTAATGTATTGGATTTACTTACCAAGTCAATAACAAGTAAATAATCTTTTCAGCAGTGTGGAGTTTTAGCTTTGGATACATTCTGCACTCATCTGTTATGTTTTGGAGAGGATTTATTTTATTTATACGTCCCTAGTTAAAAGGGCTCAGTAAACTTTGAGCGACCACTGTCAATAGCAACTTATCAGAAGCCATCAATACAGATTCTGTCGTTACACTTCAGCCCAGTCTCACTAACTACTGTCTAATGAGACAGCTGACCCCCCCCCCCCTCCCCCCCCTCCCCCCACCACCCCCGATGGCTGAGGCAGCCCACTCAGCAGTGCACAGCAACAGTAATTCAGAACTGAGACAGTTATCGCTTTATGGAAAGAAATCAGTGTGGACAATTTAGAAGACTTTACAAAAAAAAAAACAAGAGTATGAAAACATGTTTCCATTCTTGAGCTCCTCTAAGTTTAATTGTTTGCTGTGGGGGCCGTTTAATTTTTCACTTGTGAAATGATCTGCAGTGTCATTGCAAAATGACCCCTCTGCATTGTCTCACACCCTGCAGCGTCTGCCCGCTTTTTCTAGTCTTGATGCTCGCCAGCAAAAGGCAGCGCCGTCATCTGTTTATTTATTGTCAAAAACTGCAACAGATCCCTCTTCCAGCAGCATTTTAGACACATCTCTTACGCAAAAAGGGGATGAGAAAGACATGTGAAGATTGTGAATTCAACCAAAGGCCTGCAGCATCCAGCAGCGTTACTTTTTGCCGTCTCATTTCTGACCGCGTTCTGAGGCCTGTGTGTGCAAATAGACACTGAGGCAAAGCGAAGTACAGTGCGAGGTTTGGAGATTTCTCTCTGTTTTTGAGTGGCAGAATGTTCCCCCTCCCATGAATACCAAGGGCAACCTTCTTCCATTATTCATAAGCCAGTTGTTCTAAGGTGCCCATATTTACACTTATATTGCAGAACCAGCAAGTGGTTTCCCCTTTTTAATATCGTGGCTGCTAGCCCTCTCCGACTTCTGCAGCTGTAGGACCAGCCAGAGTTGCTCTGGGGCAAAAAGTGCTCACTGATGGGTGGCAGGCTGGTGGATTTATAAACAAGGCCTGGTAATATCATATTTGCTCTTTGAATTATTGAGCAGAGTTTTATGATGCCTCTTAAACTCCATGAGAATTTGATTATAATTTGATTATAAGCCAGCTATAGTTCCTGAGGATGTCTACTTGATTGGGTTATTCATATGGTTGAAAACATAGCTCTGTGCCTCGCCCAGTAATGTCTGAAGAATAATGAACAGCGGAATTTACCAGGGCAAAAATCTCAATACAGTACACAACTGCAGTCATTGCATGGCCCCCGGCCAGCAGCCGGAGCAAATGAATAACACATGAATCCCTGTTGATGAAACATTGGAGAGTAGTTACCAGTACCCAGCTGTCTCATTGAGATAGCATTCATCGCCAAGTAGAGCAGATCTGGTCGGAATACAAGCCAAGCAGGTGGTATGTAAGCCTCACGACACCACATGGGCGACTACTAACAGGTTTGAAAATGACCTGGTCCGGCAACCGCAGGCAGATTGTTTCAGTGTCTCCATTTCCCTAATAATCCCTCACAAGGACAGAGGCAATTTGCTGGTGTCTCTTACACAGACCCAGCCAGCCGATCACAGATATGAGTCAGATATGTTCTCACTAGACGGCTCGAGTAGATACTGTTGCAGAGCTGTCCCTGATGGCTAAAAAAAAAAAATCCATGGCCAGCTACTGCAGTTTGAGCTAGTTTATCCTCTGCACCGGTCAGCCTGCTGGTGACTTGGGCTATACTCCCCAATCCCCCCCCCCTCCCCAGGGTTCAAGATGAGAACACGGTCGAGAGCGGTGACAGGCTAGAGTTACGGAAGGAGACACATATCTTATTTATTGTATGTGGTCAGACTGCATGGGAGGTTTGGGCTTAGCTGGAAATAGCCATTTGTTGCTGTTGTTTTCCATCATTTTCCACCAGGGACACCTTCGGCTGACACCATCTGAGACACTGTAAACACATTTTGATGTGAATTATACACCTACAACACACAGAAGGATGTCTGGACATCCAGTACAGTATCTATAAGTTAAGTGGAAACCCTATTTGCAGCACAAAGGGAAATATAACATATTTGATGAATAAGTGCAGATACTACTTTCTAATTACGCACCCTAGGTTTATGCAGTAAGCTGTACCTCATGGATGCATTATAGGTAATCAATCATTTACTAATGTTTTGTAGATCATTTATATGCCGTTAATAGGAGAAACATGTGGGTTGTGAACTCCCTTCGACTGGTTAGTTCTGAATTTCTAGGATTTTCTGGATCAAAATCAATTTATTAACATCTTATTAACATTTACAGCTGCAGACTTGATTATAAGAACCCTTCGTTCACATTGATCTTTTAACAGTTTTAACTGCAGACTTAGAAAGTAGGAAGAATTCATTAATGGAGTACCAACATTTTGTTGCTGTCATGTGAACTCTCAAAATGTCAATCTTTCACTAGCTTTTTAATAAAAACTATTTTTTTAAATGGTTTTATTTTCACCACCCTTAAAGGAAAACATAATCCTTCCGTTCATCTGAGACATTCCAAATTAACCACATTTGGAGATACATGGTTTTCGCTGCACAGCACATTGTTACAACTGCATTTTTACAAAATAGAAAGAGATGTTTCACAACCTGGCAACCCAAAAATCTGTCCTTATTAGCGTCTCATAAAGCAGTGATCAATAACTTGTTAACTATTTAAATATGTTACAAGCCCATTAAAAAAGGGAGCCTTATTAAAACTTCCATATTAAAACGTAATCAAAAACTAAATGTCCTCACATATTAAGGTGTCGAATGTCGATCTCTCAGTTTTTTCAGAGATACCGCAGTGCTAATGGAGCTGCTCTGTGAAAGTCTGAGGGGAAGATGGCTGTGCATCAATGTGTCACACAGGTAAAACCAAGATGCTGATACATCAGAGATAAATGGGTCACGGTTGCTCACGCGGGGGGGGGGGGGGGGGGGGGGGGCGAGAAGCAGACAAAGATGCCAAGGTGGGGGAACAGTCGGGGGGGGGGGGGGGAGATAGGCGTTAGACAGATGCAGTGCATCATTTGCATGGCTGCGGCTTAAGTTTTGTCGTTGCAATTGTTGTTGTCAGTGTTGTTGAGTCACAGGAGAGCGGCGGAGGTGATGATGTCACGGAGACTGCCCGGCATGTAGGGCAGCAGCTGCCTCATTTCTGAGCCGTTCCACATTTTTGCGCATCGTTGTGAAGGAGATGTCATCTGAGCAGAAACCTATCCGACAGCTGAGAGTGAAATGAGGTGAGAAATCAAAGTCACATTCTATTTGGGAACGTCTCCGTGGTGCCTATCTGCAGGCTGAGATCACCCCCTCTCCACCCCCCCCCCACCCCCTCTCTCTCCGCCCTTTGCTGCCGCGCAGGATGGGCCCCAGTCCCTGCTCTCTGGAATAAAATGTTATTACAGAGCGCAAAAAGTGCACTCATAAACATGCAACATGCACACACTACAGGCTTACACATACACCTAGATACGTACGGAAATATGTATCAATTTTCCAATTACTGGTGAAATAGTTTTTCTGATTATTGTGCTGAAAATGCATGAAAAAAATTAGATCTGTATATAAAAAGACTGCAGGACATGTGAAGTATAATTTCCTTCTTGTCAGGCTGTAGTTAAACAGATAGTGTTAAGACCCATATTTAACACAAATTGTGATCCATGTGTATATTTAGGTGACATTAATAGTTAAAGAAGTCTCGTTTTGAGCTTGTTTACTTTTAACATGACTTTCCCCCAGAGAAACCTGCGTGTAAACACTTTATAGCTTTATCTCACCACCAACAGGAGAGTAACCCGTTATTGGGCAGGGAAAGTAGCAGGATGGATGGCTCCTTCCACAGTCTGTCTATTAGTTTTCATTAGGCGGCCCAAGGAAACCTGGAGATTTATAGGGTACATTTGCTTTAAATTCAGCCCTGCAGGGTTTCACCTGATTGCTGCATGGGACAGACAATGATCAGCTCCCATCTGTCTCAACACTCCACTTCCATTTCCATAAATTCTGCCTTTCTGTGAGGGAACAGGAGCCTGTCATAGTCCACAATGTCACAGCGAAAGACATCCACCCCAGCTGGACTTCTAGTTGCGCCAATCCTCAGCTTATTCTGCCATGGCTTAGCGTGGATCACTGCTGACAGATCCGCACCTCGAGTTGTTCGTGTTTGAAGACACGTCAATCACGACCGTTCAGGGACACCTTCTCATGAAACAATTTTCTCCTTCCTTCAGTAGTGGCGATATCTGGGACATTTTCCATCATGAATGTTGCAAGCCATTGATTTGCTGAATGCCAGCAAGTCAATCAAAGATGTTTGTCAGAGAGAGAAAAAAAAAAAATAGGGGGTAATTTTCTTCAGGTGAAAATAATCAAGCCACTCACTGCATTCGCTGGAACATATTAGTCCAGCCACCACTGACACAGTTTGGCCGTTATTCACCCGACAAATAGTTAGCTGAAACAGAGGCGAGAAACTTTTGAAATCATTGGATTTAATCTCTCTTCTTTGAAGTGACCGGCTGACAGCTTTTCATTTCTATTTGTTGCACTTGTTTTCTGACTTTGACTGATCATTCCCCGATCGTTATTACAAACTTCTCTCAGAGAGGGTGTGATCGCTTCCATTATGCAAAGCAATGTCATACAGCGCGTCCGATGATTAATCTGAACTGGCATGGTGATTTAAGATTTCCTCCCCACCGCGGAATCGATCGCCTCTTCCTGAGCTGGGTAAAGTCTGAGATTTCATTAACCCATTTAGAAAGTCTTGACCATCTTCTGTGAGTTATTATAAAAAAGGGGAAGAAGGCCAAATGCATTCTTTAGCTAAGATGAGATCCTCTCTCGGCTTGGCCTTTTTTTCCCCTCATTGGCTGTTAGCCTACAGAATCGAAATGATGATGATGATTTATATGCATTTCAGTCAATGGCAGATAAATCCCTGTGTTTAACCAATCAATAACGCTGCAATCCATCAATTGTATTTCACTATTCCTGTCAGGGCCGCTCTCCTCCTTTAAACAATATTTTGTATTCACCGCGCCGGTCGTGAATAAATGTTTTGCTTAGAAATTCCAAACCTCCCATTTTGTTGGCAGCCATGTTACTTCAGACCTCCCCCATCTTTTATTCATATGTCTTCCGTCCAGGCGGCCAAACTTTAAAGCAGCAGACCTGATGTATTTGATCTCTGTGATGTTTTCATGAGATCACTCATAGTCCAAAGCATGTTTTCCACCTCTCCGTCTACTGTTCCATTCAGCCCTGATGACGGAGCTCCATCTGTTTCCACAACATTAGGCTACAGCACATTAGCATCAGAGGAGTCTCTCTCCGTTCGAGCCCAGCAGCCTGGTGTGGCTGTGAAAGAGGCAGGCTGCAGCCATCATCATGTGCGTCTGAATGGCCGTGTCTGTGAGTCATTCTGCCCAGTGAGCTGCTCCTTACTGCCTGTTCTCTGTCTGATTGTTGCTCCTGTGGAGCTGAACCACCTGCTGTTACCAGGCCTGAGGGACAGCCTGCCTCCTCCACACACACACAAAAGAGGAGGGGTGAAAATCAATTCCTCATTAAACAAATTTGTAAAGGCTGCATCAAAAGGTGTTCAACATTTGCTTTGGCACAGCCTGTCAGTTTGATGCGACCTTGAGAACGCGATGCGTCACTTGACAAATAGCGTGCATGCCTGTTCAGGAAGAAGGTGTTGCTTTTGTCTTACTTCTTGATTGATAGTTGGGTCATCGCTCCCTTCACTTTCTAACACGGGGAAACAATGGCTCAGCGGTGCACAAATCAGAAGGCAAATCAATAGGAAGGTGTGTATCAGTGTGTGTGTGTTTATCTGTCTGTTTGACTGCCTGGTTGTCTGGGGCTAAAGTCTGGATATTTCCGAGTTTGAATGAAACCCAAAGGGCAAGAGAAATAAAGAGAGTAACAAGAAGGACTAGAAGAAACTCTGAAGTCCTGTCACAGGCCAGAGGAGGGAATGTCATCTTCTCCACGTCCTCTCTTGGCAGAGGAGTGGAATTACCCAACCTTATGCGCTCGTACATCTTTCCTTTTACAGATGACCAGCTTTCCCCTTTGGAATTGACACCCACAATTTATACTCATTTCACTTCTCTCCACAGACCGCACAAGGGCTCCTTGCTGAGGTGTACCTGCCACGGCTATCAATAGAGTGGCTCGTCATGTGCTAGCTAATGCAGCCCACTCCCACTAAGGTAATCCTTCAGAGGCGTCCCGCGGCCTGAGAGAAATGTCAGAGCGCTGCTGTGAGGATCAGTCTATCCTCGCATACCGAGACGGAGATATATCTTATTTAAGCCCGATTTAATTTGGGCTGCTTGGCACTGGTGAGCGTAACTGTTGTGTGTAGAACAGAGGGTGGGAGCTGGGGATGCAAAAAGTCTGTCTTTATTTAGAGAAACTGGCTTTGGTACAACACAGGCCAGATGCACCGCAAACTGAACTGACAGATGTAGCGGTCACAGATATTTCTCTGCACAGATTACCACCTTATGAATATTTACTGAATGCTGGAGTGTCGGCTGTAATGTGGCTGCCACGATCAACCGTATTCTGCCCTGTTGCATATATGGCAATGCTGGCAGTGTCTGAACGCGTAACATTGATAATTCATTATGCTCAGCGGGGGATTGGCTCAAAACTTATGAATAAAACTTTGTGGAACATGTTTTGTGTTTGTGGTTCCCTGCGATGAAGAGGTTCCACTGGGATCTAATGGTTCACATTCTCTTGGTTGCATAGGCTAACAAATTCCCAGTCCAAAAAAACCCCGTCAGTTTTAAAGGATAACAATGATTTTTCATGTACTCCATTAACTACCAAAACAATTACTTGATTATCATTATTATTACAAAACCCATTTTCCAAAGCATGAAATAAGTTGTTAGATTTATTTTGGCCTATTAGGCAGCCATTTGCTTTCTATTTATTTCTGTTTACTTTGAAAATGAATCAGCAGAAACTTGAAACTTGCTACTACAAGTAAGCTATCATAAACAATCTCTTACCTTAACATTTTTTTCAAAGTTATGTTCTCTTAATGTGGTCGAAGTTGTGAGCTGGCACCACTCTCCTTGGTGATGTATTCAAGGAGGAACAAAATCTATGATTGGCTGCACAAAACTACGGAGCTGCTCCTGTATGTTGTCGTTACATTAAATCCACACGAGCAAACAAGAAAACAGACGTCAATAATAGGGGTGTGACAAAACACACGAGATGAGACACGAGATTGGGTTCCCGAGAACGAGACGAGACTTTAACACTATTTTAAAGAAAACTTCAATTAAGAAATATGACTGGAAAAATTGTCTTTACGCAGAGAACCAAGGTCACAACGTAACCAAATGTTTCATTGCAGCAGTAAAAAAGGAAGTAGGCTGCTCTTGTATTGATTTATGACTATTTTGAGATGATGGGAGAACATTTATCTTTGTTTAATACCATTAAAAAAGTAAAGTTAGGTTTTGCTTTTGACTCATTTAAAAAAAAAGACAGAGAAAGAGAGTGATCTGCACGCTGCAGTCCGTGTGTGTGTCGGGCGAGAGAGAGAGAGAGAGAGAGAGAGAGAGAGAGAGAGAGAGAGAGAGAGAGAGAGAGAGAGAGAGAGAGAGAGAGAGGCCGTACCCTCTAACATTCTAACGCTGGGTTTTACCGACAGCTTTTACAACTGTAACTCTGCTACCGCTCTGCAAAAGTGAACTCAAGAGTCTGTACAGAATCTGTAAGGAGTAAGAGGTACAAGTACTCCTTTATACCTGCAGCCATTTCCTTCTTGAATAGGGGTCAGGGGAGGAGTCTTCTTTGATCTCATTTCGTCCTCTTTCTTTTCTTTCTTTATTCCTTGGTTGGTTATATATTCTAGTCTGCTGACTATGTGTTGGGGATGTCAGAAACGTTGATAAAAGGGGTTGGTGTTGTAACGTAATGGATGCTGATGTTGTTGACGATGGTCATTGTTGATTATATTGTGTCAACTTTGTAGGCTGATATGCACTTTTTCCTACCCTATTTAGGTTACTTTGACGCTGCTATCCATGCACCTTGTACTGGTATTTATTTGTCCTGTTACGGTTGTGTTCCAGTTGCACTGTGTGTAGAACTTGTATGTATGTATGTATGTATGTATGTGCCGTGTATGTGTTTATACTTGCTGCACACCTAATCACCCTTCAGGGACAAAAATAAAGTTTGGCGAACGGGCAGGGGATCTTCTATGCTAATTGCGAGGTCCAAGCCAGACTCATCTTCAAAGCCAGATGTAAGACCAACCAGGTCAGACTTCATCTACTGGCGGCTGCTCTGCAATTGTGACCGATATCGCGAAACAATTTTTACATTTTAGTGGGACGAGATCTCGTCACACCTCTAGTCAATAGCATCATGTAAATCTTTTTACTTTTCACTGAAGAGACTCATCGATGTTGTTGTAACATGATTTGTTTTTATTAGGGCTGCAACGAACGATTTTTTTCTATTGTTGATTATTTTCTCGATAAATTGATTAGTTGTTTGGTAGAGATGGGCGATATGGCCTACAATCCATATTGCGATATACATTGCAGCCTCTTGCGATAACGACATATATCACGATATATACATTATAATAGAACCATTTCAGAACAGGTTACATAGACCCTAAGGAAAGCCAAACTGCTAAATGTATTATTATTTTTTAAGAGAAAGAAACGTAGTATGTAGTTTTGAGAACATTTATAGTGCAAAACTGTAATTATACAACATAATGTTGCAGATAAATAACATTCAAGTACACCAGTTGCAGAGTCTTTAACAAAGAAAAAGCTTAAAGTATTGGGTTTCTTTCCTTTAGTGCAAACCATTCTAAAAGGTACTACACTTAGTTTAAGTCCTTGGTTCTTAAATGCCACCCAAGATGCAGAGAACAGGATAATTGGTGTTTTTTTAGTTAAGGAACAGACACTATACTGAAAATACTTTCAGTATTAGGCAAAGATGCACAGATACTTTAAATAAAAACATATTTCAAACAAAGTTTCTTACCTGCAGCCTAATGGAACGCATTTGGTTTTAAACATTTTGTTCTCTTAATGAAAGGAAAACTGGTGTCTTGTTAATAAAGGAACTGATACTGTGAATTAGGGAAATACTTCCAGTATCAGGCATGGCTATTTTAAATAAAGAAAAATCTTCCAAGTGTAGTGCACAGATACTTCAAGTGAAAACATAATAAAGTGCAAAATGAAAGCCCAGTAATTGTTTTGAATAAAGAAGATACGTCCAGTATACGGCACATATATGTCAACTAAAGAACATGTTTCAAGTATAAACGTTTCTTTACAGTAGTACCATGCCATAGACAGTAAAAAGTGCAAAACAGTGACAGAGCACACTTGTAAACACGCACGCATGTCATCAACATGCATTATCGCGATATATCGCGAGTTCAATATAATTCAAATCTCTATCGTCGGCCAATTTTGTATCATTTATATTGCATATCGTTTCTATCGCCCATTACTATTGTTTGGTCTATAAAATGTCAGAAAAATAGTGAAACATGTTGATCAGTGTTTTCTAAAGCCCAAGACAGTACCTCAAATGTCTTGTTTTGTCCACAACTTAAAGATATTCAGTTTACTGTCACAGAGGAGTGAATAAACCAGAATATATTCAAATTTAAGAAGCTTTTTAAAAAAAAAAAAAGTGATTCAAACAGAGTTATTGATTATCAAAATAGTTTGTGATTAATTTATTAATTAAATTAATCGATTTATCTTTGCAGATATATTTGATTTTGAGTTAACAAAACACAAACAAAATTAACAAAAGTGTGCTTTTAACTTAACTGTTGCACAGCACAATGCAACAATAGTAAGTACCACTTTAGATTACTGGTGGAACAAGTCTTTTGTGTAAAAAGTTGCTAATGTGTTTGGACTTCACGTTGGATTCAGTGCCGTTTGCACTGCAGTATATTTTGCTCTATACCATAAGACATTTGCCAGTTTTTCATACTATTTTAGCTTTATTTTAACTTGAATTCAATTCTGGCCGTCCACTCTGATATTTATATTTTGTGAGGCTACTTTTTCTAAAATAATACTGAATGTTGTACTTTTTACTACAGTACATTTATGTGATTCTGAAAAGTTTTAAGATTCAGCATAACGTCATACAAATGTAAGAGGCAGTGCTTTGCACTACAGTGCACCTATTGCCATCTGTACCAGATAACATTAAAATACCAGTTACATAACATAGCACATCAATAACAACACATCATCGGCTTCACTCTACGTACATACACCACTATGCATTTGTAAGACGTATTATTATACTTGAAATATCTGTCTTGCACAAATTTTCCAATGCAGTCGAATGGAGACCCTCAAACACAATGTGCTTCTGAATTCACATGTATCGATGCACACCTTGGCTGCCATCAAATATGTAAAACCAATATTGAAAATAACCCTCTGTTGTATGCATGGCTGCAGGTATTTCGTGAGTTTGGTGTGGTGTTGGGTGGTGTTTCTGAAGTTTTCCAGCTCTCTACTCTTTAATCCATACTGACAGAGGAAGCTCTACAGAAAGGCAGTACAACAGAGGCTCAGCTTCCACTAGTCTGTACTCTGCTGGGAGAGCAAGGTTCTTTCTTTGTACGTGGGTGTATTTATTATGCCTCAATAAAGAATGCAGTTATGTCTTTCTGAATAAATAAATCAATAAAATGAATTCGGAATACAAAGGAACACTTTCCTCAATGATACAAAAGGTCCTTGTACCCCAATTTTAATATCTCCATCATTTTCTTTTTTTATGCTGTGGGAAATGTGTTCATGCTCGGAGGCCACTAAGAGCTTGAACTATCTATGTCTCCTATCATCTTAATGAAAGTGCAAAAGCATTCACCCTCTGTATTGACCTCTTTGTCTGGCAGATGGCTTCATAGCCTCACACTCGCGTCTGCTGATTACCGCCTCAATGCAAACAACTCTCACAATCAGCCCTTTAATGGCTTTTCTTCCACCGAGTCAGCCATAGTAACAATCCTCTGTAATAACTACTGATACAGTAGAGTGGGCAGGGAGAGATGAAGAAATTTTTCAGCAAAACAAAGAGACCGTCGGCTGATGCAGTAATCTACAGGAGTGAGGATGGGTCAATAACAGACGGAGGGATGAATTGTTGGCCCTGTTAGCCATGAGTGGATCTGAGATGAGGATGAGCATTCTCATGCGAGGGCAGCATGAGCCAGTCCATATATAGCAAAAATGCTATCTGTTTCACACAGAGAGTATTGTGTTGGTGATGAAAAGGGTCTTGCTGGCATGCTCTGGCATGTTCCTCTTCTTGGAAAGGATCACGGCTAACAGTTGAGGGCAGGGCCCTGACTAAATAGATAATCCTATTATTCTATTACAAATCCACCGCTGCAGACTGCGAGTGTGTGCCATATATAAACAGTGCGGTGAATAGATCAATCAACACAAGAAGCTGTTGTCACACAGAAGACAATGCAACAGGAAGAAAATGGCATGCACACAACAATCTCTACCTCCTTTTCTCTCACCTCTTCACACACACACACACACGTGGTATGTCAGACCTCCTCACTCCTTGTTTAGACGTGTTGTCAAGGAAACAAAGATGGGGGGGAAAAAAAAGCTGTTCGCTGCAATCTTTAGAAAATCCATCTGCTAGGTTGGAACAAGGAAAAAGTAACGCTGGAGCCTAGTTGGATGAGTGCTTCCAATAAAATATATCTTCCAAAGGGAAAGGGGTTTCATTGATTTTGCTACTGTGTTATTAATAATAAAATGGAGCCCGGTTGTTGTAATAAGCCTGGTGATTTCTTTTTATTGCAGTCCAGCTGACCCTTTTACCTATTGCGCTAAAATTGTGTGGGACAAAAATCTACCATATGAGTCAGGTAATTCTCTGCAGCATAATTACTGCCTACCTGGCCACCCCTCTCTATCATTCGGAATAACAGGATGTCCAAATGCTTATAATCACCTATGATTACTGGTGAAAGGTTAAGCTGATTTAATCCCTCAACCCAATTTGCTACATAATCCAGGAAAATACTACAAAGACTTGGGGATTTGTGAGCTGCTCGTTAGGGACGCTGAAACATCCGATTGCAGCTTTGGGAGAATAATAGCATGTTCTGCATAAGGAGTCACAGCGTAATTTCATAGCAGTTGCAGGAGAAGAGCAGCAGCTGGACATCCAAGGTAACAGACACGCTGCATATTGTGCAGGCGATTAAAAAATCCCAGTGTGGCCTAAATATCTTCCCACAGCCTGGTTTTCTTTCTTTTCGCACATCCCCTGATTCTGTCACATCTTCACTGTTCTACTCCACGGCTCCCCCTCTCTTGCTCCATATCTCCCCGTTTCACGTTGCATGTTCATTCAATAATCATATCCTCCTGTTACCCACGTGCTGATAAACCTTGCAAACACAATTTCCCATCTTCCCCTGACAATCACAAGTTTTCTTTTTTTGTAGAGGATGAATCATTCATTCAGCATGAGAATTGCCTCTGAATTGCCCTGGCTGCAAGGTTCAGGCGGTTGCGTGCGTGGGATTTTTGGGCGCTGCCATGTCCCCTGGTGTCATCTGGTGCTGATCTGTGGCAAACAGGACTGACAGCAGCAATCAGAAGTGGGACATCCTGCAACTGAGGACCTAAGTCTTAACCCCACCGCTGTGACACAAACACATCACAACTCAGAAGCAATAATTGTTCAGGAATTCTTTGGAGGAGTCTACTTGCTCTTTTTTTTTTAATTTTCCTTCCACATCTGGCACTCCTGTGGATTCTGTTAAGAGCAGAGGCTGAGGTGCCATCACATGCCGTGATGCTTCTGCGCAGCCCGGGACACATCAGCTTCCCTCTGGTTGCATCCGAGTGAGAAAGCCCTGTCAACACGCCCAACACAAGGGGCTCGTCTTAAGGAGAAGAGGGAGACAAAGGAGAGAGGTGGAGGATGCGGGAGGGGAGCTAGGAAGCAGGAGAAGTAGAGGTCATTGAGGGATCTGACAGCGGAGGGCAATGCCAAGCCTCATTTAGAATTCACTCCCTGAGAAGCAGCTGTTACATCTTTTATTGCGGGAAGAAAAGAATGGCGTGCTATTTTCATATCAGAGCAATTTTCTTAAGAGTAGCATCTAAAGGGGACAAGAGGGAAACAGGAGTGTGAGGAGGAAAACATTAAATTCTTCTTTCAGGAACACAAAGACAGCCAACATGCAGCTCATTACTCGCTGCTCGCTGCTTGGTGCTTGTTGTCTGCGCTGCAGGTTCTCACCCTGTCATTGTTTGGGTTAAAAGCCACCTCAGATGGCTAGCCAGGAGAGTTGTCTCCAACACTTCCAGACAAATCAATACCTGAGATCCTGTTTTATTTCTGTAGTAGCCCTCTTCCCTTGAATATACACTTTTGGTCCGTTTGAGTTTCATTTAATTAAAACAAGGAATCGCTCAAGCGTAAAGTCTAATTACTCTAAAACAATATCTCAGATGCTCACACAGGAAGAAAAAAAAAAAGTCTCACTGCATATTAGCGCACAGCAGAGAAGGCATTTCTCTGAGTCTCTAAAATTGAAAATGGAAATTGCAGTGGCAGCCTCACACTTTTGGTCAGCAACCGTGATTCAAAAACTCATTATGATTTCCTTGCTTGGCATTTTAATATACTGTGGGGGTAAATAACAGAATGGTCCACCACTGTTTGGATGGCTGGTGGGCAAATTCATGTTGTTAAAACGTTGAAAAGATGCACAAAGAATTAAGTTTTCAAATGACAAGTGAGCAGAAGACAGCAAATGAAGGGGCAGCCTGTTTCTAAATCTAGCAACAAGCTGTAATAAATTACTATGTTGATGTCAGTAATAATACTACGGTTACCAATTTAAAAAAAAAAAAAAAAAAAATCACTACATTCAGAATGTAACTTAAATTAACCAGAAACCAGCCAGTCTTGTGGCCTACTTCTCTGGCTGGATGAAGGCCAGCAGCTGAAGCATGTTTGTTAGATGTTATATTGTTCTGTGAATGAGCCATTTATTAGAGGCTTTTTAATCTTGTCACTGTGTCTTGGCAAGACACTTTGCTTGGCTCTCGTCTCTTGGTTAACAGTGACGGTTTCATCGCCTCACCAAAGAGCACTTGTGTGATTACACTCCCCCCCATGCCTGCCACATATGTTTTAATTATTTGAAAACTGTATTTCTTAGTTTATGATGGGAAAGGATGAGAACAATATTGTGTTCTACTGATTTAGCACTGCCACACTCGCCACACAATGAACAGTGAATGAATCGATGCAGCAGAACCAGAGGAATCATCCTATTTATTTCACGTTCTTCTTGTCAAAACTTGGCGCAGGTTACATTACCCACAATGCAACTAGGGGGTAACTACTGAGGAGCAGTTAACCATTATAGTCGTCATGAATCCAACAGAGTTTAAAATTACAACATAAAGAAAGCGGAATATAACGGACATCCAGCCGAAAAGAGTGACATCCGGCGGAATTTCTAGCAGCACGGAGCAATCCCGGAAGTGGAAGCTTTATATAACTTTTTTTTGCATAGGCTACAATGTACAAGGATGGAAGGAGAATACTTTTAGTAAAAGTACCCTACTATACTTACTGGAAATCATACTTTGATAAAAAAAAAAAAAGTATGCAAGTTAAAATCCCTACTGCATTACATTTAAGAATATCTAATATATAACATAGGTTACCAATTAAATTACAGAATAGGTTTAGGCTACACATTTAGGCTATATCTAACTACAAATCACACCAGAGACCCCTAATGCCAGGTCCAAACCAACAATAAATTCCATAGATGGTCCCTTGCAGCCTGTACAAATGGCTACACCTGATTACCAAAATACAACTGCCTTCCTCTATAGCCTCACAAGAATTAACCAGAAAACAGGACAAAACACAGACAATGAAACAAAAATGACTGACTTTTAATAAATTAAAAGTTTATGGACGTGTATGGGCGTGTCACACGAAGTAGGGCTACAGCCTGCCATTTATCAACAGCAAAGCAAAACATAAACAACATAAAATCCACAGACAGCGGCTGCAGCCACACAAAACACAACAAAAAGAGAGCTTTGCCGTTTTTAAACAACTTGAAGTGCACACACGCAGCAAGGCCTTTAAGCAACATCGACGTTCATCTCTGGAGAGTTATTATTATTAACGAGTGCGTTGTTGAACTCACCTGTCTGAACGTGAATCTTGTGTGCACCGCAAAGTCCTCCTCCGTCCGCTCAACTTCTCAGCTCGTTCCCGATGCAAAAAGTCCACTCCACTGAGCTTCTCTGTCCTGCTGAGTTCCTCAAAGTATCCAAACATTTTGAGCAGTCCTCAGAAGTCATCAGGTAAAAAAAAAAAATCATCCGTGAACGCAGAAAACACCCAGCATGCACCTGTGGGTGTGTTTGATTTGGGTCACTGAGCCTGCTGGCCGGGTGGTACATTAAACCCTTTTATATACTGTCTATGATTAAACCACAGATTTTACGCATTTGAAACATATAGGCTAATACATTTAAATGTATGTCATAACATTGCCAAAGTTGCCCATGTCGTTTGTATATGCATTTTTGATGAATGATTGCTGTCAGCCCTAACCTTGACAAATGCATTACACTTCCACTGACAAAAAAAACACCTGTGTTTTGCCAAATTAACGGTTTTAATGTGAACAGTACAATGGTCAGGTTTGCATTAGCAGTAACTTACACCTACACACATACACCTCTGATACAGCTGAAGTGGAGTGAACAATAAACAGTAAGGCTAGTATCAATGACATGTCATTTACTCTGGGTTCATTCTAAACTGGATTACATGCATCGTTTCCTGTGAATCCCTCGTGCATAGGCAGGTCATCTGAATCCCTTCTGGGATGGGCGGACTAAAAATGATGCTATATGAATGATGAAAACGATGTAGAGAGATAGTTACAGAACGTAAATGCAAAGAATTATAACTTCAGGATAATTTGGCCTCCACTGCATTGATTTTGACCACTGTTGTTTTTCTCTTACAAGCTCCCCAATTTTATGAAAGTGCAATATTAAATCGCTGGAGTACCACTTCATTGCCAATTTTGCGAGGGGTGACAGAAAAGTAGTTACTGCACTCCGAGAACAATACACTGGATTGACACAAGCAATACGTTCTTCATAACTTCTTTAGTGATAATAACCAACAGTACTACTGTCTGACATGCTATGTGGCAAAACACACACACACACACGCACGCACGCACACACACACACACACACACACACACACACACACACACACACACACACACACACTTAATAAGATGTTTTCTTGCCAGCTTGGTCTGAATGGCAAAGCCTGTGGATGTCCTGAGGGTTCAAAGGCAAAGCTAGTAGTTATTATTTGCCACTCACAGTAGGCTGGGCAAGATTAATCGGAAGCTCTCTGAGAAATGTCAACCTTTCATTTAGTTTTGCCCGAACAAAGGCTAAACAGAGGGGAGGTGAATCATCACTTTTAATTATGAAGCCCATTAAGTTTTGATCTGTGTGAAAGACGTGTCAATAGAAAGGTGCTATTATCACCCACCCACAGCCTGTTTTCCTGGAATTAATTTATTGGAATATGTTGTCAAATATCATAATATCCTGTGAATAACAACAACAGTGATTTTCACATTGCAGGGGTGTTGCAGCACATATGGCAGAAAACTAAATAAATATTATAGGACAATCAGCAGACACCTTGGACAGTTGTCACTGTGTTGTGGCTGATAATAGAATAGAAATGGCTGCTTGTCAGGCTGTGTGATTATAGTGGACTGTTGGTAATAACCTTTCCAGTGCATATTTTATGTTTAATTTTAACAGTAAATCCTAATTTAGTGGTAAGCAGCATCACTGGTGTTATAGAGTTTTCTTCAGTTGTGCTGAAAGATGAAATATGTTCCTGAAAATGGAACAGAAAAGAAATTATTCATGGAAAATGGAAATCAAGTGTTAATGTGATAATATTTCTCTGCCTCTCACAACTAAAAGACGTAGCGATACATCATCCTCATCCGCAACCTTGAATCTTCTGCTAGGCCCGAAAAATAGAGAAGAGACTGATGATTTTCTTTGTTTGTGAGGCACGTGAGAAGGATTTACATTTGTCACCTACCAGGATAACAAGATTATGTTTAGATTTTTCTCAAGTTGTGTCAATTGCTTCCATGATCACGAGAAATAAGTGGATTAGTACGTTTGGACTCTGGAGAGGTAGCGAGATGGCCAAGAGGTAAAGAGGCCACCCAATTACCGGTGTTTTCGATTTGATCCTCGCCACTCGGAGCTAGGTGTGCTCCAGCTGCCAGTTAGTTACTGGAGGTTAGCTGAAGTCACATGTGTTGCTACAGTACACTCACAACATCACGGTGTGCTGATAGGTCCTTGAGCAAGGCATCAGACTCCTTGCTGCCCTCTGAAGCAGGGCAAATGTTGCTTGGTAACTATACATGCATCTATGAGAGGTAAACAAGACTGGAACTGACATGACCTATAGAAAAATATGCTATAAAGTGGCTAAACTCTTTCCTTATTAGGCTACCTGTCTGAGCTGTTGCTTAGCTACCAAGACAGAATTTGTATTTCTGGTAAAACAGGTAATTTTTTGTTTTGTACCAAAACACTGAAAAAGAGCCCTGCATCCTTTGGTGGAAGGGGTACTTCAAGTTTTTAGCTGCTAGCAACGTATTGGTTGTCAGTCAGTCAGTTGGTCCACCACTTTTGTTCCGACTGAGGCATTCATATCCTCCTCAGGGAGTTATTGTTGCCTGCAGAGCTAATAACGTTCAGCCTTTGTCTTACTTTGAGCTGAGTGCTAATTAACGCTATACTATGATGTTGATCATGGTAACACAATGGAGACACAAATGCGCCATTTGAGTGACACTCCTACACTGCCACGCAACTCTGTGCTAATCACCGCACAACCCTTCGCTAATCGCTGCAACGCCTGATTTGGTGTGAATCCAACCTTTGTCTTGTTTGTCAGCATGGGGGCACCTTTTTCACACTACACACACTACTGTGTGCTACACACACACCTGACACAACTGTAACTGTAAATTAAAAGGTCATCCAAATAAATAATATATTTAGATTTAATGATTTATCATAAGTCATAATATAGTCAGCAACTCACTGTTTGTAACTTATTTACAGCTGATTATAAATTGTGTGTTTTAGTGTTTAAAATGTTGCCAGTAAACATAATTTAAACCTCTATCATATAACCAATATATATGTCTTGATGCCTAGGCAGGCTGCAAAGGAGCAGTGCTGATTGTACAAAGCCTTGTCACAATTTGGCAGATAATTGCATGTCTCTGGCTAAAATCTGTAAACTAATAGGCATATAACAACACATGGCAGAGCTTTATTTTTCGTTCCAATCCTGTTGTTGAGGGTCTCTCTCACACCTGACTG
The DNA here is from genome assembly GCA_023631565.1 of Gymnocephalus cernua. Classification (NCBI taxonomy): domain Eukaryota; kingdom Metazoa; phylum Chordata; class Actinopteri; order Perciformes; family Percidae; genus Gymnocephalus; species Gymnocephalus cernua. The sequence continues at coordinate 19,057,999 of CM042435.1, forward strand.
CTCAGTCTCATCCCAAGTGAGCAGACGGCAACATCTGGAGTCTTACGGAAAGGAAAAGCTCTGAGGACCGAGAATGGCAGAACAAGCCCTTCTCCACACACACACACGTAAACTCCTGTACATGAGTAAAACATGTGTAAGGTGATTAAAAGGTAAAGCCCTCTCCATCTGAAATAATGCACAGATCACATCGCATCTCTGTCGCTGTCTGATGAGAATTCTTTCTGCTGCTCCCATTTTAAACTAATGATCAGTCCTCAGAACAAAAGTGAAATCCTTTAAAAAGAATCACTTTCAGACAGACAGGACAGCATGACTACTCAGACAGTATTATGTAAAGGCAGAGGATCGGAATGACACTCCATTATTCTTTCCTTCTGCGCAAACTGAGAAACACAAATGTTGTTTGTGGTTCAAAGCACAGGCAAATAGAAAAGGAGACAGAGCTTTTATTGTCTTTTAAGTGTATTGTAATTGGAATGCAAAGCTGTTGAAATGATAGGGTCTTTAAAAGGTTATCTGTTCATTGTGCGGTATACAAAGAAAATGTTGTCTTATCATCTATATCTATCTAGATTGCATTCCCTCTGTGAGTATATGAGTCAAGTGTATTTAATATCATATCATCGATTCTCATATCAGAGGAATAGTTCAACATTTTGGGAGTTGTAATCGTAATAAATAACGATTTACCCTCTGCCCCGAAGGCTAGCGTTATAAGCTAATCACCGGTTTGCGCTAGCTTGTTTCAAGCTAGAGACACATTCGATTAGCATGAAAACATATCCCAGAGAACGGTCAACTCGGTATACATATGTTATTAACCCCTAGGTTCATTTTGCGCCATAATTGTCCTTTAAAAGGAGCTGTATGGGCTACACTGTTTGTATTTGGTTCCAGGGTGTTAACAAACTACAGTGCTACAAATATACAGCACAACTAAAGTAGCTAATTGAAGCTAGTTCATGCTGTGACTACAAGGCCAGCAGTGCGGGTTCGATGTTGGAATAGCACGTAAACTGTGTTTCTACAAATTAAACAAATGAGATAATGTGTTTAGTGCACTTTAAAAGTTTTGTCAGGTGTATTTTTGACAGAGCCAGGTTAGCTGCCCCCCCGCCCCCCTGCTTCCAGTCAATTTGCTAAGTTGAGCTAGTTGCCTTCCAGCTCTTGCTCCAAACACACAATAACCCTATCTCTTAGAAATTATGTTTATACACCAATAATTGGCAACAGCAATTACATTATGAGAAAAACATTAATGCTACCTGAATTGTGTTTTTATCAACATAATGATGAAAATGTGCCAGGTTGCAATATTTTTACGCATATCATATTTGCAACACTTTACTGACCATGTTTTTAATGTTTACTCACTATAATATCTGCTCTTGCACTACAAAATGTATTGATAGTCAATTAAGCATACAGTTCATAGTTAAGTATACAGTAGTTAGGGTTAGGTCTTGGGTTATTATTGTAAAGGTCCAAAGCAAAAGACAGGACATCTTTACTTTATTAAAACCAAAATCTTTCTCTAACCACAACAATAACACAACAATCTGTTGCCTAAACCTAGTGACCACCACTTGCATGCAGTACAAAAAAATTACACACTCCCTATACTCGAAAAAACATTGCCACTGAATATAATCCAGACATCAATTATGTTCCCTTCAAATTTGGAAAAAAAAAGCTTTAGGCAAAACACATCAGTAGTATATAAATGTAATGTCAACTTAGGAGATAAATTGCACACAGACAGTGGAGGGGTTGACTGTCTCGTCTAACTCTCGCTAAGAAATGTCAAACTACTCCTGCTACATTAACACTTGATAGTTGTTGTAATGTGCATTTCATGGAGGTGTTCCATATGTTTGATGGGAACCCCAAAGTAAGAGCCCGCCATTGAATGTTTCACAAAGTGTTTATGGTTGTCTGTCACTTAAATGCCATCTTTACTTGGTTTATTTATATCTTGATCATTGCATGCGTGTGTGTGTGTGTGTGTGTGTGTGTGTGTGTGTGTGTGAGCGAGAGTTACCATGATGACAGGCAATTAATTCAGCTCTTGGGGACTCGGTGAGGAGAAACAGTGACTCGCGGGCTGCATTAGTCATGCAGTATGGCAGCACTGGCATCAGGGAGCTCTCATACACTTTAAAGGTGACTGTGTGTGTGTGTGTGTGTGTGTGTGTGTGTGTGTGTGTGTGTGTGTGTGTGTGTGTGTGTGTGTGTGTGTGTGTGTGCGTCTGTGTGTGTGTTTGTGTGTGTGTGTGCCCACATTTGTTGTCTGCCTCTTCTGCTATCCTGTCATCCCTCCCTCACCCATGGGGGCCCAGCATGAAACAGCCTCATGACTTAAGGATACCGTTGGTAGCGTTGAGTGCAGCCCGAGAAGCTGAGTGTCAAACTTCCAACAAAGCATTTAACAAGCACAGCAGTGCACAGTGCTAACAGCTTGTTCAAAGACTATCGCAAAGTTTACCCCCTACAAGCACACAAACTAACAACTTTATTATGGTTGATGTAATGCTGAGTCCAAAGGGATGTGAGGTGCTCTGCAGAAAGCAGCAGTGTAGCGATATAATGATTACCGTGAAGTGGGTCACAGGGCTGTGTACTAGTAATTAAAGGCTCAACTGTATGGCCACTGTTAATGAATCTGACTATGCAGAATAGCAATGATGTTTAGCAAGGAATTTGCACTGAGACAAGGTGTGTAAATGTGAAGGACACACACACACATTACTCTGCTCATTTAATATATTTTACACTCAATATCCATCAATGCAGCCTGTGTAACAGCTTGAAATGTCCTATTTTAAGGCAACAAGCAATCACAGGTTATATATTAGCCATTCAGTTAATTCTGCAAACCTTAGTGGGTAATAGTCCCCAAACTGTGTAATGTCAGAGTGTCTGCTTTATCTTCAAAAGTCAAGAGTGAAGGCATAGATGCTTGTCCGTGTTGCCTGTCATCCAAATATGTAACATTTCTGTAGATTAACTGTTGCATAAAATAAGTGAGTCATGTATTTATTTGTTTGTTCACCTGCTTGCTGTATATTATGCAGACACGAATGCATGTATGGCTATGCACATACTTTCTAGATATATTTATATATGTGTAATCAGCTAAAAACACTTGGCTCGTTATCCTCGTCCTATGAAATGTTCTTTGTATTATTAGTTAAGCCACTGCATTGGATAGTTTGACCACTTCTGGAAAAGATTTGCCTAGCATCTGGACCAAAATAACTAACAACATTTACAATATCTACAACTGCATACAGCTTATTAGAAGGCAATAATCCAATAACCCTTTAACAATGACTTATTAACATAACTGCAGATGTGATGCATTATTAGAAAGTAAGCCGATAATAAGGAGTCATGAGTTTTTCATTTTACAATAAGCCATCAGGTCTGCAAATGTAAACATTTTTTAGTCATTAATAAAGAGCTCCTCCACCATAATAATCCATTTTAAGTTGGAGTTGTTTTGCTAATAAGTTGTTATTAAAGGGATTGTGGTACAGATGCTTTGCAGTCCTGCATAAGTTGTCTGGTAAGAAGTCCATTTGAAGGGTTCTAATTAGTGTCTTGTTACTGAGCTCACAGTGTAAACCATTATAAAAATGAATCATTAATTAAGCCAACATGTTATAATGTGTGCCTCACTAACACATGGTACTGAGGAGGGGTGAGTGTAAAGTAAAGATAAGGGTTTTGAGGTTGATCATTTTGGTGGTGTAAAACTGCTGTCTTCATGCCTGTGGCCTGATTATCCCCCATTCTGCTGTTGAAGGCAGGGTGTCTCCATGAGAAAGAAATGATGAGGAGGACCCATAGGTGGCTGGTGTGTTGCCTCAGCCAATACTCTGCTTACAAAAGGTCATTAGCCAAGGTCTGTAGCTGACAGATGAAGGCCCCCTAATGGTGCAGGATCCTGCTGTGATTTGCAATCTTTATATTTAACCAGAGAGAGATTAATTATCGCCGGAAAATTGACAGGTCCGAGGAGGTGAGGGAAGTTCCTGACTGACATAGCCATTCCTCACAGCACTTCCTGCCAGAGGGCATTGCTCCTGACCTTGGGTTGCCAGGCATGTTGGGCACCCCGCCTCCTCTCAGCAATACCTCCCTGATCTTTTTCTGTAATAACCATTCTTTATTCTTTGCAGGGATGCCACTCAGCCCTGGACAAGCTCATGATCCAACACTGGCTGTCAAAGCAAAGCGAAAATTCCCTGTCAAGCTGAATTCACTCGTGTTTTTGATCGTGGACCTTTTATTATGGACTTGTGTTCAAGCATGTGTGTGAGAATGAGTGAGTGAGTGAGTGAGTGAGTGAGTGAGTGAGTGAGTGAGTGAGTGAGTGAGTGAGTGAGTGAGTGAGTGAGTGAGTGAGTGAGTGAATGAGTGAGTGAGTGAGTGAGCGAGTGAGTATGAGGGAAAACAAGTCTTGCCCAAAGCAAGAAAACAAAAGAGCCATGATTCCACTCTGTTTCCACCCTCCTGGTTTACTGATGCCCTGCAGATGTCACCGGCCACTTTTTATATCTAAAGTATTGTATCTTTTCTGAGGTTTTTTGTCATGTTCTGCGCTGTTTGGGTTGCTATCTATTGTGTGATCCTTCATGTGGGTGACAGGCTTGGCCTGGTCATTTCTACATTTAACAATAGGATGCAAAATCACTGTTCTACTGTACACAGCGACAATAAAAAGCCATAATATAATGTGTTTAGGCTGTAAAGTAACAAAAGCCCAAACAGCCAGCATAATGGGATCTTAGTCAAACAACAACAAACTAAAAATTGAGGCTGTAAAAGCCTTTGTGTTGACATTTGCACTGCTACCTGTCTACCAGGACTACTTCTGTGGACATTACTTATATAAGGGAATAGTTTGACATTTGGGAAAAATACTTGTTTGTGTTCTTGCCTAGAGAGAAGATGAGATGAGAAGATTAATACCACTAATATATCTATATGTGAAATATGAAGCTACAGCTGGTTAGCTTAGCATAAAGACTGTAAACAAGGAAAAACAGCTAACCTGGCTGTCTGAAAATAACACATAAAGCTCTATGACCTTTAAAAGCTCAATAACACCTATATTTCTTCTCATTTGTTCAATTTGTATTGTGGTTTTACCTTCAAACAAAGTCAGACTAGCTTTTCCTCTCTGTTTTTGTGCTAAACTATCAGCTACATAGATAGCATACTAACGTGAGAGTGGTATCAGTCTTTTCATCTAGTGGTTGGATTGAAAGCAAATAACCACATTTCCCAAAATGCCTAACCGCTTTCAAGGAGCAAAGCTAAAATAGTTAGCTGCGCAAGTGAATGTTGTGTTGTTCTTCAAAAGTGACTTGAAGAAGAAGAAATCGAACACTCCCCTCAGAACAAGACAAACATTTGCAGAAAAGGTACAGCATGTGTGTGCATTGATTTTGCAAATATTTCACCATCTGGTTTGTTTGTTTTTCAACAGTTCACGAAGGAATTTTGATTCCTGTCAGCAAGTTCAGTCCACACACAGGCATGTCAGTCAGCACTTAACACCAGCGTTGCCCGTCTGTCAGATTACCCTCTGTCTCAAACTGAATAAATCAAACAAACACTATTTGCTTGTTATCTTTCACAAATGTTAATGCTGCAGGACTCAGACACAGAAAACAACAACTTTGACAACTTTGTGGTGTATTTGTGGTTACAGCATAGTAAAAGCAGTTGTTCATGTTGGAGATAATTGAGCTATCACAGGCATAACACACATGCTTTCCACCTCTCATCCTATACAACAGCTTCCTCCTGCCTTTGACCACACACTCCAGTTCCTACAAGTCTCCCCCTCTTTCTTTCTTTCTTTCTCACCCCTCACCTTTACCTCGCTAGTCTCATCCATCTCTGTTCACTGCTTCCCATAGCCAAGAAGCTCACCTATGGCACTCTCCCCTGGCACCCTCACTTGCACTTTGCAGACTGAGGATCACAATGAAGGACAAGGTGCTAATGATTTCTATTCGTTTCAGCCTCTGGGTTCGCGAATATACGTCCTGGACAAATCCTAAGATTTATGACATCAACATTTTATCTTCTTCTAAGTGCGGGAAGACTGAGAAGAGGGCAGTCGGAATGGACAGGGAGTGTCATGCAGGAGGCACTAATCCTCTGGCACCCCGACCAGCCCACGTTACAGATGGAAATCACTGAAGGATTATAAGAGCGAATCAGCTCTGCTCAGTTTACCACCAGCAGTGCCCCCCCCATCTGAATTTCGTGCCTTAAAAGGAGAGATCACACCAATTTAAAGTGTCGGCGTGAGAACAATTAGCAGGCAGGTGCAGCAAAATGCTCTTTTCATTATGAAGGTTATTTATACCTACCCCCTCGTAGAGCCGGACTTGCTGCCTCATTGTCACCTCGAACACTTGAGGCACTTTCACTCTCTCACTTTCTGGCTTTTTCTCCTTCACACACATGCCGCAAATGCTCAACTACGCCCAAAAGTCAAAGCCACAAATATGCAGATAAAGCCTGTTGCTGCAAAACATGACATTAGCCCAGATGTCAGATCAGACTGAGACATCAGTGATTCTCAATCCAATTACATTAATCGACCATAGAAAATCCATACTGAAGGTTGATGAACAATCTTTACTGCCAAATTACAGGGATGGCACGCTTATAATTGAAGTTGGTTGTGGCTGTCACTCTCTGTCTAACGAAATAATCTTGTTGAGCTTACCCTCGTGACCGTGATCATGACAGACATAATTATCAATCTTTTTTTTTCCTCTCTAAATCTTGTGCTTCCTACTCCTTGCATCATCCCACTCCCAGTATGGGAATCATTGAACTTGGGGAACTACCTCAGATTCAAGACAGTGGGGGAGAGATGAAGTCAAACAGGATGGCAAGAAGAGGCTGTGAATAGTCCCCCATCCTTTCCAAGGCAGTTGACTTACTTTCCAGGCACTAAAGAAATGGAAGGTCATGCACTTTTTAAAGGATCACTTATTGAAAACAGCCCTGCTTGATTCTGAGATGTCCACATGACTTCATAACAGCCTTCCCTTTGTGCAGCGAGTTTAATTCAGTCGGCAATGTGACAGAGGTCATTGGACAAAGTGTTGCTCATCTTAACTGACTAACGGCCACATGCTGCTCGACTTTCAGCTCGCCTCCAAACGCAGAGCGCTACTGCTCTCTACTGACAGCTGCGTGACACTTTCCGGCTGCAATGGTGAATCTCTTATCAGGGTTTACTTCATCAATGATAATGAAAATGACATCTTCCTGTGTTTCACACCAGAGGTTTTTGGAGGATATGTGGTTTAGAGTCGCAGCTGCTCCACTATGAATTCACATCTTGTCACGGCCCGTATCATGAGGGATGTAATCCCTAGTGAACTGAGCGAGGCCTTATTATGATAAGATTCACATCTTAATCCTCACAGTAAATAGCTTTCTGATTGTTGACCATCGCTGGAGCCTCCAGAGATATCCCCTTCTGAGACAACTGTCCACCGCCTGCTGGATAGCCTTCTGGTTTTAAATAACTCCATCAGCGCTTAAAGAATCATTCAGCTGGTTGGAGTGTGTTATTGTATTTATATAATCATTATGTATGATTTCCTTTTTGAACTGAAAAATAAAACAGCCCTTAATATTTATTTTGACACCATGACTGTCGGTGGCAAGTATGTTGTGTTGTCTCCATCTGGTGGTATCTGGTAAAACTACAGGATTTGATTTGATTTACTGCATGTGGCCTTTTTAATGTCAACTCAGGCAGGTTCACACTGATACATTCCTCATATTCATGTTATATTTACAAATAATATTTTTCTTTGACTCAACTAGTTTGTTTTAGCTGTCAAATAACCTTCTAGTTGTATTTGCTACCAGAGCTCAGTGAATCACATTCAGAAATAAAATCACTCAAATGCCATCAAATAAACCAAACAAGCAGCAGAGACACCAGTGATGTTATTCTTTTTTAGACTGCACCAAATAAAAGAGATATATTTCAAATATTACAATAACTACATGATGAAAACATTCAAGTTCATTGAGAGTGCTACTTTCGTTGTTTGTGTGTTGACTCAGTTTGGTGGTACCTTTAAAGAACTGCAGTTTATGTTGTATGTGTTTATAATATTTTGTGTACTTGGTTTATATATATATATATATATATATATATATATATATATATATATCATCACTTATCTGACTCAGTTTGAACAACATTTACAAACTAAAAGATTTACAAAAGTGTATTACAGGATTGTCTTATTGAGCTGCTACACAGTGCATAGATGTTTCCTGTTTCAGAGTTATTTTGTCTTGATTATATTTTAAAATGTTTGAAGTGAAATCCACAACTTCCATAAGGACCATATACAGTATAAGGCTGTACGTTTTGGCTACTCCCTCATGATAAAAATGGATTGGGATTGTAGATATTTTTACTTTCCTTATATCCTTGTCTGCACATCAAAACATGATGTAAACATGTTACTATGAGCACATTAGCCTAAGCATCCATTACACATTATCAGTGTTGATGACACAGCTGACAGCTCTCAGAGTCCCCAATGCTCAAGTGTCTGGAAGCCTTTCTTCTTTTGATGGACTGGGTCCTTAACAGCCTACACCATGCTTGCCTATCTGCCATATGGCGTGCTGGTAAGAAAAGAGCTCACTTGAAACTACTACTATTAGATCATTTGAATATTATTACGGATACATCAACATGTAAGCAACATTTTAATTTGTATTACTTTATAGGCTATAGGCTAGGCCTACTGTCAGTTTTGTATAACAAATCGTCATATTTTAGAAGCTGATCATTTATTTTGTTAATACAATTTTATTCAGCAAAGTGAGCTGTTAGATAGATCTATGCAGTGGAGTAAAAAGTAGAATATTTGCCTCTGAAATGTAGTGAGATATACAAAGTAGCCTACTTCAAAATTGTACTTCAATACTGTAGGCTAATTGAGTAAAAAGTAGTCCTCTACCACATGAAGAAATTGTGATAAAGTGATGGTTTGAACAAATAGATTCCTGCCAAGAGAGCAACAATATAGCCTACATGATTGGTGTACTTCAAAGTATATACTTAGTATTCTAAGAGTTACTGCTAGCCTATGTGTAATCATAGTAGGCCTACATTTTGGAATAGCATGCTTACTTAACATAACTTAAATTGACGTTTTTGTAAGACACGTGTCATACAAAAGGCATCTGTTAACACCTGTGATCAATGGTGCAGGTCTGACTTTGAAGACCTGCTTTGTTATCCAGTCATGCTGCGTTAACGGCTGGCCCCGCGGGGCCCGTCTATACCCTGCATCGCGTACAGAAAAGACACCCCCTGTAGAGACTAGATTTCAGGCATCGCGACATTTCCTTTCAATACAGTGGAGCCGCCGGGTGTGCAGCTATTCTCGCGATGAAATGTGCGGTATGTTTACAGCTAAACGTGTTAATTAACATGCCCAAAACTAAAGTCATTCCAGGCCTGCAGACTCAGCATAGTCTGCTATTGTCCTTCGCTCCGAGTTCATCAAATTAGCCTCCTACCACAGATAATATTGACTTAATGAACCGTTACTTTAGCTAGAATATGACTTCCTTTTCCCCAAATTAATGAGGCCGCTAATTGTCCTAATTTGCGTCTGAAACCCCGGCATTAAGAGTTCTCTCTTTGCTCAGGAGAACCACGTCCGTATCGCTTCGGGTGTGTGGGGATAATTACAGAGTAGACGGATCCCAACATCAAGAGGTTCACTGTTCTTGGTGCATGATTGTGTGGAGAAAAAAAAATGGAAACGCTCTATTGTTGCGAAATTAAGGAGTCTTTAATTAAAACAACAGAGAGACACAAGGCAAAACGATGGCTCACTGTATACAAGACCCACGACGGTGAGGAAGGAAACTCTACTCAGTGGTTCAGAGTTCAACTCACGTAGGCCTGTTTGTAGCCTGTGCTATTATATATTGATGATAAAAGCATTCTAAATGTAGGCCTGTAGTAAGGTTGGGTCACAAGGAGTGAACACAATATAATGAAAATATGTTTGTAATTATATAGGCAATATTGAAATGTACATAAACAGCAATATTACAATGTTTACATTCATTTATTTAGGAATGTATTTTATGTAATTGTGTCTATAGAGTGTAATCAAACCTTTGATCATTTAGTTGAACTTTTTTTTGAGGGTGACTGATTTCCAAATAATTTCCGAGAAATCTTCCTGGAAATAACTAGGCTATGTAATAGTGATTATAAGAAAAAATGGAGACAGTGTTCAATTGGTACACTTCCAATTCATTCATTCAAATTGAGGGTAATCACATGAATCAGCAGGTCAGGTGAACTGGCAAGCATAGAACCTAACATATGAATAATAAATTCATGATAGTTACTTGGGTTTAATTGGAGCAATTCTTTTGACAAAAATCCAATTTCCCCTATAATTAGTACCACATTACAGTTTTTTTCATTGGGAAATTAATACAAAATTACAGGCCCATAAATTATAAGTGTTCTGAGTCTAGATGTGGTATGGTATGGATGTATTGTTCTAATAAGGTGTTGTAATGTCTTGAACAGGTGGACAATGAAACAGACGCGACACTTCAAACGAAAGCCTCCAAAAATAGAGTTGAATTCATTATAGATCGCTTGGGGCCTTGGTTCCCCCAACCGGGGTTCCCCAGGGATAATTGAGGAGCTTTAAAGGCGTCCCCAGTGAAACGAGGACTGCTTTAATTTCACTATTAGGCCTGCTTCATTTACAAGAAATTAGAACAGAGACAATGAGACAATGTATTATAATTGGAACTACTCTGACTCTCTCTGTTATCAGCCCACGACGAACCGACTATTGCTGCAAAACATTCAGCGCATGCTTTTACGATGTTCAGTTTGAGAGGCATTACTCAAACTCACCAGTTACAACCACCTACAGTGTGTGCTGTAACAACTGTAGATGGCTAATAAGAGTTAAACAGCAGCCACGGAGCATGTGTTGACACAAAAGGGTGCTGCTGTGGTTGGGCTGGTTGGGTTTAGGGTTTGAACGGGTCAAAGTAAACTGTTGGGACTGTTGCCAGGTCCGTCACCAACGTCATCTGGCAGCTGCAGTTGTCTATGGTGCTCTGGTTGCCAGGTTGGTGACACATTGTCAAACCAGTATTGGCTATAATAGTGTTGCAGGTTGCTGAGGCATTTTGTGCCAACATTTGACAACGTTTGTCGTTTTGCACTGTGTGATGTTACATCTACAGCCTGTTCAAGGAGCTTACAAGGAGCACTTGAAGGCAAAGAACACACAGGTCCTTACTGTGAACAAATTGATCCAACTTGTTTACATTCTGCTACAGTCAGCAGTATTTACAGTCTGTTCCTGTTTTATCATGAGTGAGAGAGTCAAGGAGCCAGAAATCTATCTATGTTCCATTTTGAGTGTGTTCTGGGTTTCACGCAGCGATTACTCTGTTAACTTGCCTTTTGGAACGGGGACGGGGACTGTACTGTTTATTCCACTGGATTTATTGGAGAGCCAATAGTTACAAGCTACTTTGCAGATTCAGATTTAACATACAGTTTGTAAAATATGATGCATTGATACAAATTAAAGGGCCCAACAGTATTTAAAGCAGTTAAGATGATCTATACACTTTCAACAACCACAACATAACATGCTGCTTTAAGTACGATTTTAAATGCAGACTTTTACTTGTAACGAAGTATTTGTGCATTATGGTTTACCACTTTTAATACAGTTGGAAATTACTTTATAGTTAACTCTTTCACTTGTGAGGGAGGGTGGAATTTTGAATATGAACAGTGGTGGAATGTAACCACTGGTAAGTACATTTACTCAAGTATTATACATAAGTAGCCTATCATTTTCATGTAAGCCTAATTGTACTTTAAGTATTTCCATTTTATACTACCTTATACTTCTAATCCACTACATGTTGTAGGCAAATTTTGTACTTTTTACGCCACTCCATTTATTTGACAGCTTACTTTTACTTTACTTACTTACTACTTTACTTTTCAGATTTATTTTATAAAATATAAATAAACTAATATATTATGGTATAGGGCTATTATTATAGGTTAAGCTACCCAGCAGTGTATACAGGTATTCAAATTAGCTCCACCTTTACCAGATGCAACTTAAAAGTGATGAACACATTAATGTATCAATAATAATAATAATCTAGTAATATAAATAGGCCTACATGATTCTGAAATTGTCCCTTCTGCAGGTGTACTTTCACTTTTAGTTGGCCCACTTTAAGTAGGCTATATTTGGAATACTTTTGTACTTTTACTTAAGTAAGATTTTAAATGCAGGACGTTTACCACGCTGTGGTATTACTACTTTTTCTGAAGTAAAAGCTCTGAGTATGGCTACTTCTTCCACCCCTGCGTACAGCTCCCCAACATGGCAACTTGGAGCAGCACTGAAAGTTGCCCTAACTCTCCAGTTGACAGTCCTGCCCCCCCCCCCGTCTCCCGTCGCCTCCCTGACTGCTGGGAGACATCAGTCTCTCTCTTGCAGGAGGTCAGTATAGAAGCTGACCTTAGAAGTGTTCCTCACACCTCCTCGGCCTCTCTGCCACTCCCCCGCTCACGCCCCGCACCAGATGGGAAATGCAGCCGCATTTTTAAAGCCTGCACGCAGGGTTGCAGGCTGTTGCGCTGGCAGTGGGGCTGAAGGAATGAAATATTCATGTAGCCCAAAAAATGAATGGACACCCCGGGACGGAGAGCGTGCCGATTTATTCAACTAAGACCAGGCCTCATTACACTGCTGGCGGCGAGGCAGGTCACGGTGATTTTCTTTACCAGTGCCTCGACCCCGACTGTCACACACACACACATAGCCTACACAAACAGAGGAGAAGGAGAAGAAGAAGAAGGGAGAGAGAGAGGGGCACTGAATGTTAAATTTGTCCAAGTCGCCATCATCCCAACATCTCAGCTGCGCGGATGTTGAACTGGTTCCTCTCATGTAATTGATGACCCAATGAGTGATTATAGCTGCTGTGTCACAGCACTGAGTGTCAGTGTGGACGCTCTGAGAGTTGTAGCTGCGCGCGGCATATGGGAGACGTGGGTGACACTGGTTGTGACAGAGGTGTGTGTGTGTGTGTGTGTGTGTGTGTGTGTGTGTGTGTGTGTGTGTGTGTGTGTGTGTGTGTGTGTGTGTGTGTGTGTGTGTGTGTGTGTGTGTGTGTGCGTGTGTGTGTGTGTGTGTGTGTGTGTGTGTAAGGTGCCAGGGGACACCAGCTGATAGGCACAGGGGCCACGTGTCTAATCAAAATGAATTCGTCTGATTTGATCACACTTAGGAAATAACATGTTATATTAATAACAACAATAATAATAATAATCATAATTATTGTTATTATTATAGCTATAATATGCTATGGAACCTTTGGCATTATGGCGTAGGCCTGATGCATGTTTTGACCCTTGCTAAATAATTCATAAATCGCCTTTATCAGTTATGGCTCTGCTATAGGCAGGTGTGTCTCAGGACTTGCCTTCCACCTGTTCGTTTTATTATTCTTCTGCAAATAATCCGCGAAAGATTGTCCACCTACTGTTTGTTTGAGAACAAACCTCAACGCTGCCACATCCCTCAGGGGTCATACCCGATCAAGGAGTCAGTTCCATCGCTCATGATGAGAAACTGCGCAACACACCAAATGTAGCTACAGAATATCTGATGGGCTTAACATTTAAAAGACGAAATTAAAATAACCTGGAAAATATTAATTCAGGGGGGAAAAAAGAGAAGAAAACTCTCAAGAAGTCAAAGCTGCAAGCACAAGTTGTTTATTAATAGCTTACATGTTAAGGAACAGCTTCGGCATGCGCACTTGTTACTTTTTTTTAATTATTTCTGGGGAACTATATGCCAACTAATAACGCCAGCGGACTTGCGGACCAGACTTTACTCAACAAGTTTGTTAGATCACCTTTCCCTAAGCTTTTCAAACAAATAAGCCACGCTCTTAAATGATTAATACTCTCGGCTCCCCCCCCCCTGTGTGAGGATAATAACAAGTTCGTGATTGAGTTACAATGCACAATAGGAGAAAAAAAAGTCGAGCTTTGTCTAATTGTCCGTTGACAGGGTCAGAGGGGATTGTGCGATTGGCTGCTGCCTCCTGAGGCTGCATGGCTGTCGGCGGGCTGGGGACTGGGAGTGACACCAAGGTGACTGAGGGGAGGCTGTATAAATTGCCGGCGCAGCGAAAACCTCTCCAGAGACGAGAGCGAGCGCATCAGCCAGACTCTTCTGTGTGACCTTTCACTGCCGTGCACGACCACAGGCCATTGCCGTGATGACTGCAAAAGCAGAGCTTTCAAGCTGGCCGGAGTACCCAGAGGATTTCACCCTGCTGCCGCAGCGCAACATTCCCTACATCAACTCCAAGACTTGGATTTCTTCTAACTCACTCCATGCGTTCTCCAGGAGGGACGCGCACGGCGCCGGAGACGCGGGCCTCTCACTGGACAAACTTGTGCCAATGAGTAAACTTCCTGACTGCGTGTCCGCCGCAGGCATCGCAGAGGCAGACTCGGACAAGGCAGCAGCAGAGGGAGACAAGGCGAGCCGCTTCGCCCCGCAGAAACACAGGCGCGTCGCAGCCAACGCCAGGGAAAGGAGAAGGATGCACGGCCTCAACCAAGCGTTCGACGAGCTGAGGAGCGTCATCCCCTCGCTGGAAAACGAGAGGAAGTTGTCCAAGTATGACACCCTCCAAATGGCGCAGATTTACATCACCGAGCTGTCGGAGCTGCTGACCGGTGTGGTTCACCCGGAGTGCATGAGTCCCCGTCCAGGCGCAGCGGACAAGACCTCCAGGAGGAGTCTGATTCACTCTCTCACTGACATGGGTTCAAATCAATCAATGACTTCTTCCAACAGCAGCGATGGGGAATCTTCGCACCTCAGTGACACGGAGGAAAGTCTGAGTGGAAGACAGTAACCACTGATTCTCACTGTTCATGCAGCAGTGTCTGTCATAGAAAGAACCAGGAGAGCCAAATACTACAGCTTGTAGACATGTTGATCATATCAGACAGTCCTGTATATTCTCCTGTTATTTTTAATAGCTTAGATGACACACTGCCAATGAAAAAACACCTACTGAGATCTTGAATTCTTTACTTCCTAAGGCCTCGATGAACACAGAGGCCTTTTTTTTAATGCACTTTATGCCCTGAACCATCACTAAAGACATGCCCAGTGTCATTAGTGACATTTGTCTAAATTAAAAACAATTATTTTGATATTTATGTATAGCTATGGGGTATTTTATGAGTATTGTTTAGCTACAATAAAGATATACTTAAGACATGAGCGTGCATTGTACATTTCATTTTTTTGGTCAGCAATACATTTTAATATACTGAGTGAGTTACATGTCATTATTTCTGCTATGTGAAGCAGTGAATGCAGTAGTTGCTGCAAAGCTGTTGATTTGTATGTGACAAAACCAACTGATTCTCTTTAAGAAAGGGAGTTAACGAGGAATAAAATGAACTAGAAGAAGCTATTTCCAAAGATGCTGTTTAACTCACTGAATGTAACAAGGACACTTTTTTCAAAGCTATTCCCACAATGAAACAGTCCAAGTGTTCATTCAGCTTATCAGCTAATAATGTCCCATTAAAGATACTGCAGCACATATAGCTTCTCTAAAATCCCAGCAGTGAAAAACAACATTACTTGAATTGTTACTCTTTTTACAAAAACAATCCATAAAATAAAATGTATTCCAGATGCGTTTTTCATACAACAGGCTACACATAAACAAACAAACAAACATCTGCAAGCCAAAATCTAATGCCTAATGTTACCAGCGGAGGGGATTTCAAAGAAAAAAAAGGAACTAATTATGCTTCATGACAGTCTATCATGTTTAAAATTGCTCCTTCTAGTCTGTCTGTTAACTAATAGCCTACTGAGAAAATGTGGTGCTGCCGGCTCCGGAGGGAAGAGGTGGCTGGAACTTTGCCAGGTCCTTAGAAATGATTTCTGCCAGCCTGTGTTTAAAACTGCCAGGGGCCTCTGTGGGGGCAACGTGGGTAGAGGAGCTGATGGCCTCCTCCATCTCATTCTTGTCATCCACCGCCTGTGCCTGTGCTTGTGCATTGTACCCTGGCTGGATGTAGTTATTTGCAGGGGGCTGCCGCTGGTATCGGGGCATGAGTTGGGCGTAGGGAAGAGACTGGGGAAGGGGGGAGGGAGGATTCTGGGGAACGAGCGGAGGCAGGGGTGGCGAGATGAGCTGCAGCTGGGGATTTAAGGGAGAATCAATTATGTTCACTTCCGAATAGATGCCCTCTGAGTCTATCTCAGGTTTGAGATCATCGTATTTGATCATAGGAGGCGTGGCTCTCTGTAGGTTGTAATAAATGTTGTCGTCAATGACATTGTCCAGGTTTACAGCATCCAGGGAATGACACCGTTCATCCTCATCTTCCTCTCCCACATCCTCCTTGCTTTTACAGTGATGAGTTTCGACAAGAGATAGGCACTTTAATTTTCGTTCAGGGGTGTAATTAATAGTAGAGTAGTGATCGGCAGACTCGTCCTCTGCGTCATCAGAAGCATCTGCAGAACTGTAGACAGGGTTGCCAGGGAGCCAGTTGGTTGTGGTTGGGAGGATAACAGGAGACAGGTCAGGTGATGATCTTCTATGGAGACTGAGCGGCTGGACAGAGGACCTCTTCTCCATAGAGCACTGCTTTGTTATAGCCTGGAAGATCTGGAGACCATGTTTGGACAGGAAGATGAACACTCCTTCTCCTGACTCACAGCTACGGCCTGCTTCAATGCTGAACCCACCCTGCAATCACACGCATCATCTTAAAGGAATAGTTTGACTTTTTTGGAAATATCTTTATTTGCTTTCTTTCTGAGAGATAGATGAGAAAGTTGATAACACACATATGAAGCTACAGCCAGCAGCAAATTAGCTTAGCTTAGCACAAAGAATGGAAACGGGAGAAACCGCTAGCCTAGCTCTGTCCAAAGGTAACAAAATCAACCAACCAGCACTGCACAAAAACTGAAGTGTAACACGCACCACTATCATGTCTGTGGTAACTATTAGCTGAAGCCACCTGCCCATTAGCTTAGCTTAGCACAAAGACTGTAAACAGGGGGGGACATAGCTAGCCGTGGTCCATCCAAAAGTTAACTTGTAACGTTTTTACACTTTACTTTTAGTACGGAATAAACAAACAATATATAACATGTTAATTAGTGACCTTTAGAGGTGCTGGTAGGTGGATTTTGTTGCCTTTTGACAGAGCCTGTTTCCCCCATGTTTACAGTCTTTGTGCTAAGCTAAGCATAGCTAATGGGCAGGTGGCTCCAGCTAATAGTTACCACAGACATGATAGTGGTGCGTGTTACTGATACTGATAATGTTACTTTTGGACAGAGCTAGGCTAGCTGTTTCTCTCGTTTCCAGTCTTTGTGCTAAGCTAAGCTAACCAGCTGCCAACCACAGAAAACATTAGAAGGGTAAACTTTAAAGTTACGTGACCTATCTTAGCAGACTGTCAGGTGTATCATGAGTATGGGGATGCAGTTTGAATTCTTTTTTGCATCCTTTCCAATAGAGGGAAAATCATAGGAACTTTACCTCAACCTGTCCAAACTTGCGTAGGTGCCTATACGGCCAGCAATAGAATATGTGACCAGTATTGATGGCCAGCAGTATCACAGCCTCTTTTTCTGGGGAGATCAGATACTCCCCAGACAACTTGCACCTCCTGGATGCCTCTGTGCTCTGGACAGTCACTTGGTACTGGTTTGGAGGAAGGGTCAGATCTAAACATGAGAAGACATGAAAATATTTGTCACTTAAACCATCACAGCACACAGGTTAGTGCAGCAAAACTACATATGAAAGCCCTGGGTTTTTCATATAAGGTCTGTGCAGCAATATATCCGCAAAGGGAATACAGCAAATATATTCTCATACAGAAAAAGGCTGAGTTGAAATTACTTGCATTCTACTAATCTCTCTGTGTGACTGGACTGCCTGGATTTTGTTTTAGGATCCATTAGGAAATAAAAAATAAATAAATGTGTGTAAGCCAGAGTTTGCTGACGCTATTGCATTCTGTCGTTCATGTTTGAATAAATTAGTGGCTTAAGCTACTGCTCACCCATATTCAAGGTTTCTGCTGAAGTCTTGAATTTAAGATTATGATGCCATGACATTTAAACCGCACTGCTAGCTTCTTCACGGCCTTTTACTTTTATTATGATACATTTGCCAATTACAACCTTGTTAAAGGATAATTTCAGTTTCTTACAATTTCTTTGAAGTTTTCTACCTTTAGCCAAAAGAAAAATGACAATACCCTCCCCCTTCTCTGACCCACTCTCCCCCACTAATCATTTTTATACGTTCCCCATTAGCAATGGTAGCATGTTCCCAGATCTCAACG
The DNA here is from genome assembly GCA_023631565.1 of Gymnocephalus cernua. Taxonomy (NCBI): domain Eukaryota; kingdom Metazoa; phylum Chordata; class Actinopteri; order Perciformes; family Percidae; genus Gymnocephalus; species Gymnocephalus cernua. Next base: position 19,076,528 of record CM042435.1, read on the forward strand.
GTCACCTTGCTCAGCCTGCTATTAATACTTATAGGAAAGATGGGACAACTATGGAAATAATCCTTTAAATTCATCCCCTGGTAGGAGAGAAGAATACAGTTTATGCTGGTTTCTGATGAGAACCATTTCAGCTGGCACTCACTAAACCGAATGTTATTTTCGATTGTTTGTTGACTGATCAGCTGTTGCCTGCAGACTGACGAGCATTACCGGTGGCTGTCCAAGATGAGTAAAGGTCATTATCCTCCATGGTCAAGCCATTTCCTCTCTCGAAAGCCCCTTTGTCTGATTCCCCAGGATCCTTCTGTAAACACAGTGGCATGGTAAACATTACATGGAGTGTACACCAACCTCTTATCACTGTTTTATGACTTCAAAGAGGTAAGACACAAGAAAGAACGCAGCTTGTGCAAGCACAAAAATTAGAGAAGTGAAGAGACAGAAGTTACAGATACTGTATTAACTTCCTCATTGTGCTATCTCTCTATCTGATTGTGGGCAATGTTTATCACCACCTTTCCCAAATTATAACACTACTCCTGATATAAAAAAGAAAAAAGGGGAAAGGTGCACTGGTCATGAGGAGAGTTGTGAAATACCTGGAAGGCCAGGAGACAGAGGGCACTTTGCCAGTCCTGGCTTGTCGTGGAGGCCAGGGTGTAGGTGCACTGAATGGTGTGTAAGTAGAAGGCGGTGCACCCAGAAGGGCAAGACTCCTTTGGCGCAGGGATGACACTGAGGCAGTCACTTAGACGCACCACTTTTCTTTCAGGTGTTTTATACCGACCGACTTTCCTCTGGTCAGTAGCAGCATTGTTATCAAGTACAGTCGAGAGCTCCAACCGCCCGACCCCCATGGAGCTGGGCTTAAATAGCACCACCGATACTTTCCGCCATGTTCTCTGTAGTAGATTATAGAGGGGAAATGGATAAAATGCTTAATAAGTCCTTAAATGGTATATATTTGTATGTTATAACAGTAGCAAGTATGGCATCTGTCTCAATTGTTATGCAGATGACACACAGCTTACATTTCTGCTTCACGTGATGATCTGACATTGCTGACATTGTTTAATAAAAAAAAAAAAAAAAAAAAAAAAAAAAAAAAAAAGTGGATGGCTCAAACTTTTCTACAGTTGACGGATGCCACAGAGATCATAGTTATTAGGAGTAGGAGCCAAAAGAGAGAAACTCAGTTCTTATCTTACTGCCTTGCAATAATAGCACTGCCTGTAAGTAAAAGAATTGATTTCAAAATGCTTGTCACATGTTTTCAGATGACCTTATGAAAGAGCTCAGTAACACTGCTTTTAGTTTATCCCCCCCCCCCACCCCCAGACTTCAGAACAGCCTTGCTGTAGAGTTAAACTTGTACACACCTGTCTTTTTTTTAATTATATTTTTTATTTGTCTAATTTCCTGTATGTTTTATAAACTACAGTTTCTTATTCATGATTATAGCCCTAGTTTTTAAATTAAAATTTTATATATATATATATATATATATATATATATATATATATATATATATATATAGTGAATAGTGAAGCACATAATGATTAATCTCTGTTTGACATGTTTAAAGTTTATTAATTTTGATTATTTAGTGCTGCTATCTTTTTAACAACAAATATCGAGTAGATATGGTCCTCTGTGCATTGCTGTCACACTGCTCCTTCTTGATTCTTGAAAAGGTGTTCTTATGAAAAGAAATAGCCCTGTGCCAATCTGTAGCTAATTTCAGTTTGAGAACAAACCACACTGAAGGGATTTTCACCCACCAAGTCATATTGATCCAAAATAGGATTTGTCACACCTTAGGTGTCCACATTATCTAAAGACCAGTATTTTAAGATCTTTATGAATCAGAATAGCACCTCGAAAGGAATTTTAACACTGTATTCCCGAACTTTCCCATATTACTAAAATTAGGCACAGATACGATCTAACTAGTGACTGCAATAGTCAGAAAAATACATGTGTAATACATATGTGAGCAACCTCACTTAATAATTAATATCTAATAAGGGAGAACCAATACCAGATTTTCACCATTGAAGTCAGTCTGAATGTACAGCTGCTATGAAATGATATTAAGATTAACTGAAGAGACACACACACATGGGTGGGATTAGTAACAATGTATTTCCTGCAGTTAAAAATGTTTCTGGAAATATTATTATAAAAATATGTTCCTTAAGGGCAAAAAGGGTAATGCAGTTTCATAAATTCTGCAAAACCTTGTTTAATCTATGTCATCTAGAGTGCAGGGATATTTAGACTTTCAAAACTGAAATTGAATTACAACACTGAAAAAAATGATGCAACATTGTTCGAGAAGTATCACTGGTCTAAACATTTGCATTTGTTTTTTACTAAATGCTTACAGGTTTTGGTAGTGCACTCTTCAAAGCAACACTATAGCCGCTTTCCGAGCAAATAGTACTGGGACTTAGAGGAAAAGTCCACTTCTAAGCAGTTCTAAGAACTACTCTCCCCAAAACCATTTTCTTTTTTCATTTGCATTCGCATTGGCCAAGTGGCCATAGGGACTGGTAGAAGGGGTAAGGGAGTGATGCAAGCACAGCAACGGTCTTTATAGCATTAAAATCAGAAAAGAAATACGCCAAAAAAAGTATGAACTATATACTAAATCTAATCTATGTCATAATTTAAACAAGTCTCCCGAAGAGAAACGGGTATCTCTCTCTCTGCCTGCTGCTGTGGCTGTGTATGTGTGTGTGTGTGTGTGACTGTGTGTGCGTGTGACTGTGTGTTGTCAAACCCGCAGACGCTTGTGGAGTTTAACGCCAAAAAGGCAGTTAACCACAGGTTCCCCTTAACCTTATGACGGACATGTGTTGTGATATTTAAACAAACGATCCATCAACGGCGAAATAAAAGCCTCTTATTTACGAGACCGGTCTGAGAGACCTCCAGCTTACAGCGGGGTGTCCCAGCATGACTGGGCGGCCGGCGAGCAAGCGATCCCGGCCGCCATCAGCTGGCTGTCCCGTCACTTTATGGAGCTTCTCAACTCCGAAAACTTTGAAGCAAATTGTCAATTCGGCAACGATTTTCGGAAGACTGCCTATATTTGAAATCTAAACAGTTCATTTCTCGCCTAAAACGCTGTCAGAAGTGAATTTAATGATGAATAAGATGGCGAAAATTGCTAAAAATGTCCCGTTGTTGCTCTGTCTGCAAGTTCCGGGTTGGCAGTGGGCGTGACTTATAAGTTCGACCAATCAAGTAGACCTAGGAAAAGGGAAAATGGAAAATGGAAAAGACCCCGCTCTGAAGTAGGAGCTGAAAGAGTACGGTACTGCGGCCAGAGGAACATAAAGAAAATAACAAACCCGACGAAAAAAAGTGTTCTAGGAACGTTCAGTTCTAGGAACTCATTGGAACTACAGCTCGCATGGCTGTAGTTCCAATGAGAAAACCTGTAGGGGGACCGAAGAGGGAAAAGTTACATAGTGCTGCTTTAACTCACTGTATTGTAGGGGTGCAAGATATATCGACTCAATATCGTTATCGCAATATCACGTTGCGCAATATATCTAGGGGTGCAAGATATATCGACTCAATATCGTTATCGCAATATATTGACAGTATGCAATATTTAGTTTGTTTTGTGGAGCGCTGCATCTAGTCCGTTGGCTGTGTGGCTTAGTTGTGTTCGATTTAGAGCCCACTTGAAACGCTATCATGATCATGATCATTATATAATGATCATCATGTCATTGGCCAGTTACCGTGCCACTTGCACTATGTGACAAACCCTACGTAGTGTACCGCGTGTGTGCATATTTCAACAGAGTGACAGTGTAAGTGAAGAAATAGAGACAACAAAACGGAACAAATCAGAGAAGCGAAAGAAAGTTGTGGCCTGTTCTATTTATTTGATACTGTACAACCTGTAAAACACGTCCTCTTCTGTAGACATGGCCATTGAAACAAACCTTGTGCTGTAAGAAAACTTGTTTAATTTGTTATGAATCTATTTTGATGCGTTTTCCTGTAACTTTTGTAATTTTACATGTTTAAAAATAGTGATAATCGAAATGTCACATTTTGTCAATACCGTGCAACCCTACTGTATTGTTACAGAGTAATTCATTTGTCATTGCAATGACTTTGGATATCATATGTTCTAGTAAAGACATAAAACCTCTGAAAAACATTTATCAATTGAGCCTTTGCTCGTTTTAACTAAGCAGTTCAAGAAAGCAAACCACCATCGCTATTTTGGACCGAGCGGTTCAGCTGCCATAGCGACTTAAAAATAAAATCGGCCACAACAATCACCGTTTCACAAGGATGCTGAATTTTTAGAAAACTTACTTTTCCAAACTTGACTGCCCGAAGGTACAACTTCCCTTCCTTGAAGATGACATCCATGCTTGTAAGCCTTGTCTGTACACCTTTCACTCTAGTTCCTGATGCTCTGTGGTCAAGATGTAACAAACGAGGAGGTTAAAATTAGGTTTTCTCCACCACTAGAAAAATTGTTTCCTTTACGTCACCAGCAGCTTTCATTCTGTTGTATACGTGTGTGAGCTGTTAGACTTACTGAAAGTCAAGATATCTCTGATCTGCAACTTAACGGTTGCAAAACAAACGGGTACATTGTTTTTTTTTTTTTTCATGAGTCAAACTTCCCTTTACATTATCCTGCTTGTTTTAGCAACTTCCTCATCATACAAAACCGGTACCACACCTTTGTATTTTTCTAGAATATAAAAGAACATAAAAGATAAACAAATAGTGTTTCTTTTTTTTTATTTACAATTGGAGTATCAAAAATGTATATTACAAAGTCTACACATCCAGGGCGAAAAATTCATCTGATAAACCTGCAAACTATGTTAGGTGATGATGAAAATACACTTCCTCAGTTCAGTGACGCGACACAGCTGTACCATTTCATCAGAAATGTTCAGTTCCGTTTAACATAGGAGAATCTTCTCTTTAATTCAAAACTCTTAGAAGTCCATTGAGCTGTGAGCCAGGTAGTCTTTCCGTCCGATGTTGGTGACCTGCTTGGTCTGCATGGCCTCCAACTTAGGGCAGTCTGTAATACGATGACCCAGACCGCCGCAGAATGTACAGCCCCTCTCTCCTGTGAAAACATGAGAATCAGGTATGTCACAAAGGGTTTGCAAACACTCCACACTTCTGTGAATTTGAGATGAGAATCAGATCAGGTTAGAGCGATGTTTAAAAAAAGAAAAAACAAAGAAAACTAGAGTAACCCGTAAATGAAGAGCATGTAGGCCTGGAGCAGGAGATATGAACTAGATATGGTGTGAACGACTCACCTCCGATGTCCAGCATGGTCTCGTCTCCTGTCTGGAGCACCTGGAGGACTGGAGGAACCTTCTGCTTGGCTTCAACTAGCAGAGCTTTAAGGTCCATCAACACGGACTCATCTATGGGGAAAGATGTACACTTAATGTTAAAATAGATTTATAATGCCTTTCCTTATTTTCTGTCATATCTATAATGTTACGGATGCTCATAATAAACGTGGCCAAAGCTTCACATAATGAGGTATGTAAGGGATAATGTAGAGCGAGGCGGTTGTTATAGCGAATACAACCCCCGACAGGGTGATCAGGATCTTGAACCAGCCTTTTCCTTACATGGCTACTTACCAAATAAATCAATAATTAGACACAACATATTGATTTAAAAAGGAGTTTATTGATTTAAATACGATTGCATTGCTTCCGCTAAAAGGAAATAGTCTGTTCCGTCTCTACGGTTGGAATATTGCGTCCATAGCAACGTAAACTCTGTAGCTGTTTAATGCAACCCTTCATCTATTACTTAACACCACCTTATGGGCTGTGGTAGTAGCCGTTTATTTTATTGGGTGCTGCCGTGGTGGACAAATTACCCAGCTGCTGTTTTAAATCACTGCAGGAATTGACACTACATTAGCTGACGCGTTGTAGTTAGCTAGCTAGCGGGCTATATCGGCTGCTCTAATTTACATTAAACTGAACATTTCCGTTGACGGTGAAGTGAGACGAGTTAATGGCTTTATGTCCTCATTCATCTTGTTTCCTTTTTGCATAGCCACTGCATGTTGACATACCTAAACGTGCAATGTAAGCTAACTAATTAGCGTTGTTGTCCCTATGCTACGGCTGAAGTTACTGCGTGGCGATCATAGACCACCAGATCTGCTGTCATTGCTTGAATTGGAGGACAGAAGTTGCTCCACGTTTCCCCACTTTTTGCCACAGCTGATAAATTATCCGGACTTCTTTCAGCGGATCGATTGATAGCGGTCCTCCACAGTGAACAGAACTGCATCCATGGCAATGCTCTGCTTTTGCATGGCAACGGTGTGCTATGCTTAGAAACGGTCTGTTATGAAGAAATTACAGACCGCATTCTACATTAGAATTCAACCAAGCCATGTAATAAACCTATTTCAAAGAAATTCGCGTGAGCTAAAACCTCAGATATGACACTGTTCTGAACGCTCTGGTTTCAACTGGTTTTTTCGACACTCTGCTTGGCATGATGTCATACTGAGCCGCTAAGTGGTCATCTGCTCCAGGAACGCTACCGCAGTAGTTACATCACATACACTGCCCATGTGCCTTAGTTGGGGATTTTTGACAGTAGAAAGCCATTTTATAAATGGTCTTGCCTCCCTGCGCAACTCTTATAGGAATGAACGAGGCTCTGCCTTGAGCGCGGTATCCAGGTCTTATTATTATTATTATTATTATTATACGGTGCAGCAGCCATGAGCAGTATGAGAATTTTTTTTTTTTAACATTAAAGCATGTAAACATGTTCTAGTAAAAACAATTTTTTTTTTTGAATTCTTCTTTTTAGGGGGCTTTTTTCCCTTTATTTCTGAGTGACAGTCGATAGACAGGAAAGGTGGGAGAGAGATGGAGGATGACACGCGGCAAAGGGCCGGAGGTCGGATTCAAACCCGGGCCGCTGCAAAGGCTGAAAAGGCCTCAGCCTACATGGGGCGCACGCTCTTACTGGGTGAGCTAGAGGTCGCCCCTAACTTATTGTCATTTAATACTGAATTATGCTGACTAAATTCACTACAATAATATTAAGAAAATCACTACTCCAATACAGTAATTAATTAGATGTTTGTTTTGATTGCTATTTTTTCTTACCACAGCCTTTGTTGATGAATGTAGTTGCAATACCGGTCTGGCCTGATCTTCCAGTTCTTCCGATTCTATGGACTGAAACGAGACAATTTCACCAAAACAGTTTGAGCAATTTAAAAGGAGAACTGATTACACTGTACACCACACACACACACACACACGCACACACACACACACACACACACACACACACACACACACACACACACACACACACACACACACACACACACACACACACACACTTACCATAGTTTTCTATCTCCTCAGGCATGTCATAATTCACTACATGTTGTATAGCTGGGAAATCCAGACCCTTGGAGGCAACGTCTGTGGCAACTAAAACATCTTTCTTTCCTTCTTTAAATGCCTCGATGGCTTTTGTTCTTTCCTCCTGATCTGCAAAATAAATCAGCAACAACATATTACAACATAAACCATATTTTGCAAGACAATGACAAATGGAAAATGTGAGAAAAGTGTCGGCAATGCTTGCTGTTCCTTGGAAATGTTAAAGAAAGTATGAAGCAGAAACGGTGACATTTGCAAGCAGGATGGCATCTGGTGGTAATGATGAGCAACTACAACAAAGTTGAAGAGTAAGGCTGTGTACATATAAGAAACTAGCTGCTGGGTTGGGTTCCACCAAATACAGTAATCCTCTGCAGACACTATTACCATGTACTGCTTGCTATGTACTTTAAAGATAAGAACAGAGCTCTGTGCACCTTTCCCTCCATGGATGGCCACTGCTTCTACTCCTTTTAGCAAGAGATACTCATGGATGGCATCTACATCGGCCTTCTTCTCAGCAAA